>LNDK02000024.1:1841822-2567624 GCA_001455915.2 Samsoniella hepiali | reverse complement strand
GCCGCCCCCGGCTGCCCCCGGCCCGCCGGCGGCTAGACCTTATAAAAAGACAAAAAAAAAGAGGAGGTGGGGGGGGGGGGGGGGGGACTTCGCACAAGCTATGCGTTGCGCCAAGCCATTTGCGCCGATTTCTCGAGTATCCTCGTTTTCGGACTCTTTTGCATGGGTTCTATGGCCCATCGGCTGATCCGGCAAAGTTCTCGGCCCCCGACAAGGACAAGGGACAAGGGGGGCAACTCGATGTCATTGTTTACATGCAGCTACCCCTGAGCCCAAATCTTGCCAACAAAATTCAGAGCAAAAACGAGTCAGTCGCCGAAATGAAACCGCATTGGGCTATTCGCTTTTCAAAAAGGGGGTTGGGGAAGACAAAAAGAAAACAGGGCAGCGCCGAGGGCTGCCGTGAGACCTGTGCCGTGTGCGGGTCATAGTAGCATCAGTGGCAAAAGAAAAATGAAATCTGAACACAGCACACACAAAAAAGCAAATATTAGGCTACCTCAATCGAGTGCCTGTCGCAGGTTTTTTTTATTGTTCACTGCGACAGGTTCAACTCCTTGCTCATGACTGACAGCTGTAGGAGCTCGCAGGGTGAGTGAGACCAATCAGGGAACAATGGGGCACACACATTGGGCACCACGGGCGGACAGAGTCTGAACACAGCTATGACCGAGGAACACTCCCAAAAGAGGTTGTTTTGTCGCATTTCGCTGCACCAGGCCGGACGCCACCGAAGCCCAGTCCATCTAGGGACGGCCGCATGGGTTCACCTCAGCCGGCCACCTTGGGTCGCTGCATTGATATGGCCTCGATTGATTAAACAATAAAAAAATTGGAACAAACGAGATTATTTTGCGGAGACGGGCCCTCGCTCTTTGATTGGGGGGCCTTGCTAGTAATTCAGCCAAGACATGCATCTCAGCTTTGTGGAACAGCTGAAGTCGCAAGCCGTACGATCTACTCCTATTACGTACCGGCCTGTCGGCAGTTGCGGACAATGACAGAACCGAGCTATGGTCGAAGGCAGGAACTCGGCGATGAAGCGAGCGAGGGAGCGAGCTGTTGAGTGTTGGTGAGAATGCCTCTGATGGCAACGTAGAATTCATCTTCGTAACAACCAACATTTTCTGTCGGAATTGGTAGGCAGCCTTTGCTCCAAAGCGAAACCATGTAATTACCAGCGTGATGCCAAATGAATTGTATGCGAAACTCGCCAATATTCATTTCCGATGCGTCTCTAGGGTAGCGATCTACTGTGAGGCTAGAATAGGAAGCTGAGCTATTGGTGTCGGCAGTGAACGCGTAGCGACTAAGCAGAATGAGGAAGAGTTCATCATTTTGAGATGCCGTCACGAACGACAAACGCATCATGTAGCCGTGTGTCGTCTACTACCCACACGACTCCGCCCACAGAAGCACATATTGTCGCGTTGA
Organism: Samsoniella hepiali; assembly: GCA_001455915.2. Classification (NCBI taxonomy): domain Eukaryota; kingdom Fungi; phylum Ascomycota; class Sordariomycetes; order Hypocreales; family Cordycipitaceae; genus Samsoniella; species Samsoniella hepiali. Next base: position 2,566,190 of record LNDK02000024.1, on the reverse strand, counting down.
AAGATCCCCAAGCAAAAGGGATGTGCTGCCGATATATCATTTAATATTAAGGTATGCATATGGTCATAATGGAGATATGAAATACAACCTGACAGCTCATGCCCATGGCACTGTCTATTCGTCAGGATACTGGTCGACGTAGTCTGTACGGCCATCGATAATAACATGAGCGTTTAAGCTTACACTCCAGCGCACCATGTCCGTCACGGGCTCCTTTCTATACTCGCCCTTGTGGTCACCAATGTCACTACCAGCACTTACTGGGCCTGCTGGCCTATGGCTGTGGAAGTACGGTGGCTGCGGTGCAATACAGACACCCTTTTTCCTGCCATGCGTCCCCTCGCAAAAGAAACGCATCAGAATATCGTACGCGTCCGTGACCGGCTTCAGCGCCACCTCTTGGAAAAGGCGCCGCGCGCCGCGATGGCTGAGCGCGTACCCCACGGTGCAGACACCTTCCTGCGCGTGGTGTATGGCGCGCGTGTGCGCTGGATATTCTTCCTTGAGCGTAAAGGGCTGGTTGATGGACCACAGATTTCGCTGCGGCGCCACCGTCTCATCATCCCGAAAGATGACACGAGCTTTTGGAATATTGTCCGAGTGAGAGAATGGAAAGTGCAATCCGCAATTGCCAAGCCAGAGAATGTCCCAGTCATCGCCGTATGGCGAAAGGCGCGGCGGCACTGTGGAGGGCAGATTTTGCATGTTCATCTCGCGGCCTTCTGGCTGCGAAGGATCGAGCATTGTCGCGTCGGCATAGGAAGGGTTCGAGGGAGAGGACCCGGCCAGTGGCTGGGTGAGGGCTCTGGTGGCGAGTGCAAAGTCGTGGAGCTGCTGGCGAATCCTCACGTCCCAGTCGGCATCGTCTTCAAGGATCAAGACGGAAGACAGGTTCTGTCGAATTACCCTGTTGCACGCGATTAGTCTCGCCGCTTCTGAAGCTGTGCAAGCGCGTAGCGGTAGAGGTTGAACTGGCTACTGGACGTACTCGGTAATAGCGTTCATGTGGCCCCTCCAGCAGCCAAGCACGGGCGGGCTGAGGGTAACACCGGCTTCTGTAACCGGAATGGCCTTTTCGGCCATTGTATCGCCCTTGACCCCGTCTATGAAGTCGATTTTCAGATTGCTAAGGTCCGCCTGAAGCGTCAGGGCGTCGCGGCGATCGGTCCGCTCTGGCAAGCCAACGGCAAAGATTTTCTCAAACTATCGACAGGGTAAAACATGGCAACAGGTTAGTAATGCCACTTTGGTTTTTTAAAACCGAAAAATCAGCTGGAGCAAGAGGACTCGAGACTTACACCCAGTGTCGCATTATTGATATGTTGCAGCGCGCCTTGCCCTTGCTGGGCAAGATTGGAAGATCTGAGTGGGTTCCTGGGTACCGCGACCAAGAAAATGACCGTACAGGTGGCAGCTAGCAAGACTGTCAACAGCGGCCGCCGTCGGAACAGTTGTTGGATCATGGTGGGCTGTCGAGACTGCGGGGAAAACAAGACTCGTTTCATATCAAGGTAAAAAAAACAATAATAAAAAAAGTAGTTCGCTTGGTAGTATCACAAGACTGTGTTTCGACAACGGGAAAAAAACACCCACACCGCAAGGGAGCGTGGAGAGAAAGAAAAGAAAGTAGTACGGGCGGAATAGAAATACAGATCGAAAGAACGGGGTTAGGCGCACGAAAAGAGGAAGATGATAGATCTGGTAGATAAAAGGGAAGGGTTGGGCTGCGTCTCCGCGTTTAAGCGCCGGGTTTCATTGAGGCACCCTCAACAACCGATTTGGGGACATAACCCCCCCTGCTGCAGGGGCATGCCTTTCATTTACACACCAAATAACGTAGATAATGCAGGACGATAAAAGTGTGGACGGATACACGTGTTGCTCTATCCTTGGCCGAGAGGTTGCAGCGAGGAGCAGCGAATCACACAATTAGCGCCGACGATTGGCGGCCAAGACTTGCCCCCTATGCTCTTTATGTGGCTTTGTTCTGGCGGTCTGAAATATGTATTTTTGTTTGTTAGTCTCCGACACAACCAGAAGCCGGGAACCAAGTCTGGTCGTACAAAGTGTGGTTGTACCAGGCAGTGCGACAATCTACTCCGTGCCCTGGCTGCCATCTGGATTTCTTCCTGAAGCTGCTTCCGACCTCTTTTCAACATTGAAATCGCATTCATCAAGAATGTCTTTGGAAGCAGGCATTTTCTTCGCCTCCTCAATCGGCCGGCATCACCATTGTGCTGGTATGGAAGCCTCCTTTACCTCCTCACCCGTCTCAGCCATAGCTGAATCTTGCCGCTGGCGTAACAAATGCTATCCGGCCGCCGGAAGGAACCCCTGACATATGTCCTTGGCGGGGGGAGAGTGGGTTCTCTCAGCCTTATTGCTTCGCCCAACTAACTAAATGGGTATCAGTTGCAGGCTAGTGGGAATAATCTACAGCACAAAAAGAGTTGCCTAAGAAGTTCATTACACTGATGACCTTGATGCTCGCTCGCTCAGCGCCACGGCGAAACGAGTTCATGTACGAAATGCACAAGAACAGTGCCCTGAACATGCAGCTTTGTCACGCCTCTCTTTCTCTTCCGACTCCGATGCTACCGCACAAGAAGGCACAGCTGGTCACTTGTGCGACTCCGGATGTAACAGGGATGCCGTCTGAGACAACAAAAGGATGCACTCTGAATGGGCAGCCGAAATTAAAAGTTTCGCGCGCGGTTGGAGAGCCAACAGGCTACAACCACGGCTACAACTATCCCCGCCCTCCCAAAGAACAAAGGCAAGTAAAGAGAGCTAATTTAGCGTTGAAGCACTCACTTTGCCCGCCCGACAGCCTCGATCGGAGAAAAGCAGCAAATGTCGCCCATTCTACCTCGACATGGCACCAACCCCCGCAGCTTCGTGCTCTTCGACCAAAAGGGCTGGCCATCCTCCAAGCACCCAACACACCGACCACTCCGGCTTTCCTCGTAGAGGGCCTTCTCCGTGCTCTTGCGTGTTGGGGAGGTTTCGCAGCCCATTGTCTACCTTGATACATCATCCGCGATTGACCTCTGGACCTTGAAGATTTGCGCTTCTTCAGTCATCTACGTTGCAGACTCCGTTTACCGCCTGTTCTTCATCGCTCTCGCTGTCCTCGCGCCACGCGCCACCACCACGTCGAAAACCCAACACACGGCATTGGGCCATTCCCATATCACTAGGGGGAATGCGGATTTTGTAGATCTCGGGAGAAATTCTACAAATATGGCGACATTTATACAGCTGGCGTTGCGGCTGATACTTCTCGCCAAGATGATATCGTGCGAGTTTACCAACCCTGGGAAACACGGCGTGACCTTGTTTGTCGGGGACACCATACACATTGCATATCGGAACATCACTTTTAAAAGTTATAGTCTTGCATTATGGCAGCAGCTGCCCAGCGGCGACGCAGCGTCGCTAGGTCCAGCTCTTTACGGTACGTCAACCTCCGTCGGATTCTCTTCCCTTCTCTTTTCTCCTTTGTTTCATCATCTGCCTGCGCGCGAACCGATTTGGAAGAAGAAAAAGGAGACTGAAACAAGAGGGATATTGGCATCCTGCTAACTCTCAGTCTTTCTACATTATAGAGACAACAGACGGACCATCTCCCGGATTCGACTGGGTTGTACAGGTGTACGACTTTAACCTCACCTACTCCAACAACTTCTTCTTCTGGATCTTTGAGGGCGACTACTCAAACCAAGGCCATACCGCAAAAGCTGCAGCAATGGTGTCGGGCTACTTTTACATGTCCTACGCAGACAAGTCTGCTTCTAGCTCTTCTTTGGCGAGCACGGCTACCGCTACCATGACGGCCGCCACCACTGACGCCACCAACCGGCCAACTTGGACTTCGACGTCATCGAGCGGCCCGGATCTATCAACTGGTACCAAGACTGGCATTGCCGCGGGCGCCGCCGCCGGTGGTATTGCCATCATCGGCGCCGCCGCGTTCTTCGTGCGGTACAGGTCGCGAAAGAACAAGGAACTGAAAAAAGCAGTGGATGTAGCCAGTGGCAGCCAATTTCATCCAACGCCGTACAACTCCCCGCCCCCCTCAGGCGCTCCGTTGTACTATAAGGCTCATGGGGCAGTGCCAGGGCCCCCACTCAATGGTATGGCACAGGCTTATACGCCAGGCGCCTATGTAGACACCTACACCCGTCCGATCAATCGAGTGCCAGTCGAGATGGGTATATGAGAGAAGTGTCACACAGGTATCAAACGAAACAAAGCAACTTAATCTGAGGGCATGTGGTGCAGCCTGTGAAACCATCCTTGAGGCGGACATATTGGCGACTTCCCTTTCAACCACCATACACCACGCAGTGGAGCGCTCTCCTTCGGGAATGGAACAGGAACAAGTGTACAAAAAAGTAGACTAGACTCAATTACAAAGCCTCGCACAGTTCGCATGAGCCAACTACTACGCAACAGTTGTGAAATGCAAGTCGTCCTTTTCTGTTGGACAGTGTCTGAGGTTGGATTCGCAAAGTCGTCACTTTGAGGGCCACATTACGATGGCCCCGTACACACGATTTTGCGGACTTATCCAAGCCTCAGCCACGCGCGCAAGCCTGAGGTCTCTAATTCTGCGGAGGGGGTAATCAGAAACAGCAGCAAATAATATCAGGTAGCGGCAGTTGGCGAGGTACAATGTATGGACTGGGGGGAACGTTGCAAGTTGGTTCTGGATGTCTCGCGCCATCCCATCGTCAGCAGCAGCTGTTTTTTAGCCCTTTTGATAACTAGCTTGATGCATACCAGACCGAATCAAGAAAGGCTAGAGCGCCTCGTTGGCGACGATGTGGCGTCCCGAACTTGCCGATTTAACATTGCCCCGCCGACAAGCGTTGATGGCGCATTTCTTTTTCATCAAACCATGTCCTATAGCTGAGCATACCGACCGAAGAGCCTTTTTTTTTTCTCGTCTTGATTCACACGTCATCCATCTGCAAGAATGCCCGCAACCTCACCGTCTTGGCTCACCAACCGGGATTTATGACAATGCTCCTCTTCTCAGTACGGGAAAACGTCTGACTCACTCGGCGACTACACAGCCTCCTTGACGACTTTTTAATAAAAAGATGGACGGGCGCAAGTGTTGAGTAGTCTCTCAAATAGATGCGGCCAGCGCTCCGAATTAATTCTCAATCAAACCTCGATTTCTGGCCTAATTTTGCGCCGTCTTCCTGCACCACTGCCTTTTAAAGGCGCAACCCTATTGTTTTCAACAGACAATTGCCACACCCCCAATCGCAATGGCCGCGCCCGTCAAGGTGGCGCAGGGCCTCTACGTTGCCTCGACGCTCGCCGCGCTTCTCTACACCTTCTCCAGCTTTGTCGCCCACTACGCGCAAGACAATGCTTCCTTTAACACGGTATCGAGGAATATCGTGCGCCTGGCTGCCGTGTGCGTCCTGCTAGCGACGCTCGCCGCCGAGGCGCTGTTGTTGAGCAAGCACGACACCCCGATGCCGGGCGCGTTTACGGAACACATGCTCAGCCTCGTCTATTCAATAGTGGCCTGGACTCTGGTGTGCCTGAGGAAGAGACTTCTTGTCGCCGATTTGTTTTCTCTGTCGCTTTTCGCCATCGTGCTTGGCGGCCCGCTAGCAGTGATCGAAGCTGCTTCGGGCGGCAGCACGGAGCGCATATACATCCTCCACGGCGTGCGTCTCGTCACAGCACTATTACTCCTTGTCGATAGTGCAAGGCGACTGCGCAAACAATCGAAGACTGATCTTAAGCTTGACGACGAAGCGCAACCTCTGCTCGCAGAGAGTGCATCGTCGCACAGCTCCTACGACGGGCACACCTTGGGTGCTGACTCTCCGATCAAGACGCAAAGGGATAAAGACAGCGATACCACATCGATCGCTAGCGATGACTCTGAGGATGATTTTGATTCAGCAGCCAGTCAGCTACGTAAGAGCGGAAGCTGGATCGAGTACCTCCGCAACTTCAAAATATTCTTGCCTAGCCTCATCCCACGCAACGACGTCAAGGTGCAAGCGTGTCTGGCCCTTTGCATACTCAGCGTCCTTGCAGGAAGAGCGCTTACTATTGCCGTGCCGCAGCAGCTGGGCAAGCTCGCGGACGAGCTTGTCGCTGGCGAGCTGCCCGTCAAGGCTCTGCTCGTGTACTATCTGCTGACCCTGCTCGACGGCGATTCCGGCGTCTTCTTGGTGGAGAAGCTCACCAAGATCCCCGTGCAGCAGTACTCTTATAAGCAGCTGTCCAATCTAGCCTTTGGCCATGTCATGAGCCTGGAAATGAACTTTCACGACAGTCAGGACTCGGCCGAGGTCATGAAGGCCGTCGAGCAGGGCGAGGCCCTCACCAACATCCTCGACACGGCCATTCTCGAGATGATGCCCACCGTCCTCGACACGGGCGCCGCCTTTGTCGTTCTCTATGCAAAGTTCAACGCCGCCGTGGCCGTCACCATGGTCACCGCCGCCACCCTCTTCCTCACCACCGAAATCGTCACCTCGAGCTGGAACATTGACAACCGGCGCCGCGTCACCAAGGCCGAGCGCCGGCAGACCCGCGTGATGCATCAAGCCGTGCAGGGCTGGCGGACCGTGTCGGCCTTTAACATGTTCTCCCATGAGCAGCGCCGCTACGGTGATGCCGTCACCGCCAACAACCGCGCCAAGTTCAACTGGGGCGTTCGTGATGCTTATATCGAAGCCATACTCGGCATCATTATGCCTACCACCTTCTTAGCTCTCGCACTTATCCTCGCACGCGAAATCCACGCCGGCCGTGCTTCACCAGGTGATTTTGTCTTTCTTGTCCAGTACTGGGACATGCTCCTGTGGCCGTTGAAGTTCCTGTCTCAGGAATACCGATACCTCATGAAGGACCTCATCGACGCCGAGCGCCTACTCGCGCTCCTCAACACGGAGCCTAAAATCACAGACGACCCGGATGCCAAGCCATTGGGCCCCGTCAAAGGCGCTGTCCAGTTTGAGCACGTTGAGTTTGCCTATGACACGCGCAAGGAAGCGCTGAATGACATTAACATTGTTGCTGCACCGGGAGAGACGATTGCGCTCGTGGGTGCTACCGGTGCGGGAAAGTCGACCATCACCAAACTACTGATGCGTTACTACGACATCACGGGCGGCCGCATTACTATTGATGGCGTCGATATCCGCTCCGTAACGCAGGGTTCTCTGCGCGACGTCATCGGCCTTGTGCCCCAAGATCCGCTGCTCTTCAACGCCACCATCATGGAGAACCTACGGTACGCGCGCCTATCGGCTACCGACGAGCAGATCCACGATGCGTGTCGCGCCGCCGCCATCCACGATCACATCCTCTCCTTTCCCGACGGCTACGCCACCAAGGTCGGCGAGTCCGGCACGCGGCTGTCGGGCGGCGAGCTGCAGCGCATCGCCATCGCGCGCGTCTTCCTCAAGGACCCGCCCGTGCTCATCCTCGACGAGGCGACGAGCGCCGTGGACACCAACACCGAGGCCTCGATCCAGCTGGGGCTCGGACGGGTGAGCGAGAAGCGCACCACGTTTGTCGTGGCGCACCGCCTGTCGACGGTCGTGCGCGCGGACCAGATCCTGGTGCTCCATGCGGGCCAGATCGTGGAGAGCGGCACGCATCAGGAGCTGCTGCGACTGAAGGGGCGGTATTACTCGCTATGGTCAAACCAACGCGGTGGAATGTTGGAGGGTGAGACAGCAGAGACTGCGACAGAGGAATAGAGGCCAGCCTAGCGAGAGGGATGGCGACCTATGTAAGGATCAAACTGGTGCCTGGAGTAAAATTGAAGAATGAATTGATTGAATGGAAAAAGCTAAACCTACCAACAACAAAGGGTCTCGAAGGATGGCTTTGGCAGCTTGTAATATACGTCAGCTACACTTAATCACTGGGGTCCAAGTACAGGCCCAATTGCGCTCACCTTCACCGACTCTTCCATCGCGCCTTGTCCTGGTCTCAGCTGTGGCGTAGAAGGCATTCAGCCAAACCAGCTCTGCCATTGGGCATTGCTGGATCTGCCGGGAGCCGCCTGGAGCCGAGCCCATGAGGCTAGTTTGCCCAGGCAGCACTCATGTATATTAATTGGCCCACTCCGTGAATGCTATTCCAACTCCGCTCTCAACTCATTCTGCTCTCAAACAGAGGAACAGTGAAAGCTATGCTCGATTTCCTGGATGAGCCGGTGCCGGATGGGCTGTACTTTGTCAATGCACCAAATGCTCAAACTCGACACCAGGCAACAAACGACTACCTAGCCAAGACAACGTTCTCCGAACCACGTCCATGCACTGATGGAGTGGTTCAGGTACTGCATCAAATAAAACACCCCTTTTCGGGCGGCAGTATTATCAACCGAGAAATCTGTATCCAAAAAGATGATACAATTCGAAAATCGGTACGCCTAGGCGGGTCGGATCTCCTTGCAGAACGGCGGAATCTCGAGCTCATCGCAAAACAAACCAACGTGCGGGTACCCCGTGTCTACGACTGCTATACAACAAGCGAATTCGAGCACCTTGTTATGGAAAAGATACCAGGAGTAACACTCGAATCTGCCTGGCCCGACCTGTCCACTCAGGAGAGGGAGAATATAGCAGACCAGGTCGTTCGACTTGTCGGCCAGTTTCGCCGTTTGCAATCTCCCGTTATCAACGCCGCCCTGTTAGACAGACAGCCTCTTCGACCAGGCTTACGGGGTAGCTTTGACTTTACCATGGAGCGAATAAAGGAATATGCCTGGTGTGACCGTATCGTAGACTACGTTCGGCTTCGGTGTAAGGCATTGCACGATGTACCAAACGTATTTACCCACGGTGATTTGGATTGGAGCAACATAATGGTACTGGATAAGCAAGTTTCCGGCATCATTGATATGGAGTGCGGCGGCTTCTTCCCTCCCTACTGCGAGTGGTTTCATGTTAGGACAATGGCACAAGGTCTACCAGAGGGGTCCTGGTTCCGCCTTCTGGAGGCGCGCTTGGCGGTCGCGCAGGGTCCGGAGTGCGCTGGCATGTGGGAAGTGGAAAGGCTCATTCAAGCACTGGAAGAGCATTCACGCTGGGCTTTGACGCCCGATGAGCGGCTCGCAAACCGTTCTCATGGTTGGGCGGAAGTCGGGCGTATTCTTGGTGTGGATGTTGGCCCCGAGATCCCCGAAGTCACCTACGCGTCGTGCTCTGAGAACCCTTGGTGGCTTGATTATATACCCGAAGAAAGAAGATGACCCAAACCGGACCGCGCCGCTGGCAGTAGAAGTGGTTTATCAAATATGAACTGCTGATCCATGGGGACGAAGCAGTCCTTCTGCAAGGTACATCGAGCAAAGTACCTAGATTGGGAGGCCGGGGTATTTAGAAGAATTCACTAATTCAAAAATGTCCTTCTACACAGCCTCGGCGGCAAGGACCCCAGCCAACGCCAAATGCAGCAGTTCGTGTTTGGCCACGCACATGTGTAACTTGGTGCCTCAGTCCAATATATTGACGCGGCAAGGGCGCATTGTCCAACAAGTGTCAACTTGACCTTACCAACTCGTTCATCAGTTGCCCTATAAAACGTTAACAACACGTTAAAAAAGCAATAAGCGCCATGTCGCGAAATTTGGGGCAATTCTGACCATTATGCGACGCTTACCAAATATTTACCCACGGGGGCAACTACTGGCGAGATATGTATCTACTGGAGCAGTGGGCTCAACGCATCCAGCCTGTGGTGTATCGGAACGAGGTATATCACGGTTATCCGCTTTTACGCCGACTGGGAAGCTGGTGCTGGCTGTCCAGAGATCCTTGTACCGAGTATGCGCATCATCACCAACCCGCTCAGCTACGTCGGGGGCCGTCTAAATGTGCGGAGCTGTGAGCTAACAGCGACGTTAGCGATTTCTTGACCGTCAAATTTCTGCCTCGGGACGTTAACAAGGAGCTGGAAATGTCAAAATATATAAAGCAACACTGCCGCAGTCCATTTATTACGACAATCTGCGACCATTTCACGATGCCTCATCGGCTATACGAGACTTGCCCCCCAGTCTTCAAGGACATCTCATTCCAGGCCATCGTCTACCCAACAACAGGCACCTCCATAGGACGCCTACGCGACCCAACCGAATGGCGTGAGCCGAGCCCATATCTACCATTTACATTACAGTGCCGACAAAGGTATATCTCCCAGGTCATTCAGGGCATGTCGGCGCTTCATGGCATTGGCGTGGTACATGCTGGTAGGTAACATGGTACCCTACAAAGTTTTTATTCGTGCTTAAGTGTCTTTAAGATCTTCATCCTGGCAACATCACGCTTGCGCCTCCGAATGCAGAAGACATGGCGCGATTCCTCGCCAAGACACCTCTGGAACATGATGTGCGTCTCAAGGACGGAGGTTTGCCATCCCCAGAGATGCCCCATCGAGTGTCTGAGCCAGAGGACATGGGGTTCAGCCCAACCCAAGTGAACATAATTGACTTTGGCTACTCCTTCATACCCGAGGCGGGCAAGTTCTACTCGGCAGACGTCTTTCCAAATGGGAACCGACCGCCGCCTGAGCTTGTCAGTGGAGACAAGAGAACAAACCAGCCCTTCCAAGTCGATAGCTGGTATCTTGGACAATCAGTATGCTATTTCTACAGACGCTAAAGTGTATCGTTGCGTATTTGACATCTAACCTCGTACATAGATTTATTTCATTCTGACCGGCGGGACAGACATCTTCTCAAGCTCAGTCTTCTGCAACGGTGAGGGACTCCTCGAGGAGTATCGCCTCCGCCTCGAGGAGCTACGTACTGGCCGGGATTGTCTGATAAATGAACTCCCCGAGGAAATAAGAAGCCTATACGTGCCAGTCATTCTTGGGCTGCTTGACATGGATCCGGACAAGAGGTCGACGATTCGTCAATTGAGTCAAAACGAGCGACTCTTGACGGCCGCGGACGATCTTACTCTTGAGGACAAGACTGGCTAGGTAATTACAGCTGTGCATCTCCAAAACAACCTGCTCAAATAAGTCGACATGTTATAGATGATAGCCTAGGCAGGTATCACAATTCAATCTCCAATCTCAAGCTTTGATTTCAACTCCAAGTGCACAAGTAACCAGAAAAGGGTCTCGGACTTTTGCATGAAATGTTTATAGAGTCAAATAAATACAATTCAAAAACTTATTTAACCAGTCTGCGGTAATCTATTGGTACCTATGACCCTGCCAAATGTAAATCTCACCCATTCCTATACTGACCACGTCGACAATAGCCCGTGCGAAGATTTCTCCCATTCGCCTTTGCCCACCTTTCCCCGGCTGGCAGCGTCATGGTAGCGGCCCAGAGCTCCAAACTCTGTCGCCTTGCCCCGAATCAGCTGCTTGCCGCGCAGTGTGTCCGAACTCCTGCTCCTTGATCCGGATGACGTCTCTGTACTGACAGTCAAACAGATTGCGCAGGTCCGCGCTCTGCGTCAAGGCGGCGACGACGGCGACGGCCAGCTTCTTCGGCCTACCGTGCTTCGCAGACGTGCACTTGCAGGCATCCTCCTCAGACAGCTGCAACGAGTCTGCGGCAGTCTTCCTCGACGCGCCTGTAGGCGAGGTGCCGGTCGTGGATTGCTGAGCCTTCCTTGTAGTTGAGCTGGCGGTCCAAGCTGTCCTCATACTTGCGGAGGAGATCATTGGTCTTGGCTTCGTTTGACTCGGCAATCCTGTAGCGCCACATTGTATCAGTGTCGAGATTACATGATAGTTGAGGTTGGTGGCCGGCGAGACTGGGGCGAGGAAACTCTCCAATATGTAGTCACTTTCAGCACATGATGAGAGTACCTAATACAAGCCCGTTTCACGCAACTCTTTGTTCACGGCAGAGGGTCTGCGGACTCGGGTGCTCAATGCCTGGGGCCGCCGGCTTTGTCGGCACACGTTCACGCTACGAATCGTTGACTCATTCTTTGTCGATATAACCACAAACGATTCTTTCACATTCTGAAAATTGGAGCTTCCCTTGGAACAAGACTGCCCAAAGAAGAAAAGTTCATTCATCATCTAATTCATAAAGGGAGATGTCATTATCGTCGAATAGCCTTGTAATGTACAATGTCGTGGTCTCATGTAGTGACATGTGTCCTATGCCGCCGTCTTTCTTCCTCGCTTCCTGACCTTGAGCAGCTTCTCGACTTCGCTTTCACCGCGCACCCTCAAAGTCAGTTCTTTCATCATGTCGCCCCAGCGCACCTGGCCGCCGCAGGACGGACACGAGCACGTCCTCGGGATGACGGCGTCCGCGTCGCCCTCGGCCGCGAGCGCATGCTTGCTCCAGCAATCCAGATGGCCCATGGCCACGCAGTCACCATTCGGGCACATGGCATGCAGCCCCTCCCCCGACAGCATCTCCTCATCGCAGTGCACGCAGCGGCCCTCCTTCTCAAACGCCACGACGTCCTGCGCCTTTTGCACGTAGTCCTTGACGGGCGCATAGTCCAGCGGCAGCGCATGGATCCCCGCCTGCTCGTCGTGCGCGCCCAGTATACCCGTCGTGTCGTCGACAAAGTCGGTCAGCACGCGCAGGCCCGGCCGCGCCGGGTCGTCCCTCCCGGTCGCCTCTGCCGCCGTGCGCAGCCACGCCGTCCACGCCTTGTGCGCCTCGGCGGCGAAGAAGTGCAGCGTCAGCGGCCAGCGCGCAAAGCTGGCCACGCCCGTCAGCAGGTGGATGTTGGAGACGACGGAGCGCATGCTGAGCGGCGGCCGGCGCGGGCGCCCGTTGCGCTTCGTCTGCGTCGACACGGCGAGGCGTGCGTCGTCGGGGATGTGCAGCGACAGGTGCGGGTTCGCGAGCGCCCACTCAAACTTGAGCGCGGCGAGGGAGCTCGGGAAGCCCGACACGAGCGCGACCATTTCCCACGGCCGCAGCTTGTCGCGGGCCGTCCGCGCCGCGCCGCCCTTGGTCTCGCCGTTGTGCTGCTTCAGCCGCCGCGGCGGGTTCGGCGTCGAGCCAATGTAGAGCGAGGCATGGCGGATCGTTGATCGCAGGACGTAGACTGTGTATAGTGCTGGTAGTGGCTTATGCAAGCTTGTCATCGTTATCGTCGAACCATTTGCGCAGGGTGGTGGATGTCGTGATGAAGTTGATGGGGAGGGACGACGCGTGCTGCTGGCAGTGGAGATACTTTACGCGACTAGGCCAGAGCACTGTTGTCTGCAGTGCGCTGCAATCCGAGGACAGTTGTCGCCCTCAATACGGATATTCTGTCACAAGTAAAATTAACTCGCGAATATTGTTGGGAATAAATGCATCGTGAAAAAAAAAAGATTGGTAATTCCTTTGCGCCTGTGTGAACCCGTATCCCGACAAATATGCTTCTATACAAGATCATTACAGTAAACCCTGTTTCTGCAAATCGTAATACACCTTCTCCGGCATGACGTTGCCCTCTCCATCCTCCATCTGCACGACACTTCCTTCGTCAACCTTGGCCTTCTTCTCCGTCTTTTGAATCTTCTCCCACAGCCTCAGTGCCTCATCGATGCCAGTAATGTCTCTAAACAGGGTCGTGTTGTTAATGCCAAGACACTTGAGTCCGTAAATGTGGCGCGCCTCGTTGAAGTGCTTGTCAAATGACCGTCTTCCCATGTAGACATAGTTGCCGCAAATCTCGCACGTCAGCTCGACGCCCAGGCCGTGCAGACGGTACAGCCAGTAGGGGATGGGCTTGCCGTCCCAGCCTGGCGGCAGCTTCAAAGGGTTGTAAATCTTGTCTTCCTCGTCGTCTTCGTCATCTTCGCCGTCGCCAATATTCTGCCGTTGTTGTTCGGTGGAGTTGAAAAGGTTCTCCAGTTCCTGCTGGCGCTCACGCTCCGTCATGCCTTGCTTGCGCTCCACGTTGACTCTCGTATCGCTACGTTCCGTGCTCATGGCGCTAGCAAGACGCTGCACGCGGTGCTCGCGCTGAGCAATAGCGCGCTCCTTGAGCCGCAAAGCTGATACTGTGGCTGTGCCAGTAGAGTCGCCTGCAGACTCATTCTGCCTGGCCAATCTTTGCTCTGCAGCTTTGATGTGCTTTCGGCCCTTGATATGGTTTTCATACACGTTTTGGTTCTTGAACTCTTTCTCGCAATCGTTGCACCATACGGCGTCGGCAGTGCTGAGGTTGTTGGCGCTGCTGCTTGCTGTGGTATCGTTTCGCCACCCTTCCACCTCGTCATTTTGCCACTGCGCATCAAAATCATCGTCGAACGAGGACAGAGCCTTGTCCACGTCTTCTAGAGGTCGTGTTCGGCGTAGAAAACTTTCCAGGTAGCTCGCCAGTCCGCCGACGTAGCTAAAGTACTGGTCAGTCATTTTGTCTGCTCGCTTCAACCCTCCTCGGCCGGGTGTAAAGTGGTCAAAATTTTCGAGATATTGTAGATAATTGGATCGCTTGATGTTGGGCAGGTTGAGGTATGCATCGTATGACGGATTCAAGTCAAAGAATCGGCCGTAGGCTTCTTCGCCAGTGAAAATGGAGTCGACAATGGAGGGCCTATCAATGCCATCTGGTCGTCGAGGCCTGTATCGCTGCTCCGAGTTTTCTGCCTGTTCATTTGGGTACCGGGCATGGTGACCTCGCACATCCTCCACTTGCTTGTAAAATTGTTCGAAGGGGTCGCCGCTACCAAGCTGTTGGATTTCTTGGGCACGACTGCCATGTTCGTCTTTGTAGATATCTAGCAGGGCTTTCGACTGCGATTGAATCTGGTCTAGTAGTTGCGCAACTTCATGGTCTCGGTTCAATCGATCGCGAATCTACCGATTTCATGATTAACCACAGCGAAAACAAAGTTCGGCACTCTTTGTACTTACGTGCTTTGGTTCGTCGCGTACGCGATCGGCGATAGCTTGCTCGAGGCGCTCGAGATCCTCTTGAATATACCGCTGTTCCTCCAGGATGAGCATTTTGGCGGTGCGAGAGACTGTCTCGAGTCTCGGATACACAGCCTCGATTGATTATCGCGACAGCCGGAGTTTTCGCGCTTTCTTGGGACAAATGGTTTGATGAAAGAAATTCAAGCTGGCACAGGTTTGCGACAATGTCGGCAGCGAAGCTAGGCCGCCGAAGTATATCCGACCCGCAAAAAAAATATAGCCAGCGCCAACACCTTTTGTGACATTGCGACAGCTGCCACCTTGAATTCATCACCACACAATCTCCTAGTCACAACAATCGCAATCATGGCTGACGGTGGAATCGACCGCAATGCGGATGAGAAGATGGAGTTCTCGACCTCCAAGGAGGTCACCGTCCATCCCACTTTCGAGTCCATGTCGCTGAAGGGTATGTGATGCAGTGACATCTTGTCAGCGCCACTGCTAATTGAAACGTGTAGAAAATCTTCTTCGCGGCATCTATGCCTACGGTTACGAATCGCCTTCTGCCGTCCAATCCCGAGCCATCGTGCAAGTCTGCAAGGGTCGCGACACCATTGCCCAGGCTCAATCTGGCACGGGTAAAACTGCGACTTTCTCCATCAGCATGCTGCAGGTCATCGACACCGCCGTTCGCGAATCGCAGGCCCTTGTCCTGTCACCCACGAGAGAACTTGCGACTCAGATTCAATCCGTCATCATGGCTCTGGGTGACTACATGAATGTGCAGTGCCACGCCTGCATTGGTGGTACCAACGTGGGGGAGGATATCCGCAAGCTCGACTACGGCCAGCACATTGTGTCTGGCACGCCTGGCCGAGTGGCTGATATGATTCGCAGACGTCATCTGCGCACCCGTCACATCAAGATGCTAGTACTCGATGAGGCTGATGAACTTCTGAACAAGGGATTCAGAGAGCAGATTTACGATGTATACCGCCATCTTCCTCCCGCGACCCAGGTCGTTGTTGTCAGCGCTACCCTGCCCTACGACGTGCTGGACATGACGACCAAGTTCATGACCGACCCTGTCCGAATCCTGGTCAAGCGTGACGAACTGACCCTAGAGGGCCTGAAGCAGTATTTTATTGCTGTGGAGAAGGAGGACTGGAAGTTTGACACCCTTTGCGATCTCTACGATACCCTTACCATCACCCAGGCCGTCATCTTCTGCAATACACGCCGCAAGGTTGACTGGCTGACGGACAAGATGCGCGATGCCAACTTTACAGTCAGCAGTATGCACGGCGAGATGCCCCAGAAGGAGCGTGATAGCATTATGCAGGATTTCCGCCAGGGCAACAGCCGTGTTCTAATCTCCACCGATGTCTGGGCTCGTGGTATTGATGTGCAGCAAGTCAGCTTGGTCATCAACTACGACCTCCCCAGCAACCGTGAAAACTACATCCATCGCATTGGTCGCAGTGGTCGTTTCGGTCGCAAGGGTGTTGCCATCAACTTTGTTACCACCGATGATGTCCGCATTCTTCGCGATATCGAGTGTAAGTAATCACGCTGGGTGCAAAGAGAATCTGTACTAACACACATGACAGTGTACTACTCGACTCAGATTGACGAAATGCCAATGAACGTTGCTGATCTCATTGGATCTTGAGCCGAGCTGGCACTCTACAAGCAAAGAGCGACTAACGGGGCACTCCCGAAATTGCGGCTTCGGCCTCGCCACAGGGCCAAAAGGAAACATGTGTGAAGGAAATGGGCTAGTTGTAATAGCAGGTGAGAAAAAGTGTGCCGAGCGAGAAACCGGCCAGAGACTGACGCCAACAATGTCAGATTGTATCATTCAATATACCTTTGTTCTACCACAAACAGGTGCAACACTGAGCCCACACCGATCAACGGCACCGCATAGAGAACGCGATGGCCAACTCTGCCAGCCAAAGTCGAGCGACCGCGCTGACGATTCGAGCCAAACACGCTCAATGACCGTCCAACTCCAGCAACGAATACAGAAACGCAGTCTACAACATGTAATAGAGGCGGGTTTCTTACCGCGCAGGGCAGCCGCATTCAAGGGTATCATGTACCTCACGAATGAAAAACTAACATATAGATTATTTTGTTCCAGGAGGGCAGAGCAAAGGGTAGCTAGCTAGTGGACTCGACCGTCAAAACGATATCATTTTCACAACTCATGTGATAACTGCTTTCTTTGCACTCGTCATTCATGATGCGCATGTTTCTCAATCACATTTTTAAACTGGCAAGCAGCCGCCGTTGTTCACACGAGCACAGCAAGGTGCGAGCTGCGTCGCCCCGTGGTCCGGCCCAGGCGTGCACTCAAGCAGCAGCGCAATGTCGACGCATCCCGATCGCAGCGGCCCATTGTGCGTTTCCCTGTAAAATACACCAACTGTCCCCGTTTCGTCCTTGCAGGCGTAGAATTGCGAATCAACGTCACGCTTCAAGGCCAACACTGGCACTGCGCCGTGGAAACTGACGCCCAGCTGCGAAAGGGCGTCTCCTCCGCAATCGACCTTGAGTACCTTGTTCCCGTTTCCCTCTTCTTCGAGCGTCAGGGTCCTTTGTTTTCCCTTGTGTTCCGCCAAGATTGCTTCTGACTCGACATGGACGAAAAACGTCTGGCTAGCACTGTCGTCGTTGACGAGGCTGCTGATCTGGCTGCAGTCGCTTTGGCCTGATGTCGCCAGCACCCAATTCTCGATGTGTGCTCCAAGCGTCGTCGTGTTTGCTGTCGTCGAGTGCGCCCGCAGCCGAAAATTGGATGACGTGCTGGGTAAGCCCGGGGGGATGACCAGCTGGGCGCGAACAAGATGGGCCAGCGCGCACAGCAACAAGAGAGGCAGACAGGTCTTTGCTCCCATCGTGTAGAAGTGGAGGCTTTCAATGTTGGTGTATGGGGGAACAACTCGAGTGACAGCCAAAGCGTTATAGACGACTTGGTGTCACTGGAATGTGGAGGGGCCGCTGAAGCTCGAGGCCGAGCAACTCATGAAAGACAGTCTCTTGAGCTACCCTGCCCGCGAAAGCCCAGTAAACCTGGCAGAGCTATGAGGGCTTGTCAACGGTAGTGGTTCGATTTCTCTGCTTTTTCCGACCGTTAGTTTGCAAAAGGTTGCGCTGTATCGCTGTGCAGAATCCAAGTTTTGCAGGCGGGTTGCACCGACACCACGCCATTTGTACCGACACAGGATAGAAGGATCATTATAATATAGAAGACCTCTCTATATCAAGCCTCGTCCAGACTGTAAATCTTATACTCTTGGGATCGATAATCAAGGCGCATGTGAGAACATCCACCCGCTGTCGACGCCTCCCAAATAGGCAACTAGTTATCGAGGGAGTGGGCATCTGTTAGTTCGGCGACCCTCCCGCTTTAGTTCCCGAGATTCGGATGATGGAAAACGTGCAAGGAAATTCGGATGATGGTTCGTGAAATGGCGGTCTTCGCTCCAAGTACCACCCCAGCATGTGTGCATGTACTCCTGCATAGTCCTCAGCCACTGATCGGCTGTCGCATCTTCTGCTTGTGGGAGGCCGTCCAATGTCGCGGAATCCTCTCAATTATTAGTGGCAGCCTCGGCGTCCCCAAACTAAGATTGGCCGTCCCCACCGCCTCCGCCTACCTGGATTAGCTCTGAAAAAAAAGAGGGATAATTTGGCATCGACACATCATCTGATAACCAGGGAACCGGTTGGCGTGGTCGTTATGCCCGTCTGTGAGTCCGACGTCTACAGCAGCAACCGACAGAATGAATTCTGCAGAAGGGCGCCCCGACCAAGGGGACGAGCCCGAACCCGAGCCGGACGCTGAGGCCGACGCTTGCTTGCGTGAATATTCGACACCAGCACCTGATGGCTTTACATCAGTATATGTTAACATTCACAGGTAGGTGATTGTCCCCATCAGCGCGATGCTTCACCGCTAAAGTCAGACTTACTAGGGTGCGGCGTCTCGTGCTTGCGAGTATAGGTACGCATGGCTGAATCCCACTCGCAGTCGGACGACAGGCTGCTAATTCCACCCGCCAGATGACCCGTACACTATGGAACATTTCCGACAGCCCAATCTCAACGCGCTCATTGTTCGACCACTTGTCGATCGGCTATACGACAGCCGGGACAACTCGATAGGTACTGGCCCTGTCCGGCCTACGGTTGCGCGGAGCTCAAGCTGACCCCTCGTCTTCTCCAGTGTACTGCCTGCTCGCGAACCGCGTCCACTTCCTGCGCGAGCAAGCCGGCCTCCGGAACCAGAGCGTCAACGCCGCGCGCGCCACCCTATGCGAGCTCGTCGCGAGCCGAATCCTGCGCCGCTACCACGAGGACCACCCCGACGACACGGGCCTGCTGCTCCTCGCCCACGTCCTGGTGGAGGGGTACGACCCCTTCCAGGGCGCGCCGCGCGAGGTCGAGGCCGAGTGGCGGCACCAGCAGTGGCCGGTGCAGGCGCGTCCGGGCCACGAGCGCCAGTTTACGGCCCTGGAGCTCGCCATCATCTCGGAAAGCAAGGCGCTGATTGGCACGGCCGCGTGCCAGCGGCTCGTCGACGCCATCCACACGGGCAAGGTGACGTACACGCCGCTGTCCTTTGTCGATGTGTTGCCGGATCACTACAAGCACCTGCCGATATCCATCTACAACCCGCGGCATGCGCGGCTTCTCAATCACTACCGACTGATTGTGCCGAGGGTGCGGACCATCATTGAGTTTGTTCAGATTATCCTCCTCCTCGTCTTGTACATCTTCACCATGCTCGATCGCCATACTCGAAATAGCATGTGGGAAATTACGTTTTGCATCTACACGGCTGGGTGGGTGCTCCAAGAGTTTGCCGCCATTTTGGAACATGGATGGGAAGTGCACGCGCAGAGCCTGTGGTCTTTTCTAGACATCAGCTTTGTTGCAATATATGTCGCATATTTCTTGACAAGAATATACGACATGTACATTGACAAGATTGCAGATGGCTATGGTTTGCATATTCTTTGTCTTGCCGCACCCATTCTGCTCACTCGGGTCGCGTTCAACATCATGCCGAACAACATTGTCTTCATCTCGCTACATGCCATGATGAAGGACTTTACCGTCTTGACGTTTCTTGCTTTCTGGTGCTTCACTGGCTTTCTCTTGGCCCTCATGTGGCTCATCACCGCGGAGCAAATAGAGACGGGCAACACACCGAGCTGGGCGACCGTGTGCAAGTGGCTGCTCTGGATCTGGTTTGGTCTGGATGGCACGGGCATTGGCGAGTCGACGGAGTTCCACATCGTTTTTGGCCCGGCGTTGATGATTGCGTTTGCGTTTCTGGGAAACACGCTCTTCCTGACGATCCTAGTCGCGATACTGACGAATACCTTTTCGCGCATCATTGCCAACGAAGGTGCCGAAGTTCGCTTCCGACGCACCGTCCTGACATTTGAAAGTGTCAAGAGCGACTCCATTTTTGCCTACCCCCCGCCTTTTAATATTGCCGCCCTGATCGTGCTCCTGCCTCTGAAGCTACTTGTCACTGAGCGTACGTTTCACACCATCAACGTGTTTCTCATCCGGACGCTCAATGCTCCGGTTCTTATTGCCATCACCTTACTGGAAAGGCGCAGCTGGAAATCCGCAAACAGGCCAAAGAGAACAAAGAAAGCCTCTTGGCTCAGCTGGGGATTTGCAGGGTTCTTCCCCCATGGCGATATTCCTGCAGTGTTCAACGCAGAGCCACCGGCCGACCTGGTTTCCAAGATTGATCAGCTCGACCCGCTACAGGAAGTGCCAGTCTTGGAGGATGATATGATTGCGGGTTCCCGGCGAGAATTTACACAGGCGAGACTGCGGCGCTCAATGATGGCGAATTGGCAAACGTGATATGTTTGCGGCACTGTATTCATCATGAGATGCTCAAAACTGTCAAAGAAGAGGTATCGAATAAAAAACGCTATGAAGAAAAGCCGCGAGCGGCAGCATGCAAGTGAATGACTATATATACTGGTATCTCGTTTAATATGTTACACTATGTTCGTTGTCGCTTTCTGTTGTACGATTTCATTCATGTCGTCTGTTCTCTTGGATTTGTTGCATTCAGGCTCAAGGCACACTGTTTCTCCAGTTGTCAGGCTTTTTGGCCTTCCGCAACGGTACTTCATCATGCCATCGCTCGGGACTTTCAACTGCAGCAAGAGATTCGCCCGCGTTTGAAGAAGAATTGTAATGATTGTATAAAATGGGTTCTGGAGCTGTCGCGGCCGTTGATAAGAGTGTCGCTGCTGGGGCGGGCGAAGGTTTTGGCAGAGCCGCTTCCTCATCTCCACCCAGCTGTGTAAATTGGGTAAGATGTGTAAGTTGCGTGCCTAGTGAAGAGACGCGGTTTAAAGAGATTCTATGCCACGATGGAAATTAGCCTGTTGCATCAAGTTTTTCTCCCTCGTCGTAGATCAGAGCTCGCAACGTACGTGTGGATTTTGCTCGATTTGGAATCGAATATTTGTGGTGCCAGTCGAATGAGAATCAGTCGCATTGCTGGTAGGCAAGTACAGACGAGGCCAACATGAATCTCAATAAAGGACCACCACAGGATATCCCACTGATCCCAGGTTGGATTTGTTGTCGAGGCGTAGGTTCCAATAGACGATAGTCGGAGGACGGATATAACCGTGACACTGACGATAAGAAGTATAAGCAAGGATGTCTCGTTTCATGCTATTAGCATGGTACAGCTTACCTGAAGCCCGCTATGAACATGAGAGAAGCTCCGAGCTTCTTCTTCCAGTGCAGTTTCAACTTCCGGAGCTGGCTTAAAGGAACAGCCAACAACCACAGGTCTGACGCCACGCTTATGGAGCTATTGACCCAACAGGCTGTATTGATATTGATACACTGCCCTGTCATCGAATCATCATGGATGTGGTAAAATTTATCCCACTGATATTCGATGGGTAGACATTGGATAAGGATGGCCAAGGCGCAGGCGGTGAGTGCGGCGACATGGAAAATGACGGTCGCCCAGAGCACGGTGCGTATCCTCTGCCCAAAGAAGATGTTAAAGTAGAAGAAAGTAACAGTCAACTTCAGAAACAGCATTAGAACAATATAGCCGATTTGTATCATGTAAAAGTACCGGCGAAAGGTATATAGGGTGGATCGGTCCAGGCCCCAGACGTCGGTTCCCATACCATGGCCGTTGACGCCGAATATTTGCAGAGCAAGGGTGACAATACCGACGCCACTGGCAGCGATCAATGCCAATTCCTCTAGGTTGAAGCGTGTTCGAGGACTGAAGAATTGGTTATACACCAGGCGGAAGAAAACAATCAGGACTGTGATTGGAGTGATGCCGAGGACCAAAGGATTAAAATCGCTTGTTTTTCTGCGAACTGGCGTCTGACACGTAGTTTCTGTCAGGTTTCTCGTGACTGCCGGGGAGAGTTAGCTGTGTAGACGTGGAAAGGTGTCTGCGGCGGTACTTACATATAGCCTCTGGCATTCCACATACGCCCAAGACGCAGCGGTCAATTATGGATTTTGTCTCCACCACACACAGGCACGCGTTGTCAAATGAGGCGCACTGTTGCCGTAAACATCGCACCTTTTCCAGTCAGTTGCTTGGACGGCGTTCCGCGTATGTGCATCTACTTACTGCGCAGCCAGGCAGCTCAGTGGCTATATTCTCTGCGCGACTGTACAGAGTCGGCGATGGCGTCCAAGACGTCGTGAAAGACGCGGCGCCATAAACAGAGGCACTGCCAACTACCACGGCAGTCATAGGGTTGATGGATTGGCGAGCACGCCGGCACTCATACGTGTAAACAGAAACGCAAGTGTGGGTAGACGAAAAAAAGGGTCCCTGCACTTTCAAAAAAAGATGAGCAGACCATGCCTTGTTGGAAGCGTAAAAATGCGGGAGATGAAGAGGTAGAAGTATCCCAGCTTCAAACATGAGTCGCGGGTGTGTGTTGGAGTCCGGATGGTGGGGGTGTCGATTGGCAATGACCCGCCGCCGCAGCAGACGGGATCATGGTGGAATCAACGATATACGGACTGAGGATGCAGCTGCGTCTCTGTCAGTGCTTTGAGTGGCTGCATTGTTTTTCATCCCTTTGGGGGTGGTCGCTTTGACGCAGAAGAGACAACGACGTCAAGGGGAGAGACAACAGGGGTCACCAGACGATGGTTGACCCTGTTCCCTGGCTCCCCGTGGCAGCAACCACAGAATGGCCTCAGCGTCAAGCCACTGTGAACCAGGCTTGCTACCTGAGTCAAAGACTGTAACTAGTTTATCTCCTACTAGCCGAGTGGTCGGCGCCGCGTCCAGGTTCCTCGTCGAAACGGGCTGCCGCTAGGAATGCCTGGGCATGAGTAACATGGGCACAGCTAGCACGCAAAGGAGACACAGCAAATGGTCAACTACCTAGCTAAAAGCTGCTAGCCAGCGTCTGGCACTGAGCGGGGACCTGTCATGGCATCTCCCGGCGGGGGCCCCCTACAAAAGACCAGCTAGTCCGTGATCGCCGTGGGGAACCGGGGTCCCGGGGACGGGCTCCCGCTGTTGTGCGGAATAATTGCTCAATGCAGCGGGGGCTGGTCAACTACAAGCCGCTGAAGACGAATCAAGAGAGGCTGGCCTGGTCCTGTGGTCTGTGATTAACGACCGTGCGAACCGCTATGAGGTGGCCCCGACACAGAGCCACCGCAAAAGATGCAGGGGACCAGGGAAGGGAGGGGTGGAGCGGACTCTGCGCCGGTTTGGGAACGGCCTTTCCGGCGCCAGTTGAGCAATACCCGACAGGGAGAGCTGTGACTACTGGGCTCCAGTAGTAGTTGCCTGCGCGGGGTTAGAGTTGGAGGCGAGCTGGGACTAGTCGTACCCGTTCCCCGTTGCCGGTACATGGCAAGTTTAAAACAACGTAATAGTACACTGATAGGGAAAAGCCTTGCTAATTACTACCTGGGCCCAAGCAATCGCACTTTCACGTAGGAACACATGTGCTCACGATTTGGCCTTTCCCATGCCCCCTTTTCAGGTCTTCGAAAGAAGCCCCCCAAGTCGGCGTAGATTTCAACTTTTTTTTCTGATGCGGACAAGCCTGGAAGTTATTACCACATTGGGTACAGCCTTTTGCCCAAGTAGGCCAATGGCCTTGCTCAGCCATATATTACGATTACGGGGTGACCGGCCAAGGCTGCCTGCTGCGGGTAAGGGTTTTGCGCCGGCTGAACACTTTACGGCGTAGAAGCACGTGTAATCAACTCCGTAGCGTTGCTTTTTTTTTCGACCCTGCGTCACACTTGCTGGCCTCCTGGTGTTTTTTTCCCCGCGCCGGGCCCCCTCAACTCCAAACCTGTTTCGGGCTCCCTCTCCCCCTGCCCACAAATGGCAAAATTGACCAGCCGCAGCAAACCAGGCGGGATAGCGGCGGCGGCGGCCGTCGTCGTACCAGTCGGCGCCGTCGAGGAGAGCAAGCGAGTCAAGCGATGGGCGCCGCGGGGCAAGACGGGCTGCGTCACCTGCCGCCGCCGCAAGGTCCGGTGCGACGAGGCCAAGCCCATCTGCGGCAACTGCGTCGCCACGCGCCGGTACTGCGGCGGCCCGTACTACCAGGACTCGGCGCAGGCGACGGAGATTGTCAAGAACATTGCCGTCGTCATCCCGCGGCTGCGCGACACGGCGCCCAGGAGCGTGCGGCCGACGAACCACCGTGGTTGGGAGATTGCGCCGGACGGATGGGACGTCGTGGAAGCATTTGAATATCGTAGGTCGCAATACGCAACGTCTAGTTTTCTTTTGGTACTTCCTTTTCGAAAATCCTCGACTAACAGTTTCCTTGTTTCGCCCGTACATAGTCGGTCTTTTTATAATACCACATAGCGTCGACATGGACGTCATGGCAACGCAGCCCGCGCAGGTCGTCCCGCTGGCTGCCTATCCCGGCAGCGTCAACTCGGACTCGTTTCTCGCGCGCGTCATTGCCGATCGAATCGTCTGGGTCTCGTGCTGTCAACGCACCGCGCTCAGCCCCAGCACGGTCCACGGAACAAGGGACTTGTGGTACAAGTTTTACGACTTGATTCAGAAGCATCTACGGCAGGTCAACTACGATCTCACGCACGTAGAGGGCGACTTTTTAGAATACTTGATGAAGAAGCGACTCTTTGAGAGAATTTGCGATTTAATGGAGGCCGAGGCATGTGCACCAACTCTTGTATCGTCCTACCGGTGGTCGCTAATGAAACTAACCGTTCGACAGCACATTCTCTGTCTAAGTGGCTGGCGAGCCCATTTTGACGGATACTTTGCACTCCTAAACATGTTTGGTATTCCCCAGCGCATACCAAAGGAGAATCCAGTCTTTGTCGACATGCTGCGCTCCATGACGGTGTGAGTCTTGCCTCCCTTTGACTGAATCGTCTACTGATGAGCTGACCCTCCTTTTCTCTTGTCCACAGCAACGCAGTCATCGGCAACAGCGTGACCAGGGTTGACAAGCAGTTGTGTAGCATATACGCGTTTGACGACGCCGAGCTTGTCAACTTATTTGGCCAGACGTGTTTCTCCCCCTTTCCCTGCCCACAGGCCCTGTTCGCAGAGATTGCCGCCATCAACCGTCTCAGGCGGATAGCGTCGACGTGCAAGGTCGGCGCTATCCTGCCCGACGCCAACGCCGTCTTTAAGCGGATTAATTCCTTCGACCCCGAGACCTGGAAGGACACGGCCGAGTTTGAGATTCCCAACACGCCCGAAGTGGTCCTGGTGGCGCGCATCTTCCAGCTCGCCGTCAGCCTCTACGGGGTCTTGTCACTAGGGCTGGAGCATGCCACCGACGCCAGTGCGCCCAACTGGCCGGACAAGACGACAGCTACTGCCGAGATCATTATGCTCATGCAAAAGACACTAAAATCGCCCAAATGCTTAAGCGTGATGACCTGGCCCTCCGCCGTGACAGGTGTCGCGGTGGCGGACGGCCCAGATGCGAGCCGAAACCTTATTCTCGACATCCTGGTCCGGATAGATTCCGATGTGCTGGCGTACGGCATCGCAGCGCACACGATCGAGCGACTGCAAACGTTCTGGCCAACCAAGAAGACGGGCTGGGAGAATTGCTGGGGCGACTTTTATCTCTTGTGGTAGGGTTCCGTTTCAGAAGGCACTGCAGCTTGTTCAACCTTTGGAACAAGACGTCCGGCAACGATGAGGGTTCATGTCGCACTCCTCCGTTGTCACCTCCCCCTGCTAGCGCTCGACATTGATGAATACCTGCGGCGCGCCAGGTATCCGTGCGTGCACATGTACGGACCAAGTCACAGGGTTCATTCAGCCAGCCTGCGTTGCTTCGCGTACGCACGGACTTAAGCCCCAGCCCGCTAATAAGGGCCGGCGCCTTGAGCAGCTCGTCGTCAATTTTCGCCTTTATTGGACGAAAGAAACAAGGGCTGGGCACCAGGGATTTTCGACGAGACAACCGATGAGAGGGTATCCAGTCAGCGATGGGAAAAAAGCCTCAGGCAGTCCGATAAATTAAAATCGCAAGGAACTGTGTCTCAGTATCTGGTATTAACCCCACCCCCCACGAAACCGCACCTCCTCGGACACCGAAAGGCGATAGGCAAAGTTGCAAGGCACACCCTGGACGTTGCAGCAGATCCAACGGGAATCGACTTGCTATCAGTAGTGCAGCAAAACGCTGCTATCTTCTCGGCAAAGCGCTGGGATGGCGAAAGTGAGGCTGTGAGGTGTTCTAAGTCATGTCTCACTAGCGCAGCGTTTAGACTAATACTAGTACATTGCTATGATGAATGAGGGTTAAATAGCCTGCTCTATGGTATCGCTTGGCCACTCTTCGGCTAAAAATTGGGTTGGCATCTATCCAGCCTGTTATCACAGATACCCCCCTCAGAAGGACTCTCGGACAGTTTTTTTTTTGCTTAGCAACGAATTACATGTCAGTACCAGAAGCCCCCCATATTGACGCAGGGCTGTTACCCCGTAAAGGACATTAAGTGATGCTCTCCAATCGAAGAAAGTGGCCTGATTCCCCACGGTGGAGTGAAAGTGCCTTCTCGGGATGGGACCATGGACAGCTTAGAAGCCCCATGTGTGTGGTCGTCCATCAAGCCATCTGCCAAATCGGGGGATTTGCAAAGTACCCACGCCCGCAGATTCTGGCGCAATGTGACCTGGTCGACCTGCCGACAGAACCCCTGATGTGCGCGCAGGGGGCCTTTGGCTGGTTCCGCGAATAGCGCGCCGTTGCTGGCCCTTGCCCTCCGTCTCTCCGCTCCGCGCGACAGGATTACGGCGGGCAAGGGTGCGTAACTAGTAGTGTGTTGCTTGCCAGGCGATCTGCCGTTGTTGCCCTTTCCCATGTAGTGTTAGAGTGTCTTGATTTTGTGCAGACTAATCTGTTTAGCCTGGGCGCTATTTAGAAAGAAAAAAAAAGACGTTGCAAGCTCAACTGGCATGACGGCCATCCCGCAGGATTTCTTCTAGCGGACTTTTGTTCACGGAGTCGTTGGTCTTGCAAGAAAGCAAGCAGATAAGAATAGCTCAACTGCCGATGCCAAGAAGAGGGCCGAAAGGACCATCGGAGTGGCATCCCGTACCCGTGAACACGTCCAGACCCCTGAAAGATCGTGATAGCTGTACTTGGCCTCCGCTTTTAGAGGCTAAGATGGGACTTTATGCTCCGGTCGGCAACACAAGTCCAGGCTTATACACTGAGCCTGGGCTTAACTTCTGGTCTTCTGATTGGCCTTGAAGACGTTTATCTGTACTTCTGAAAGCTGCCGCTCGACGTGCTCTGTTTCTGTGAAATGCCGTCCCAGATATAATAAAGGAATCTAGAGCTGGAAGGAATTATGAATACTTTCAAAAAAATGGTTGATCCAGACTGTCATGCGTTCGTAAATAGGGCAAATGGAAGAAGAGTGGAAAGCGGTAAAGTCATTTAGAACCCAATTAGCACGTTGACCCTGGCCCCTATACCATAGCTGTATGCTAAATTCTCAACATTCATGGTAGTAGTATCCGCCGTCGTCTATCTGCTCTGAAAGTGCATGGTATTGCGCAGAGTCCCGAGCCCGTCAAAGCTAATCTCAACCACGTCGCCATCCTTGAGAAACCTCTTGGGCTCCATAAACAGCCCAACACCGGACGGCGTGCCCGTCATGATACACGTGCCTCGCCGCAGCGTCGTGCCCTGCGACGCAAACGAGATGAGCTGGCGGACGGACCAGATCATGTCCGCCGTCGACGACGCCTGCCGCTGCTCGCCATTGACCCGCGTCACGACCGCCAGCGCCTGGGGGTCGGGCACCGCCTTGGGCGACGCGATGATGGGCCCGACAGGCGCGAACCCGTCAAAGGACTTGCAAAAGGAGAATTGGCCGCCGGAGACGCTGGCCGGCATCTGGAAGTTGCGCGCGGACACGTCGTTGGAGTTGGCGTAGCCGAGCACGTAGTCCAGCGCGTCCTCCTCGGACACGTCTTTGGCGTCGCGGCCGATGATGACGCCGAGCTCGCCCTCGTAGTCGAGCTGCGACTGGGCGATGGGATGGATCCGGATGGCCTCGTCTGGTCCTGCGAGAGCGTCGGGTGGTTTGGCAAAGATGACGGGATGTTGGGCAACCGCGAGCTGTGTGAAGCAGGCGTTATTAGAACATTTGAGCAAGACTCTTGCTTTTAGTATAAGCACGTACATTGGCTTCCTCCGCATGCTTCTTGTAGTTGAGCCCGATGCAGATGAAATAGTGCACCGCAGGCAGTGGAGAGAGAACCTGGGCAGCTCATGTCAGACTCGCCGTGCATCATGTTCCAGGTGTTGTCATCATACCTTTCTCACCACTGCTGTCCGGGTAGTCTTGCCAAAGCCATTTTCGAAGTTTCCGTCCAGGACATTGACTGTCGCGCCAACCAGGCTGGCTACGGCCGAAGCATCCGTGACGTCTCCGTATAGGGTAGCTCCGTCGTCGGATTGGAAGCGCACCAGGCGCTCAAAAGTATGCTCCATCTTGACGGCGCGTCAGCTCGGCGAGTCGAGTCTGTGTCGCGATGCTGCTGATATAAAAACACGATTGCTTGGTGAGAAGTCTCTCAGAGTTGGAAGGCGCATTTTCGTTGATGTTGTCTACAAGCTCCACTTGGTGCTTCGAGAGGGGTAGCGGATGTCGAAAGCCGCGCTCGAGAGTGAGGGCATACCTGCATATTGTCAAGTTACTCTGCAGAATTGTGTTAATAAAAACATCCAAAAAGTTGAGCAGGCTCGTGGGCGTGCAATTCTCCGTCTGCGAGGGGCAAGATGGTAATATGCACTGCCGCGGTTGCGTGTACTACTCCAATTCACCGTGGCCGGACCTTTGCACATGGTAAAATGGAATGTTCAGCAAATATGTGTTGAATGATACTCAAAATAAATAGAACTTGAGCCAATTGATGACTCAAAAGAAGCTTTCTAAGGCTCTGCCTCTGTTACAGGTCTGCATCACCCATCTCAACCATCACTTACAGCATACCCTATACTCTTCGTTCGTGTGTAGCAGTAGAATACTTGGAGAACTGAGAACCGGGAAGGATTAAAAGAATCGACATATCGTATTGCTGCGGTTATGCCTATATTACTACAGCGTCCGCAATGATAAATTAGCCTACTTCGTCTTCTCTGGGGTGGTCTTTCGTGGGCAGTTTGTAAACCTGCGAAGTGCGAACAGCTACATGTGCTCTCAACAGTCTGTAGACTTCAAGAAAAGCTAGCATACACTCATGGGAATCAGAGAACTTGCTGCATTACTGCTGGGTGGGATGTTGAGCTATGTAGTTTTACTCTCAAACCGTTGCTCGCTTTGGTTTCTGATCTGATCGCGGCCTTGCGCTGAAATCAGTCGGCTTCTAGTTTCACACGGCCTGGCAAATGATGCATAAAACGAGAGTAGTGCCGGCTGCAAGATAATTTCATCAAGCCGTACGTCCGCTTTATTCTTACACTTTCACTGCCACGGATATAAAAGTGACAGTACCAACTTGCTCTTGAGTTGATCCGGGTGAATGCCAATGTGTCGCATGCAAGATGTCGAGAGCCGAATAAAACGCTGATCTCGCGAGCGATTGTTTAATATTATGCGCTGTTCATTATTAATCAAAATGAGGGAAATTGCTTGTCTCGTCTTTCTGCGGTACATGGTAAACTGGCCAAGTACTCGGTAGGTGCAGAAACGCCCCTTGTTTCCCTCGTGATGCTTCGAGATCTGCCGCGAAGTAGTAGCTGCCGTCGGCAAAAGGAGAAAAAAAAATCACTAGTCTAGACTTGAAGTGCACGCGAGCGCCCAGACTTGACGAAACAAATGAAAAGGAAAAAGACATGGCGTCGTGGTGAGGCCACGTCCAAGAGTCCTGCCGCGGTTGGGATCGGTCCAGTCTCTCGACTTGCCGGGAGGCAGCCAACCTGGTGGTGCTGAATAGTGTTGGTGCTGAGAGGCCGCCAACTGGAATAAAGTCGCTCATATAAGAAAGCCGCCTTCTAGACAGCCTTGGCCTTTGAAGATTTCTTTTCCGCCAAGACACCGGCGCAAAAGTCATCACCCCAGCCTCACTCCTGAACCGGTGAGGATTTTTGCCCAGTTTGAAAAAGGGCCCCTCCTCGCGTGTGTCCTTTGCTTCTGCTCCGCCACGATGGTGGCACTGCGCGACAGCGCTAGCGAGGTGATGAGCCCGCTGGTTGGCTACCTCATGGGGGGCGACTACATGAGTCGGTCGATTTGGCAAGATGAGGCTGTGGGCCGCCTACCAACGCTCCGTCAACCTTAATCCAGATTTTTGTGGGAGAGGGAGCGCCACGGGGTCATCGCACGGGGGACGGGTGGTGAGGCTGGATTAGTTGGTTAACACTTGTTTCACGGTGAGGCGGCGCGTAGATGGCTGCCGCTGTCAGCTTGCCCGGTTAGGGAAGCTGCCTAATTAATGCCTCTTGGATTACGGTATTACGCTGTTGATGACCTCAGAAGGGGGGACCCCGCATTGCACTGCCTCGTTTCCCCTCGTTCGGGTGGTGTTCCCGTTGACCAAAGGCAGACGATGTTATGTTTTGAAACATGATGCCGCTGCGAGACATGCGACTGTGCTGTAAGATTAGGTAGCAAGCCGAGTATTGGAGGCAGGGGCAAGCCATCCTATTCACAGGCAGATACCTACGGAACCCTGCGAATAACATTGTACTATAAACAAGGATTTGGTAGAAAATGAATAGGTATCTTTTGCCCGGTTGCGAGCATCCATAAATTTTATACAACTTTGTCCAAGCATTCCTCGGCACTGGGATAACTACAGCGACCACTGCCAGGTACTCACTTACATGAATAAACAAGACCAGGATACTGACTCCCCAGTTTTCTGTTCAAGAGAGGAACCTGAGCAGCGCTGCTCTAAGCTGGGCCTCTGTGAGCCGCCCGAGGACTATGGCGTGGCTGTGTGTCTCCCACCATAACTAGTTTAATCAACCTCCATCACATGCCTTATACTGCTCCGTGACCTACAGCAACCACGCAACGATGCAAACAAAGAGTGATTCGAGACCCCAGCCACACATGGTCCGCTCTTAGTCAAGCAGTCGAAACGGACTTGCGCATCGCCGTCCGCTGACTAGGCCGTGGCAGCAGGCTCTGCCTCATCTCGCACGCCGCGACTCTTCTGTGCTTGCCTCTGCGCATCTTCTGTATGCTCGTGGCAAGCGGCTATAGATGTGCCTGGCCACCCAGGGTAACCCGCGCGTTCAAACTCCGCATTGGGTCGATCGCGGCGGCACATGACATCGAAACGCTCCAGTCTATCTCGCTTGTTGGTGGTCCCAGCCGGATACTTTTCCAGATCCACCCAGGTAGAGTTGGTCCACGCAGTACGCCCATCGTTTCCGTGTCCCACCCGAGGACATCTTTCGCCATATATGCCTGATCGTAGATTGTCAGGACTCGCGTGCTCTGGATCGGATTCGGTTTCATGCCAAACGCATGCTGTTCTCGTGCCTCGAGTGCCATGAGAAAAGTGATGGCTACACTGAGCGCCGTCTCCACTGCCACCAGTGTACCGCTCGAATCCGTGACCACGCCGCGTCTGTCTTGTTTGTCAATCGTGCTTAGGTCAATGGGTGCACTCAGACCCCGTTCTACCCCAGTACACACAATAAGGACCGGGGTATCGCCAAAATTTACAATGTCAATGTCATAGGTGCAGGTCCGGAGGGCGACGGCGATGGCGTAGAATACGGACTGCATGACATAGAATGGTTCCTCCGATTCAAGTTCCTCCGTAGCCGTTTCTTGCGACTTGATAGACTCGATCCTTGTGCAAAAGTTGGAATGCAGCCGTCTCACCCAGTCTACCATGGCCATGGAGCATGTGTCGAGCGGAAGGATGCTGGCGGCCGGCAGGTTCACTTTGGTGAGAAACTGGCCGCGGTCAATCTCGCTTCGATACGGGCAGAACCACCGGTGGTAGGTATATCGGAATAATTGACTGATGAGAAG
The DNA here is from genome assembly GCA_001455915.2 of Samsoniella hepiali. Taxonomy (NCBI): domain Eukaryota; kingdom Fungi; phylum Ascomycota; class Sordariomycetes; order Hypocreales; family Cordycipitaceae; genus Samsoniella; species Samsoniella hepiali. The sequence continues at coordinate 2,533,804 of LNDK02000024.1, read as the reverse complement.
CGACGTTTTAAAGTACATAGGTTGGTACACTCCTCGTTCTGGGTGTTGTGGGTCAGTGAGATCGCGGAGGAGATAGACTGCTGCTGTGCGGTTGCAGGCGTCGTTGGCATCTTCGAGACGGAGGTCCGGCGCAGCGGCAAAATCTACAGGCTTGTGGTACTAAGGGTTGAGCAGCCACTTGGCGGTGGCAGAATGTATCATGGCTCGGTGGAAATGAGAGTTCTCATGGAGTCTGCGGAGAACCCGCAGGAGCTCATCCTTTGGCAGCGGAACCCGGTCCGGAGAGACGCCGAAGCTTTTTGGGGTAAAGGAGCCCATCACTTGGCGGAGATGATGTTTGGGACGATGAAGTTGTGATGGATGCTGGATGGGAGATGGATGATGGCGCGAGAGAAGGCTCTGGAGGGAATGTTTGCAAGGGTATATTTTGCAAGCGGAGGGAGAGGGAGGCCACTGGCGGGCGGGGCGGGGCAGCGCCTGATCAGAGGGGTTAAAGCGGCAAGGGGAAAAGTGAAAGACACAGAGACTTTTCAGGAACCGAAAGAGGCTTGAACATATCTCGTAACTAGCTTCGCCATGGCAGATTACTTTTTACAAACAACTCCTGTCGAAAAGTGTATCCAGAGGCTGTGCAGATCCCACAGAGGAGGCCGCTTGTTGTACCTACAAGTCTCGCCAACACCAAACCCACCGAGCCGTGATACACTGGAGATACACTGAGATCAGCACCGACACCAAAAAACCGCCAAGCAAATCCTCTTCTTCTTTGACGTAATTGAAATGGCCCAAGAAATGGTGGCTGTGCTGGAAAGCGCAAAAAATAAAAAATAAAAAATAAAAAATAAGAAACTTTCCTCGCCCATAGCTTCATGGCGGCGCCTAACTAGAGTGGCAAGTCGCTCTGGGGAGCCACAGCGGAAGAGGGGGCAAAGATCAAACTAACGGAAAATATAGAGGCAAACTCCTGCAAGAGCCCATCGTAGATGCAAATTAGACTCCCCTTTCGACCCCCAAGCCGTCAGACCTTCCGTTTCGGGGCTCGGTCCGCCAAGAGTTTTGCCTCTACAAAGGCCAAGCTTTTTTTCTAGCCTTCTAGCCTGCCTGACCGCAGCTGTAGCACTTGTCAGCCATCAAGTGAGCAGCTGTGCTAGAGGTCTGCGCCCGTGTCTCGCGAGTCGGTTTGTGCTCAGCCTCCTTCTGCCGCCCATCAATATTGGCCCGAGGGCTGCCGGCCATGCTTCACAGTGCCGGGCAGTCAACAAGACAGTTTTTGCCTCAAAAATCCAATACACCCACCATTCTTTTTCTTTATATTCTCATCGACCAAGACTATTTCCCTTGTTGATGAATAACACTACACCAACACTCCGTCCACCACAGTCGTCGCCATGGCGAGCAACACGCTGTCACCCAACACCCTCGAGGTGGCTCCCCGCCACCGATCCCTCAGCAACGCCGACACCATCGCCTCGTCCACCTTTTCCAACCCCTTCCTCACGCCCAGCACGCTGAGCTGCGCCTCGAGCGTGCTCGAGGACCCGGAGCTCGCCCTGCGTCCGGACCCCGGCAGCGAGGCCGACTTTGACGTCGCCGAGAACCCCTTTGCCTTTTCCCCCGGCCAGCTCAACAAGCTGCTCAACCCCAAGTCGCTGTCGGCGTTTCAGGCCCTCGGCGGGCTCGACGGCATCGCCCGCGGCCTCCGGACCGATGTCAAGTCCGGCCTCAGCCTCGAGGAGACGGGCATTGCGTTCCCCGTGTCGTTCCACGAGGCGGTCGGCAAGTCTAAAGGCGGGCTCTCTTCTGCGGCATCCAGCCCTCCGGTATCCCCTTCTTCGACCTCGGAAGCCTTTGGCGACCGCATCCGCATTTTCAAGCGCAATGTGCTGCCTGCCAAAAAGGCAACGCCGCTGTGGAAGCTCATGTGGAATGCGTACAACGACAAGGTCCTGATTCTTCTGACGGTCGCCGCCGTCATCTCTCTGGCTCTAGGGCTATATGAAACCCTTGGTGTTGATCATCCAGACGGCGCACCGGCCCCTGTGGACTGGGTCGAGGGCGTCGCCATCTGCGTCGCCATCATCATTGTCACAGTGGTGGGCTCGCTGAACGACTGGCAAAAGGAAAAGGCCTTTGTCAAGCTCAACGCGAAAAAGGACGACCGAGAGATCAAGGTGATTCGGTCCGGAAAGTCCTTTATGATTAATGTGCACGACATTCTCGTCGGTGACGTCCTGCATCTGGAGCCGGGCGACCTGGTTCCGGTGGACGGCATCTTTATCGAGGGCCACGATGTCAAGTGCGACGAGTCGTCTGCCACGGGCGAGTCGGACGCGCTCAAGAAGACTGCAGGTGTCGAAGTATTCCGCGCTATTGAGTCTGGTCAGACAAAGAAGGACCTGGATCCTTTCATCATCTCTGGCGCCAAGGTCCTCGAGGGTATGTACTTGACATGCATCTACGACAGCACTATAACTAACGACCTACAGGTATGGGAACATTTGTCTGCACTTCAGTCGGCGTCAACAGCAGCTTCGGCAAGATCATGATGTCTGTCCGCACCGAGACCGAAGCTACACCTCTGCAAAAGAAGCTTGAAAAGCTGGCCGTGGCCATTGCCAAGCTTGGCAGTGCCGCCGCTGGACTCTTGTTTGTCATTCTTCTCATCCGGTTCCTCGCCAGCCTGTCCGGTGATCCTCGCGATCCTACCACAAAGGCCTCTGCTTTCATGGATATTCTCATTGTCGCCATTACCATCATTGTCGTTGCCGTTCCTGAGGGTCTGCCTCTGGCGGTCACGCTTGCTCTGGCATTTGCCACCACGAGACTGCTCAAGGAGAACAACCTGGTGCGTGTGCTGCGCGCATGCGAAACCATGGGCAACGCTACGACGATTTGCTCGGACAAGACTGGCACACTGGTGAGTTGCAAAATCTTCCATGGAGAGGTGCGTAGGCTAACAATCAAATTACTAGACAACCAACAAAATGACAGTTGTGGCCGGCACGTTTGGCTCGACCAGCTTCGCCAAGGCCACCGAGTCCGAAAAGTCCAATGAGCAGACTGTAAGCCAGTGGGCTTCTGCGCTCCCACAGGCCACCAAGCACATGATTGTCCAGTCTGTCGCCATCAACTCGACCGCGTTTGAGAGCGAAGAAGACGGCAAGACCGTCTTCATCGGCTCCAAGACCGAGACGGCCCTTCTCCAGCTGGCCAAGGACCACCTGGGGCTGCAGTCGCTGCGCGAGACGCGCGCCAACGAGCAGGTCGTGCAGATGATGCCGTTTGACTCAGCCAAGAAGTGCATGGCTGCCGTCGTCAAGACCGACACGGGCTACCGCTTCATCGTCAAGGGCGCGTCCGAGATTCTGCTCAAGTGCTGCTCTGAGATACTCGAGCCGCAGGGTCTCCGATGCGAGCCGCTGGCCAAGCCGCGCGCCAAGGCCCTCCGCGCCGTCATTGATCAGTACGCCAGCATGTCGCTGCGCACCATTGGCCTCGTGTACAAGGACTTTCCGGCGTGGCCGCCCGCGCAGGCCGAGGTGTCCGCCGACGACGGCGTGGTGCAGCTGGCGTCGCTCCTCAAGGACCTCGTCTTTGTCGGCGTCATTGGCATCCAGGACCCTGTGCGACCGGGCGTGCCCGAGGCCGTCAGGAAGGCGCAGCACGCCGGCGTCGTGGTCCGCATGGTGACGGGCGACAACATCATCACGGCCCGCGCCATTGCCACCGAGTGCGGCATCTACACCGACGGCGGCGTCGTCATGGAGGGCCCCAAGTTCCGCAAGCTCTCGGAGAAGGAGATGAACGAGGTGCTGCCCAAGCTGCAGGTGCTGGCGCGCTCGTCGCCGGAAGACAAGCGCATCCTCGTGACCAAGCTCAAGGCGCTGGGCGAGACGGTCGCGGTGACGGGCGACGGCACCAACGACGCGCCGGCGCTCAAGGCGGCCGACGTGGGCTTTTCCATGGGCATCTCGGGCACCGAGGTCGCCAAGGAGGCGTCTGCGATTGTGCTCATGGACGACAACTTTGCGTCCATCATCACGGCGCTGAAATGGGGCCGTGCCGTCAACGACGCGGTGCAAAAGTTTCTGCAGTTTCAAATCACCGTCAACATCACCGCCGTTCTGCTCGCCTTTATCACGGCCCTGTACAGTTCCGAGATGAAGCCCGTGCTCCGCGCCGTGCAGCTGCTCTGGGTTAACCTCATCATGGATACCTTTGCCGCCTTGGCCCTGGCCACGGATCCGCCCGTGGACAAGATTCTGAACCGGCAGCCACAGGGAAAGAAGGCGCCGCTCATCACCACCAATGTATGTTTTCCCTCTCTCACTTCCCTTTCAGAAAACAATCACTAACAATTATAGATGTGGAAAATGATTGTCGGCCAGGCCATCTTCCAGCTCGTCGTCACGCTCGTGCTCTACTTTGCCGGCCCCCAGATCCTCAACTACGACGCCAGCCGGACCGTCGAGCTCGACACCATCATCTTCAACACGTTTGTGTGGATGCAGATATTCAACCAGTTCAACAACCGCCGCCTCGACAACCGGTTCAACATTTTCGAGGGCCTGCACCGCAACCAGTTCTTCATTTTCATCTGCGCCCTCATGGTCGGCCTGCAAATCACCATTGTCTTTTTCGGCTCCCGCGCCTTTGGCATCGCCAGCGGCGGCCTCGACGCCGAGCAGTGGGCCATTTGCATCGTCATCGCCGTCATGTGCCTGCCGTGGGCCGTGCTCGTCCGCCTTTTCCCGGATCCGTGGTTCGCGGCGGTGGCGGGCGTCGTGGGCCGCCCCGTGGCACTGCTGTACCGCGCGACGGGCCGTGCGTGGGACAGATTCTGGAGGCTGTTTCGCAAGAACAAGAACGATGCGGCCTCGGTCCGAGACGTTGAAGCGGCCGTTCCCGAGGTGGTTGTCAAAGAGCCGGCTGTTGAGCCGGCTGTTGCGCCTCCTGCGATTGTCGTGTGCGAGACTCCCCAGGTCCAAATCACTGGGCCAGAACTCGACGAGAAACGACAGGTTTAATTTGTATTTTTATCATTGATTAGCATGCTTGGCGTTGGGGCTTCTGTAATTATATCACAAACCTATAGACTTGATTTAACAGCAATACAAAGTTCGGAATATTCTTTTTCTCATTACTCGGTCTTAATCTTGTCATCAACATATAAAAGTACTTTTTGTCTCACGTCACCCCATCACCTCCCCAGCTCATTGGATATAACATTACACTCAAAAACCCTCAAGAAACCTCCTCAAAGGCCTGCTTGATCGACCGCACGCCGCTCATGCCCAGCGCGTGGTTGTGGTTGTGCCCAGCATGCTCGTCCTCGTCGTCCTCGTCGCCCGGCTCGCCCGCCCAGTCGGGGAAGCCATCGTCAAAGAGCTCCTGCAGGGCCTCTTTCAGCTTGTCCAGGTCCTCGCCGTGCGCCGGGTCGCGCATCACGCGCTCCCAGTCGGCAAACTCGGCGTCGGTCAGCAGGCAGCCGTCCAGCAGCGCCGCGACGCCCGCGTGGTCGAGCGCCTCGCCGATGAAGACGAGCTCCTGGCGGCGGTCGCCCCACTCGCCGCCCTTGGCAATGTCGTGCTGCACGAGCGCGTCGACCTCGGCGTCGCCCGTCGTGTAGTGCTCGGCGGGCAGCGTGCAGAACCAGGGGCGGCCGCCGGCCATGGTCAGCATGGCGCCGGCCTGCGACCAGTCGCCCGCGCGGTGCGGGCGCGTCGCCAGCAGGAACTCGCCCTTGGAGCGGAAGAGCCGCGAAAAGGTCGGGTGCGCGCGCTTGTTGGCGAGAATCTCCTCGTTGGGCGGCATGTCGAGCGGGTCGACGGCCATGGCGTCCTCGTCGCTGCGGCTAGCGGTGGCAGCTGTCTTTGGGGGAGAGGAGTGTGCTTGTTTCTCCGAGGGCCGCGGGGAGGGGATCGTGCGGGCGGTCGAGCCGGAGCTGCCGCCAGAGTAAGCTGAGCCTTCTTGAGCCGAGCCGTTGGAGGAGCCGACGCTCTGCGCATCGTCCTGCTGAATGTCTTCCATCTCGTCGTCTTCATCCTCGTCCTCGTCATCATCATCGTCCTCTTCGTCATCCTCCTCGTCATCCTCGGGCTGCTCGAGCTGGAGGATAAACTTGTCGTAGATGAGGGCAAACAGACGACGTGGGTGGAAGGGGCGCTGGCGCGAGTAGATGAAGCTCTGCACGTTGTACTCTTCCGTCTCGGGCTTGGGGGTGACGACGTTCTTGCCATTGACCTCGCGGACGGTCATGGCGTGCAGGTCCTGCAGCCAGCCGTAGCCGGCCTGGGCCACGTCCATCTTGAAGAGGCCCGTGTTGACGAGCTGCTTGACGTCGACCTTGCCGTAGCTGGCCTCGATAATCTTGGCGCGGTGGTTGAGCTTCTTGACGAGGTCCACGATGCGTTTTCTTGTTTCCTTGGAGACCTGGGTACTGTTAGAGACAGTTGTACTGTGAGCAGAGGTGAAGAGAACGCACCATGTCAATTTTGTTGAGAATGACAATGTCGGCGAATTCAATCTGATCGACCATGAGGTCGGACACTGTTCGCTCATCTTCGGGAGTCACATCGTCACGACGAGCGGAGATGAGGTCGGCCGTGTCAAAGTCGTGAAGCATTGTAAATGTGTCAATGACAGTGACGGTGGTGTCCAGCTTGGCAAATTTTTCCAGGCCGCCAGCTTCCTTGCTGCCGGATCATTAGCATGAGGACCGTCAATTATCTTCGGAAGGCCGCCACTTACAGCTGCTCGAGCACCTTCATCATGTCATCGTCGAGGCCCTCGCCGCCCTCATCCACGAGCTGGCTCATTTGCTCGGCGAGCCTGTTGTCAAACGTCTCGGCTACTTGTTCCGGCTCGCTGATGCCGCTGCTCTCAATGATGATGTAGTCGAAGCTCTGCAGCTGGGCGAGGCGGACGAGCTCCTCGAGCAGGTCGCCTCGGAGGGTGCAGCAGATGCAGCCGTTTTGCAGGGCAATGACCTTTTCGTTGGTTTTTGTGAGGTGGTGGGTTTTCTTTATGAGGGACGCGTCGACATTGATGCTATGCGAGACTGATGTTAACGGTGTTGAGGGAGTGTAGGGGTGTAGTTCAAAGACTCACGCGCCAATGTCGTTGACGACGACGGCGATGCGAAGGCCATGGTTGCTCCGCAGAATGTGCTGCAGAAGGGTGGTTTTTCCAGATCCCTGAAATGCCTTGTTAGAACGTGTGAAATATGTCAAAGAAGTAAAGTGAATATTGACTTGCCAGGAAACCAGAGAGCAGAGTCACTGGAAGGGCCTTGGGAGGCACCTTGGTTTTCTGGGCCTTGGCGGCCTTTTTGTTCTTGCCAATCTTGAATCTGTTGACCATGTTGTCTTCTCTTCACAGCCGCGTATCGAATTTGAGAAATCGGGACAATTTTTGTGTTGTTTAATACAAGAAAACTGTGTAAAAAAGCCAGGGCAGGGGCTGCCAGAAGGTATATATACCACCGAATTTTACAAACGCACAACAATTCATTCATGCACGCCATCTACCCCAAGGCCAAACCAAGGCCCGAAATCACTCTTCCTGCGCTATTCACGGCGCAGGCATCCCGAGACTTGCTCATCAAGGTCGACAACGTATTGGCCATCAGGGTTGTGCAAGTCGTGATAGTTCCGGGGCTGGCTTACATTCTTGGCCCGCTGATTGGCTAGGGGCGTCCAAATCGGGCATCCGGCCCCAGAACACCCATCGGCGCCGGGGACAGGGGCGTTACAAAGCAGCATTTGGTCTTTTTTCTATTGGACGTGGTAGGGAATGGTACTTGGCAAAATCATGGCGAGATAAGTAATGGCCCCCGCTCATTGGCTGGAGGATGTGGCACTGACTGAAACCATCCCCCGAGGCATCGTGGGAAACACCATAGCGGTTCTCAAGAGGCGTAGGCCAACTAGGGCTGTACACCCTCTTGAGTGGCATTGATGGCTCATTGTGTGTTGCATGACGGACTATATAAAGTGCGCCCATAGCAGCTGTTTGGAGGACAGAGGATTGTATGTGATGCATCTCCGACACGCGAACGACGCGCTCGACAGTTGTCTTATACCTCGCTTTTACGTTGATGAATGCGATTTACGTTCCAGTACAACAAGGTTCATGCCTATCCACATTGGACAACACGCCATACGCCACACGACTACAGATGCGAAGAAGTTGCCTCAGAGTCTTATTAAAGCAGCGGTGCACCGGCGCTCGAGCGACAGCAGCAAGCCAAGAGACGCCGGTCACGGCATCAGGTCATTCATTGGCTGTCCTCTGGCGTTGCGCGAGTCTATCAAGGTTGCACCTAGCCTTGGCCTGGTTGGCAAGTGTCGGCCGCAGGGCAATGCTCATCTGCAGTGGGAGCCCGCGACGCGTTGCGAAATGCAATGCTTCATCAATGGCTGGAATAAAAGGCAAGAGCATGGTAGATGATAAATAAAGAAGCCGAATGAGAAACAGGGGTTGTGATCAAGACTGTGTCTCCCACCAGACGTTGACGGCGCCTTGCTAGTGGCCGCTTGGGTCGAGGCAGACAAGGGGTCTCATCTTCCGAGTTTCTTCAAGCAGGCTTCCATCAGCATCTGGTCGGATTTGAAGGATATTTCGGTAGCTGTCTACCAAGACCACGAAGTCGGGCTGGATGAGCATCAGGCTTATGCCTGTGATTGCCAAGATCACTAGAGCGTTCGCGTTCGCTTGTGATGGTTTTGAATGTGTGCGAAGGCGAGCACCACATTCGAAGAAGAATTGCGCAAATTACGCAAATTGCGCAAGAGACGGTAGCGCAGTGAGTTCGACTGGTATTTTACTCAATAACTAAATCGTGTGTTAGTAAGGCCGTATTCGTGTCGTCAGCAACAGGCTACCCTGTAGCTTGGTGAGTTGCTGAGGGTAAGTATGTGCCAATGGTCGAGCTAGGCGTACGCAAACTTTGCAGTAGAACTTTTGCGAAGAACTTTTGCAATGTCGAATGGCTTTTGGCCGATGCATTGTCATTTCTGCACTGTCATGAGGCGCTCATGCATGCCTGTTACTGGCGTTGGCTACCAAGCAGGACGAGGCTGTAGGAAGAAAAAAGTATCAGTGACGGACATGCCGCTATTGGTACACTAATGGCATCATTCCACGTGAGATGAATTTGACCCAACAGCAAGCATGCGTCGTGTGCATTCAGCCGCAGACTCCCCAACTGCTTCTGAATCAATTACGATGATGAAACGTAAAACGGCTGGGCTGATGGGCGGAGTACCGTCACTCCACAGGTTTCTTGGGGAAGCGACAGGATGCGGGATGCAGTACCCCAACTGGGACACGTGGAAGTGACGGAGACGTGTCTGGAGAAAGAACCCTTGGGTCGCGGCCCCATGGGGAGGGAGACGAGATTGGGGACGTGGGCGGAGCATCAGCCCATGTTACATTGGGATGATTTGTTTTTCCTGGCGCAGGCTCTCTGAGAAGAAATGTAACAGCACAAAAGTCCCCCGTATGTATCCCGCAATGTGGAGGCGACACTTTTCATTTGTCACGATGACGGGCAGCGTGGTCAAATAGAGCGCCTGTTTGTGTCAGTACCTGCCTGGTAAGCCCCGTTGCCATTAGGTAATGCGTCGTCTAGGAGGAGCGACGACTCAAGTTGGCGGCGGAGTAGACGATGTGATACTTCCCTAGGTGCGCCACTGAAGCAATCAGATTATGACAAGCCAAGAAAGATTTTTTGCCAAGGGATTTGTCGTCCATCTCCGAATCGGCTTGGTATTTCTCGGCATTCTGCAGGTGTACCGAGCAGCCCAGGTACGGCACCGCCGGGCCAGCCAAAGCCACAGTCTGGAACTTTGTGGGATGGAGAGGCGGGCAAAAGTTCCTGGCCTTGATGGGCAAAATGTGTGAGCGATTAACATCCAACATGAATAAATACATCGTAAGCCCAACAAAGGCGGAATGAAACAGGGCGAGGTACCGGAGGAAAAGGGCGTCGGGGAGTTGTTCGGTGGCGTTGAGTGCTGTGGTGGCGGTTTTAGCGGGCATTTTTAGTGGTCGGGTGGCTTGCTTATTGCCCAATGCGATTTCCGCTTCCGCAGCGTACGCAGGGGATTGTTACAGTGGGTGACAGTGGGTGATGCGCTGAAAGTTGGTGCAAACATCGCTAAAGTGAAGCATTACAGCAGCTGTTGGCACTTGTATCCCGCTGAAAGCTGCTTCTTTGCAGACAGCAAGCAAGGTGCCGTAATAATCAAGGCCACCGTCCTTACTCATCCGCCCAATCCATCGCACTGCACCAACAAACAAAGAAAACACACCACTTCGCCAACATCACCACGCTACACCGAACTAGGCGAGGATGCCGGCCGGCCCTGTCGATAGGCTCTGGTCGTGGCGTCGACTATTCTGCAGCCAAAGCTGAGCCGAGCACCTTTTTTCCCAAGCCTATTACTTGGCTGACCCGCTTCGTCCGCCGCCGAGGACGCCACTGGAAGAGCCATCCGACGACAAACGACACACATCTCCGTCCGGCCCATCGGTGGCTGTGAATTTGTGACGCAGAATGCCATCTCTGGCACGGATGAACTAGAAGAAAGGAAAAAGACAAAACACAACAGGACGAAGCAGTCACATCCCCCAGCAATCCATCAGATGGCCCTATTGATCCACCCTCGTCTCGCCTCGCCGCCCCTAGTCTACGCTTCGGCGGGCCTCGCCTCCAGCTCAAGTCAAGAAAGCAACTCTCATCCACCGCGCTATCCACCAATGTAGCGCTTTTGTCGACGCAAAACTGGGAACCTGACAAAGGTTCCCTATTCTCTAAATTTGCTGCGGGCCTCGCTCTAACTCGACTTGAGGAAAGCAGCTCTCCATTCCACCCGGGATATCCACCAAAGCAGCGCTTTTGTCGACGGAAAACGGGGAACCCGACAAAAGCTCCTTTGTCTAACTTGTTACTCCCCGCTCCGCCTTGCTCGCTCAACTGGCCTCGGCCCGGCGGCGTATGCATTATGGATCGCGAAGCCTAGCTGAGCGGCCTGCCAACTGTCAGCATTGCGTCCTTTTGTCGCGCGGATGCTCCCTGCTCCTCCTGGCTCCTCCTCCTGGCTCCTCTGCGGACGGTGCCAACCAAACGCTGATTCTCTCCGAGGCCGAGGGAGATGCTACTAAAACGATGATACCCAGGGCAATGCCCGCCCTAGCTCCTTCGGTCAACAAGTCCGGTCCACCCGTGCAGAGGCCGGCTCATGCAACCATGCTTGCCATGCATGTCTCGGCGTCTTTGCCTCGTCGCCTCAGCTGGACGGCCTATAAAGGACGCATCAATAGTTACTGCACTTCTTTATGCCGCTACTCGCAATGAACATGTCCACCTCGCTCGGATAGAGTGGAAACTCTTTGCTCACTGGGTCCACCCCGAGAAAGCGTCTGCCGCCATCCCAAACAACATTGGACACTTTGACACCCTCCGAGAGCTGCGTCGCGCTAACTGCGCAATCCCTGACCATGTTACCCATAAGTATTCTTATTAGTTGGCTGGTTGGCTGCCCTCTCAAGGCTCTCATGCAAGCCCCCAGCCTGCCAGTCTGCCTGCGCGCCTGTTCCCCAAGTCTCTCGTCTGTAGAGTCTGCACATCACCGTTTCCCCAAGTCCCCATGCTGCCTCCTTCTCTTCTGGCCCGCCCGCCCGTCTCCTCCTCCACATCTCTATCCTCCTACCCCATTGGGGTAGTTCGATTTATTCCGGCTTCTCCTCTTGATCGTATTAGGTAGTCCCTGGCGCCCCAGACCATTGCCCTCGTTCCTTAAAAGGACCCTGCCGCCCTCGTGCTGCTCCCGCGGTCGCTAGTTTTACACCTCGTCTGGCTCTTCCCTTCTTCCCAGCCTGTATCGTGAAGAGCTTGCCGCTGCCAAGGCTCCCTTCACATCATGAACGGGCTCAAAAAGATTCTCTCCCGTCAAAAGACGAACCAGTCTGGCGACCATGAGGGCGAGCTCAAGGCCTTTCGCGACCAGCACAGGTACGACCCTTTTCTCGACGAGGACAAGCTGCGCGCCGTCGACTCTGCTCTCGACTCGGGCAATGCCGAAAAGCTGCGCGATCTCGACAACAACCTGATTCAGGATGACTCGCCCTATCCCGAAGTCCGCGCCGCTGTACGTTTGCCCTGCCGCCGCGCCTCCACCCCGAGCCTTGTCGCGCATCCATCGACGCTAACAAGCCTTGATCCAGGTACCGCCTACCGACGAGGACATGCCCGTCGACACGATCCGTGCATGGGTAATTGGTGGTGTTCTTTGCACCATTGTCTCGGCCTGCAATGTCCTTCTCGCATTGCGCCGTACACCCATCTCCATTAGCTCTACCGTTGTCCAGTTGGTCGCTTACCCGTATGTCGCCCGAGTCGCGCGCCCTAAAAAATGGCCAAACCAGTTTGCGGAATCAACAACGCTGACATTTGCCTAGTATTGGCTGCTTCTGGGCCCGATTTATGCCCGAAAAGAGCTTCCGTCTCTGTGGGCGCAACTTTGAGCTAAACCCAGGTCCTTTCAATGTCAAGGAGCACACCATCATCACCATGATGACGGCCGCCGGTTCTGCCATTAGCTATGCTTTTGATATTCTTCTTGCTCAGGAGGTATTCTACGACCAACATTTCAAGTAAGCAGACCCCAAATCTAGATCCAAACTACCCTTCTGACTCGCTCTTAGATGGGGTTTCCAGATTCTGCTCGTCCTCTCGACCCAGGCCATGGGCTTTGGTATCGCCGGTATCGCCAGACGCTTCCTCATCTACCCCTCCTCGATGGTGTGGCCCGCGACTCTCGTCACTTGCGCCGTCATGTACGCGCTGCACAACCATCAGTCCGCAGACCCTGCCGCCACCAACGGCTGGAAGATTGGTCGCTACGCCTTCTTCCTCATTGTCTCTTGCAGCACCTTTTTCTGGGAGTGGGTTCCCCAAGTTTTTGCGCAAATCTTCCAGTTCTTCAACTTTGCTTGCTGGATTGCGCCCAACAATGTTATTGTGAACCAGGTCCTCGGTGCTCAGTCTGGACTCGGCCTGATCCCCATTTCCTTTGACTGGAGCATCGTCAGCGCCTTCCTTGGCAGTCCCCTGCAGGCACCCGCCTTTGCCCTCGTCAACGTTGCCGTCGGCCTGGTCCTTGTGACAATTGCTGCCTGCGGCCTCTCGTGGGCTGGCCCAGAGTTTTATCGATACCTGCCCATCAGCGCCAACACAAACTTTGACCGCTTTGCGAAAAAGTACAACACGACTCGTATCCTCACCCCCGAGTTCACCATGAACGAGACTGCTTACAAGGCGTACTCGCCTATTCTGATATCTCCCACGTTTACGCTGTCCTACGGCATGTCCTTTGCCGCCCTCATCTCGACCCTCGTCCATGTCGCCATCTTCTACGGCCCCGACATTTGGCGCCGCAGCCGCAACATGCGCTCCGAGGAACCTGATGTTCACCTGAAGCTGATGCGCAAGTACAAGGAGGCTCCCGAATGGTGGTTCCTCGCCATTTTCGCTCTGAGCTTTGCTTTCGGCATGATTGCTTCCCAAGTCTGGCCCACCCACTTGCCCTGGTGGGCATTCATCATTTGCATTGCTCTCGGTGCGGTCTTCTTCATCCCAGTCGGCACTGTCCAGGCCATCACCAACCAACAGACTGGCCTCAACGTCATCACCGAGCTGGTCGTCGGCTTTATGCTGCCGGGACGCCCCATTGCCATGATGATGTTTAAGTGCTGGGGTTACATGATTATCTTTTACGGCCTCAACTACATTTCTGACATGAAGATTGGCCACTACATGAAGATTCCTCCTCGCTCCATGTTTGCCGCCCAGGCTTTTGCTGTCATTTGGCTGTCCCTTGTCCAGGTGGCGACCTACAACTTCCTACTCGGCAACATTAAAGGCATCTGCACCGAGGATCAGGCCCAGGGTCTCATCTGCCCGGCGGCGCGTACCTTTTACAACGCCAGCGTCATCTGGGGTGTCATTGGCCCCGCCAAGATGTTTGGCGCCGGCCAGCTCTTTGCGTGGCTCAACTGGTTCTGGCTCATTGGCGCGGCCCTCCCCGTCATCCAGTACTTCATCACACGCCGCTACCCCAAGAGCATCTTCCGCTACATGCTGGCGCCCGTCATCTTTGGCGCGGCCGGCCAGATCCCGCCCGCGACGCTCTACTACCTGTGGCAGTTTGTCACGATCGGCCTCGTCTTCAACTGGTACCTGCGCCGCCGCTACTTTGGCTGGTGGCAGCAGTACAACTACACGCTCTCGGGCGCGCTCGACATTGGCAACGCCCTTGCCAGTGTCGTCATTGCGCTCGCGCTCGGCCTGGGCAACGCCAACTTTCCAGATTGGTGGGGCAACACGGTGCCGTACACCAATCTCGACGGGTGGCACAATGCCACGACAAAGGTCTTTCAAAAGGGTCAGACGCCTCTGGGGCCGGCAACGTGGACGTAGAAAGGGGGCTGATGGGTCCCGGAGTCCCTCCTCACATTTTTACAGGGAGACCGAGAACAGTTACAAAAGTAACAGAAAACTGGATTGGCAGTCTTTTCTTTGCATTTCTAGTATGATTGTCCGGGTACAGATAGATGGACATGGGAACACGATTTCTAGCATTCTATATACAGCGATGTGGACTTTGTTTACTTTTAGAAGACAATATAAAATATGTACATAATATACCACAGTCACGTATTGTTATCCTGCCGTCCGTCTTGTTAATAAAAACAAGTTTTCTTGCTTGTTTATTAAACTTTGGTATCGTACAACTTCTCATGCATGCTGTGCGTGTGTGTGGAGATTTTGAAACGGTTTTCCTGCCCTTTGTGGCTTGCCATGCCGAGCGAGCCCGCAAAACCAGGGGAATGACAATAATACCGGAGAGCTAATAAGACATGGAACGGGTTTTTTCTTGTTTCTAGTCACTCATTTTTGTCAAATGCACGTCACATATTACAGACGCAAGCGAGAGACATGATGCACACCCCAATTCTCTGAGTACCCATCGCCTCGATTGCCGCTGCAGGTCTCGGCCAGGGGCACGGCACTCCCCATTCTTACTCCCCATTCTTACTCTCCATTCTTACTCTCCATTCTTACTCCCCATCTCTTCTTGACCGTCTCTCCGACCTCTCTGTAGGCATGCGACGGATTTCTGTTTTTTTTTTTTTTTTTTTTTTTTTTTTTTGGCCATTATATCACACTAATGTCAGGAGTATGTGGGCGCCGTCTGCAAGGGAGGCGGCATGGCGGCAGGGAACTCGGTGTGCTGGTGTGCTGGCAGTCGGCTGAGCAGGGGCCTTTCATTAGTATTTAGTTCATTGACCGGAGTTGTTGCATTGCTTCTGCGGTTAGCTTCCAGAAGAAACGAAACCTGCATCTTGAGACAAATCTAATTTCGCGCCCAACGGTGACCCTGCTGCCTCCATCGGACAATAGAGCGCTAAATCCTCATGGTGCCAGGGTATGGGATATTTGGGTCCTCACGGGGTTCGAGGTTGGCGGGCGAAACGCGCCGGGGAGCAAGGGCTGTGTGCCGTCGAGGCGGGTTGGCGGATTTGTTGACCGCCATCCAACTAATAAGATGTTATTAAAAGTTGGTCAGCCCCTTATCAATCGCCGGCGGCGCGGTTTCGCTTAGCCCTCGGTGACAAGAGGAGGCATTTCCTTCTCGTCTGGAACTCGGGCGCCGTGCTCCTTTGTCTGACTCGTCCTGTCAGAATGTCTTGTTGACCGTGCAAAAGCTAAACACTGACCTTGGGCCACAATACAGCGCACTTATTGTCCAACAAGTCGAGCAAAGTCTCTGTCGTTCGGCTTGGCGCTTCCAACTAAAAGGACCGTGGCCTTGGAGGGCGCGTGCCGCTTTTACCTGGTACCAACTCCACGGACCGCCCATTTTAGCGTTTCTTAGGCTGGACAAGTCGCAGCTGAGTTTTTCTGATTGCTCTGTCCAGTCTTGACCCCACCGCACCCACGTTGTCTTGGTGTGGTTTTACTGGCTGCGAATCGGGATAGCAGGTCGATCAGGGGTTTGCATCCCTTGCGGTTCCGCGTGGTCGCTGGCTCCCGTTGTTGTTTATTGCTTGCGGGCTTGCCAAGCCGGGGGCCACGGGGCCAGGCACCTCTTGCATGGTCTCTGGAATATTCGGTAAGTTATTGCAGGAGCAGGAGTAATCAAGTTCAGACGTCAACGGATGCCGTTTATTCCCTGTCAAACAATACAACTGGACGGCAGTCGGGCACACCTGGAGAGGGGAGCCCCTCCAGTTCGACTAGGTTGCAGCAAACTAGCTGCGCAGTGGCCACCTTGTGGTGATGGCTGTGGCTGCAGAAGGAATGGCGCTGTCTCTGTGTCTCTGTGTCTCTGCCACACGCTGCGGCAGATGCGACCAGTACTTGGCCGTGCTGTGCGTGCCGAACGCAAAGGCAACATCCGAGTCATGCCACGGCCGTTTTGATGGCCGGGCTGCAGCTCCCGGTAGCTTTGACGGGCGTTTCGAGGCAGGCAGACAGCCAGCCACAAACCTAGTTGGCGGGCCACAGCACAGCAGGTGGGCAAGAGCGGCGACGCAGCTAGCTCGCCTTTGGAACCCGACTTCAGCCCATCTCATATTCGAGAGGAGAATGCGGAGCGCTAGAAGGCCATCCCTGTCTCTTGGTCCCTGCACAAAGAGGGGGGCCCGGGAAAGAAGAAACGGCGCTGGGCCAGGTCTAGAAAGATGGTGTGGGCAAATCCTCGCGTGCAAAAGACCTGGTGTTGGACCCCGGGAGAGTAGCTAGCCGAGTTCTTTTTCTTTCTCTCTCTTCGTTGCCGCACAATAATCGCGATTGTGGTTTTTCCTCTTGCACCGATCTCACTGCTGTCGTTATTGTGGTGTGATTGTTACCGGCAAGTGTGGCAGCTACCTACCTTGCCTACCAAACGACGGAACCTCCTCGCGTCTGCCCCTCAACACCACCAACAAGACTGCTCCTGCCCGCCTCCAAGCGCCAACGCTGTTCCCCCGCACCCAAAATTGTCTACCTGCAGCGTCGCTCAAAAGTTCCCCTGAATCCTCCCCCGCCACTGCGAACCGCCGAAACCTTGCGACGAATGTCATCATAATACATTGCATTGAGGGGAACAACACGGCGATTCAAACCCGGGCGGCCATCTCCGAGTCACAAGATCAGCAGCACAGCGAATCAGCACCTGCAGTACAACGGGCCTTGACGCAGCCAGCCAATCGACCGCCGATACGAGCAGAGCAAAGGGCTGGGCTGCACCACCGCAAAGCAATACTCAGCTGCACTAATCCAATCGAGTCGACGCTACCGAGAGCCCGAGACCGCCCCCCAGCCGCGCTGCTGCAGCTCTCGCCGTCATGGGTCTCTTCTCCCGCAAGGATAAGAGTCGTCGCGGGGACGCTTCCCTGCCCACCTCACAGTCCACCAACAGCTTCACCTCGTCCACATCGCGCTCTGTCGTCAACAGAGTCTCTGCAGGAAGCATCACGCCAGGAAGCCCTCTCTCGCCGATGTCGCCTGTGAAGCTGCCCAAGATGGATCTTCCTCGTCCCCCGGACCCCCAGCTTGACCCCGCCGGCTACCTTCGCAGCCTCGGCGCTGTTCGCGAACGCACCAAGCTCGTCTTTGACAAGCTAATGGCCAATCGACTACAGCATTTTGATGTTGACATGACAAAGTTTTCCGACGTCGTCACTTTTGTCTCTGGCTTAATCAAGGTATGCATGCCTACCCCGCCTGCTGTAGAGCCCTCCAGCTTTGCGCAACTTGAAACTTTCTTCTTTCGACACTAATGATAACTTGACAGCGAGACTACGATGCGCCGTTCAATTCGATCCCCGGTCACGGTCGCTACCAGCACTTTTGCGTCGGCGGCCGTGACCGCATCGCAGACCTGTTATCCACTTGGCCCACCACTGTGGATAACACAGAACGTTGCCGTCGCCTCATTGATCTGTTTCTCGTCAGCGTCCTGCTTGATGCTGGTGCTGGCACCTCGTGGAGCTACAAGAGCACTGAGAATGGAAAGATTTATAGAAGATCCGAAGGCCTGGCCATTGCGAGCTTGGAGATGTTCAAAGCTGTAAGTGCACCTTACCCCGCAGGCAATCGCCACACTAACACAATCCAGGGCCTCTTCTCCGGCAATCCCGAAAATAAATACCAAGTCGATTTCCGAGGGCTCGCCAACATGACAGTCGCCCAATTGGCTGCCGGCTTGCAGTCCAAACCCGGAAATGAGCTTGCCGGCTTGGACGGCCGTACGGACCTGCTGCTCAAGCTGTCTGGTGCCCTCAAGAGCAAGACCGAGTTTTTCGGCGAAACGGGCCGTCCCGGAAATATGATTGATCACCTGCTCTCGCATCCTTCTACTCAGGCATCGTCGATACTCATCGTGCCGCTACCCGTTTTATGGAACGTGCTCATGTCCGGCCTCGCCGTCATCTGGCCTCAGTCACGCACGTCCATCGACGGCGTCTCCCTGGGCGATGCCTGGCCCTGCACCAGCATGCCCCAGGGAGCCGACGCCTGGGAATCCATTGTACCGTTCCACAAGCTCACCCAATGGCTGACATACTCGTTGATGCAACCCATGCAGTCGCTGCTCAACATGCATTTTGCCGGAACCGAGCTCTTGACTGGTCTGCCCGAATACCGCAACGGCGGCCTGTTTGTGGATATCGGCGTCTTGAATTTGAAAAAGGACGATGCGGAGCGTGGCTTGGAGAATTACTCTGACTACTGCCGCCGCACCGGCGTCAAGGGTGTCGAGGTCGCGCCCATGTTTGAGCCCAGCGATGATGTCATTGTCGAGTGGCGCGCGGCAACCGTTGGCCTGCTCGACCATTTAACCGCCGAGGTCAACAAGTATATGAAGAAGGAGCTAGCAGGTAACGAGATGACACTGGCCCAGCTGTTGGAAGCTGGTAGCTGGAAGGTATGTGCAAACCCGACTAGCCCCAAATTTATACAAACGCGGCCTGTGCTAACATTGACTAGGGTGGCCGCGAAATCGCCGAAATCAACCGGCCAAACACAAAGGAGCCGCCCATCCTCATTGACAGCGACGGCACCGTGTTTTAAGCCAGGCGCGCTTATCAGTGCAGTACCGTGCTGAAAGCCAGTCTGTCTTTTTATTTTGCCCTGTCGCCTCATGTACTCCAAATGAACGAAATGAAATACAACTTTAGCCACCATCGTTAGCGTAATGTTTTATTCTCGATATTTCTACCGATATTTCCTGCACTTGCCTTGTCGTCTTTTTTCGTTCATTTTCTCGTTCCCCTCGTCTGCTTTCCCTCGTTGGACATTTCTGAATGTAGGCAGTGCTATATATAGACACGGGGCCAGCAGAGTATACATAACGTTTTCCAGCTTAATCAAAATCGCGCGTTTATGCATTTTTAGAATGTTCAAAGTTGTATAGTGAGATGGCTATATTTTGCAATATTAATTGTACATGATCAAAAATCGTTGGGCTTCCACACCCGTCTGCTGCAACCTTCTCGTCCGTTTTGTCTATGCTAGTATACAAACACGTAAATGTTTTTGCCCACTATATCCCACCACCACCGTACCCTCCTCTTGAAATATCTATTTACACAACGTTTCAACAATTTCGAAACGCGAAAGGAGGAGCCGTAAAATACACTGAAAACAACACAGGCCGCTTTTACTTCTTGCCCTTGTATTTTCTGCTAAACTCGTCGCGCTCCTGCTGCTGGCGCTTGTCCTCGAGCTTCTTCATGAGCTCGGCGCGGTTGCGCTCCGCCTTTTCGGCCTCGGACGCGGCGAAGCGGCCGCCGAAGCTGCCGAGCTGCTGCGACATGCCCTGCTTGGCGTCGTTGAAGCTGCTGTTGACGCGCTCCGTGAAGCTCAGGGGCTTGGTGACCTCTTGGGCGGTCGTGGTGCGGGCAGCTGCGGCGGACGCGGCGCTGCGGGGTGCCTCGTACCGGATGCCCTTGGGGATGTGGGCGGGGATGGAGGCAGCAGCCGCCGAGTTGTTGGGGGCGGCCGCCTTGGCTGCCGAGGCGGGGGACGGGGGAGGGCCCATCAGGAGGCCGAGGTTGCGGCGCAGAACGGGCAGCTCGAGAACGAGCGAGGTGAGCAGGGTGGCGCTGGCAAAGGCGAGACCCATGACGTTGACGCCGGCCGTGAGGAAACTGGTAAAGAGGAAACCAATACCACCCAGGGCAAAGGCCATGGGCTTCATCATCTTCCTCTGTGCTTCAGCCATGTATTTTTGGCCAATCTAAGAAGATGGGTTAGTATAAAGCATATCAAATGTGGCCGAAAGAGAGTAGAGAAGGGCGTACCTGTAGCGAAAGAATCATGACACCCGTCGCAAGGGCGGGCAGGAGAAAGGTCGGGTCCCGGACGGTCAAGTCGGCGAACCAGAGGAAGCCCGACTCCTCCATGCCGGGCACGGGCATGTTGCCCATCTGGCGGACGAGCTTGAAGAGACCAATGGTAAAGGGGAACTGGACCAGGACCCAGAGCAGGTTCCAGTTGTTGACGGCGTACTCCTTCTTAAGCAGGTCGGCGATGACCTTGGCCTGTTGACGCTTCTCCATGCCGTCGGCGCCGGCGGTGAGCGACTCCTTGGTGAGCCGGTTCATCTCGACGGCGCGCGGGTCGGCCTGCATGTGCGCCACGCGGCCGCCGTTGCGCAGCTGCATGACGTGCGGCACGAGCATGGCGGCGCGCAGCGCAAACGCGGACGCGACGATGCTGGCGCCCCAGCCCAGCCCCGTCCAGACGTGGATGTGCTCCAGCGTCCACTGCATCACCGACGTCGGGCCCCAGCCGTTGTCGAGGCCCAGCGCCTGCAGGTATCCCACCTCGTTGGACGACAGGTCGAGAATGTCCGTGACGCTCAGGTTGCTACCGCTGCTGCCGCTGCTAGCGCCAAAGTCGCTCAGGTCGCTGTTCGCGAGGGGCGCATTCGCCGCCGGCTCTGTCAGCGAAGGCGTGGCGGAGATGTTGTCGGTCACAGCATCGGTGGCGCTGGAGGCCGCGTGCTGCTGCTGCTGCTGCTGCGTGGCCGCGGCGGCCCGCGTCGCCTCTTCCACGGCCTGCTCGCTGCTCTTGCTGCTGCTGCTGCCCCAGCCCCAGAGGGAGAGGTTGCGGCTAGCCGCGACGCTGCCGAGAGCCATTGGGGCGGCTACGTTGGCACCGGTAGGGAATAGCCTGGCGCGCATGCCCTGGCCGGAGACGATGGCGGCATTTGGACGGCTCGGGATCGATCGTGTCGCAAATGTGCGGCCCTGGAGAAAGGTTTCGTGTTAGGGGGATGCCGACAGTCAAGACCCGGAGGGAGAGGCATGGGAGCGGAGCGGGAGGGAAAGAAGGGCATACATGTAATCGGCTTGCTGATAGGCCGCTGGTGATTGCCGAAGGGACGGACCGGGCAATTCCTCTGCTGGGAATCATGGCGCCAATGTGATGAGGTTGAGATGGGAGGTTCGTGGACCAGACAGGGTCCTCATTGGCGTGCAGGCGACTTTTTTTTGCAGCGACAACCGGGCCGGATAAATATCGGGGCCACCTGCCAAGCAGCCGGACAATGACAACAGCAGTGTCAATGGATGAATCAATTAGTAAAACTTCGCACTGAGAAGATGTGCCGATTTGGTGATGATGTTTTGTTTATTTTTTTTGGATCGTTGTGTGCAGGTGCAAAGGCAACTGTATAGACTTTGCTCTGTATGAGTGGAATCCCTTCTAGGAGCCGCCTGACCCTTTTCCGACACCCGTTTGATGCGTGCTTTCTTTTGTATAAAAACAATGCTGGTAAAATCACAAAAACTTCTAGCCTGCATGGTATCCTCTATATTACTCCAAACTCGAAACATCCGACAGTGAGACGCCGGGCACATGTCGCTTCTCGCGCGCCTCGACGCCGGGACCAATAGTGTGTGCTCCTCTCCGCGTGAGGGGAAAGACCTATTTCGCAGGCGTTAGTACAACTTCCTGTCCATCCGATCATCGTCGCCGAGTCACACGAACGGCATCTCGTTCCGTTGCCGTCGGCCCCGCAAACTCACCTTGGTGCCTCCCCAGCCTAGTCGGAACGCCGCCTCGTGGGCAAACAGCTCGCCGAAGCCGAGCATCATGCCGTTGATAAAGGGTAGCAGGATGTTGATGGCCGTGCCGCGCAGCAGCGACCACACCGTCGGGGGCGTGTAGAGGATGACGGGTGAGCTGGACGTCGACGCGGGCGAGGTGGAGAGCTCGTCGCCGGGCGAGTACTGCTCGCTGTCGGAGCGCATCGTCACGCCCGACTCGGCGAGCGGGTTGGGCTGGTCGTCGAGCGACATGGAGGCGGCGGCGGTTATGTGCGGGCTTTGGTTTGGTTGCTTCTGTCTGTTTTCGCTTCGCGGCCCCGGCACACTGTGAGTATTGTTGAGCGTGGTCGGAGCGGTGGCAGATGATGGCTGTTGAGGCGCCTGGGGAAGCTCTCCGAGATCCTTATGTAATAGTGGGTCAACGCATAACGGCTGCATAACTAATTGACGATGAGGAATTATGAATTGTTGGGCTCAGTATTTAAGTAGTCGCTTCCTTAAAATAAATCGGGCAACTATTCCATCACGATTGAGGTGTTTTTTTTTTCTGTCGGGTAACTCCCTTTCCACAGTCCTATCCAATTGTCTTTCGCACTTGGTGGCGTTGTCAGTGGAACGTTCAACCCCAACGACTACTTACTGATCGAGCTTTGTCCGATCCGATATTAACGTCGTCTCTAAGCAACTCGGTTTCTAGATGAATAACGGGCTGAGATTTATCTACCAATAGCGTTCTTGTACCAGGTCATGTCCCGATCCACTACATTTACGGCACACAGAATTGGACGCCGAGCAGCGGTGCATCGCCATTCTCACACAGCTCACAAGGCTGTGACAGGTCCACTATGTTCAGCTCAGGGATGAAGCCGTGTTGGGAAACAGTGCCTGGGCACGTTGCGCATAACTGTTGAGGCCGGTATTTGTAGGAAGCTATGGTGACGTATGTTCGAAACTTTATACCTCGAGGACATATAAAGCACACATCGGCCTGTGTCTCAATGGCTTGCTTGGGCTCTCAGCACACTCGCACAGATATCTACAGCCATCACATTATACTTCCCTTTTTCAGCAAAAATTATTCCTCCGATATGCCGGATACTTTGAGCCTGCTCAATAAAGTTGCCATCGTAACTGGTTCCGGCCGCGAAAATGGCATTGGTGCCGGAATCGGCCTTGCGCTCGCACGTAACGGCGCATCTGTCGTTGTCCACTACGTTTCTGACTCTGTGAAAGATCGCGCGGCCGAAGTCTGTGAGACGCTTCGAAAGTCCGGAGGTCAAGCTATTGCGGTACAAGCGGCTCTTGATACAATCGACGGTGCCAAGCGCCTCGTCAACGAGACCCTTGAAGGCTTCAATACAGACCACATTGATATTTTGGGTAAAATACTACTCTACACATATCATTGGGATTAAACAGCTTGGCTAACTGTAGTGTGTAGTCAACAACGCTGGCGTAGCCTACTTTTGTCCTATCACGCAAGAGCTGAATCTAGAGCAGCTCTCCGGTGTCTTCCAAGTCAATGTACTTGGGCCCTTTTACATGATTCATACTGTTCTTCCGCATATGCCCCGGGGCGGGCGCATAATCAACATTAGTTCGACGAATTCCAAAAGAGGCAACGTCAACATCTCGACATACGCGGCGTCCAAGGCGGCGCTGGATAGCTTAACCTGGACGTGGGCCGGTGAAGTATGCATCCCAGTTTCTTGTTCCGATTCTCGACGAAAAACGTCTACTAAAAGCATGGATGTCGCAACACAAAAAGAATCACGGCTGACAGCAGATAGCTTGGCCAGAGCAGAGGCATCACCGTCAATTCCATCGCCCCGGGCCCGGTTCTGACCGACCTCTACCCGAAAGGCCACGAGCAGGCGCTCATGGAGACCGAAATCGCTTTGACGAGGGCAGAAAACCGAGCTGGTACAACTGCTGATATCGGGGATGCCGTTCTATTGATCGTTAATGAAAAGTCGAGATGGATCACGGGCCAGTACATTTCGGTCAGTGGCGGAGTCACATATTGAAGTGGGCGGAGCTGAAAGCCTTGTGAGGCTGTCTTGTCCATCGATCTCAGCCGCACTGTGGCGGTCGCAACAGAATTAAATGTTAAAGCACAATCAGCCAGTTAGCCAGTGCCATGAAGCATTTCGCCCCTGCGCTATTGACGCCATGCAGGAGCCGCGTGCCATGCACCGCGCATGGAAATCAGGTTGCGATGCTGATAAAGACGCGGCACTTCCACATTCTACTTGAATAACACAAATTCTCTCTTTCTCTGTGAGCCCTGAACTCGATTTTTCAAATTTTGTATTTTTGTGCAATTGCCAGGACGGCGGCAGCTCTGTCGCTGAATTTATGATGGCATCTCCAGCCTGGGACATCGAGCCATTGGAGGTATTCGATGCAAGGCAGGCTCTTCGAATAGGCGCCTACAACGAAGCCCAAGCAACCCTCGATCGTCTCCCGAAGGCCTCAACCACAAGACCGGATGCGATACTCTTGCGACTAGAAATATTCAGAGCACAGGGAGATTACTTGACTTCGAAGAAATTTGTTTCTCACTTACTAGATGAAGAGGCCGAACTACAGCCTCCCATGCTGGACCTGCTGAGGCTTGTGCAAGCACGGTGTAGGATGATGACAGACATGGCCATGTCCGACTATCTAGCTGTCGGGTTGGCAGTCTGGGATCGCTCTTTGAAAAGTGCCAATTTGAAAGCATGTGATCAAACAACAGTAGGCATCTTGTCGCATCCAACACCTATTTCGCTGCTAAGATGTACCCAGCTATTCCTTGAAGCGGAGTTCCAGCGCGGAATGCACGAATATATACACTTTGTTTATAATTCCAAAAACGCCGTCAACCGACCGCGCGACACAAGTTTTGGTATCGAATCAATGGACGGGTATCCTCTGCCCTTACCGCGAAAGGAGGCAGCAGTTCGGCTCACGACTGTCGTTCGACGGCTTTTGCAACACTTCAATCCCCATGCCGCTTTGAGCGTTTTTAATGCAGTCACTGGGTGGTATGTGCCTGATGAAGTGGACGCGCAGGAGCTGCTGCAAGAGATTCTTGACCATGGCGTCCACGATATTCTCCTTGCCACGCGCGTGTATATCCAAAGCGCTACAGTGATTGCTAGCCACGAGACGTTTGACATGACAAATACAATCATTGACGAGGCAAAGAATGTGGTCGCGTTTCTCGGCCCGAGTGAGTATACCAACGAGCTGCGTCTGTTAGATGCGAAAATGGCATTTATCGGTTTCGGCAGTATCAATGCGCTATCAGTCGCCATGCTATCGGATATCATTGAAGGAGAATACTTGTCCATGGTTCGGGACTTTATGCTGGCGGCGCAGTACAACCTCGCTGCCAAGGCCGTGACGGAGTACATGGACTGTATTGATTACATCCGACCAACTCGGGTCAACGAAATTCTCGAGTTGTCCGATTTGCTTGGTGCTACGAGCGGTAATAATGTATACATGTGGACGACACGCCTAATCGCGCTCGGCAGCGCACCGCTTCATGCCCAGATCGCGCTTGGCCGTCAAAGCGTGTGGTGTCAAACGTACTTGGAAAAGTACGCTTACACTGGAGCATGGGAAATGTCGAAGCGATTCGCGCTATATTACAGCATATACTACCAGAGGATAGGGGACTGGACGCAGCAATTGTCTTGGTGCATGGCAGCGGGTGAGTTTGATGGGCTAATCACCAATGACCCTTATACGACACTTTCGGTCAAGTATCGCACCTTTATTGTCATGATCCACAGACTGCAGAATCTACCAGGCGGGTGCGAGCAGCATGAGCGAGAAGAAGTGCAGCAGTTTGGTATAGATGGCTTTGAAGCATGCGAAGAGGCTGGGTTCAAGGACTTGGCGCACAGTTTTGCAGACAAGCTAGAATGTGTCGGCCTCATTCCCAAAGCGCTTATGGGTGCAATGCAAGAAAACATGTCATTGACCGTCGCGCCACTCGGCGAACCGAAGAACCTGGATTCACTCGAGCTGCTTGCACTCTATATCAAACAGCGCGACCTTTTAGACCGGCTGCTCGACCATGACTGTGCTGATCAGGCGTTTGAGCTACACGACCAGCTCAATGCCTATATGGAACCGATATTCAAAGTGCTCCGTCATGGCATGGACCTGAAGCTCCGCTCAGGGGACTACGCCCTCATTCAGAACGCAATGGGCGTGAGACTGGCAAAAGGTGTATTAAGGGTTGACAAGGCTACGCCCGATCAGTGGGACAAGGCTTTGGCCATTGCGAAGACGGTGGCGGCCCGGTGCGGCGAGATTGGCCAGCTGGAGACGCAGCGCGAGGCCTTGCTGGTGGCTGCACAGTGGGTGTTCAAGATGAAGAAGCCCAACTGGGGCAAAGTCGTCGTCGACCTGCTGCATCAAGCCGACGATTGCATGGACATGTCGCGCAAGCATGTGACGGCCACCTCGAGGCTGGACTCCTTGGACCAGAAGCAGCACTTGGTGGCCAGCTACGGGCGCAGCGACGTGTACGTGTTCGGATACATGGTCATGACGGCGTTGCAGAACACTTCCGACAGTCTCGCAGTGATGAAGCCGGAAGACAAGTTTTCGGCAACCGATGTCTGGACATGGATGCAGCGCGGCAAGGGCAGAAGCGTCATTGACTTGATCCATGCAGGAGAAAGCGCGGTGCCACCACAAGCACCATCGACCGCCGACACCGTCTCGAAGGACGCGGCGGACAAGGCATCACTTGCCGCTAATCTCGATGTCGGCATCACTCTTCAAGATGTCCAATCCATGGCCAGTGACTATTCCATGAGCAGTACAGGTTCCGCCATGATCATGGTGGATTGGGTGCTCACCAGCTCCCATATCGACATGGTCATTGTTGATGCGGCCGGCGAGGTGCACGTGGAGATTCTCGACTTTACTTTGATACACGCCATGAAGAAGTTGCTGGACAAGCCGGTGACTCTGCGTGGCGCGGAAGATGTCAAGGCTTGGAAGGAGACATATCTTGGACAGTCTGAATTTCTCGCGGATGTCTTGACACCAGAGGCGCTCGCTGAGTTGGACTGGCTGGTAGAGCCGCTCGAGCAGCACAGAAAACCGGGCGATCTCCTGGTACTCTGCCCGTCTGGTGTCCTCCACGGGCTGCCTCTGCATGCACTCTCCGTTGCCGGCCAGCTGCTGATTGAGCGCAACCCAGTCGTCTATACGAGCTCTTTGTCGCTGCTGTTCAGCTGCTACAAAAACGCCAGCAAGCGCGACACGGCCGCCTCTAGTTCTGCCGTGTTTGGTGTATTCGGCAAGGCTGGAAGGGATGGTGCCACAAAGTCGGCCGAAGAGCAGAAAGTGGAAGCGACGCTGGAATCGGTCGCGTCGCTGCTCGACACCAACGTGCAATACGGCATCTCGCCCGACCAATTCGTTGCCAAGTGCAAAGACCAGCACATTATCCACTACCACGGCCACGCCATCCTCGGCAAGACGAAACAATCCCGGTTCGGCCAGTCCCTAGTACTCGCCAATTCTTCGCACGAGTCGGATCTGCTGCACTGGGACGACGCCATTGACAACGCTCTGCTTCTCGGCGGGCACGACGACGACGCCGACGAGCTCGGCCCGGCCTCGCCCCCGGCGGCCCGGCTCAGCGCGCGCGACATGATTACGCAGCTGACGCTCTCCGCCGCGCACGTCACGCTCATTGCGTGCAACTCGGCCTCGCAGGAGGTGTCCGCGGGCGACGAGCCGCAGGGCATGATTCCCGTGCTTCTGCTCTGCGGCGCGACGTCGGTGCTGGGCACGCTGTGGCCGATTCTCAGCGCCGACGGGCGCGCCTTTTCGGACTCGTTTTACGCGGCGTCGCTTGGGCGGCGGCAGGCGGCGGGAGAAGTGGTCAATCTGGCGCGGGCGGTGCAGCGGAGCGTCTTGGAGATGAGGGCGAAGCGGCCGGAGCCGATTCACTGGGCTGGGTTTGTGCTGCACGGAGCGTGGTTTCATAAATGCTAGAGAAGGGAATGCAAATAAAGCCGAATCTTGTAGTCTATAATGTATCTAAGAGAGCGAATGCTAATGAGTATCGTATTGCATATCTGGTTCCTACTGTGAGAGCCTATTCGAAGGCAGTGAACCCCGACAGCTCAACGCCACGCAAGTCCGGATTCCCATCCAGACTTGCGTCAGCCTCGCCAATCGGCATCATCGGGTCAACAACCATGGTCCCCGCGCTGCCCTTGAGCGGCCTCAGCAGATATTTCCGCGGATCCGCGCTGAACCCGACCTTGGTCTTGATGGCCACGTCCATCGTAAACGGCCCGCCGTCGTGGCGCACCAGCAGCGCGAGCCGGAAATGCTCCCACACGCCGTCCTGCTGCATCTCGTTCTCCTCGAGCGTCCACTGCACCTGGTGGAGGCGCGGGCGGCCCGACGCCACGCCGCGGATGCGCCGCCGCGCGTGCCGCGTAAACGACACGGAGCGCTGTGCCGACGACTGCAGCACGGGCAGGCCGCCGCCGGTGGTCAGCGCCAGGCCGCCGCCGAGCGTGCGGTCGATGTGCTTGGCCGAGAGCGCGTCCTGCCACGTCTCGGGCCAGTACTTGAGCACGCTGATGGAGGCGGGGCCGTCGCCGCTCAGAGGCCGCAGCCGCGCGAGGATGCTCGCCGACTTGAAGCGGTGCCGGTGGCCGGGCGGCCCGCCCAGCTCAAACCGGAGGACGAGGAGAGCGGCGGACGCGGTTGCGTAGTGGCCGAACCGGGACAGTGACAGGGCACACGTCACAAAGCCTGCGAAAGTACGTGCTGTTAGCTTGCGGCGCGGTGGGCGAGCAAACATGTGTGCAGTTCTACGGACTTTGCCCAATCTCCTCGCTAGATATTACCGCAGCGTCGAATTGAAAATCGTCATCTCCCAGAAATTCGTCGTCATCATCTTGCAGCGAAATTCTTACCGCCTGTTCGGCTGCGAATGTTGCGGGATCCATGATGAAGAGGGAGCCTGGGCGAAGCTTGAAGTTGAGCAAGTACATGGCGAGTCAGCCTCCATATCAGCCCAACGCCACATCTGGCGACTATTGATACACGTGATACGTGTGCCTGGAAGTCGGCGGGGACGCATATATAATATGTATGTATTTGGTTTTGTGACACGAATTTTTCTACTTTGTTCCTCATATTTCCCTTTCTTGGGTTGCGTGGCTCGGCTGTGCTGAATGAGTACAGCCTGCCCTGTCGCCTCATTCCCACATGGCGCTGTACTCGCTCGTTAGTACCAGTAGGTGTTCGAATCCGAGCCATCCAGGCTGTTTTCCTTCTCCAGCTTCGCAAGCAAGTTCTTGACTCGAACGACCACTGCCTTCCCGTACTCCGGACCCGGGGGCGGCATGGCGACGCTCAGGTCGTTGCGCAGCCAGACAGGGCGGCGCGCCAACGTGGCCGCGTCCACAGCCTTGCGCATCGTCTCGTAGTCATTGTCGTCGTAGCCTCCGCCCAGGATAACGGCCGTAGCTCCCGCCGCGACGTTGCCCGTGCCCACGCTGCTGGCGGCCGTCTCTGGCGCGCTCCCTTGGAGAACGAGCGGCAGGTCCTTGACGCCAGCCTCGGGCGTCGTGACAAAGTGCACCACTACTTGTCGGTTAATACAGGCCACGGTTTGCTTGCACTATAATCGGCAGCATTGAAAAAAGATACATACACTCGTATTCCGGCTTGAGCCCGGCTGCGACGGCTTCGCCGATGGTCTCCCGCCTGCCGCAGACAATGACGGGGATAGCTTTGGCGGCCATGGCTGAGGCTGAAAAGGTGCGGGATAGGTGTCTTGAAGCTGTGATTCCACGAGGGGCGAGAAACAGGCGTGACAAGGCGATTGGGTTGCAGCTTTGATGCTGTAGCTTAGAAGCAATCATAGCTGTTGCTATTGCGAGAATTAATCGAATTAATAATGCACCTACGTCACGAGATGTATGAAGCCGTTGTTGTGACTAGTGGTGGTCGGTCGCTGAGTGGCGTCCACTAAGTCCGGAAAGAACTGGTAGCTGGAGACATTTCTGGACATGAAATACTTGGGTGGCACGAGGTCTGTAAGCATCATCAACTCCAACAGCGTTTATTAAATACTATTTTGGGTTCCGGCACATTATCCGTCTCGGCTACTTGCGAGGCAGTCTGAGGTTTGCCTGGATCCGCGCCAGCAATTGTTCCCGCGTATCGCTTGACTGCGGAAAGAGGTTTCGCTGCATCTATCCGTTAGCAACTGGCATTTGCGGATGTGACGGGTAACAAACTCACAGCCTCGAGCCATCTTCGCATCTCTTCTCTTGTCCATGTCTCCGGGTCTCCTTTGGGGTCTGGGTCGGCAGGAAATAAGTCGCCCGAGAGCATCCATACAGTCGCAGCAGCCACTACGCCCCCGAACGCTGCGAGACAAGTCAGATTTGTGAATGCGACAGGCGCTGTCGCCACTTACCAAGAACCATGTTCTGTGAGAGTTAGCTGGAGGGTCCCCCACACCGGACTAGAGTCGTGGAATTTACCTTTGACTTGAGTGTATTGTCCAATATAGTCGGCATTGTGATGGTGGTGAATAATAAATTGATGAGTTGAGCAAATGTTCAAGGAAAGAAGAGAGGCCAGGTCAACAACATTAGCACGTGGTTGCAGTCTGTATCCGACTCTCCGTACCTACGTAAGTGACTGCGCGGCCTACACTTAGCGGCCATAACATATCTCGACAAGGCCACGTCTGATAAGTAAAAAAAAATCACCAACCCAATCCACTTCTTCCTAACGGCTACCGGGCTAGATTTTACAACATTTTCTGCCAAGTCAGAAACTTGTTGCGGTTCTTGTTCATTTCCAACGTACCACTGTTGAGTTCACTCTCTGCTGTGCTGTAGTGGAGCTTGCTAGGCGCTTATACCGCCATAGCGGCACTAACAAGAGTCAAATCTGATCACATTATATAGGAACATATCTTACTCCGGACAATACTGACAGTAGTAATACTTCCCAAATGATTCTAGGCCATCAAATTTGCTCTGTTGGTGCTGGAGGGGAAGAAAACCGCAGTGCTTCTGGCACGTGATTTTCCTGTGGCCAGAACATTTACGCGCCAGCCACTGCACCACGGTCCAACCTTGCAACTTGGACAAGCTGACGTATCGTGGCTGTTTTTTCAATACCATACCCAGGGACCTCTTATTATCTCGCCTTCGTCATGAAGACCTCCTTATTAGAGCGGCTGAAAACGGCATCCTTCTGGCGGTTGGGCAGAAGCAGGCCGGCCAACAACGAGCCCAGCGCTTCCTCACCTGGGCTGCAACACACACCCCCTGACGGCAGCGAATATTCGCCCTCCCCTGAAGATTATCCTGTGTTTCCTCCGCCTCCGCCACGGGCCATCTTGGAGAACCAGACACAGTACTGGGACAGTGTGGCCTCGCGCAAGTTTGGGGCTCCGCAAGGCGTGTTTGAAGACGCGCCGCTGTTTGCTCTCTATCGGCTCTACGAGTTTATTGTCATGGACCGCGTCAGGGACTATCGCAACTGCCTCGAGGCGTTTTGGAGACACCGGGATTGGGCCATCCAAGACATTCCAGACCCAAAAGACGATGATGCAGAGAGGTATGCGTTTCTCGCAGGATGCACCTTTTTGCTCTTGCACTCCTTCAACGAACGTGTCGCGCTTGGTTTGCGACGCGACAACCCGTCATTGATTATTCCCGAAGAAGCCGAAGCAGCTAGAAATGTTCCCCAGCATCTGCGGCCATGGGAAAAGGCTCCAGAATGGGCAGCAGCTGTGGCTCCATTACAGGAAACTCTTGTGATTCCAACTCTGGATGGGACTGTTTTGGATGGTAAAAGGGACACCAGGGCCGACTCAGACTTCTTAGAGAAGAACATATTGATATGGAAACCACACATATCCTTCACATAGTTTAATGCAGGCAACGTTTTTGCATCTTTCATACGTTAATTAGCTATGTACTAGCCAAGCTAATACTCTGTGTACCCTCAATATCACATCCGCCACTGCCATATTTCCATTTTACCCGCCGATATAGGCTAATGGGGTACCTTCAAATCAAGAAAAACAGTCGGGCAATAAAACTGATCCAACTACTCGCCCTCCGGACGAAAGGTTAAACGAATGCGTCCCGTCCATACTGTCGGCGATAGGCCTGATTTACCCGCGTTCGCAGAAATTCGGGTGTGCTCTCGTGGCGAAAATGCCTAGCCCAGCCAATTGCGATGGATGTATTGACTGGCTGGCCTCCATGGCTGTGGATGTACTCGTGAATGTAGCTGACGGCATCGTCCAGATCATACGGCCGGGTCTGGTCTCCGCCGGTGAGCAGGCGGTTGATCTTGGCAGAAAAGGCATAGGACCACGGGGCGGCATAGATTGTCAGGCCAGGCATGTCAAACACCTTGACGTTTTGCTTCATGGCGGCCGAAGTCAGCTGCTGGTGAACCGGCCCCGGCATCCACATCTGGGTCTCGGTGTTGAGCCAGTCCGTTCCAAGACCTCCATAGTGCCTCTGTGCGTCATGCATGGCCTCATCCAAGAGCACGCGGGCATCGTTGGTAAAGCCGGCACCAAAGATGTCGACGTCGTGGGTGGTGTGTCGAGACTGGAGATGCAGGGTGTTCACTGCGCCGCCCACGGCCACGACAGTGATGCCCTGGCCCCGTTGCGCAACGTAGTTTGCAACATGCGCCAGTGCGGCCAGGAGAGTCCCTCGATCAATTTCCCGGGTGACTTGCTGCAGTGGAGCGCCATAGCGGTCAACCCGGTTCCTGGGGACGTGGATCATGACCTCTTGCGGCGCGCTAATCGTGATGTTGCCTCTGGCTTGTTGGCGCGCTCTCCGAGGGGCCGCTCCGGCGTCAATTTCGGGTTTGGAACCACAGTTACCCATAGTGTATGGATAGATCAACTTTTGGAAATAAATAAAGTAGTGTTTTGAGAAAAGAGAACTTCAAGAGACGGACAACTGATAGAATCGAGTCCAGGATGGAAGCTTTGTGGTCCACCAGCCTCAACAAGTGTGCGAGGCCCAGGTGCATCTTATAATTCAGCAGTCTGCTACAACTACTCTCTGCCATCTCCCTCATTTGAAAAATTACACTGCCTTGAGAGCCTGTTAGCGCCCAGTCAAAGGCAATGACATGCTCCCTTTGGTTGGTTGTGAGGCGCATCTAGCCGGCCAGACAACCAGTTTTCACAGCCCTTGTTTCAGCCTCCTTTACTCTTTTATTGATAAAACTATTACATAGACTGGCAGAAGGTACTATTTTTAGGCACTGGTTATATCGAGCAGTTGGGTCATGTCGTCGCATTCATTCGTTGGTTGTTCCTGCAGGCCGCGCTGCGACCCGGCATAGCCTGGCTGGGTCAAGGAAGTGGCCTGAAACGTGCCGACCACACCAACAATCAAATTGACAGGCCATATTTGGAAAAAAAATTCCAACCTGCCTTTTCTTTTCCCAAAGCCACTTTCCGGGCGCTTAAAATGCGCGATGAAATATGGCTTACTCTCCAAGGCGCTGTTAGTTGAGCGCGCCTCTAAATTTAGGCTGGCCCAGGGGGGATGCCAGTGACAGTGAGACAGCCTGCCTCAAACATGGCCAGGCTCGGCGGCTATTCTCCTCAACCAACCACTGGACCAGGCATCATGAAGTCAATCTTCCGTCTTCAATCAACCATAACGATATACCAGAATGACCGAAATTGCTCCAGCTGTGAGAAGCATCAAGACGCGTGCGTTTCCTGAACGGCGCTTTGCCGAGCACCTCATCGCTTCGCATCGCGTCCATACTGGTTCGCCACTGGCAGTGCCAGAAAAGCGTCCTATCCGAGTGGTGTGCATCTCCGACACGCATAATACGCGTCCAGAAGTGCCAGATGGCGATGTCTTGATCCATGCCGGTGATTTGACAGAAAATGGGTCGTTTGCAGAGGTGCAAAAGGAGCTGACCTGGCTGGCTTCTTTGCCTCACCAATACAAGATTTTTGTCGCCGGAAATCACGACGTCTTGCTCGACAGTGCCTTTCTCCAAAAATATCCAGAACGTCGCTACGGTCAAAAAGAGACAAAAGAGGACCTCATATGGGGAGACGTCATCTACCTTGAAGATGAGATTATTACCCTCACCTTTCCCACTCCTGGGCATGGCAGCGCTGCGCAGGACGAGCCGCTCGACTCCAGGACCCTCACGATTTTTGGTAGCCCGTGGACGCCAAAATATGGCGTCTCGGCCTTTCAATACCATCCGAACAATTTCGAGCATTGGGCGGCCATCATGGGCTCGCTAGGCCAGACGCCCAACATCATGGTCACACACGGCCCGCCGCGACACCACCTGGACAAGCGCGACTTTCACCAGGCAGGCTGTCCGCACCTGGCGCAGGAAATTCGCCGCATTCGCCCGCGTCTGTGTGTTTTCGGGCACATTCACGCTGCGCACGGTCGTGAGCGTGTTCTGTTCGACACAGCGCAGGAGGCGTATGAGGAAATCCTCACCGGTTGGGCTGGATGGGGAGGCGTCCTACGGCTGGCCATGGCGGTCGTTTGGGCGAGGGTGGCGTCGGTCTTCAAGCGGCCGCGCAGTGACGACTTCACAATTCTGGTCAATGCTGCGGTAGTTGGTGGGCCCAATAATGAGCTGTGCAACGATGCCATTGTTGTCGACTTGTGATGGGCATGATCATCTATCGGCGGATTGCGACCAAGATCGAGTGCTCCGCCCGCATGTCGGCCTCGCCGGCAGCAGTAACCGGCCAGAAAACTTAGATCTGATTCGGAATTTAACTATCAGTCAGCCGAAGCCTGATTCTGGGCCTCCCACA
Organism: Samsoniella hepiali; assembly: GCA_001455915.2. Taxonomy (NCBI): domain Eukaryota; kingdom Fungi; phylum Ascomycota; class Sordariomycetes; order Hypocreales; family Cordycipitaceae; genus Samsoniella; species Samsoniella hepiali. The sequence goes on along the minus strand of LNDK02000024.1, from coordinate 2,498,844 downwards.
GTCAGCCACTCGCCTGGTGGTGCATATTCGTCGGCTTACACGGTTGCATCGCAGCCTGATGCGCTTCGACACGGGAGGTAGTTATGCCTAGATTCGCTCCGTCGCTCAGGTGGGCCGCTTGTTAGGGCAATAGTCTTTTTTCTCTCGTGCTTTCGCCCGATGAATCCGTTCGAGCTAGAAACTGGCGCAAGGCTGAGCGGCGCAGATGTAATACGAGACGATGGTACCCCGCGCAAGCTACTAACGGGACGAGGCTCCTGTGCCCGTAGCCGTATGTCGCCGATGTATGTATAAGTACGACGGCTACAGACGATGATGCTTTCCGCCCTGTCCAATACAGTTATTATCCAAAGTCTTTCTTTTCTCTACTCCGTTTAACATCAACATGAAATTTCTGCTTGCCGCTGCTGCCGTGTTCGCCAGCCTCGCCGTCGCTGCCGATGTGGCCTGCCCCGCGGGTTTGAAGCCCGCCGACCGGTGGTGCCAGAAGGCGGGCGCGGCCAGCGACATCCTGTACTGCACAAACAAGCAGGTCGGGGAGGCCATCTCGCACTGCCCCGGGCGATGCGTCAACGGCGCCGACGGCCGCACCGCGTACTGCGAGTACTCCGGGTGGGACGACAAGTGCGAGAAGAACCCGAGCTACAACGTGTGGTGTGTCAAGGACGGCGGGCCCAGTGGCATCCGCGTGTGCATGGACGGGCGCTTCCCGGTCACGAGCTTCTGCGACGGCATCTGCGACAGCAACGGCGGGCACGCGGTCTGCCTGCCCGAGGGCTTCCGCGACAAGTGCCCCGCGCAGGCGCAGGAGGGCCGGTCGTACTGCGACGTGGAGGCGGGCCCGGGCAAGATTCGCAAGTGTGAGAATGGACGGTTTGTAGTCAAGGAGAGGTGTGCGGATATCTGCCATCCAAACTTTGGCTATCCGAAGTGTCTGACTCGGATCCATTGAGCTGGCTGTTTGGGGGTTGAGAATGTTGGTGTATTATTTGGACGGGTCGTCCTTGGAGTGTGGAAGTGCATGGTAAAAAGGGAGCATGAACACTGTACTGGTGATTGTCTAGGAGCAATCTATAACAAAATTTCAATTATCTCATCGACGCGAAACTGGATGTGCGATTTTGCCAACAAACTCATCATTGGGGACAATCATGAGTCCCATATGGGATACTGTGGTGCAACTGATAGACGGTGGATGTAACGTCGCCGACTAACTCTGACTAAAGAAATGAAAGATTTAGACAAGACAACACGACAAGATGTCTAGCTCACTTCCCTGCATTTTCTAAAAAAATTACATGAAGTCCACGAGATAATGACCGTTATTTAGAAAAGGAATAGGGTAAGTGTGGCGCATCATGCACTAGCCACAAAAGCCACACAGCCACAGCGCAAAAACGAAAAAAGTGGCCCGTGCGTTACACCCCGCGAGTGGTCAAGGCCGCGCACAAAAATAATATCTGCAAAATCTAGCCCAATCTTCTCTATTCACTGTTCAATCGTAAATTCCGGTCAAACAACACAACACCGCCAAAATGCCTCGCGAAGTCGCCGATATCAAGAAGGTACGAATTGAGAAGAGGTCCTTTTATTTCCAGGGGGAAGGATTTATTAATACTGACTTGCGGCCGTTTAGTTCATCGAGATCTGCCGTCGGAAGGACGCCTCCTGTACGTTACCGCGCACGAAAAATTCAAATACCCATCTGCGACGAAGCTGTCGATACGAGGACGATGCAATTACGTATTGAGGAGGTCGCTTGCTAACAGAAAAATACAGCCGCGCGCATCAAGAAGAACAAGAAGGCCCAGAACATCAAGTTCAAGGTCCGCTGCCAGAAGCACCTGTACACCCTGGTGCTCAAGGACACCGAGAAGGCCGAGAAGCTCAAGCAGTCCCTGCCTCCCAGTATGCGAAACCCCGATGGCGACATGACCTCGAGTCGGAATTATCTTTCGGAAGCGCATTTTTGCCAGATGGCCAATTGTGTCGGACAAAGGGCGTTCCAGCTCGAGGGTCAATCACGTCCCCCTACGACGTTCCAACCGCTAACAGCCATACAGCCCTCCAGATCACCGATGTCTCCAAGAAGAGCAGCAACTAAGGTTGCCCTGAACAAATAAAACGAAAAAATTCGGGACGGAATGGAATAAAAAGGGTACACAATCAGACAAAAAACATCAAACAAACGGGACGGGGGAGTCGAGCCTTGGAAGGGATGAAGGATTCTACATGCACACATTGGGCGTCTCGGGAATACCTTGCATTTTATGTGCTTGAATCGCGCGCTTGATAGAGATTTCTCAAATGAACGATTAAGGACATGTACACAACCAAAACAAAGTGGCCGTTCTCGTCGGTGACTGTGCATGGATGGATGGGAAAAGAATATTCGCCTCGGAGCGGTATCTTGGACTACTCTACGCTAATTTACAAAAAGCCACACAGGGACATTACCATAATGGCGGACATTCGGGCTCCGCACCCTCTTGGACCATCAATTAGGGCGCTATCTCGGAGATGCGCAGCTCGCGGTCTCTGGGCTTGCCGTACTGCGTGAGCGGCGCCAGGCGATCGAGGTCGACGTCGGCGCTTCGAAAGACGACGAGCTCCTCCTGGTCGTTGTTCTTTTCGATGCGCCAGCCCGCCCAGACCCGGTCCTTGGGCGCCTCCCCGACCAGCGCCTCTTCGAGCTCCTTGTAGCGCGCCTGCAGCTGCTCGCGGCCTGCCGCGCCCAGCGCGGCCAGGCGCGTCACCAAGAGCTCCTCTGTCGGGGCAAAGGCCTCGTGGAGGTGCGCGCGGCGGCCGGCGGGGTGCATGTGGAAGAAGAGGAAGCCGTGGTCGCCGGACGCGCACGCGGAGGCGGGGTCGTGGTCGGGCACGGCGCCGCCGGGCAGAAAGCTGGCAAACTTGGCCATGATGCCGCGGTTGGCGGCCGTGTCGATCCATTCGAGGTGGGCGGCGGGCGACTGCCAGGGCGCGGTGATGGCGATGCGCCGGCCGGCCGGGTCCGTGTACATGCGGCTCACCGAGGCCTTCTTGGCGCAGGCGTTGGGGTGTTTGGCGCGGACCCAGTCGTCCTGGATCTCCTGGCACTCCATGACGGCCTCGAGCAGCTCGACGGCGTCGTAGCTGTCGCGGAGGGTGAAGAGGGCGAACTCGGTGACGGTCATGGCGGCGGCGGCTGTTTTCGGTGATGCAGTGGTACGTACAGTGGGCTTGCGATATCGCAGGGTGGTATTGTAGTATTGCAGCAACTTTGCGTGTGCTATTGCAGCGGGCGTCTGTGATATTGAAATTGCTGTTGTGAGACGCAGGTCAATAATTCTGCATGGGGGGTTATGTCATGGCGGACAGCTTGGGGGAGCTTTCGTAACTTGGATGCGGGGAAATTGATGCACACCAACGGAAGTGGGAGGTGGTGAGGGGCTGTTTGCGTTTATTGGAGGTCGGTGTGGTGAGTGGGCACAGTTCAAAGTTTCAACGAGTGTGGTTTAGCGGGGGAATCTGGTGATTTGTCTAGTAGAGGCGCTGCTGAATGACGTTTTCTGCGGAAGGTAAATGAAGCCATTTGTAAGCGGTGGTCATCTTGAATGCGAGACAGCAAACTGGAAGCTGTTATCAGGTCGGCAGGCAACCAGGCAGCGGATTGGTAGAGCAGGATCGCATCGCACTGTAGGCTGCCTATCACTACGGAATACCAATGGGCATTGGCTACTCTCGATGCAGGTAAAAGGAAAGATTGCACAGCAGAAGCAGAAAAGTTAAAAAAAAGAGAGATTGCTCGTCACTGCATTTCAGCTCGTTGGGCGTGCTGCACAGCGTTCTTGTGTGATGTAAGGCTGCCGCTGCAGTCAAGCTGTTTGTTCCATGCTAGTATTCGGAAAGCTCTCTATTTACGAGTACGAGACTGGTGGGGTCTGGCCCGGCCGTGTCTTGGGTTCGGGGCGGGCATCGGGGGACAGAAGTCGGCGGTGGTTTTTTTCCCCCACTGGCTGAGCTTTGTCTTGGGTGGAAAAAGAAAAAACAACAAACAGCAAAGAGCCAAGCCATGATACTACACTCACGATTGAGATGGTCCTTCTTTGTCGGGATGAGGACGAGTTCGCGGCGGTGCGGCCGCTGTTGCTGATGCCGCAGCGGACAAAGTCGATCGGCCCCTCTGGTTGCAGGCATGGAACAATGCCGTGGCCCGGTCCCAGCAAGCCGGATACGCAGCTTCCAAGAAACGAAAAAAGAAACATGCAGCGTCGCAACCAGGCTTTCTAGTGTGGAATGAAACCTGCAGCTGCACGAGAGACGGCCGCCGGACAGGGGGGGAGGGGGAAGCCAAGCAAGGCTTTCAGGGGGGGCAGAAGGGTAAGGTACTTGAGCTGCAGGCGGTTGGTAGCGTCGCTGGTCGCTGTAAAAAAAACTGTGCTAGCGGCATTTTAGCCCCCTGTAATGGCCCTGTGGTGGCTGCAGCTCAGCAGGCTAACGTTGGGCCATGTCCCGATTATTTCGGGGGCCATGATGCCAATACATTGCGCGCCCTCCTTGATGATGATGGGTGTCTTTTCCGTCTGTCTGTCGGTGATTCAGGTGTGGCATTGTGCAAGCCATCTTGCGTTTGAGCTGGTTCTTTTGCCATGTAGATATTGATTGGTACCCAAAAACGGCGGCCGAGACATCCCTAGGTAAGGCTGGCTCTGCGTTCCTTGTCCCTCTTAAAAAGCCCACAGCTACCCCAAGTGCCCCTGCACCTGTTTTTTTTTCCCTACCTGCAAAGTACGTCAAGGATGCGACGCTGAGTTCAAGATCAAAGAAAAAGATATCAACGGGCCCCCCTTTATTACTCTTGGCTGGCATTTCGACATCTGCCCCGAGTCTACACAGAGCACTCGGCCCTATTCACGGTCATCACTCATTCATCGTCATTACTACGGATCCAGTCGACACCCACCCCAACCCGCGCCTCCGCCCGCCAAAAACCTTCCAATTGGCGCCTGACCATTACCTACGCCGACTCGTCCCATCCGCCTTCGTTGACCACCACCACCGCGCCGTCTCTCCTTCTTCGCTCCCCCTTAGTGCGGCCGCCGTTCCCTAATTCTAGTTTCTTCCCCCGGGCCTCGCTTCCCTCTCTTGACGCTGCTTTTGTTATTCTCTCCGCCGTCTCCTGACTCCCTCCTGCGCCGCCCCGCCAGACTCGCCCAGCGTCATTGACAGCTTCGTGCTACGCCAACCACTTGCGGATCCCCAGACAGCTTGGACGGGACAGACACACGCCGACTCGATCGCCTATGTGACCAGCCTCGACTCCCAACCAGACATATACACGGCCGATTCAACACTCTGCTGCTCCCATCTTCTGCGACTGTAACCGGCCCCCCCCGGAATCGCCTCGCGACCCTCGACTCGAACCCCCCTACTGGAATGCCCCCCGCGGCGATTCGAGATCCGGCCATGGCCAATGGAAGAAACACAAACGGCCACCTGCACGTCAATGGCAATGGCTCCGCGAATAGCGGCTCCCATGCCGTCATGTCGCATCGCGTGAGCCCCTCGCGCAAGCAGTCGAGCCCTATGGCCCCTGCCTTCATGGTCTCGGCCCCAGGCAAGGTTCTCTTCTTTGGCGAGCACTCTGTCGTCTACGGCAAGGTAATGTCACCTTGATTGAGCTTGCAAATACATCGGCTGACCTTGATAGCCCGCCATTGCCGCGGCCATTTCTCTGCGGTCTTATCTTCACGTCACCACCCTGTCCAAGTCGAGACGCACCGTTTCCCTGCGATTCCCCGACATCGACCTCATCCACTCTTGGAACATTGACGACCTGCCCTGGAACATTTTTCACCGCGCCGACAAGAAGAAATCATACTACTCCCTCGTCACCGAGCTGGACCCCGAGCTTATCGACGCCCTCCAACCCCATCTCGACGTCGTCTCGCTCGACCACCCGGAAGAGGCTCGCAAGGTCCATAAGAATACCGCCTCTGCCTTTCTCTACCTTTTCCTTTCGCTCGGCATGCCCTCCTTCCACGGCTGCCTGTATACTCTTCGCTCTACCATTCCCATTGGCGCCGGCCTCGGAAGCAGCGCTTCCATCTCCGTCTGCATGTCTGCGGCTCTGCTGCTCCAGCTACGAACCCTCTCCGGCCCCCATCCCGACCAACCCCACGACGAGGCCCGCCTGCAGGTCGAGCGCATCAACCGATGGGCCTTTGTTTCCGAAATGTGCATCCACGGCACCCCCTCCGGTGTCGACAACACTGTCGCCACCCAGGGCAAGGCTGTCCTCTTTCAGCGCCTCGAAAATGGCAAGCCTCCGGCTGTCCGCCCTCTTTGGGACTTTCCCGAGCTGCCTCTCCTTTTGGTCGACACGAGGCAAGCGAAGTCCACTGCGCGCGAAGTCGCCAAGGTCGCCAAGCTCAAAGAAGCTCACCCTAAGCTGGTAAATTCCATTCTTGAGGCCATGGACCGTGTCACCGTGACTGCTGGTGAAGTCCTCGACCACGAGGATTTTGACGAAGAAGAGGAAGAGTCTTTGCAAAAGGTCGGCGAGCTGATGAATATCAACCACGGCCTGCTGGTGTCACTCGGTGTCTCTCACCCCCGCCTGGAGCGTGTACGAGAGCTGATTGACCATGAAGGCATTGGCTGGACCAAGCTCACTGGTGCTGGCGGTGGAGGATGCTCCATTACCCTATTGCGACCTGGTGTCGACAAGGCCAAGATTGCTAGGATGGAGAAGCGCATGGAGGCCGAAAACTATGCCAAGTTTGAAACCACGCTTGGCAGCGATGGTGTCGGTGTGCTCTGGCCCGCCGTTCTGAAGAACGGCACGGATGAAGACAACGAGGGTGGCATGGAGATTGACCTCGAAAAGTTTCTCAGCGCTGAAGGTACCGAGGGTGTCGAGAAGCTCGTTGGTGTGCACGGCGGCGGCCTTGAGCGAGAAGGCTGGAAGTATTGGCGCATCGAGAGCAAATAAATCATCATGTCACGGCGTTTTTGGGACCATGGATAGGCGACTGGGCGCAGATTGGCTTGGGATTGAATGGAGTATGCTCTTTTAGAACTTTACCTTGCGGTACCTGCACGTTTATGTATTTATTTTACCCATCTACTTATGCCTTTTTTATACTCTACCTACTTTTCCAAACGTATCAATCACATTATTATTCTACGAGGGTTTGGCCCTGCATACATGCATTGTGAGAGAATGGGTAGGCAAACAGCCCCAATGCTGCACTGACCTGACAAACTGTGTTTGCAGCGTAACCTGTCACGGATCAGAAGAAGCTCGTTGGGGAAGTGTGGCCGCCATCAGACGCCACAGCGGCGGACACAAACGAGGTATCACAACGACGAGGGGGGGGGGGGCTAAGATTGTGCGAGAGCAAGCCCGTACCACCAACAACACAACCCCGTCCGTCTCACCTGTTTTCGTCTTGGCACCCGTTTCGATCCTTTCTTTTTCTCCGCTCTTACCTTGGGTATTCGGGGCTCTTGACTATTTAAGCAGGCCTTCTCTGTAAGCCCTTTCAGCCGTTTGCTCACCTCCTCCTCACTTGCTACTCATCTTGGACGAAGGTACTCTTTGCACTGCTTCTCTCGCAAACACGCACCAAGCTTATTGCTTTTTACAACATCCTTCTCGTGGTTTCTCTTGGCTCATTTGTTGTTCTTACTATCCCTGCCACGCAGTTCGCCACAATGAGCCAACATCAGCTTCCCTTTGGCTACCTCTCCCAGATCGACTCGTGCCTCGCCGCCGCCACCGCCACCGTCGACCCGGCCACGGCATCGTCCGTGTCGCCGTCGCCCTCCCCGGCCTCGTCCCAACCGCCACCACCGGCCACCCCGTCCACCCCGGCCATGCTCGACAGCAGCGGCGCCGACCTGCCCGACTGCTTCCGCACGCTGCGCTGCGACAGCTGCGAGATGCTCTTTGACGAGGCGGCCGCCGACGAGCTGCGGTGGACGTTCCCCTGCGGCCACGTCTACTGCGTTGAGTGCGCGCTGCGCGCGCGCGCCTCGGCCGACCGCGCCAACGTGCACGTCTTTTGCCGCCGCTGCGCCAACATCATCATCCGCAAGCGCGACAACGTGCCCTGCACGCACCCGATCCCCGCCGTCGCGTTCGACGTGCGCCAGCCGGCGGCCGGCTTCCGCGAGGGCTTCCCGGACCGGTACCGGCTGGCGCTCGGGCAGAAGACGGGGCCGAAGTGCCAGCTGTGCTGGCTGCGGGCGCGCCTGCAGAGCCTGTCCTACCACGCGGCGCTGCGGTGGCGCGTCGACGAGATGGGCTTTCCCGGGGAGCTGTTTGCGTGCGTGGAGGTCGATCGGCAGCGCATTGTGCACGGTCTAAGGAACGAGCTGCCCGATGCAGAGGTCGACAAGGAGGGGGACGTGGAGCTGTGCCGCGTGCCGATCCGGCACGAGCTGAGCCAGATTGCGTCGGACATCTGCGGCGGACTCGGCCAGGTGCCCATGGAGCCGAATTTCGACCCAAGGGGGCATATTGTGGTGCAGTACCGCCTGCGCGGGTACGCCCAGTGGATGAGGAAGAATGGCATTGATGAGAGGACCATGCCGGTTGGGCTGCGATCGGCCGTGTACGGGGAGTGGGTGTGAAGGGAAGGTGTTCTCTGACAACACGGCAGAGGAAATGGGTCTGGAAGAGGCAGATATGCCCAAGGCTTTGGATGATGTGGTGGTCGGCTGCAAAGTGGGCTCTGGAAATATGTGCAAGGCTAAAGAAGCAAGACGATGAGGATTGCTTGATGAGTGTATATGAACACAAGATTTTCGTTCAAGTGTTGAACTGAAAGCAATGATATCACGAGTTCAATGATTGAATAAAAGCAAATATGTGTAGCTTCAATTTGTTAAGCTAGTTGCTGTGCTCTGTACTTCCAATATCCCTCCCGGATCGGATCCCACTTCTCCGACAGCCGTTGCAGACACAGCTTTGCCCGCACCGTATCGCCCGCGTCCGCGTACACGTCGGCCAGGTAGTCCAGCGCGTGCGAGCTCCGGACGCTCTCCTCGTCCGTGCCCAGCCCGGACACGAAGCCCTCGGCCAGCGCCTGCTCGCTGTCCAGCTTCTTGCCCGCTTTCGCCAGCACAGCGCGCAGGTAGTTCCACGGCGACTGGTTCTGCGGCGCGAGCGCCATCTTTTCCTTGGCGTAGTTGATTTCCCGGGCAATGGTCGCCGCGGGCACCTTGGGGTCGTGCTCGACGGGCCCGCAGCCGGGCGTCGAGGCGTCGGGGTTCTGGAACACGAGGAAGAAGCGGTGCGACCAGGCCGAGTTGTTGCGCACGTCCTCTTCAATCAGGCTCTGCGCGGCGCCGAGCTCCTGCGGGCCCCAGTGGCCGAGCCGGCGCACCATGTACTGCCGGTACGACCAGACGTGGTAGTTTTTCGTGTCCTCGGCCAGCATGGTGGCCAGAAAGGCCGACTCGGACCGCGCGAGGGCCTTGACGGCGGCGTCGTCGCCGGCGATGAGCGGCACGAAGTGGTCGAGGAGCAGCTGGCGGTGGTGCCAGATTTGGTAGTTTTTGAGATTGTCGAGCGCGACCTCGTTGAGCCAGGTAATCTCGGCGGGGATGGACAGCGCCAGGGCCTTGACAATCTGGAACCGGTACAGCCACACGGTGTAGTGCGCGGGGTTGAGGGCGATGACGAGCGCCGTGAGACGTAGCGTGCGCGGCGAGTGCTCCTTGGCCGCCATGACGGCGCGGAGATAGGCAACGGCTGGCGGGCAGTTAGGTTGTGGCCAAGAGAAGACAGAGAGGGGAAAAAAGGAGAGAATCATAACCTACCCTCTGCGTAGTCGTCGGGATATGCAATCCGCGCTACTGCGTCCTCGGGCTCCTCGTGGACGATGGGGATGACGTCGTCCCATTCCGGGTCGCTCGCCAGCGGGCCGGTAATTTCGCCATATAGTTCTCGATTTAGCGTCGCCATTTCTTTCCGTCGTTCTTTTTCTGATTCAATCTCGTCTTCGGTGACCTCCTTGCCGTTGCGCGTTGCTAGATTGCGCTTCGTACTGAATTGCTGCGAGAGCAGCCGCAGCGCGGTGAGCCTCGCCTGCTTGATGCTCCGGGCCTCGTGCTCGGCGAGCGAGTAGGTGCTGACGTCGCGGCCGGCCTTATCGCAGCCCCAGGCGTAGTCGTTGCGCAGGCGGCGGATGGGCAGCGCGTCCTTGGCGACGGCCTTCCAGAACTCGCGCTCCGACTTGTTGCTCAGCGGGATGCGCTGCTGCGCGACGGGCTGCAGGAGCTGGCTGTAGACAAACGTCTTCTTCTCGGCCGGGGTGAGGGAGGCGAGCCCCGCGGACTGGACGCGGGTGGCGAGAGGGTTGGTCGCGTGGAAGCGTTGCTGCGTGCGCTCGGCGACGGTGGACGGCGGTTGAAGTTGTTCTGAGAGGGGGACGTTAGAGGGATTATGCACAGGTTGCGGGAGACGGAAAAGACGGCGGGGGCGGACGCGGGACGAAGAGATATACCTTTGGGGTCGGAGGATGCCTTGGCTGCGCCCTTGGGCTTGGGGGGCATGGCGGGCGTCGTAAGGGTGTAGGAGGCGAGCTTGGTTTGCAAGAGCACCGAGATGGACAAGGGTTGGTGATGTTTGCTACCCCGCCAAATTTTTGGTGGGCCTGGGCGTGCTCGCGTGTAAGCCACTCAAGAACAATATGTGGATTGAGCAGCGCTATTGGCATTCAAAAAAAAGAATGTTTGAATTCTTATTGAATCCAAGTATCTTGCTAGCAAAATTATCGGCTATTATTAGCGCACTAACCTGAACGGCTGGCGATATTCGCCCCGTGCCTCTAGTCCCTTGATTCGCTGTCACTGGCTGCCACATCAGAATCGCAGCCTCCAGGGCAATGACTCTCATGCTCGGAGAATCCATTGGCTGCCATTCCCCGCTCGCCAATCACGAAGCAAACACTGCCCATGCCCGTACAGGGTACCGAGTGATCTTTTAGATCTCTTGGCAGCGCTTTCACCGTGTCGACGGGAAGTCGCAACATCTCCCCAAGTCGGCGGGGGGACCTCCAGCACCATATCTCACAGTGCCCCGGCGAAAGATTCTTCGAAATTAGCTCGTAAACGTCATACGACCATTTGCTGACATGGACTTCGATGCGAGTTTCCACCGCCACGGCGCTGACGCCGACCTGAGACTCGTTCCAACAGACATGGCGCATCAGCGCTGCATCTGTAGCCCCGATCTTTTTAAACAAAGTGTCGACGTTACCGAGGGTCGAGCCCTTCCCACGCTTAAAGGACAGATTGAAGCGGTTTTCTCTAAAAAAAACACCAAGAGCCTCGTCGCGGATGGCCTTGCTCACCTGGAGGATGGAAAGGTGTAACTGGGACGAAGGAGTCGCAGCACGCGCACGCGCACGTTGGAGGCTTTCTTCCTTTGAAAAACGGACTTGCGAATCTACCATAAATATATAGATATGACGCTTTCGGACAATGAGCTTCCGATATATCATGTTTCTAACCTCCGGCGGTAGTTTAGCCAGGTCACTCATGATGGATGTTGATACTTAGCCAACAGTCGAGTGATAAGCGGATGAGCAACAGCCGTGGACACAAAGGTGTCAGATTTGCAGATAAAATGTCTGCTTTTGAAAGGTTTACATAGAATGACAGGCAGTCCTCCTTTTATACCCGTTTCACGCCTCGGGATGTGCGTCGTACGGATGAGGCTCTGTAACGTAGTCACCGGACGTGCAGCCGCGCAAAACTGTGAAAGGGCCGTCGTTGAAACTCACAGCTATGTGATGCTCCCGAGTGCTACCTCAAACAGAGTTGAGTCAGTCCTTTTGAGGGCCCCTTGGATGAGCCCCTTGCAGTTGGTGCGGAAGACAATGTACTCCGTCAGTGCGGACCATGTGATGTGTTGAGTCTTTGTTGAAGCTGTTCATGTCGTCACCATCCTTGGGTGGCGAAATCTTCAACTCGTGCTTATAGTTTTCAAATAGCACCGCAAAAAGAGAATAAAGTACTTGCGAGCTATTTATTATTTTCGATGGTACAGTCATGATTGTTTATTCATTAGACAAAGCCCTTCCGAGCTTGACCGGCAGCTCACTACCATTATCTCGGATTATTCTCAGGGTGTACTTGCAGCTGAGGCTGTAACGTTACTGGCAATACATTGAAGAAAGGGTTTGCAGAGTTTGTGCGAGAAACCTCTTGCCAATAGCTCATGACCAACACCTGTGGCTGTTTGACGCTGCGGGAGCCAGGAGGCAACGCAACACAGGCGCTTCCAAAAACTACAAGGCCAACACGAACAGCTGTTGGAAGAACTCTGTGAAGAGAGCAATATAATTCAGATAAACAGACTGTGATGGATTCCTTTCACACGAGACATTTTGATGATATCCTTCTACCATGACCATCAATGTTGTGCAGTATACATGAGTGGATGGCCAGGTAGAGCAAGGCGACGGAGCATGGTTTGGGTGACAATTATTGGAGGCGCCGGGAACACAGTTTTATCGGTAGCACTGTTTGATATGTCATAAAAGCAGCTAGCCACCCCTTTGAGTTATTTGTTAGCTGTCAAAGGGGACAAAAAAGCCTTCCGAGCACTTTTATGTGCAGTCCTTTGTGCTAATCAGTCTGGGACGAGATCCCCTTTGGTCAGCCATCCGCGTACCCTTTCCAGTAGATGGGACATTTCTCAACGTCCGATCTTTTTACTGCATAGACAAATACGAACTTGTCAACAGTATTCCATCTCGTGTCGGGCTGTTCCTCGCGGCCGGCCCTTTGCTGCCACTGGCTTACCGACATCCGCTTTCGAGGATTACCATTTTGAGGCAAAAGCCAGACGTCGCAGAGTTCCAACCTTGGGCTGTACCTTTGAATAGGCTCGATTGCCTTCTCGTCATCCGCAAAAAGTGCAAGTTTCCAATCCTTGTCGACCTTGACCTCCTGTATCGGCGCAACCAACTGGACGCATATATGGCGGATCAGCGTCGCGTTGGCGGTCCCGATGCGCCAAAAAAAAGGGCTCGAGGGTCGGGCATTCTAGGTGCTTCTCGCGCAAGTAGGAGAGGCGGAATCGGTTCTGTGCGTAAAGTACGTCCGCGGCCTCGTCGTGTATCGCCTTGTTTACACCAAGGATAGTGGGATGTAGTCCCTGTATGCGGCAGTCTGGATCTAAATCGAAAGTCATTTGCTCTGGATCAAAACAACAAAAGCAAATGTGAAACTTGCAGACAAGTATTTCTGCGTATATCTGCCTCCGTATTTCAACCGGGACAGTAAGAAACCCGATTGTCAATGCGTGAGGCTGGTGAGTCGGTGCTGCGAGACTGGACATATCGCGAGTATCTCTTTCAGCTTTATATTAAGACCAAGGTTTGACTTTGATGTTGAGCTCGGCGGTCTTCTTTATTTATAAAGTAGCATATGCACCTGTGTGACTATGAATTACATCTAGTCCAGCATGTCGCTAGGTAGCAGAGTGCCTCGTCGCTCGTGATGCGAGCCTGCAGCTCGGATCCTGTGCATGACATCTGTGAAGTGCAAGAGCCCAAATAAAATAGTCACTGAGCAGCCCAATGTTACGTGATTGAGTGTAATTTTCACGGCTCGATCTTATTCACTGCACGAGGCACATGAGGTGTGACACACGCCACTGTCGTCAACAATGATGAAACTGCGCCGCAGAGAATTGCTTTCAGCCACATGGAGTTCGCGACAAAATATTTTTAGAAAGAGAGAGAATCTACTTTTGTTGGCGTGGGCTGTGGCGATGCAGGCTTAGGCCTGAAGGCATTCTCCATCGTAGACGCGGTACCAGATCCGACGCCCGCGAGCCGCGTTGCGATCAGAGGTGCGCATCCATGCTCTTTGATTGTCAGCCCAAAATAGCTAGAGAGAAGCACGTTGTGACAATGTGCAGATTTTGTCGCTGTGCACGATTTCGAGCGCGCGCGTGGCTGAATGAGTGAGTGATAGTCACAGCTGTCGGGGTTAAGACTATCGTACATGTCCAACAGACGCTCGATGATTGGTGCGTCCTGCTTGGTAACCGTCACAGCACTGGGCATATTTTCGGTGACCCCGTCATGTTCCACGATATTGCCGTGACACCCGCCAAGTAGCTTGTCGTGTGGGCGCAGTACAATGGCGTCCGTGTCGAACGTGAGGCGCAGGACACCGGCTTGGTGCGTCACATTGCACTTTTGCGGCGGAATTCAAAATGTTCAAACTCACCCACGAGTCTACAGTCATGGTGCCCACGCGTAAGTCGCTTTTTTGTTTCATCCCACCACTCGCTTGGTGGAAGAATGGACGGTATGGGCAAGAGCGTACCGTCTGCGGCAGACAAAAGTAGTGCCGTACAAACCAGCCATACCATCATTATTGGAATTTTACTGCGGCAACTGCCGAAGTGAGGGAAATGATTTTGAGAACGGCCTCTGCCATATTTCGTTCATGGGAGGAGCGCCATGCTTCTGAGGCAAGCCTGCTCCAGCGGCGTGGGGCGACCGTTGCAGCCTCCGACTGTCCGGGACGACGCTGGGCGAATAAGGAGTTTCCGCGCAGCTGTTCATAAAAAACGGGATCCTTGTATTGTTCGCATCGAACGATAAAATTACACAGCATTGGGCCACGTCATAGCGTTTCCCCAATGTCCGTGGGCGGACGGCCCCGCGGAAGAATCTGGGGTCGGCGCCTTGACAGGCCGGCCTCGGCTACTTTACCCCACAAACATCCAACGCTATATAACCGAGAGGCAGCATCTGCGACACCTACAAGAAGCCGTTCCGTCCGACTTTGACTACATCCATCTTTACCTTCCTGTCATTGCTGAATCACAATATACATACATCCAACTCCGTGAGAGAAGGAAGACTCGCCTACCCGGAACGTCGGACTCAACAGACACGCTTCCGCAGCACACACATTTACACAGCACACATCACACACCACACGCACAATGGCTCCCACAGGCCCCATCACAACAGAGCTGACCAAGGTGCTCGGAATCAAGCATCCGATTCTCCTCGCCGGCATGGCGCGTGTGTCTGGAGGACCCCTCGCCGCCGCCGTCTCCAACGCCGGCGGCCTCGGCGTCATCGGCGGCTTCAAGTACACACCGCAGCAGCTAAAGGAGATTCTCGCCGAGATGAAGGCCAACTTGGCCAGCCCAGACCTGCCATTTGGCGTGGACCTCGCGCTACCGCAAGTCGGCGGCAACGCACGCAAGACCAACTACGACTACACCGACGGCAAGCTCGACGAGCTCATTGACCTGACCATTAACAGCGGCGCGAAGCTCTTTGTCTGCGCGGTCGGCGTCCCGCCTAAATACATCATCGAGAAGCTGCACAAGAACAACATCCTCGTAATGAACATGGTCGGCCACCCCAAGCACGCGAAAAAGGCCCTGGATCTGGGTGTCGACATGGTCTGCGCGCAGGGCACTGAGGGCGGCGGCCACACGGGCGAGATTGCCACGTCAATCCTCATCCCAGCCGTGGTCGACGTCGCCCGGCAGTACCGGCCGCCGATGCTGGGCGGCGCGACGGCGCTGGTCGTCGCGGCCGGCGGCATTTCCAACGGCCGCGGCCTGGCGTCGTCGCTGATGCAGGGGGCGTCTGGCGTCTGGGTCGGCACGCGGTTCGTGGCGTCCAAGGAGGCCAACTGCAGCGAGCAGCACAAGGAGGCCGTCGTGTCGTGCGAGTACCACGAGACGGAGCGCTCGCTGGTGCTGACGGGCCGGCCCATCCGCCTCAAGGTGAATGACTACATCCGCCAGTGGCACAACCGGCCGCAGGAAATTCAGGCGCTCTGTGACAAGGGAGTCGCGCCCATCATGCACGATTTTGACAACGGCAAGGAGGACATTGACCTGCCGCACCTCATGGGCCAGGTCGCGGCGTCCATTACCAAGGTGCAACCTGCAGGCGAGATTGTGGATGAGATGGTTGCGGAAGCGACAGAGATGCTGCACAAGGCAAGCACGTTTGTTGGTCCGTCTAGCAAGTTGTAATTAAGTACTTTTGATATGGATCGCAAATTTTAGTAAATCCTTCACAATTCCAAGTCGGGTTTCTCGCTGTCGTGTGACTTGCTTGTTGGCCGTGCAAAGTGCGAATAGCGCACAGTGTGCACTGTATGAACCACCCGCAGTTGTAGTGGGGCTGTTCCATTTTGGGTGGGCGCAACTTTTTCTTATCGATACTGTCACCAGAACTTTTTTTTCTGCGCTGCATACTGATAACCATCCGTTGCAAAATCCTCTGCACCGCAGCTCATTGTACACTCCCGCTCCCACGGCGCACCGCACAGCTCATCATGGATCACTCAATAAAGAAGCGCAAGCGCAGAGACGCCGAGGAAGCCGCTCCGGTCAAGACGAACGGCGCCGATCGGATTTCCAAAAAGACGAAAAAGGTCAAGAAGCCTGCTCCCGAGGAGGAAGAAGACGAGGACGAGGACGACTTTCAGGGCTTCGACGAGGAGCAGGAAAATGTAGAGCAAGAAAACGACAGCGAGGAGACAGTACAGGAACAGGCCAAAGACGACGAAGACAACGAAATCATCGGCGACCTCCCGACCGATAACGCTCCCATACTTCCCATGGCTGCCGATGCCCAGTCCTTTGACGAGCTGAAGCTCTCGGAGAAGACGATGACGGCCATCAAGGAAATGGGATTCACAAAGATGACCAGCATTCAGAAGAGTGTACGCCTTTTACGATCGAATTGAAGAATATTGTAGCGTCATACTAACAAATTGGCCAGGCGATCCCTCCTCTCATGGCCGGCAAGGACGTGCTCGGCGCGGCCAAGACTGGTTCAGGTAAAACGCTGGCGTTTCTGATTCCCGCCATCGAAATTCTCTCGTCGCTGCGCTTCAAGCCGCGCAACGGCACCGGCGTCATTGTCGTGTCGCCGACGCGCGAGCTGGCGCTGCAAATCTTTGGCGTGGCGCGCGAGCTCATGAAGCACCACTCGCAGACGTACGGCATCGTCATGGGCGGCGCCAACCGCAAGGCCGAGGTCGAGAAGCTGTCCAAGGGCGTCAACCTGCTTATCGCGACGCCGGGCCGCCTGCTGGACCACCTCCTCAGCACGCCGTTTGTCTTCAAGAACCTCAAGTCGCTTATCATTGACGAGGCCGACCGCATCCTCGAGGTCGGCTTCGAGGACGAGATTCGCCAGATTGTCAAGGTCCTCGCCGTCGACAACCGCCAGACCATGCTCTTCTCCGCCACGCAGACGACAAAGGTCGAGGACCTCGCCCGCATCTCGCTGCGGCCGGGGCCTCTCTACATCAACGTCGACGAGGAAAAGGAGTTTAGCACCGTCGACGGCCTGGAGCAGGGCTATCTCCTGTGCGACGCGGACAAGCGGTTTATCCTGCTGTTTTCGTTTCTGCGCCAGATGCACCAGAAGAAGAAGAAGGTCATTGTCTTCTTCAGCAGCTGCAACTCGGTCAAGTACTACGCCGAGCTGCTCAACTACATTGACTGCCCCGTGCTGGACCTGCACGGCAAGCAAAAGCAGCAAAAGCGCACAAACACATTTTTCGAATTCAGCAATGCGCCTCACGGTATTCTGATTTGCACAGATGTTGCTGCCCGTGGTCTCGATGCAAGTCCCCAGATCCCCAGACAACACCCCACATCGATCTCCTACTAACACCTCGTCCAGATTCCCGCCGTCGACTACATTGTCCAGTTCGACCCCCCGGACAACACGCGCGACTACATCCACCGCGTGGGCCGCACAGCGCGCGGCGCCGGCAACACGGGCCGCAGTCTGCTCTTCCTGCAGCCCAGCGAGGTGGGCTTCCTGTCGCACCTCAAGGCGGCGCGCGTGCCCGTCGTCGAGTTCGAGTTTCCGAGCAAAAAGGTGGTCAATGTGCAGTCGCAGCTCGAGAAGCTGATTGGCAAAAACTACTACCTGCAGCAGAGCGCCAAGGAGGCCTTCAAGTCGTACCTGCACGCGTACGCCAGCCACAGCCTGCGCTCCGTCTACGACGTCAACAAGCTCGACCTGGCCAAGGTCGGCAAGGGCTTCGGCTTCCCCACGCCGCCGCGCGTCGACATTACGCTGGGCGGCTCCATGAGCAGGGAGAGGGTGCAGGGCCGGCGGACATATGGCAGCCAGCCGAAACAAAAGTTCAACGGCAAGCGGCGCTAAAGAAAACAGGTTGTTTAATCTTTTTGGTTTTGCATTTGGACGTGTTTACCCACCATTGTTTAGTATGTATTAGGCATTATCTAGATGAAAAGAATGATATGAAAATTTACTCTATGAGGGTTGTCGTGTTTTGACGGTCTTATTTACCGACTGGCAGAGACTGCTGCGCAAGGCTCTAGCTGAGAAGAATTCCGCTTTGCACACGCAGGTGTTGCGTGGACTTGTGGGCTGGCCCTTACAAGGCGTCAACACACTAACGCAATGAGGCAGGCCAGCACGACCAGCCTGTTGATAAATGTGGACGAAAGTAGATGGAAGAAAAGAGGCATGACGAGATTGCTTGCGCACCCCCACAGATGTTGAGTGGTCTGATTCAGGTACGAACATGTCTACGTGCAGATTCGCCAAATCCAGGATGGCGGCGCGGAGCTAACCAAGGGATTGAGAAGGTGTATATAGTGATGAGAAGATCTCTAATGGCTATGGCAAGGACAGCCATCTTCTTCATACGGTGTAAAAGGACACAAACGTCGGTTGCTAGCATAAAACAAACCTCTCGAAACCAAGGGCCACCTCATTGATCAACGCGAGACACCATGGCCATCTTTGACGACATCGAGGTCCTCATCCTCGCCAACTATCCAGGCTACAAGGATGTGGCCGCCGCCCTCGCCAGCGCTGGGTGCTCTCCGTCCATGTCCGTCGCCATTCTCGAGGACGGCTTCATCACACCGCGCTGCTACTCCACCGTCGGCAACGACACCGAGACGCTGTTCCAAGCGTGCAGCATCTCCAAGCCCATCAATGCGCTCGCCACCATGAAGCTCATTGAGCAGGGCCGCTTCACCCTTGACAGCACTGTCGGCACCCTGCTACCAGAGGGCCTGCTCAGCCTGCTCGTGCAAGGGTCCCCGGCCAGCCAGCGGCCCATTGTCGAGGGCATCACCGTGAAGCAGCTGATGAGCCACACAGCGGGCCTCACCGTCCATGGCTTTGGCGGCTACTCGCGTCCGGACAGGGTGCCGAGCGCGCGAGAGATCCTCACGGGCGCGTGGCCGTCCAACTCACCGCGCATCCGCGTGGCCGCGCTGCCGGGCCACTCGCAGAGCTACTCGGGCGGCGGCATCACGCTCCTGCAGTGGATCCTCGAGACGGTGACGGGACAGGACTACCCTGCGCTGATGCAGGCGCTGGTGCTGGGCCCGCTGGGCATGACGCGCTCGACGTTTGGCCCGCTGCCGGCGACGGAGACGAATGTCGCCGCGGCGTACTACACGCCGTACACAAAGGCCGATGTCGACCATCACATTCAGCCCGAGCTGGCTGCGGCTGGTCTGTGGACGACGCCGACGGATCTCCTCAAAGCGGCGATTGGCGTGCAAAAGTCTCTGCAAGGGGCAGCAGGGTCCCTCCTCAAGAAGGAGACTGCAGAGCTGATGCTGACAAAAGTGTCGGACTCGATGGCGCTGTCGTGGGTGCGGCCTGACGGGTGCACGTTTCACCACAACGGCTCCAACGAGCCGGGGTTTCTATCGCAGCTATATGCCTACGCGAAAATGGACGATGGTGACGACAACGAAAAGGATGTACCCGAGAATTGCGGCTTTGCCATTATGCTCAACGGTGGCACGCAGCCCGTGTTTACCGCGGGGTGGAAGGTGGGACTGGCGATTGCGGCGATGAAGAAGTGGCCGCTGACGACGGGCACATCGTATCTGAAGGATATTGCGCCGTTTAGGCCGATTGACGATGGCGAGATGGGTGAGGCGTGGAAGGTGTGGAAGGGAGAGTGGGCGGCCGCGGACACGACACAACAGGGTACCAAGCGGTACACACTGGGGGAGAGTGCAGAGGGCAAGCCGGTGCTGTTTTTTGGTGGTGTAGGGCCAATTGCGCTGCTGCGCACGGTGGATGATGCGTTGTTTGAGCTGGAGGGATTGGAAATGAGCGCGACGCTGGAGGACAAGGAGGGTGTAAAGACGATTAGTGTCAAGAGCGGGCTGTCGGGTGATGCGGTTAAGCTCGAGGCTGTTGCGGCTTGAGAATGTGATAGGGACCTCACATGAAACTCTTGTTTAATTTAAAATACAATATTGGTTGATATGCCAAGGGTGAGGTTGCGTTGTTACTGCCCAAGCCACATACTCGCTTATATGCTTCGCGGGGGTGTGGAGATTAGCTCTCACGAGTGCCCAAGTTGAGAAGCGACAATAACTAAATGGCCCAATCACAAATGACAGAATACAAAGCGTGGAAACTTGGAACGTCCCATTTGATAAGCAACATAGACATTCATTATAGAAAGACTGACAAATATAGATTGATAGACTGCCGATCGCCGATCAATGCCTCGGGCCGGCAGGCTAGCGGCGTGTGTGGGGGGATGGCCGGACCCGACGGAGCTGCAAGCTCGGTGACAAGCTGCCAAGCCTCCTCCAACCTGGCAACGTCATCTCTTCTCTGTCCCCTTTTTCCTGTCATTTCCAAATGTCGATATTCCCCTAGGCGCGCTTCATTTCTGGATTGCCAAACTGAAGCGTTCACAAAGAGAGCTAGCTGGTTCTAGCCAAAGCTGCCATCGATTCCGGCCCCCCCCCCGCTCGCTCGCCCGCACGCAGATGACGATGGAGATTCACGACGCCGCCGTCAGTCTCATCGCGCAGCAGGTCCGGCGCTTCTCGGAGAAGAAGAAGCCGTTTCGCATCTACCACGGCTCCACCAACAGCACCCGCACATCGCAGCGGCGTGCCGACAACACCATTGACACCAGCCAGCTGACGCACGTCCTGTCCGTGGACACGGCGTCCAAGACGGCTCTCGTGGAGCCCAACGTGCCCATGGACGCTCTCGTCGACGCGACGCTCGCCCACAGCCTCGTGCCGCCGGTGGTGATGGAGTTTCCCGGCATCACGGCCGGCGGCGGGTTCTCGGGCATGGCGGGCGAGAGCAGCTCGTTCCGGCACGGCGCGTTTGACGCGACGATGCGCTCCATTGAGATTGTGCTGCCCAACGGCCAGGTGGCGTATGCGTCCAAGACGGACCGCCCGGAGCTCTTTTGGGGCGCGGCGTCGGCGTTTGGCACGTTGGGCGTGGTGACGCTGCTCGAGGTGGAGCTGCGCGATGCAAGAGAGTATGTCGAGCTGACGTATTCCCTGACGACGAATAGTAAAGACACTGTACAGGCGATGGGGGACGCGGCGGCGATGGAGGAGACGGATTATATCGACGGGATTGTATTCAGCAAGGATGCTACGGTGATTTGCACAGGCAAGCTCACGGATGACTTGCCCAAGGGAACAGTACCGCAACGGTTCTCGCGGCGAAGCGACCCTTGGTTCTACATCCGGGCGAGGGACGTCCTGAAACAGCTGAAAAAGAACCCAGCACAAGAGGCCGCCGCAATCACCGTGGTAGACTACATCCCGCTCCGAGACTACCTCTTCCGCTACGACCGCGGCGGCTTCTGGGTCGCCAAGTACGCCTTCCGCTACTTCCTCGCGCCGTTCAACCGCATCACCCGCACCGCCCTCGACCGCTTCATGCACGCCCGCGTCATGTACCGCGCAGTGCACAAGAGCGGCCTCGCCGACACGCACATGGTGCAGGACGTGGGCGTGCCGTACGCCGCCGTCGCCGACTTTACCGACTGGCTCGACGCCGAGCTCGCCATCTACCCGCTGTGGCTCTGCCCGCTGCGCGTGCAGCGCGCGGGGGGTCCCGACGCCCAGCACGGCCTGCACTCGGACTTTGGCAGGCCGCACGCGCCCAACCTCATGAACTTTGGCGTCTGGGGCGCCGTGCCCGGCGACCGCCGCGCCGTCGTCGCGCGCAACCGCGACCTCGAGCGCAAAGTACAGGCGCTCGGGGGCAAGAAGTGGCTGTACGCGCACGCCTACTACCCCGAGGACGAGTTCTGGGCGCACTACGACCGCGCGTCGTACGATGCGCTCCGCGCAAAGTACCACGCAGAGTACCTGCCCAGCGTGTACGACAAGGTCAAGGTGGACGTGGACGCCGAGGAGGCGGCGGTGCGCGCCACGTGGCGGACGAGGGCGGCGCACCAGGTCAAGGAGATTTGGCCGGTGCGAGGGTTGTATGGGTTCTACAAGGCCGTCGTGGGAGGTGAGTACTTACTACAGAAGACGGTGACGCAGCCTGTAGTCAAGGCTGAGGGGAAAGCGTCATAAGTGTCGAAGGGGAAGTTTAGGCTTTTGGATGCTCCAAGTGGCTTGTAGATGAAGTATGTATGGAATCTGTCAAGGTCTGCCAAAGAATAGTAGTAAGGAATAAGAACAGGATTCATGCCGGCCGTAAAATCATTGCAGCAAATAATTTTCACAATAAAAATAAAACTATACCCATAACTTTTTCTCTGTCGATGCCCTCCAATGCCAAATGACCATGGTTCCCACTGGGGTATCAATACACGAATTCCTCATCTTTTGTTGCTCGCTCAATCTAGCGGTCTAGTCGCCTTGTTTTGTATGTATGTGTATGTGTGTGTGTCTGTGGCTCCAGGCCCTTTGCGATTAACGTCTCTGCACCTGCTCGGCGCCGCGCGCGACGCAAGCCTCCGCGCCTGGGAACTGGACCTGCTCCTCCGCGAGGCTCTCGAGCCGGACGACCTTGGGCGCGGGGCCGGCCGGGCCCGTCGTCGTCGGGCTCGCGGACGGCGGTGTGAGGGACGAGGACTGGCGGCGGATGCGGCTGCGGAGGAGACCGCTCGACGCTCTTGGGCCAGCCATGGTGTGTGTGTGTAGAGTATTGTGGTCTTTTTTTCTATAACGAAAGACTGGGGTCCTCGATGGAGAGTGCGGGCGCAGAGGGGAGAGAAAGTGCCCAGTTGGATCAAGCAAAGAAAGAAAGAATGAGTTGTCTGACTGTTTTTTTTTTCTGGACGGCGTCGCCGGGCTGACTCCTTACTTATCTAGCTTCTCAGGCAGCTAGCTTCGCCCGAAGCCAAGAAGGCCAAGAGCTGTGGTGCAACAAGCTTTAACACAAAACAACAGACGACTAACTAGTTTACTGTCATATTTTTTCTTCTTCTTAGCTGCACAATCTGCCCACCGTGGCGCCCGCCCGCACATGGCACTTGCGCCGATGATGCGAGGGATCAGCACTGCAGCAGCGTCGCACTCCGGCAGAGATCAGCGTTCCCGTGGCTGATCAGCGGCTGCTGCAAGCAAAGAGGTTGTGCGCCCTTGTTGCTCACTGGGTCAAGTCTGGGGGTGCACAAGCGTCAGCGCTGCCTTGCTTTTTTTTTCGTTGTTTTCGGACTCTTTTCTCATGCAGGTTGCGTGTGGACGCCTGCAGCCTCTTGCATGGCTGGCGTTGCTTTGCTTGAGCCGCCAGGAGAAGATCAGGAGATGTACATTTTGAAAAGAATTGTATCTGACATGTACTCGCAGCACCTTCTTGCTAATTCTTTTGTTCTTCTTCTCCGTGGTTTTGGTGCGATGGCTTTGCCCGTGTGCTCCCCCGCGTCTCTTGTCTTACACGATGGATGAACGGCGATGACATCCGCGATATTTATTTTTCCTGCGCTGTGATGCAGGTTGGTAGCACAGATAACAACACCGCAGCCTGTATTTGGCATACTGCCACCAACCGGTTCTCTGCTCGTATTGTCCTGTAGATTCTATACAGTGACTAGTTTTGACTCGCCACCATGCTGTCGACTTCTTTCGGCCCTGATACTGACGTCTCAAATCACAGAAGAACCTGTGCTTGATGGGTATATTCATCAGCGCATCTGTTACGTTTGGCGGCCAAATTACAGGCCACGGCGCGTACAGGCCTCAGTGGCCTATTACACACGCTTCTCCCCCCTCTTTCGCTGAGCGTTTGACCACTCTGTTTGTCTTACAAACCTCCTGGTAAAATCCGTTCTGCGATCATGGAGCACTCCCATTTTATGCCAGAGCAACTCGACCAGTTTCTTTACGCCGGAAATGATGGTATTGAAGACCTGAATCAATATAAACGCTTGAAATATCATCCGGTAATTCTTGGCGACGTCCTCCCGAAGCCAGGCACCAGTGTACGGACCCTGTACGGGACCTTGGACAGAGTGTCACGCTATCGGGTCCTACTAAAGCTCGGGTTCGGAGCTTTTGCTACCGTTTGGCTTGCTCGGGACCTTGTTGACAAGTAGGCCTACCCGAATGATGAGACGAATCAATGAACTAACTATCTTTACAGACGATTTGTCTCGCTTAAAGTCTGTGTCGGGTCAAACGCTCCCGAATTTAGCAACGAAGCAACCATTTTACACGAGCTTCAGAAAGTTGGAGGAGGAAAAGCAGGTCATGAAAGAATCATTCAACTCTTTGATGCATTTATTATCAAGGGGCCAAATGGTTTCCACGAATGTCTGGTGACTGAAGTCATATCTCCATTGAGCGATCCAGCCGTCATCGACCATTACCCATCAGAAGCCATACACCAAATTTTAGAAGGATTTTCTTTCCTTCATGAGCAAGACATAGTGCATGGAGGTAATTCGGAAACCTATTTCGACCATGTCTAAGAAGCTGATAGTGTATAGATCCACACCTTGCTAACTTTGGAGTTGCCCTCCCGCTGTTGGAACAGTTCAACGAAGACGAAATCACCGACTACTTCGGTAACCCTGAAGTCATTCCCGTCGTTCCACGCGATACCTCATTCCCATTGAGCTCTATACCCCCCTATGTTATTCCGAGCATATCGATGGCAGATTTCTTGCAGAATAGGAAGTGCTTCCCGGCAGAGCCGACAGCGTGTATCCGGATTTTTGACTTTGGGCGAGGTATGCAGGATACGAGAGACCCTTACTTAAACCCCATTAACCTTATGATGTGCTCCGGATAGCGCACAGGACGAGTGAAAAGCTCACAACTTTACCAGGGGCAGCCCCCACAATGATTCGCCCCCCGAGGTTGTAATTTCCGACATGTTTGACGGCAAGGCTGGGTCTGTCTGGAGCAAATCAGCGGATATATGGGCCGTTGGGTGCCTAGTATGTCACAGCTGGTATCTTTTGAAATTTTGGTACTAATAAGGCCAACAGGTATATGAGATTGAGTCTGGCAGCCCGCTCATCTCCACGAGGGGCTCACTTAATGAGTTCCTCCTCCGGGCTGTCCAACTTGGTGGGCCTCCACCAGCCGCCTGGCCCAGAATTTGGAACATAGGAAGCGTGCATGGTAACGGTATGTTGCATTTTCGTTCCCTTGCGTATTGAGCTTACACGCTAAGAGTTGGACCGGAAAAGACGACGCAAGCTTGCGCAGCCGGGATGAGGCTTGGGGAGGCCAGGAGGCTAGCCGCAATCCGGTTCGGTTCCCTCGTGGCGGGAAGAGGCAAGTATTTCTTGACTTGGTCCAAAAAATGATTGTAACGAACCCGGACGAACGGCGTCCTGTGGCAGAGTTGTTGTCGCATCCTTTTGTTGCAGTCTCGCATCTGACGTGATTTTGTCTCTTCAGCGAAGCGCAGGGTGAAGCGGCCAACGTATCATCAGCTCTCTCATGCTAACTTATTTCTGAATGATGACCCTCGCGAACGCCTCTTGTTCTATAGATATATTTATAATTTAGATCCAACTTTTGTTGGAACCTCTCTCCCAGCCGTGTAGTGTCGTCAGATCAGTGTGGGTATCATGAGGTACGAGGCGAAGGCACTGTGCACTGTCCGTCCATACGAATCGATGCTTGGATGGCAAGTGGAAATGAATATTTATCGGAATTGAGTAAGTGGTATGTTAATACGTAGCATTGGATCGTAGAATCCACGCAAGACAGCCTCATTGCACACTACCGCCGCTCCTGCTCCTGTTGCTTGTGCCTCTTCCATTTCTGATGCCCCTCGCGCACTGAGATTGCATCCAATGTGACAATCACTTCCCCCATTGACGCAAACTCCCCAGACCAGCAACCGAGCATGAGACTGTCGAGGCACAAGCCCCGAACGTCTGGGAATCGTTTCTCGGCCCATCGGCGCCGCGCAACTTTGTCACGATCGCCAAGTTCGACCAGCTCAGAGAATGTGGGCTTGCCTGTGAGGATCTGGTAAACGGCGCAGCCGTATGCAAAGATGTCGCTCTGCGCGTCCACAGACAGCCCCCGTCGATTATACCATTTATATGCTGTGGTGGATTCCTTGCCGTCCATCCCACATCCTTCAAAGTCGATAATTTTTACTCTGTTTTCCACAACTACCATGTTTTCACAGCCAAAGTCACCGTGAATTATTTTCTTGTCGTGCATGTAGAGCAGCCCTTCCGCCATGTCTCTGATCCAGGCGTCTCGGTTTTGTACCCAAATGTCGGCCGCGTCGCTGAGTGAGAGCAAGGGTACGCCGCGTTCGAGAATGATCGACTGTTCATTTGCGTCGCCCAGGTATCCAATAATGTTGGGGTGTGAGCCGAGTCGATCCAAAGCCCTGCGCTCCTCAGCGCCGTCTTCGACATTGTAGTACTCCTTCAAGACACGATATTCGTCAATGGCATAGACAACGCCAGACGTACCATGCGCAATAAATTTGAGTTTGTTGAAATCTACAGGCGGCTGCGAGTCTGGTTCACAAATATGTGGCCTAGTGGTGGAGGTCATGCTACTTTGTGGCAGTTGGATTATCGGCAATCGAACTCGAGTATGGGAGGTTGCAGATAAGAAGAAGTCACTCCGACACAACTGCGATGTTCTTTTGGGTAGCCATCCATTCACGTGATTTACTGAGCAGAATTCGCGTCACCAGAATGAGGCTCGTAACAAACAATGCCAGACCAGGTTTTATTATGTGGTGACCAGACGTGTTGCTGCATAGCCAGAATGATTTCAATATTTACGCAGGAATAATGTAAGACGCCGCTTTTCTATTACTAGAATATTACTAGAACTAGTCTGCTGTAGCGCCTCAATAAGCCGGTGAAGACCGATCGTCGGGAAGTTGTACACACAAAGTAGCTGCCTTCTCTGGTATGCTAGGCTGGTGTGTTTTTGGAACTCATTAGCTGGGAAAATGCATGAAATAGAAAAATTGGCCGTAATGTGCCGCCCTACACAAGTCATGAGCAACTTGGGATCATAAGAGCACACGAATAACGGAAGTGCTCTGACAGAAATTCAGTACGCTCCACACCACTTTAACTTGGCAGACCGTACAGAACTTGTGGCATCATACTGTAGGTAGTAAACGAGTGAGGCTCAAGACAATTCCAGCACCGTCAGCGATTAATACGTTGCGAAAGGTACGCCATAAATTTCTCATGAATCCAGTATGCTAGGACAAGGCCGAAGAAAACTTTTTGTAAATTGAACAACTTGACTTGCGCACTAGCTTGACTCTTGCGCGTCATCCGAGTCGTCACTGTCAGAATTGACCTCATTAGCCGCGGCCAGAGCACCCCGGTGGAGGTGAATAACGCGATCAACACCATCCAGGCTGGACTGGCGATGCGCAATTGTCAAAACCGTGCAGTCAGCAAAACCTTCCTGCATTGCCCGATGAACCACCGTCTCTGTTTCCCCATCGATGCTACTAGTTGCCTCGTCAACTAGTATAATTTTGTATCCAGTGTCACGCTGACGAATAATCGCTCGCGCTATGCACATTAATTGCAGTTGACCTTTTGAAAAGCCGACAGCATCTACCATTGCATCAAGACCACCCTTGCTCACTGTCGGCTCCCAGATATGTAGGCTTTTGAGTAGATGTTCAAGATCGCGATCTTTTTGTTTAGCCTTTTCCACATCATTAAAAGATGTTTTCTTTGTATCGTTTATAGAGAACGGTAACAAATTCATCCGAACAGTTGCGTCAAACTGCACTTGGTCTTGTGTAATAGTAATCATACGAGCTCGTAGTTCGTCTGGCGCGATGGATGAGACATCGATTCCGTCTATCTCGACATTGCCATCGAACTCGAGAAATCCGAGTAGCGTCAGAAGTAGGGAAGTCTTACCGCTGCCGCTCCGTCCAGCCACGCCGACTCTTTCACCCGGGTTGACGACTAGGGACAGATTTTTCAGCGCTGGCCTTGCTCCAGGTTCGCGAGAATAATAAGCAAATACGTTTTGAAGACGCACGCTGCCCATGGAAGGCCAATTGGATGGTACTTGGATCTCAGATTGCTTCGTCTCTTGTGGTGTGTTTGTCTCGAACATGGAGATTCGTGCTAGAGCGCTGGCTGACGTCTCCATCATCGTATAGGCAGTAATCGTGTTCTCAAGTGCCTGGCTGAGATAAAGAAGCCCCATAAAGGACAGTCCGACGGCAGACTGCGATGAGCTTCCTCTTATCAAAACAGTGATCGCTACAAGTAGTGTTCCGATGAGAGCGGTAAATACACCAAGGACGAGCGATAGCCAGACTTGAATCGTCGCAAGAAGATAGTAGGGCTTCTGAGACTCCTCCAGAGCCGTGAGTCCATACTCCATGTTTGATTCTTCCCAGCCGAATGCCCGAATATGGATCAAGCCGGCGGCTGTCTCTTCGAAGAAGGTATAGAGTGGTGTTTTCATTTCGAGATCTATTAAACGCACTTGCCGTGATGTGCGGAGATAGTATCGTTGAATGAAGAAGAGGATAATGAACATAACGGGCAAGATGGCAGCCAAGTACGTAGCCGCAGACAGTATGATACCCGTGTTGATGATTGCGTTAGAGCTGGCGTACATTGTCCTCATGTATGCGGCAGGCAGGCTTCTTGAGATCAAAGTCATATCTTGGCTGTACAAATTTAACAGACTACCAGTCTTTGTCGAGGAGTAGAAAGCCAGCGTGCAGCCAATTGTAGTTTTCACGACCTTTTCATGAAGAGCAGCCGATGATCGCGGTGATAGTTTTGCATAGAGTATCCAACTCTCCAAGAGCCCATTGAGACATGCGGCTATGGCGACGGCCACGTATCCGATAAAGAAGAAAGAGCTCTCAGGGTCTACTTGAATCCAGACCCGGATGTAAACACCAGGAATGATTTCCAGCGCCGAACCAAAACACACAAGCAGAGCGTGAAGGAAAAGTTGCATCTTCCCAATGGGGTTGATGAAGAGTTTGTATAGGCCGAAACCGCCATGTTGTCGAAGATCGGCGTTGTTGAGACTCAACGCGGGCGCATTTCTCTCCAGAGATCTTCGAATAGTATCCTGCTCTTTATTTTCATCGACAGCAGGAACATTTTTGTTCATCGGAACAAGAGATGCAACAAAACGGTCCGTATGTTGTGGGTCTGGAAACTGCGTGTTCAAACCAGCCTTGCCTCGTCCATCCAAGAACAGGAGTTGGTCCGTCACCATTCTGCTCTGTGGCAAGTAGGTGGCAAGTAAGACTGTCGATCCAGCCTGACGGAAAAGACCATTCGTACCACACAGTTGGTGAAGAATGCAGATAGCTGTGACGGAATCAAGGGAGCTGAATACATCGTCTAACACGACGATTGTAGTCTCCGCATATGCAGTACGGGCCATGGCCACGCGCTGGCGTTGACCACCGCTTAAATTCGCACCATTGATGCCGACAACATAATTCTCCCCCTCGGGCAGCCAGGCTAGATCCTCTTCGAGGAAACAAGCCTGAATAACTCGCCGAAACTTCACGTCGTCATATGGCAAATTGCCAATCACGTTTCGCCGAATCGACGTATTTTGAAGCCATACCTTTTGCCCACAATACGCGATGTCTGCAGAGTCGACTTGGACCGAGCCGCCCAAGACTTCCGTCTCTCCCAGTAATGAAAGCAGGATCAGCGATTTACCGGCGCCGGTGGGACCAAGAACGCCCGTTATAGAACCAGGGGCAAGCTCAAAATCAACATTGCGAAGAACAGGCTTCGTTTCCCCCAGCGGTGCGATATCGGCGCTGGTGAATTTGATCATGTACCGGGTGTTTGGAGCCAATGCATCTCTATCCTGTGCGAGTGTTCTTGAGCCTAACCTAGATCTTGAATCCTTCCTCTCACCCAGAGACAGGAAGCCTTGGACGCGAGTGAAGCACCCGAGTGTGCTCGAGACGGTAGACACGGTGCGCAAGACGGCGGCAAGGGGTCGTACAATCAACGAAACGACCGCAAGCATGGGAAACACTGTAGCAGCTTCTATTCGGTGATGAAACGCAGGTCCAAAGAATGCAGATGCAATGACAATAACAGGTGTCATCAGGTCACCAAACACAATAGGTCCAATGGACAGGGCCTGCAAGCGCCGATACCTCTTCGAAACCTCAATTTCTGCCAACCGAAGCTGCTGCAAGAGTGTCCCAACAGTTGGACCGAGACCAAGTATTTTAATGGTCGTAAGCTGCGGGAGAATTTTCGCAGTTTGCGCGGTCCTTTCTTCCATGCTTTTGTTCCAATTTATCAATCGCGGCGACATGCTGCAGCCAATGAAGTAGGCCAGAACCGTACTAACAACCAGAGGGCCTAGCACGGCCAAGGCAGATACACCAATGTAGTCAGATAAGAGGTAAATACCGAGGGTAAGCTCAATTGCGCCGATAGGAATGTCCAGGCACTGCGGAATCCCAAGAGCAATACCGTCCATATCGGCGCTCATCAGCGTTGCCGCTGTCGCATTCTTCGCCTCGGCCTCCACCAATTTGTGCTCCTTCTCAAGCATGCAGACGATGAGTGCGCCACGCAGCCTGGTAACAAAACGATTGGTTTGATACGCAAACACGGTCCGGGAAAATGCAATTCCGAGATAAACAAGGGCCGAGGCGGCCACTGCACCGCGGCGCTCCTGGTTTTCGTTGGGCTGACTGTCTTCTCTTCCAACCAGATCAAGAACGCAGCGGATAAGGAATGGCTGTGCGAATTGGAAACCAGTGACAGTAAGCCGTGTAATGACTAACCCGAATAAGCGACCTCTCCAAGTTTTGAAGCAGGCCTTCACAAGCTCGTTTCGCTTCGCCGGTCCGACATTTGGGTGAGATTTCCAGTGCGCTGAGAGTTGTCTGTGAAGGAGCTTGGATGAGAATTCTGGGTCTAGACGATCCATATGGCTCATCGAAAGCGGCCCACGAAAGCCAATCTCGAAAATTGGACGCAGGAACAGTAAGATCATTCGTTGCAGCGGACCGCACATCGCTTCTGGTCCAGCATCTTCGCGAAAAGCATCATCGATCAGTATGGATCGTTTCGATACTTCCTGCAACGCAAGCAAAATGAGCTTGAGCGCGCTTGATACAGCAACTATGGCCCCGACAACCTGGAGACCTGAGCGAAGAAAAAAAGAACGACTTCTCGCGGCATCCGTGACGACGTTGACAGTAAGATAGAGGCTGAGCCAGGCAGATGACCTGATGGACCGCTGATGATCTACATAAACAATGTAGCCCATGCATAGCGCTGCTAACAGATCAATGGCCGCAGCTGCGAAAGTTGCGTTTGTGCGCGAGCGACTTGATGTGGCCCTGAGAGCCAGAAATGTTATTTCCGTGGCAATAAGCAGGCCAACAATAGACTTTGAAGAGCGTTAGTCAAGAGATCCTGGCAGGAACGAAGAGCGAGGCAGTCTCACATACCAGCTTCGTCCATAACAGCCCAGTCTTCGAGACATGGGCAGGTGCCTTGTAATAGTGAAAGAAGAAGAAAACTGAAGAAATCACCAAACACGCAGAGAGAGCCAAGCTGAAAATGGACTCCTCAAACATAAGCGTGAAATCGAATGCTGGGGCGCTGGCATCCCAAAACGCCTGGTCCGAAAAAGTCGCCATCATTTCATCACAGGTAAACTTGGGATGGGAGTTGCAACCGACAATTCCAGCAGTACGCAGCAAAACCAGGTGGGATGCAGCGACTCTGGCACAATAGTCTTATGTCGCGCTTTGTCTGGTACAGCTCGAGCCGCGGACAGCTTCTCAACGCTGCGGCAACTGTGGTAGTGCGACAAAGCTGTGAAGTAAAGCCAGAATGAGCCAATATCGGCGGGGAATGCCTGTATTTTAGTGGTGAGAGCGACGGATAGGAGGATCTGGTATATGTTACTCGCACATTTGGTCTAGGGGGGAGGGGGGGGAGGGGCGTCGACATGGTACTTTTGGCTGCGATAGCCCAATAATGTACCCCAGTCGCGTCCTCTGCAGATTGCCTTTTTTTCTATATGTACTCACTCCACTGAGAACCTTGACACCTACGATGGAGTGGCTTGGGGCGTGCGGTTGAGTGAATTGGGCATTCTGCACTGCACCATGAGCGACAACGCCCTACTGTAGTATCGCTATGCTTGAACCTCGCGTACAATCATTGCTTGGGACGGTCATCTTCAACAGCATCATTGTATTGGTCTAGTCAATAGGGTTCGCTTGATATGGATGGCTCTTGTGATGAAGGGATAGACATCAGCCAACGACTCCGAGCTCTGAGCAACGCTCCATGATTTAAGTGTCAAATTCAATATAACCCGGCTTTTCCATTGGTTGGACAGTGCTGATTACTGCCGCCCAGTCATTAGCCGTGGCTTGCGGTAGATGGATGTGGTCGTGCCCAGACGAGGACTCACAGGGGGCTGCTAGGCCAATCGTGGCGAGAGCAAGTGTTGCCGTAGCAAAGCTGAAAATGGAGGGAGGCGACATTATTGTGATGTGCTGGACTGGCTGCAGAACTCAACTGAGTCTCCTTTGGCAAAAAGAAATGCGTTGCTAGAGGGAAACCCCGTTTGAAGAGCGCTCAGCAAGGTTTTGTCAAAAGTCTTGTTCGCCGTCGTGCCGCTGACCACGTGCCATTGCCTTATTGCAGATGGAGGTGGAGCGAGAATGAAGCTATCTGTCCAGGAACCTTTTCTAATAATACAAGTTCTTTGGCACCAGCCTCTGATCCGAATTAAGCAGGTCGTCCGAGCCACGGCGCGCGAGACCCGGCTTGTGGCGTTGGGTGTGCCTGCCTGCCTGACGCTCATTAACTTTGATTGGCTTGGTGGGGAAGGGCTTAAATAGCTTGAGTGAAGGACAAAAACACAAGAGTACTGCCACCCTCGCGAGGTTCACTGTGTGAGGACCGGGAGCAGCCTTGTTCCTGTTCATCGAGGGCAAGGGTTGCGGGGTCTGATCCGGAACTGCGTGTAATGGCCGGAGCGTGGCAGGGCGGCAAGCAACGACCTAAGATAAGAGGTTGGCTTGTTTTCCTTCGAAATATAGTCAAATGCCTCCTTCATCTGACAGCCGGCCAGCTTCTCCTGCCACTACCCGTATGAAATGTATGGCTATCGCGCGGGTCATGCAAAAACCGGTCTTGGCCAGCTGCTGCACCAGCCAGACAATACCATTCGATATTTGCTGCAAGCCCAGTCTCTATTCGTGACATGGGAAGGCTTGCAGCTCGCAATACACAGGCTGCAGATGGAACCGCTAGCATGCAACGAGCAGGTAGTCGGTCTGCGCGTTACGTTGTACACTGATATGGCGTTGTGGCTTGCAGTCGGAGGGGCAATGCTTGCTGCAAAAGTCCCGTCACGGCTGATGCCGTCTCAACACAGCGGCGAGCTAAGCGTCATATGGGAAGGTGACCCATGGATACAACAAGTCGCTATGGCGAGCTCAGACCGGTCGTCAGGATTGTGTGGATGTCTTGAACCAAAGAAAAAAAAAGCATGGTTTGCGAGACAACCTTGAGTATCTGCAACTGGGTCATGTCCGCTGCTTTGTTAGCATCGAATCCTCAATGAGCGCAACAGCGGGGTCCATAGCCATCAGGCCCTCCCATATTGCCATATACAGCAAAGTAATTATGCCCTGCATCTGTGTGGTTGCGCGGGAAGTCGGACCTTACGGCGTGGATGGCAACGGTCGGGCGGTGGGTATCAGGCCATCTGATAATGGCGGCGTACATAATTCCCAGTAAAACTAACTATCAAAACACGCCAGAGGCCGAGCTGCGTGATCTCAATTTCGCGGCCTCACTGCATTTGCGGGAACGTAATCTGCAAGCCGATGGAGGTAACAGGCTGTGCTCTGTAGACCAGATATGGACTGACCAGCAGCCGACAGTTTGTGCCCCTGTCGGAAGCGCTAGATGGTGGGGGATAACTTGCCACTCAGCCACTGATCACAGGGATCAGCCAGCTGTCAGATGCAGTGGATGATAGTATTGTGGAGGAGAGGCTAGCCAACGATTTATTAGATAGGTACCCGACGCCGACGCTCAAGCAGTGGCTGGTGCGTTGCCTCTGGGGGTACTCCGTAAGGATGTAACGTTTATTCACTTAGAGAGCCCGGCAGGATATTAAGCACTGATAAAGAGATCGTATTAATGGAATACTAACAATCCGCGGAGACAAGGAGAATGTGCAAAGCAAGTATTACCTACATAGCCCGCCAATCCCTCCTCGCCGCCATAGACAATGATGCTCCATGGTTCATCACGCAGCACAGTCCCCAAAAAGCACATTCCCTTTCCCTTTCACTCCAGTGGGCCACCAGAAAACGAACCCGCCACGACCCGACCCGGGGCCGCTTGGCTCCCGCACATAGTGTACGCTATTGCGGCACGTAAAAATAGCAAGAGAAGGGTCCCTACCCAATACACCGACTCGGACCAGCACCGGACCAGACAGGGGCGGAGGTTTCCCCCAGGTACTCTAGTTTTTCCTCCCCTTTTTACTCTATAGAGAATCACTTTGCATGTGAGATCAAACACTCATGATACCCGGCGGAGGTTGGTCATTAAGATGTGATCGCGTTGGAGATGAGAGTCAACGCTGCCACGCCAACTCGCAGCCTGCTGAAGCGAGTCCCGTGACTTGACCACCCCCTTTTATTTACATGGTCAACGACGCAACGAGACTGTCTCCCACTTCCATATTGGCAAGTAACGGCAGGCGCCCATTACTGGTATCAATCGCCCTCACACTGGCCTGACCCGAGCACAGGCATGCAACATGCTCCTCCTCAACGTCAACAGCTACGAGGTCGTTTTTCACCAGGACTCAAAACTTCCTCCATACGCAATTTTGTCTCACGTCTGGGGCAATGATGAGGTCACGCTCAATCAACTGCGAAATTCTCGAGACGAGATGCTTCGATTATCTGAAAGCTTGTCGCCGTTGGGAGATTCCCAAGATGGACGTTCAAAGATTATTTATACCTGCAGATTGGCCGCTCAGGAGGGATTGGAATGGGCGTGGATTGACACGTGCTGCATTGATAAATCGAGCAGCGCGGAGCTGTCCGAGGCTATCAACTCCATGTTCAAATACTACCAGGGGGCCAGAGTCTGCTACGCTTACCTTGTCGATGTCGAGAGCAGTCAAGACGCCCAGCTACCCGGCTCGCAGTTTCGAGGGAGCAAATGGTTCACTCGCGGCTGGACCCTGCAAGAGCTTCTCGCACCTAGCCGCCTTCTCTTCTATGGCCGCGACTGGCGTCTCATTGGCCCTGTTTCGAGCCTGCACGATACGATTGAGAAGGTTACTGGCATCGGCAAAGTGTACCTGCTCAAAGATCATACGCCCGCCATGTTTCGAACAGCTAGCGTTGCCACCCGCATGAGCTGGGCCTCGAAGCGACAGACGACGCGACCCGAGGACCAGGCGTACTGCCTGCTAGGTCTATTCGACATCAACATGCCCTTGCTCTACGGGGAGGGGCCCAAGGCCTTTTTGCGCCTCCAGGAGGAAATTCTGAAGCAGTCGGACGACGAGACGATATTAGCGTGGGGATACACACCCGGGAGGCCTAAATATTTCCGCGAAGAGTCTTTTGGCGCCATCGTGCCTTTTAAGCATGGGTTCCTAGCGACGGAGCCAGCTGCATTTGCAGCCTGTGGCAATCTTTTGCCATGGACGAGCGGAGATGAAGCAGCATCTACTATTTCCATCTCCAATAGAGGGCTCACTTTGAATATCCCTATACAGTCTGACGGCGAGCTTCACTATGCGATGTTGAGGTGTAGCTTGGGCGGAGACGACCGGTATGCGGTCTTCCTACCACTGGTGAAAGTCAGCGGTAGCGACAGCGGTAGCGATCGGCGACCAGGCGACATCCCTTACTTCTACCGATCAGGCCAGTACGCATGTGTAGATTCTTGGTGCGGCGGGATTCAGCTTTTATATTTCAAGACCATTTGCATACCTCGTGAGCCGTGGTGGCCACAGGAGATGGTGGAACCGAATTGGGGCCAGGGGTTCTGGATTCGTAGGCTGCCTGCTGGCTGCCACATAGTCCACATCAGTCACCCCGAGGGGTGGTCGCCACTAGGCAGGGTGCTCTCCCTTCGGGGTGACTCCCTCGAGCCTCGCATCCTCTTTGGCCGGTATCCAGAGGGACGATTCTTGATTAAAATGCAAGTCGTGGCCGGAGAATGGAAGTGCGGTATATCCTTTGGGCTTGGGAAAACGTTCGAAGAACTGCTTCAGTCCGAGTGCGCTATCAAAGCCGCACATAATTCTCATACCGCTGTGGTTACAATGCAAAAAGAAAAAGTTTTTGGTAAAGAGATCATGATTATTGATGTCAATCATGACGACTTTTTGGTCAAGATGTTACAATACAGATACATAATAGCAGGTGCTTGGTTCGCCATGATCGCTGTTTGTACGTCAGTTTCGTTACTTGTACGATATGTTAGAATAGATTGATTTAATAATAAATACAGTCTTAAGGATTAAGTAATCTAATTTAATAAAGGGTTTGGCGATGCGTCAGACCCGTCGGACGAGCTTGCGTGGCTGAAGGAAGCATCCAAGATTATTGGAAACAAAACCATGAATAATTCTCGCTACACTTACCTCCTCGAGATGGTGGACTGCTCGATTCGCGACATGAAGTTGGATGAAGTGTTAGAGGAAAGCATACACCGCCAGGAGGGTCCGGAGCAGCAGCAGCATTTGCAGTACCGATTGCATACAAAATACCGAATGGAGGGGCTGCAGAACTTGGAGAGACTGGTGGCCAGACTCAGACCTTTACTCGTTTACAATTTGAGTAGATTCAATAGCCAGGCAACAGTTGTAAGTTTATATTCTCCCGCTCGGGGAGCGCCCCCCAAGCTGCTAACCCGTAAGCAAAGATTGCTTCCCTCATCTCCCATGCAGATGCGCGGACGGGTATCACGATAGCCGAAGCCAGCATGGAGACGGCAGAAGCCGCAAGAAAACACGCCTCGGCCATGAAGACTCTTGCCGTCATGTCCATGCTACTTTTGCCAGGCACATTCATCGCGGCATTGTTTGCCATCCCATCGCTTCGGTGGGACAGGGCTGACATCATTGGACCCAATTTCTGGATGTTTTGGGCCATGGCCATTCCATTGACAGTGGTGGTCTTTATTGTATGGTTCTTCTTAAACCACGATACTAGATACACCGGTCGAGGTGAGAAGCGCAAAGCAAAGGGCGAAAACTAGGCAAGCCAGCGAGTGTATAAAATTGGAACCGTAGGCAATCAGGTACAAAACAAGGAGATGGAATGTGGACAGTGCGGTATTCAACGTATACTTAATGCCGAGTGGGGAAAATTTTTATGCATTCAAAGAACAATCTGCTTTTAAACCCATCAAGCCTCCATGCCATGCCACAACGCTCTGAATCGTCCATTTTCTTTGGCCAGCAGCGTCTCGGGGGCGCCCGCCTCGACAACCTCGCCAGCATCCAGCAGCACAACCGTGTCAAACTTTTCAACAGTGTTGAGACGATGAACAACCGAAATGACAGTATGCGCCGCAAAGTGATGCTCTAGAATCGTGACCATGAGTTCTTCCGTCTGCTTGTCCACGGTGCTCATGGCCTCATCCAGGACGAGAATGGAGCTTTCGTCCTTGCTGGCGAGCGCGCGCGCCATGCACACCAGTTGCTTCTGTCCCTGCGACAGCTTCAAGTCCGCCACGTCCCCATCCAGCCCTCCCTGCCCCTCCACAACCTCCCACAGCTTGACAGTCTTCAAGTGGTTGATGAGCTTCTCGTCGTCCAGCTCATCCGCCGCATCGCCTTGGCTGGTGGTCTTGCGCACGAGGTTCGAGCGCAGAGTGCCGGGAAGTAGCATGGGCTCCTGCGGAACACATATCAAGCGCGGTCGAAGGACATTCTGGGCAATGTCAGTAATATCAACATTATCAATCGTGATGGAGCCCGACTCGAGATCAAGCAGGCGGAACAAGGTAAGAAGCAGCGAGGATTTGCCGCTGCCTGTGCGCCCACAGATGGCAACTTTCTGTCCTGGCTGAATGTCCACCTCGATTCCATTGAGGGCGCGAAACGCTGGGCTGAGACCTTTTGACGGATAAGAAGCGGTCACTGAGCTGAAGCGCACAGCGCCCTTTGTCGGCCAGACCGGGGGTAGGCGCTGCGGGTTCGCAGGCGGCGACTCTCGTGGCGTCTTGGTCTCAAACGTACGGATTCGCTCCACGGAGCCAAGAGCAGTCTCCGTACTCGTAAAGCTCAGTACCAGCCAAGCCAACGAGTCTCCCAGTGTCGTGATATTGGTCAGCGCCACAGCCAGTCCTCCGGGGCTCGTAGAAGTCGGAATGGCGACGCAAATAACAATCAACAGGATGCAGACGAAAGCAACAAAGACATCCAACACAAGCTGCAGCCAGATTTGGATTATACTCAGCATATAATTCGGTCTCGTAGTTTCGTCCAGTAGATCCATGCCCGCGGCCTGATAATGCGACTCCCACCCATAGGCCTGGACCGTCGCGACGCCGTCAATCATTTCAATAATATGCGTATTGACAGGCGCAGAGGACTGC
The DNA here is from genome assembly GCA_001455915.2 of Samsoniella hepiali. Lineage (NCBI taxonomy): Eukaryota > Fungi > Ascomycota > Sordariomycetes > Hypocreales > Cordycipitaceae > Samsoniella > Samsoniella hepiali. The sequence continues at coordinate 2,460,003 of LNDK02000024.1, read as the reverse complement.
AAGCTCAGGTACCGCAACTGCCTGGACGTCTTCAGGTAGTAATTTTGCAGAAAGTTGACAGAAACCATCACCGGAAGGATAATGACGGCCATGTACAACGATCCAACAAGAATCAGCCCCATCAAGGCAATGAGCCAAACGAGAGCCATGAATGTCACTGTCAGGTTGTATGGGAGCTCAACGTCAATCTGCTCAATATCCTTGCTAAAACGATTGACAAGATCGCCAGGCGGGGTGGCGACGAAGAACGACAGTGGCGCGTTCATGGTCGCCTTCAACAGCCGCGTGTGAATTTTCCTCAGGGCTGTTGGTGCAATGTGTATGAGGACGACGTAAAATGTTCCGAGCATGATGAAAATATCCATAGTGCTGATGAAAACATACACTGAAAAGTAGTAGGCTGTATTAATCGGCGCGGCGGATTCGTTTGCCTCTGTCCACCACTTCAGCCACAAGGACGACAGAGCCGGCCATGTGGCGGAGAGGATAGTGGCAAGGCAGGCGAATACCGCCATCTTGCGATCAATCGTGCTGAAATAGTAAGAGTACAGAGTTATATCGCCGGATTTTCGAATCAGTTCTTTGTTCTTCTGGTCCTGATTTACAGTTGACGTCTGGTCTGCGCCGCCTTTGTGCGAGCTCGCTCCGCCACCATCTGCGGCGCTGTTGTTGGCGGAACTGTGGCTTGTCGCAATCAAATCTTGAATTTTTGTATCTTTCTTGAGCTCATCCAGTGTACCTTGGGTAATAGATCCGGGGCCGTCGTTGCCCAGGAAAATGACACTGTCTGGTTGGCCGACCAGATGAAGCGCATGGGTTGCCAGAACCACTGTGATGCCGTTCTTTCGCAGAAGACCAGAGGGCCCAAATACTCGATCCCAAACGAACCGCTGAGTGGCCCAGTCTAGACCACTGATAACATCGTCCACAAAAATGATGGGCTTCCGAGAGAAGACGCCACGTGCCAGCGAGATTCGCTGCTTTTGCCCACCGCTGAGGGAAACGCCCTTTGTTCCGACAGCCGTGGCATCGCCCAGTGGTAAATCTTCAAAGTCGCGGTCCAGGCCACAAGCTGTCACAACAGACTGGTACCAAGATTCGTCTGGCTCAGATTTGCCAATAATGTTATCCTTGGCGGTTCCGCTCGTGATCCAGGGTTGCTGAGAACAGTAGGCAACATTTGTCGTGCGGATCTTGGCGTTGCCGCTTATATTGAGCTGTCCCAAGAGAGCTTGCAAGAGCACTGACTTTCCAGAGCCAACCTTGCCGGCCACGACGTTGAATGATTGGGGAAAATCTGCAGATTCGCATCTTTAATCAAGGGTTCTTCGTGCGATTTCGCAAAGATATTGGCATTGGTGGTGGAAAAGACTGGCTCTCCCAAGCTAGGAAGCAGATCCTCGCCCGGTGACAGCTCGGTGGAAGGGCCTAAAAGTGCCACCCTAGCCTCGTAATCGTTGCAAACCTTGAAGAAGTCCTGGATGCGTACGAAGCATGGTAAAGCAGCGATAATAAAGGGGTACATATACGACATCATGGAAATTGGGCCAATGATGAGGCCCATGATGCTCATAGAGGCGAAAGCCTTCGCAATAGATAGGCGCTCGCCAGCCTTGGTGGCGAGAATGGCGATACCGAAGGTGAGTGAAGACGCGAGACACTCGGGTATCTTGCTGCTCACGTTGAGAATGGTCAGTAGTCTTCGAAAGGCCTGAGATTGCCGAATTTCGTTGTCCATCAGCCTTTTTATGGCAACGAACCAAGAGTCGACAAGGCCAAGCATCTTGGTTTCTTTCATGTGACCAATAACAGTGGTTGTGTCGCTGATTCGCTGTTCAATGGCCTCGCTGAGCTTCTTTTGTGCGTTGGGAACGTACATGCTGCACACGCCAGAGATGATAGCGCCAATGAGAATGGTAATCAGCGGGCCAACGAATCCCCATCCAACTTGACCAGCCAAGAGCCAGACAGCAAAGGGAGTTTCAAGAGGGGCAATCCAAAAGTCATGAATACAGTAAAACGAATTTACCACACGGCCGACGTCCACCGTGATCAGGGTGAGAGCGGCCGAGCCCTTTTTCTCACCTGGTTCCATTTGCGCTCCGTAGTGCAGAATCGCGGCAACAAGTGATGCACGTATCTTGAGTGCCAGGCGCACCTTCAGCTGTTCATAGGCATTTGCGACAAACAGTCTTCCAAAGAAGAGGAAGAGAGCGCCAGCGATCAAAACATAGCCAGTGCCTTGGTCCCCTTCAGTGTCGCTATCTTGCCGTGTCGCGTATTGAATGACTGCTTTGATATAGAGGGGGAAGATGAGTCGAAAGACAGAAAGCATCAAGCGCGGGACAGCGGCAGTAATGACAGTTGACCTGCAACTGCTGAGCACCATGAAAACCAATGGATATTTGCCACAATTTTTGTATCTTTGCCAATTTTGCAGCATCTTTGGCAGCAAGTAGCGGGATCGATGCGAAGGCTTCAGGCGTGGCAGATCACTTGGCTCCAAGAATGAGGCATTGCCGATCTGAAAGAGGGGGATCACCCACCACAGGAAAAGCTGACCGACGACACTTGAAGTCTCTTCTGCGCCCAGTGTCCTCCAGTCCTCAATCATAATTGACCTTTTACTTCGAGCCTCGAAACCGAACAGAAGTATTTTGGCAGCAATGCCAGCAGCGAATGCGTAAGCGAGCGGCGTCAGCTCATCTACCATGAGGATGGTACGAAATCGAAAGCCGTCAAGCACGGTAGAGAAGAATGTAAAGGCGATGATCAGATTCGAAGATGATATAGATCGCGTGTGGCTTATATTCACAAGAATAGCCAGGAATATGGCGTCGGCGACGTTGACAGCAGCAGCGGCAACCCCGGCAGCGCCAGCCGGCACACTTGCGCGAAGCGGAATCCACTGCGCAAGGAGCACGACTCTCACGGCAATAAATACGAAAGAGGGAGCCTATGTAGCATTGTTAGCTGCCTATATATTAGGTCTAGTGGAGTGTATTATGGCTCACCATCTTCCAGTAGTATCTAGGTGTCGTGTAGACTTTGGGCTTCAAGCCCCAAAGCTGGAAGATACCAAAAACAGCACCGAGAATGAACAAGGCAGAAGGAACAATTGTAAAAATGGCTTGTTCAAAAAACAAGGTAAAATCGAGGCGGCCATTATGACAGCCGGAGGCGATGGGGCCGAAGGCATCGTCGCAGGACGCAAATCCGGGAAAGTCGAGTACAGCCTGGCCGGTGTAGGCAAAGCCCAGAGGCGGCGGTATCATGACAGACAGCTGTTCGAACATGGAGCCGTGTTTTTGCCAGCAAGAAATTGCATCCAACGTTCAAAAAACAGAGTTCGAGAGCTCTGACGAAGCGGTCATACACAACGTGGCTGAAGGAAGGCTGGCCACCAATGCCTTTTGTAATCGGTACCAGCAACCGGGGACTATCCGCCCGAAAGACTTACAGAGCGGCCCGTCGTTCAGGTCGCCGACAGATCAGGCTCAAGGTGGGCTCTCTCGCCAAGTTCACTAACTTGTCGTGCAGGGAAGCTGCTGGTAGCTACCATAAGCCTTGTTGGTGGTTGTGTCCAATCACAATGGTGCGCGGGAACAAGGAAGCCACGCAAAGCCACCCGCTCGAGCAACGTCGGTTAGCTTCTGTATCAACCAGGATGGAGTTTCGTAAACGAGCAAAGCACTGAACTCTGAGCAGGACTGCTTCAGATACAGACAGCTGCGTTACGCATCGGACCGCGGTGTAAGAATTTAATGTATATTTTTTACACAAAACGTTTGTACACCGTGGCACTTTATTATTAAGACAAATACGTCGCACCCCGCGGGCGCACCATGATGGACACCGCCATCTGCTCCCTGTCAATGAGATGCGCCCGCAAGTTTGATCTTGGTACAGCGGGGTCGAGGTGTCAGGATACTCCGCCAACATCGAGGGCGCAGGGGTGGTGGCTCATGGGATTTCTGTGAGATTCTGCTGGTTTCTAAATCCTTGCAGATCGAGAATCTAGCAAGGCTCGCAGGATCGTCACCCGAGCGCTCGCAGAATATTCCAGCAATCTCCATGATCAGCCGACGGTTGTTGCCTGTTCCGCGCAGGGCTGCGCAACTGGCAAGAAGGTGAGACCAGCCTAAAAAGGCCAAGTGTAACATGGGGAATCTTCGACATGGAGTCGGTCAGTCCTTTGTTGAAGCCTGCGTTAGGATGCAACAGGCTGGGACACGTACGTACACCACTTGTCTCGTGGTTTAGGAATATTTCCTTGCCGTGTTTAGACAGCCAAAGTTTGCAGATTTCGGCCCCGGTCCTGGTTCCTGCCATGTTAGTGGCACAGCCTGGCTGGTCTTGGCGGCAGTGAGGGGTTACCCTACACATTACATAAAATAGAGAGACAACATGCTCACGTACATATGCATTGTTTATATTTAATAGAGACTGATTCGGTCAGAGGGTTAATGTCAAGAAAGAAAGATGCCAGTCGCCATTTATTCTACTCAATACTTTCGGAGGCATGCGTGTCCTCGTCCAAGGTACGGTGAATATGATTTGTCGGAGACAACACAAGCCACCCCTACTCGAGCTATCTGACCGGCTGCCAGGGCGGGATCCAAAGTCAGTATACCTTTTTTTTAAAATAGAGAAAAGAATGAGAGAAAATCCAGTCGCCATTACAGAGTACACTGACGCATGACACCCGGGCAAGGCCGACGCTCCATTGGGTTTTTGTCTTGGTTACCTTTAAGCTGGGAGTCTGGACACCGAGGGAGGCCACAATCATGTCCTCACCGGTTGCTCAGCAGCAGACATGAACGCCCGCGTGTGGCCTACAGTCTCCTGTGAAGCGTGCGGAAGCGGCCGCCTCGTTCAGCCACACCCTTTACCAATCGTTGTCTAGATGCTAGTTACCGATGGGGTTTAGGCAGAGTGTAAAAATGTCTAAGTGGGAAACCAGAATGAGGGTTAAGTATTGGCGATGGTTCGCACCTGGATTAATTGCCCAAAGACGCTTCTGTGTTTCGATTTCAGAGAACGTGAACCGGGCAGACTGTGGATGTCAGGACATACAGTTGTCCATGCGCCGGCACCCAGCTGGAGCCGAATTGCAAAAGACATCGCAGTCAGATCGCGGCCAAGTAAAGCAAGAAATGACGATTTGCAATTAACGCTATAATACATAAGCGAACACTTCTACACATTACCATGGCACTCGGCGTCCCGGTCTCATGGCCAAGGCGTCAGTTAGACGGCGGTGAGATCTGAGGCCCGGGGTTTTCAGCCCCATGCTCGTTGATCTCGACTGGCAGCTCCACGATATGCTCGTGCAAGCGAGCGGGAATCGTGGATCCATACAGTTCCGACGCTCTGTTTGTGCTTACGCTGCCTAAACTGACGGTGGCAGCGCGATCCGAAGGCACAAAGCCAAACCCCGACGAGGGGCTCCCCGCCAGGGTAGACAGCTGGGGGCTGGAGCCGTCCATTTCGACCTGGCCGCCCGCATAACCCTCTTTGGCTGTAGGGTCATTGCCTGCGTCAGCTGTCTTTGCAGATGCACGGCGGGATCGGCGACGCATAAACAGAAACAGAGCCAAGCCCGCGCAGAGGGCGGCCAAGGGAATGCAGACGCCAATCGCGGCCTTGGCACCCATTGACAGACCTCCAGTGTCCTTGCTGTTGCTCTCGGCCGCCGCGGTGGTATTCGAGGGAGGCGGAGGGAGCGAGGTAGTGGCCGAAGATGTCATTGTTGGGGTTGTGGCCTCGGGCTTGTTGTCGACGAGCATGATGATCGGAGCGTGAACCAATAGGCTGGCGTCGCTGTCCTTGGCCCCATACGCCACCATCCGCGGCGTTGGCGCTGTGCAGACTGTGTTTGCGTCTGCCGTTATAAAGACACCTGTAGGAACCACCGAAACGCAAGAATACGGGACGTTACTAAGACATCGATAGCCACTGCACGGAACGCGGCCGTCCAACGTTAGCCCGACTTCGCTCAGTCCAGAATTTTGGATTGCGTCAACCACGACCCCCAAAGAAGATGGCGGGGGGAGGGGGTTGACTGTTGATATAAGGTCTTACCTTTGGCAGCAGCCGACTGCTGTCTGTGTCGGCTCGAGGATCTGACTCATCAAGCTCGCAAACAGGTCGTAGGCCCGGTGGGAGGCAGTCATTCCCTCGAACCCGCACTGAGAGACATAACCCTTGGGGCATGCCGAAGCAGGCGAGTAGGCGGGGTAGCTTTTCGAACGGAGCATCTCTTCATAGCTAGAAGGCAAGCAGGTGGGCTTGAGCCCTATGGTGCTGGGTCCGTAGCATCGCCGGCCCCAGTCGAAGTATGCGGTGGCATTTCTCGAGAGAGAAAGCGTCAAAGACGCGCAGTCATCTGGCAGCGCAAAATCTGTCAGCGTCCCAAGGTTCTCGATCCTCGTCGGGGCGATCCGGGCCGAGGTCGCCGTTGAAACAGTTGTGGCGGACATTGTGCGCTGTGTTGTGCTTTTCGGCGGCAACGTTGGATCAAATCAATCTTTTGGGGCGGGAGAGGGGGGGCCCAATGGCAGAAAAACAGAAAAGAGAAAAACAAGGAAAACAAAGAAAAAAAAAGGAAAACAAAGAAAACAAGATAAACAAGGAAAAAAGTCCTCGCGCAGAGCACAAGCCAGTTTGGAACCAACCAGCCCCGGGGAGCTGTCGGACCCAACACGGGGACCATACAAAGGATCTTTGGTAAACAAGGCTCTGGCGCAGATCATGCAAGCCCTGTGGAGGCTTTGGCACCCCAGCCTCCTTGACAGGAAGGCGTAAATTGCAGGACAAATGAACAATCTCCCCCACACTCCCAGTGCTTGTACTGGTGGTGGCGGGCAACCGCGAACGTCATGGCACTTCTTTTGATCCGTGTTCCTGACCGGGACGATGAGGGCACACCAACCAACGCTATTTACCTGTAGCACTACGATGAACGTGGAAACTGCTGTGAAATGCGAAATGGAATGGCCCCTGTCTCATGTGATCAAGTTACCTAAAAAAAAACGCCCGACTGCATGTGGCGCCCAGGCTGATAATGTCGTGTAACGTCGCCTAAGTCGGTCTCGAGGAAGGTGTGCATGAGCGGAAGCGGTATAGATTGACGCGATTAAAAGTTAATAATACACTGTATTATCTTCCTGCATCTTGGCACGTTACCCCGCAAAGATATGAGGACTTAGTTGTATCTAACTGTTGCCAGATGCCCTTCGAGTAATGCCGCCGCATTGCCAATTTTCTCAATCAACACGCCGGCCCATTTCTAGAAGAAGGAAAAAATCAGTAAAAGAAAAGCGAAATCAGAAGAAACATGAAATCACGCACCTTGGCATTTTCCCAATCCTTTGCTCGCAGACTCTTGTCCAGGCCCGGCATCGGGAACGCGACATTGTGCCAGGCCGCTGGCGCAAAGAGGACGTGGTGAAGGCTGTTGTAGCCGTCCATGCCGCCTTCGTAATAAAATTCGCGCTCCAGGGCAATGTAGACCTTGTTTACGCCCCGTACAGCCGCCATGCGCCGGTTCGCGCAGCTCGTCAGTTGTCGCGCGGCGTGCCACCATGAAGCCGCGCCAGATCGTAGCGTCTCCGCGTAGCCGTCGAACTGTTCCGCGGCCCGCGCAAACCTCGCCACTACCGCTCTCAACTCGGAGAGGTCGACCTCGGGGGAGCATTTCCCGAGCTCGCACATAAGATCCAGCCACATTTGCATGGCCTTGGCGTAGTCCTGGGCGCTCATGTTGACGACGGGGGATTCCACCATGGACGCGGCAATGAGGCTCAGGAGCTTGGCGCTGGCGACGTGCTGCTTCCAGCCGGGGTCGCCGAACCGCTCCATCCACGCATAGTTGTCGAAGCCGGTGTGGTACGGAAACACGGCCTCGCCCACGGCAGGCGAGAAGCCAAGGTCGACGGTCGAGACGCAGGGCAGGCCCTGGAAGCGGACCGCGTCGCCGCCGCCGGCCGGGTCGATGGAGCCGCCCCAGACGTCCAAGATGGACTGCCCCGGCACGGTCGGAGATTCTACCCGGGCGGTGGCGTTCCAGATGGCTCTGTGCAGAAGTGGGCTCGCCTTGGCGTGGAACTGGGATCCGGACCCGGCGACGACAACGTTCAGGTACGCAACGGCGGTCGCTTTGAGCCACTCCAGATGATCCTGGATCCACAGCAGGGAGCCAATCTGAGCATACTCTTCGCCCTCAAAGCTGGCAAAGAGCATCGTGCGCAGAGGACGCCAGCCCTGCTGGTAGGCGCTTCCGTAGCTGCGAACGACTTCGTTCAGGGCGGCACAACCGCTGACGGGATCGCCGGCGCCGGGACCCCAGGCGTCACGATGGGTACCGATGATGACGACCTCGTCGGTAATCTGGCCGGGGATGGTGCCAATGACATTGTGGCTCTTGGAGGCGACGACGGGCGCGTTGTTCACCAGGTTGATGGTGAGGTCCTCGGGAGAAGGACCGATGTGGTAGCCAACGCCACGGACGTAGAGCGCACCGCCGAGCCAGCGGCCGCCGACTTTTCTGGCGGATGGACCGATGCCGTTGAGGGTCTTGATGAGTTCGACGGCATCGATGGCCGAAACAGGAATGCAGGGGATCTTGGGAAGCAAGCCGCTGTGGTAGTCCTCTACGCAAAATTTATTAGTCTCCAGATAGATGATGCCATTCACGTGCTCACGGAGCAGACATACCGGAGTTTCCAAATCCGCCTCGCTCGATTGCGGTCAGAGGGCGGGCGATACCCCCGGGGAACGGCCGGTAGCCATTCGCCTCTGTGATTGTGCCGTCATTCTGGGGGTCCGTGTAGAGAATGACGCCCACCAAGCCCGCCTTTTCGGCATTGCTAATCTGTATGCCGCGAAAGATTTCGAGCCCGCTGGCCCGGAGCGTCGGCGACGCGTTGCCGAGCTTCATGATGCCAATCTTGCCCGCGACACTAATGTTGGCGCGCGCAATCTCGTCAAAGTCGGCCTGGCTACCAAAGTTGCAGTACACGAAGCCGGCCGTAATGTTGGCGCTGGGCGAGAAGCCAAAGTACGCAGGCGCAAAGCTGGCGTTGGTGTTGTCGACCAGCGGCGCCTCGTAGAGCACCTTGTCGCCCTGGAGGAGCGCCACACGCTGGTTCTCGGCGCGAGGCGCGGGGAGATCAGCATCATACGACGCAATGGTGACATCTGGGATGCCAAACTCTGCCCACTTTGCCCTTGTCCATTTGGCCTGCTCCCACCCCTCGCCCGCGAGGTGGCTAGTGTTCGTGTAGTAGGCGCTCCATTCGCTCACCCGCTCGGGCGAGGGAACGGACAAGAGCGCCTTGTGCAAGTCAAAGGATGAAAGAGTAGTCCATCGGACCGAGGAATGGAGCGTAACGTATGGAGAAAGACGAGTGAACAAGAAGACTGTGCAAACAAACAGTGCGAGTGCTTTGATCCAGGTGCTGATCCTCTGCCTCGGACGAGGCGGAGGAAGAGGCAAGCTAAGCTCGGCAGCCTCTTTGCTGGCCAAGCCAGAAGAGAGAGGATGCATTGGGAATTGATTGAAGCAATTGGTGTGTTGGCCAGAGTGATTGATCAATTGTCGAAAGTTGTGCCTTGGGAGGAAAGTCGTGGCAAGCGGAAAGCACGTCGATCAATTGCCGAAGCTAGTGCTCTCCGGACGGGGACTCGCGGCATAAAATGATCCTCCCGTCGACAGCTGAAGTGACTACACTCAGACCTCTTAGTACCTGCAATAAAATATGCATGTTTCTCGGCACGGAAAAGAGCCAGTGACATGAAAGTGACTTGGTGGTACTAAGGGGGCGTGTAGCTGAAAATCGCCATTGGGCGTTTCTGCAAGTCCGGCCACTCCCCCTATGCTTCGCCCCGCTGCGCCATCCATGTTCGGGAGAGGGATTGGCATGAGACATGAGCGGCTGTTGATTCAATGCATGTCTTAATTAGATTGAATATAGACCGAGCCCATGACAGAGGCGGCGCTGCAATGGTGTAAGCTACGGATTGTCTTTGGGCCTTGTCCGATGCCCATATACTACACATCACAAACAAGGCATTCATCAGACGCAAAGGAAGAGTCTAAAAATACGACAACTCTTGAGAGAAAAAAAAAAGACCCAACACTTTTATCAGCCTATCATCGTGTACGCTTGTGACCATGACGATAGCGAATACACTACCGCGAGTATACCGAGCTGCCATCCGTCTTCCTGCCAAGCCAGCCTGGCCGTACCAAGCCAAGAGCCTCCAACATGCTTCCTACTCGACACTACAAAGAGCAAAGGACAAGCAAGACGAGTCCGCGGCGGCCCAATTCCAAGCTGCGGACCCATTAAAGGCCAGGGAGCCCGCGTTCGTCGCCAACGTGCACCAAGCACTAGAACGCAGCGGCATGGCCAAGATCCAGCTCGCCTTTCCCGACCCGCGCAGCAGCTTCCTCGAGACGCTCGTGTGCAGCTTCCACGCGCGCCACGGGCACCAGCTGCCCATCACGCACAGCGCGTCGCAGGGCTGGTTCTGGGACGTGCGGCCGAGCGACGGCACGCGGATCCCGCTGCAGACGGCCAACCACCGGGCGCGGTCCGAGACCATGGCCGACTTTCCGTGGCACACCGACTGCAGCTACGAGGGCGCGCCGCCGCGCTTCTTCGGCCTGCACGTGCTGCAGCACGACCGCTTCGGCGGCGGCACGCTGTCGGCCATGAACATTGCGGCGCTGGGCGCCGCGCTGTCGCCCGCCGCCCGGCAGGCGCTGCAACGCGACGAGTACATGATTTCGATCCCGCCTGAATTCATCAAGGATCCGGCCCGGACCAGAATCAGGGGCAACGTCATGGCGGCGGGCGGCACAAGGGGAAGCATGATGCGGTATCGACGCGACTTGCTGGAGCCGCTGACGGCGGCCGCGGCCGAGGCCCTCGCCGAGCTCGACATGCTGCTGGACGGCGCGGGCAAGAAGTTGCCGGCCGCATCGACGCTGCACCTGACGGCCAAGGATTGTCCGGCGGGGACGATTATTCTGATGGACAACCGGCGCTGGCTGCATGCGCGGAATCACATCAATGACCCGGAGCGTCATCTGCGCCGTATACGCTGGGACGCGATTCCGTTTCCACGAGAGTAGTGTGACACTGTTGCATCTCCCAGCTTGTATCTAGTTTTCTTTTTCTTCTTTTCTTTCTTTTTCAGTATTAGAGTGTCTCGCAAAGGAATTAATTGTTGACAGTGTGTAGTATCCTGTTCCAGAAAGCCAGCACCTTGTGACAATATGCATGCTGTTTGACATGATTGGAGCATGGAGTGGGCCTGTCGTAAAGCATTAGTATTTGCCACTGGGATCAGGTGCTATACTCAGGATGACGGCGAGTAAAACTTGAGCTTAAAAGACGTGACAACTTTGTATATTGCACATGTTGAAATACGTGATGAGCTAGAAATACTTAGCGGCGCCCTGTTGCTCATAAAACACACCCCCGGTTCATATAACGCTAGGGGCATTTTAGCATCTCCAGATCGCCTAAGCCGGTTTAGCTCTAGTGCAGCACTAGTGGTTCCTCTCCCGCTTCAGGCATTTCTGGACCAATCAGGGCGTGTCTTTCTGCGGCTTCGAATGCTAGCACCGAGCTTCCTGGCAGGCCTATTTTAATTTTATTTTTTGTCAGCCAGCGTCCTCGATCGGCCCTGTAACAGACCAGCTACCAATCAAACCCCGAGAACAGGTCGCCGACCAATTTGGCGAGGATTAGCTGGCGTATCACAAGTACGTAATCGCCGACCCTTTTTGGAATCGCCAAAGATAAAACACACCGCTCGAGGCACAGCTACAGAGGACAAAGAAAGGTGGTAAAAGCCCCCTGCCCATTTGTGCGGGGCGCCATAAATCACTTCCTCGTACGGTAAAGCGCGAGCTCGAATGCCAAGCTCCAACTTCCCAGGTTACAGTGCTCGAAAACTCCCAACTAATACCACCCACATCGCTCGAATGGCGCCGCGAAAAACCTCAAAGCCCGTCGCCGCCCTCAAGCAGACGACCCTTGGGCCTCCGCTGTTCAAAAGCAAGAGCGCGTCATCCACAGCCAGCGCAACAGTTCCCTCTTCCACCGAGAAAAAGCGTCGGCCTGCCAAGCCCGACGCGTCGGACCGCGTGCAATCAGACGTCCTCCTTGCCATCCTACCAATCCACCTGCAAAGAATTGCAAAGCGACAAAAAAACCACGAGTATCGCAAGTATCGCCTGCAGGACGGCGTGGAACGGCTATGGCTGTATGAGACGCGTGGCACGCGCGAGGATCCGGGACGCGCCGCCATCACGTACGAGTCCTTTTTTTTTTTCCTTTTTTTTTTCCCTTTTTTTTCCCTTTTTTTTTTTCAACAATTGGCCAGCTTTGTGCCAAACAGCTGCTGATGATTTTCGATAGACATATTGCCACGATTCCCGCCAACGTACGCCACACGCCGGGCTCAGTACCGGAAGAACCCGAGGGCATAGGCAACGCCGATTTCAATGCAGGGCTGAAAAAGTCCAAATATGGTTACCCGATCCTCGGAATGTATGAACTGGTCAAGCCTGTCACGCTGCAAGAAATGAAGAGCACATGGAGCTTGTCGGCGCCGATGGGCTGGAGCTACGTACGGGAAGGCTTGTGGGAAGATCGATGGGGAAACGAAGACGGCCGGGAGGAGCGCCTCAAGCAGCTATTTTAACTGGCCAGCGCACTCATATTATGCTGTGGTAATATATCCAGACTATCAGGACCCCAATATCTTGCCATGTCCACCACCTTTTCATTGCCAGCTAATTCCCTGCAAGATGCCCCGAAAGTATTCGACCGAGTACGAGGCCCGAAATAACTTGTGGGGGTTTGCAAACCACGCCTCCACCTCCGCCCAGAGGAGCTTCAGACCAGCCTCTCCATAGTCCGATTTGAGCTTTGCGTAGCTGCACAGTCCCTCCATGCCCAGCTCCTTCATCGCCCGGTAGCCGCCCTCGCGGACGTACAGGCTCTTGGACAGCTTCGCGCCGCTCCAGTCCACCACGAGCGGCGCGTACAGAATGTGCGGCGTGCGCCCGGCACACAGCCCCGTCGACTGCGCCCAGGCCGCGAGCGGCCGGTACAGAAAGGCCTCTTGGTACGTGCCCGCGTAATCCGCCCCGGTGATGCGGACGTGGTGCGTCACGCCGTCTAGCACGTGCGTCATGGAGCGGACGAGGTTGCGTGTCGGCGCGTTGGCCTCGAGCCGCGCCACCTCGGACGGCTCCCCGAGGCGGATGGCATGCCGCCCGTGGCGCGGACAGTGGAAGGTAATGCTGTCGGTGGTGTACTCGTTAAGCCGACCGTGCTTCTCGGCCAGCCCGCAGCCGGGGATGGGGCACGCGGCGCGCAGGGCGAGCGCGCTGTACTTGGGCGACAGCTGCGCGGCGAGGCGGCCTCGGTGCGCCACCATCCAGGCGACGAGGCCGGGCACGGCAGGGTGCGCGAAAAAGTCCGACTGGAACCGCATCTGGAACGGGACCCCGGACCACTGCGCCATCTTGCCGAGGGCGTCGCGGTAGTCGTCCATGTACGTCGCCAGCGCGCCAGGCACGTCTCTGTGAGACTGCTGATACGTGATGCCATTGACCTCGCTGTGGCTGCTAGGCACAGGCGCGGTGTCGACAAACGTAATCTCCACCCCGACACTTGGTCGCGGCTGGTTGTCCTGTGCGTGCGCACCCAGACGCTCCCGCAGAGTCTTGGCCAGTAGGAAAGCGTAGCCAAAGACGATCAATGTGCCGAGATGCGGCGAGTTGTTGGGCTGCGCACCAGCGTGTATGATGATGGACCGAGTTGGCATCACGGCCTGCGTAGGCTTAGCAGTGCTGGACGGTGTTGTTGCCGCTGATTCTGGTGGCGTAACGGGTGCGGCGCCGGGCAGAGACTCTGCCTCCGATGAGATGTTCTCTCCCGCCGGCGTCGCTGCCTCGTCGTTAGCCAGAGCGAGGAGGAGAGGGCCGGCGAGGTCATATTGGAAGGCATAGGAGCCGCCACCGAGCGGATGGTGCACCTTGCCATCATGCAAGGCCGCGTACAGCGGCTCGGTGGGATGGAGAGCGGACACGAGGTTTTGCACGGCGGCCAGGAGATCTGCATCAGAGCCGTGTTGTCCCCTCGCCGCTTCCCCGCTGTCGTTGGGAACCGTGAGAGGCCTGAGAAGGTCGATCAGTTCTTGCGCAGCTGCTCGGCAGCCGCCATGGGGAGCAGACATAGTTTCTGGTGTGCTTGGGGGGGTGATATTCTACTCAGAGACACACGCATACTCAGCCCAATTATATAGAGCCAGCGCTCTGATTCACTGCCTGGTTTTGCACGCAACTTATTGGAGAACATTGGTCACCGGTCCGGCAGCCTGCCTGGCACACCGGTCAGTTCCTTCACCTTGCTGGCCGGCACGTTGCATATTGCAGTGACGAGGTGACTGTTAGAGAAGCAGTCGTGAGATGCAGAGCAATGGCGCTCGCCCAGTTCTGCATGGGGGTTTGGTTCAGGAACGACTGTCGGGAGCCGCGATGGCTGCCCCTTGTAAGGAGGCGGTGGCTTGGCCTGAACCGGAATTAATGTTCAAGTACATTAAATAAGCAAAAACTGGCACAAATCTTGTAATAGAAAATTAGACACTGACACTTTTACAATTCTCCACCAAAGTCCCAATCAGGTTAAAATCCGATTTTAATAAAATCACTAGACTAGTCTACCCGTGCACGATACTAGCTTCGAGTAACCTAAACACACGCCCCAGCTCGTCGTCACCATGCTGTGTCTAGGGCCGTGGCCAGCTCACTTGTTAGTAGGTGCAGGGGGGCAGACAACAACTTTTCAGCGTGTCCGAGACATGGCGATACCGGGACATGGCATGAGAGGACTGATAGGCTGCTGATATCCCAGCTGCCACGACTTCCGATGCCCTGTCCCGGGCCACGCTGGAAAGCAACTTTTCCGTGGGAAGCCCCCAAAGGTGCCGGATCTCTGTAGCCTGCAGCTTCAGCTTCTTTTTGTGACAAGTAGAAGCAGAGCCCAGCCTGCTGTATCGGCGACACTCAGATCAAAGAAACAGATTTGCCGAAAACTGGGAAAAAAAGAGACCCTCCTCTCTTGGAAACCATGGACGAGACCACCCCTCTGCTGCAGCTGCGGAACCAGTCGCACGCGCTGTCGCGGCGGCGCCTCCTCGCCGTCTTTCCCGCGCTCGCACTCATCCAATTCATCTCGTTTCTGGACCAGACGGCCATTTCCACGAGCCTGCCCGCGATCGCGGCCGCGCTCGACACGGGCGCGTCCATCTCGCTCGTCGGCGCTAGCTTCCTGCTCACGTCGACGGGCATCCAGCTCATCAACGGGCGGCTGTCGGACATTTTCGGGCGGCAGGCCGCCCTCGTCACGGCGCTCGCCGTCATGGGCGCCGGCAACCTCTGGAGCGGCTTCTGCACGACGCCCGTGCAGCTGTTCGTGTCGCGCGCGGGCACGGGGTTCGGCGCGGGCGCCATCAACGCCCTCGTGCAGATTGCCATTGCCGACATTACGACGCTCGAGCAGCGAGGGTACTATTTTGGCATGGTCGGCATGGCCGTCGCCTTTGGCAACGGCCTAGGCCCGGTCGTCGGCGGCGTGCTGACGCAGACGTTTGGATGGCGCTGGGCGTTTTGGTTCGTCTGCCCGCTGTGCGTCGCTGCCATTGCCTATCTGGCCTCGGTGTGGCCGCCGCTGCAGAGGGGGCCGAGCGATGCCAGCATCGGTAGCCGGTTGAAGCTGATTGACTGGTCTGGTGCGGTGACGAGCTTGGCGGGCATCTCGTTGATACTTGTAAGTGCCACGGGTCGATCATGAACTGCCAAATTTGTCGGCTAACCCTAAGGAAAAAAAAAAAGATTCCCATCTCTTTGGGTGGTTCGAGATTGCCGTGGAACTCTCCCATCACAATAAGCATGCTGTGTTCCGGAGTCGTCCTTCTCGGCATCTTTCTGACCATCGAATTTCGTTTCGCCAAGCTTCCTCTGCTGCCAGCACAACTGTTTCGATACGGACGCTCAACGAACATTTTAATCGGCACCAACATAATCATCGGCTGGATCTACTGGGGCAATTTGTTCCTGATGCCGCTGTATTTGCAAAATGTCCAAGGGGCTAGTCCCGCCCGCGCTGGCACCCTGCTGCTGCCCATGGTGGTAGCCCATGGGCTCACGTCGGCCCTGACAGGCATCATCATCTCCGCCACAGGTCGCTACAAGCCAGTCATTGTCTTTGGTGCGTTTTGCTGGGTGTTCGCCGCTATCGGAAAACTGTCGCTGAGCCAGACGTCGGAAGTCTGGCGAGTAGCTGTCGTGGGCGTGTTGGACGGCGTAGGGGTCGGCTGTTCACTCCAGCCTGGTGAGTGCACCTGTTCACTTTTTCGGTCGCATAACCATCCGTCAAAGTCCACTAATGCCCTAATTCGTTTTAGTTCTTGTTGGGCTGCTTGCAGGATCTGACACGGAAAATCGTGCGGTTCTGACTGGTCTGCGCAATTTTGTCCGCGATTTGGGGGGTGCGAGCGGCACCACGGGTACGCAATTCCTCGCCTGCAAAGATCCCACGTAGATTAACTTTATTGTAAAACTGACACCATCTAGTTTCTGGCACCATTTTAACCAATATGCTGTTTGCACAACTGCGGCACCGATTCAGCCCCGAGCTTATCGCCAGGCTAACGTCCTCTGCTTTTGCGTTGAAAGACCTGGGCCTGACTGACTCAGAGAGACACATGATCTCAGGCGCTTATATGAACAGCCTGACTATGATCTATATCACGTTTGCAGTACTTGCTGCGATCCATCTGTGCCTCTGTCTGTGTATTAAAGACTATGGTTTGAAGAGGGAATCACAGCAACCAGTGCCCAGAGCCTCCTAGAGCAAGAACATGTACAATATAGGAATAGAAAAAAAGAATGTGATCAAGGCCAAAATGCACGCGTTTGTGGTGGTGAATCAGAATGCATATTTGCAGATCAGTAGCCGCACGTGACGCTCCTAGACCAGAGTGTCGTAGGATGAGGATGGGGTTACACGGCTTTTTTGTTTTCTTACACCTTGACATCATCCCCGCATTCCGTGCCAAAATCGCAAGATCTCGAATTGTTCACTCTATCGCATAGCATAACATTTGCCCAGATTAGGGTCACCGACAACTGCTAAACGACATACGTCCGTGACCATGCCGCGACCCGAGCCGACTCGTTGGAGTAGCCTCTTTGCGCCGCTGCAGCTTCTATGGCCCGCCATCACGAGTACGCAAACGTAGGGGGAGCGGTGGTGACAGTCTCCCCAGAGACGCGCGCTAACAGCACGAATACAGTTCATTGGGCCGCTTTCAAGGAAGCTTTTCGCACGCGCGGATTCGCAGCGCTGTGGAATCCTACCCAGCAGCTCGATTTAGGCGTCGCCAGCCTCTTGATTGAGACCTGTGAGAGTTCCCCTTTGTTAGGCCTCCCACGCATGCGATTCGATGCTTACTGACCCGGGTGTGACTTAGCGGAGGGCTTCATTGCGTACGAGAGCACCACTGTCGTTCCCTCGCTCGTCAAGCAGTCCCGAGGCAAGATTCTCGAGCTTGGCCCCGGCCCGGGCAACCAAATCCACCGGTTTGACCCTGCGCTTGTCGAGTTTATCCACGCCATCGACCCGAACCCGCACTTTAGCGATGACATTGCCAAGAAGCTGCAGGAGAGCGAGCTCGAGTCCCGCTACAAGTTCCTCGCCTGCGGCGTCGAGGACAGCGAGATTCTCCGCGCCGAGGGCGTGACCGAGGGCAGCATGGACACCATCCTGAGCATTCAGGTCATGTGTGCCGTCAGCGATCCTCGCCCCATCATGAAGGAGGTGTACAAGCTGCTCAAGCCCGGTGGCCAGTTTATTTTCTGGGAACATGGCCAGAGCAAAGATACCATCACTTCCATCTCGCAAAGTACGTTTCCCCTTTTCCCATTCCATACGTGTCAAAACTACAGTATGTGGCGGTCTAACTGAGTAAACAGCGCTCTGGAATCCTGCCTGGAGAACATTTGTGGGCTGCAACATGAACAGAGACATCCGCGGCGCTATCTTGGCTGCGGGAGAGTGGGAGGGCCTCGAGAACGTTGAGGAGACGGATGACGCCCTCACGTTTCTACCTAGGGTTTGGGGTGTCTTGGTGAAGAAGGCGTAGGAAGAGTGGGCTCGCAAGTTCAATGTAGTCGCAGAATAGCTCAGTGTAGTGTCTGGAGTCCAGTTTTTGTTGAATCGAAGTTTTTTTCACCGCGCCTTGGAAATGCCTACAGAGGAAACGTGTCAGTTGACGTGTCCTGCGCTGCATGGGCTCGCAGATCAAAGTCCCCCCGGCGCTGCGAGACCCTCGCTAATTACTGATGGACGCCGCCCGCCCAAATCTCGGCGGTGTGACGATGCTTGCTCTGCGCCGTGTCTTTCCGGCCCGCTGACTACTGCTCCGTCATCCAAGCATCGGAAATTTGCCGATGACGCACTCTCGAAAGGGTTTTTTCACAGGCCACGCTGGCTCTTGGACCGTGATACGACGTCCAAAGAAAAGAAAACTTGTACCCAATCACGGGCCTGGGAATTGAAAACAGCAAATGAAAAAGCAACGTAAAGAGACAGATGCCGAGGAGAAACACTTGGCTGCGGGTCAATGTCTCCCACATGAGAGCTGAAGACTGGGGGTCCAGTAAAAGAAACTGTACGACAGTGGCTGCAGTAATGTCTATGATCTATTCAGAGCCTCAAGGGTGAGGCTATGGAATTCTTGACCCCGTGGGGTGTGTGTGCAGATGCCTCGACTGTGTGTGCGCTGGCGGGCATGCACGGCCCGTTGAGGGGGGGGTTCCTTGATGCGCGTACAAGGTAGCTAGCTATCGCTTCGCTTTTTATGCATGTCTCGGTAGCCCAACCCTGTTTTACGACCTCGGCGTACGCACGGATTCGCCCCCAACGAGGCCGCCGGCGCTGCGGGATCGGGCCGCTGTCTCAAGAGGGCGCTCGCGGCGCCGGGAGGGGAAATGAGAGGCATTTGGTCCCCTTGGGGTCAAAATATCGTGGTGGCGGTTCATAGTTTAGACATGCAGGTGGCCCCTCGGAGGGGGTGGGCGGAGATCATATCGAAATTAAGCCGCGGCATACTCGGGCGTGCCCCCCTCTTTAGTGCAGGATCTACCATGACATGTCGTACTGAGGAGAGAAAGAAGAAAAAAGAAGCAAAAACCTCGATCTGATGTTGACAAGACCCAGGTGGGCGGGAACCAGGTGGCTACAGGGGTGCGTTGATTAACATTCCCCCAATCTAAGACAGTGAGGAGGGGGGCGTGTGCTTTGCGGTGGATTGTGCGAGGGTGTCCTGGTCACCGCTTAAAGCAGCAACAGCTTTGGGGATGGGTAGCTCCTTTGACAAAAACTTGATACCTTGTTGGAAAAGAAACAAGTCGCGCATGTTTTGTTCCGGGGCCTGGACCGGAGGAGAGAAGGGGACTCACGGCAATTGGCCATTCGAGCAGACACCGGCCCGGGTTCGGCAGTCGTTCGAGCTACCCTACACTCTGGAGGGCGTCCTTCTTGATCGCCATTCGAAGAAGTGCGAGGGAATCTGGAGGGAAGAAAGCAGTAGCAGGACAATGCATGTTTTCTCATGATCGTATTTGAGTTGTCGGGATGATTTTCTCAAATGCTGTTGCTTTCTTGGTGTTTCATTTTTACATGACGGTAGGCAAGTTGCGAATTGTTATGTTAAGATTCCGCAGTCGCTGGTCGTTGATGTGCTGTCCCATCAAAGGCGACGCAGTAAGATACATTGACGGATTGACGTTTGAAAGACTTGGACTAATGCTATCATGTTTGCCCAACCCAGGTCACTTGGACATATTTTAAACATCGAGTCCGGGACACTGCTCAGATGTCCGAGTCACCTTGTCATACGGATACGGCAGGTTGTAGATGTAGTCGAAGTGATCGTCTACAGGAGTTAGATGACACTCGCACCACATCATACTGCGGAATGAATGTACTCACCGGGGTACTTGGGTGCATTCTGAGCACCAATGTCCTTTGCCACTGTTGGCAGCCTGACGTGTTCCCATGCAATCAGCACGTTGCCGGGCCCGTTGTACTTGAGAGCCTGCTTTGCGGCACATGCCATGTCATCGAACTCGCAGTAGTCCTGGATAGTCAGGCCCAGAGAATGCGCGAGAGGAAGGGTGGTGTTGTAGGGCCGCTCGGTGACGGGATCTGTCGTCGTTGTCAGCGTTTTCTAGTCTAGTTGCCTGCCGAAGCCATCGGCACGTACGATTGTCATGGTATTTCGGGGTGATGATCTCCTGGATGTTGTAGTCGCTGTCTTTACCAAACAGATTGACGAGACACTGCTCGCGCTTCTTGCCTCGCGCGCTGATTATACCGTTGCTATCCTTCTCAGCATGCCTGATTAAGAAGAACGTCGGATGTCCGGCAGCGGTCGCGTCTGCGACCGGGGAAGCCACGGCCAGGCTCGCCTGCAATATGACTGGAAAGAGAGCTGAGAACTTCATTTTATGAGATTAGATCTGATAATTGCCCTAAAGGTATTGGATGCATCTTCTCACAGCAGAGAACGAGACGGCTTTTCTAGGGTACTTATAGCGTGTTTGGTACAGGGCACGCTACCTATTCAACCCACCCAGGTTCCGTTGGCCAGGCATAATTTCACGCATCGATGGAACAAGACGGCATTTCGAGCCGGGCGAGTTTCTGATACCCCGGATTTTCAAGGGTTGCGATATTAAATGCAGAAAAGTCGTGCCCTCTAGAGAGGCTGTGACTGGCCATTGCTTCCAAGCCCCATTGATAAGCACTTATTACTCAATGCAATTGAGTAAGCAATGGCAGCGTAAGCTGGAGAAGAACAGAAACTACCGTTTCTTTGTGACAATCTAGCACAAAACGTAAGCTGAGATCCTTGCTGTGACGAGTCAGGCAGAGCCACTCAGCCCGATATTGTGGGCTAGATAAGATCTTCCAAGCAATCGCTTCCAAGTTTTGCTATTCTCTTGTCAACATCAATTAGGTAATTTTAGTCGGCAGTGTGGCCGTGAGACTACTGATCGCCGCTAGATCCGACATTGCTGGCTCAGAAAAACGCTCATGTTGCCTTTTTGGGTTACTGTAACAGTTGGTTTCGACTACTCAAGTAGTTGGGCAGTGCCGCTAGATCCGAAGCTGTTAACTAAACCATCTGCTCACGTGCCGAGCTGCCTATTTCGTCATTCTAGAACGCAAGCTAGAATGAAGAGTAGGGGCACTAATAACGTTACTCATCGTATCTACTAATTGGTTTACATGGCCAGTCCGATCTTCTGTCTACGTTCTGGCAACTCTGCTGGCAGGGGCGGGAACAGATGGCAATGTCACATCTCAGCCGATTTGCCGTCTTTGTAAAGAAGAAACGCAATAAATTGAGCTTGCATTATTTGTCGGTTAATTCGCGCCCCTTGGTGGCGAACGCCATCTTAAAATCTACCGCGCAGGTTTTGGATTCGAAAAGATGTGATCAGATGCGAAACGTGAAGTTGGAAAATAGGCTCAAACAGAACGTTTGCCTGGCTCATCGGGACGCCGCCTTGTTGCTGTAATTGGCTGATCAAATGGAGTTGCACACAGTTCTACATACACCTATTTATTCAATTTGAAACGTCGCCTTGCATGTCACGGACAGGGCAACATCCTGTGGCACACAGATAAGCTTCTCCCTCTCTGCTGCGCCTCCCACAGAGGCTTCCATGGCGAAAAATCGAGGCGCGCCGCCAAACGTGTCCATCGAGTCATTCACCTCGTCAATCTCGACCGGCGTCGCGCTCGCCTTGCCCAGAGCGGCGGCGTATGCATCAGCCTTGGTCTGGGCACTCCGGACCGCCAAGCCAATGACCTCTGCATTGAGACGCAGCTTGGTCTCCGTGGTCAGCACCCAGTCCACGTTTTGCACCTCGGCGTGGGCCACGGAGGACATGGCGGTAGAAAAGTCGGCGAGGCGAGCAAAGTCGGCAAACGTGGCCGAGATGTCGACGCTGGCCTGATGAACGCGGACGCGGGCCGGCTCGGGCTGGTCCGCACCGCGGTTGGAGCCCACCTGCTCGTCGTACGAGTACGTGGAGAGCAGGCCCGACGACCACTCCTTGACGGCCGGGGTATCGGAGCCGTGGCTGTCAGAGGTGGAGGCGAGGGGCTTGAGCTGGTCCTGCACAATCTTGACAGTCTGCTGGACGTCGGCGGAGACGCGCGCCTGGTCCCGGCCGCTGGCGTGGACGCGGAGTTTGAGGATTCCGCGTTCAGGCGTGCGCTTAAGTTCGCCGTTGCCGGAAACGATAATTTTGATGGCCATTTTAGTTGTCAAATTAGTCTGAAGGCGAAGCTGCTAAGGACGTCGATTAGGTCGAGGTAGCGCGCGGAAACGAGAAGGATACGAGGGCTGAGCTGGCGTAAAGATTGGCTGTGGAGAGCCTGCAGCGCATGAACCTTGATAAAACCCCACGAGCCTTGGGAGAATCTACTCAACAATTCAGTGATTTGCTCGAGTGATGGTCGGTGCCTGAATAGAGGGGTTGTCGAATGCCGCTTCTAGGCGGGGTCTGCGATGACGTAGTCTTTATGTACCCGCAGCGAAGCGGTTGACAGCGGATCAAGTGTAGCTTGCCCAGGCCCGAAAGCTTCACATTGGCTTGGCGCCTCCCTTGATTCAAGAGGGTCTGACAGGAACAGACCTGGGCGTTCGGCTGTGGCGCCGCATATACTAGGATCGAAAAATATTGTCTGCCTGCCAGTTCTGGAGCCCATCAGCCGTCGGGTAGATAGCTAGCCAAGGCGGCTCCCACACGGCCCCGGAAACCTCGGAGATGCACCATCTTATCAGGTCTTGGCTCGATCATTAAACCCCTTTTGCAACAGTTTCTGTAGTGGGTGCCTCTCTCTGAAGCCTCGGATCTCCGTCTTGCCGAATGGCGAAGCTACACTGAGTGCGCAGCCATGGCTTACAAGCCAGTCGCACTTGATAAAATCCAGTCTCGTAATATTTTGCCGAGAATGAAGAAAGAGAAAGCCTGATTAAACTCTCTACAAAATTCCAAGCCATTCTTGGCCAACTAACAGTATCACGACGCGGTGCAATGGTCGTTTCCACCGAAGTTCCCTCTCCCACTTCACGACAGGCCTGGGTGCTGTCATTTCCCATCGAAGGTGCTGCTTTCCAATACGGAGCAGTCGGAATCAGTAGGTATTTGTTTCCGTCAAAAAAGGGCAAGCAGGTACGATTTGTTGATGCGGTGGAGTCGTGGAACTCGGCACGTTCCAGCAGAGAATACTTGCGGAAGAGCGGAAAGGACAACCATCATAGAGGGGTCGCATCGAGTATGTAAACAACATTACCTTTACGACTTGCTCGAAGAAGTAACTATCGGACTACATTGGCATCCGATTGATAGTCTGCAGGCCAATGAAGTGGGCTATCCAGCCTGCTGCGCGCAATGAACTACACGAGATACTACATTAATCGTTGACAACTGTTTCCGAAACTAGAATTACTAAGTCATTTACCACGATCTCCAATTTTATCACCCACAAGCACTTGGAAGAACTAATTGGTATATTACACTACCAGTTGCTATTACCTTGCCAATACGAATCCACATTGTAGACTGCCGCGTCATCACATAGATGAACGGTTTCACGATACGAAAGTTAAAATTGTTCTCCGCGGATGATCTAAAATTATAGCCTAAAGATCCATTACTACTGTAACTACTTCTACCATCCGTATTATACTTGCACTGACCGCTACCCGATGACCTTCCCAATAGAGACCTTCGCCGTCAACTACCCTGTCGATACCGCTGGTAGACAACCATTGCTCATACGATGAAGCTTTTCAGGAAATGTCGGCGAATATCGCTTTTCGAGGCGCAAGTTCTCATAGTGTGACTATAAAGAACGATCGTACGCCGGTTTCGAAATAAACAGGTCACAGATTAAGATCTCAAGCCTGTCGGTGTCCCAGATTTCGTCTTCTCCCCTTCCACCATGAAATCGACTTCGTTGTTTTTGCTGAGCCTGGCAGCTGCAGCTAGTGCTACTCCAGTAGCCAAGGCACCCCATGTTGTGCATGAGCGACGCAGCGGCACTGCGAAAAGCAACTTTGCCAAGCGTGATGCTGTCCCGGGTGATGACCGCATCCAGGTGCGAGTTGCTCTGAAGCAGCGCAATTTGGAAAAGGGGATGGACTACCTCATGGCAGTGTAAGTAATGGCGCACATCATAGGAAATATATATGCTAACCTTGTTCACAGCTCTGACCCTGATTCGCCTGACTTTGGTAAGCATTACAGTGCTGAGCAGGTGGCAGAGCTATTCAAGCCCGCTGATGAATCTGTCGATTCTGTAAAGCGCTGGCTTGTCGACTCTGGCATCTCCCACGACACTATTGTCGTACCCAGGAGCAGAGGATCCGTTCATTTCTCCACGACAGTCGACAAGCTGGAGACCATTTTGCAGGCCAGGTACCATGTATACCATCATGCGAGAGGCGACGCGGAGCACATCGGCACAGATGAGTATAGCCTGCCGCAGGATATCTCAGATGTTGTCGACTTTGTA
This sequence comes from Samsoniella hepiali, assembly GCA_001455915.2. Taxonomy (NCBI): domain Eukaryota; kingdom Fungi; phylum Ascomycota; class Sordariomycetes; order Hypocreales; family Cordycipitaceae; genus Samsoniella; species Samsoniella hepiali. The sequence continues at coordinate 2,435,314 of LNDK02000024.1, read as the reverse complement.
GTGCCTGGGCTGGCCATGATGCGCAAGCGCGCTGAGAGCGGCTCGCGAAACCAGCTTGCCCGTCGAAGGACCTCCAACGCTCTGGCAAAGGCATCTAATGTGACCAACATATATACGGACGCTGACGGTAAGTCCCGAAATGACTGAAATGACTCAAAGTTCAATACTAATGCCATATGTGTGCCAGGGAACCCCAAGAAGTGCTCCGAGGTAGTCTCCCCGAAATGCATCCGCGACATGTACAACATCCCTCCCGGCACGCTAAGCGATCCGAGCAACATGATGGGCATTTACCAATCCGAAAACCAAATGTATGCTCAAGAAGACATGGACAATTTCTTTACCCGGTTCGCACCTCAAATCCCCAATGGAACCCACCCAATCGCCAAGATTATTGGCCAAGGCGTGGCCAACACCACGCTGGACAAGGCGGGTGAAGAAGCCACTTTGGACTACCAGATGGCGTACCCAATTATTTGGCCGCAGCAAATTGTCGACTTCCAGACCGAGTACAACACCAAGTTTCCCAAAAATTACTTTGACTTTTTCCTGGACGCGATTGATGGCAGCTTCTGCGACTACCAGGGTGGCTATGACCCCGCGGTCGATGGTGAACCCAGCATCCATCAATGTGGCGTCTTTAAACCGACAAACGTGATTAGCATCTCCTACGGCTTCCCCGAAAAGGACTACCCCGTCAAGTACCAAAAGGTGAGTGTGAGCATCTGGCCTGATGTCGTTGCCCATATTAATCCTGTGGTGTACAGCGCCAATGCGACGAGTTTATGAAGCTAGGCCTGCAAGGCACCTCCATCTTCCTGGCCAGTGGCGACACCGGTGTTGCCGAAGAGGGCTGTCTGGGTGAGAAAAAGGACGTGTTTGTCGCAGACCAGTCTTCTTCGTGCCCTTACATGACGTCTGTGGGTTCTACGCAGATTGTCAAAGGCGGCAATGCGGGTGATGAGGAAATGGTCACCTACTGGTACTCCCCTGGCGGCGGCTTCAGCAACATCTTTCCTCGTCCAGAGTACCAAAAGCATGCTGTGAACCGGTAAGTCTCTCATGGGGGGCAGAGACTAATTAATTTCGGCTAACACCTAAGCACAGGTACTTCAAATCTCACGATCCCGGCTTCGCCAACTACACCACCGTCGACGGAATAATCCCCTACAGCAGCGGCGGTGTCTACAACGGCGCGGGACGAGGCTACCCGGACATCTCCGCGCTCGGCGACTTTGGCCTCATCTGGTACCAAGGCCGCCCCCTGCTCCCCGGCGGCACGTCAATGAGCGCGCCGATTGTCGGCGCCATGGTGAACCGCATCAACGAAGAGCGCATCAAGATCGGCAAGGGTCCGGTCGGATTCGTCAACCCCACACTGTACAAGCACGAGGAAATGTTTCGCGATGTGGTCAAGGGCGCCATGACGCCGGGCGGTCAATGCGACGGCAAGGGATTCAGTGCGGTTCGTGGCTGGGATCCCACCACGGGTATGGGAACGCCGAAATACGAAAAGATGCTTGAGGTTTTCCTCAGCCTTCCCTGAACATTGGACTGAGGTGTTCAGCAGCAAACTCTTGTATTATGAGTTGTGCATGGGCCGCCGTTCTCGGAGGGTGTGCTTGTGTGTAGCAAATGCACTATCAAAGCACAGTGGTATAGTCAAGAGTCGACAAGGAAAGAAAGGATAAATTAGTAGATAGTTTGATGTTGATAAGTACAAGTGAGAACAATGAAAAACTTTTTAGCAAATACAACGAAATGGAACCAAGGAAAGAAGAGATCACACGACAGTCTTTAGTCCTCGTTTCCGTGAATCATGTTTCTCAGCTGCAACGCCTCACCACTTTGCTCGCACAGCTCACGGAACACGCCACCCGGCTTGTCCCAGAGCTCGCACGGCGACCCCGACTCGATGATCCGTCCGTCGTCCAGCACCAGAATCTTGTCAAAGTCGGCCACCGTCTGCAGGCGATGCGCCACCACGATGAGCGTCGTGTCGTGGAAGCCGTCGCGTATGCTGCGCTGAATCAGGCGATCCGTAGCCATATCGACGGCCGACGTGGCCTCATCTAGAACTAGAAGCCTGGGGCGCGACAAAATGGCCCGCGCCAGGCAAATCAGCTGTCGCTGGCTGTGGGATAGATTGCCGCCGCCCTCGGACACTTGGCTCGACAGCCGCTTGAAAATGTTGATGTTGTTTTGCGGGATCGGAGAAGACAGCTCGTCGTCCGCGTCGCTACCGCTCAGGCTTTGAGGAGTGCTGCGCTCGCTATCAGAGTCAATGAGGTGCACACGGGCGAGACAGCTATGAAGCTCTTCGTCGGTGTGCTGGTTGGCTGGGTCGAGGTTGCTGCGAATAGTGCCGGAAAACAGAACAGGGTCCTATTACAGGGGAGGTTAGTGTCAGAGCAAGTTGTAGTGCTAATACAAAGTGTAGAGTGCTATTTGCTTACCTGAGGAATGATGGACAAGCGCGATCGCAGGCTTTGGGCATTGAGGGTGGAGATGTCGATGCCATCAATCACAATCTTTCCACCTCGCGTATCAATGAGTCGGAACAGCGCCAGAGTAAGCGATGACTTGCCCGCTCCGGTGCGACCTACAATCCCAACCCTTTCCTTGTCACCAATCTCAAAGCAAACATCGCGCAATACTGGAGGCAATCCCTTTGCGTATGCGGCCTGTAGGTGCTGGACCTGCACAGTGCCGTTGCGCGGCCAGTTCTCTGGCGGTCCCTCTCCATTGAGATCTTCCGTCGGCAGCTCGGCATACTCAGTGATGCGCTCCACCGCATTCATGTCCAGCTCCATCGTCGAGTAGTTGCGCATCGCAAAGGACATGGACATGGCAAAGCTGAGGGCAAAGGACAAGGCGAAACCGGCGAGGTTCGCGCCGAAGCGTGAGGGAACGCGCACCACGAGCAGTCCCACGGCCGTGGTGAAGACTGTGCCGATGACGTTCATGTGAAAGGTCATCCACTGATTCAGAGACCAGTTGTGCAGGGTCATGGTCCCCCACTCATCGAGCTGATCGTGGATGCGGCGCGTATAGTCCTGGGTCTTTCGGTACACACGCAGCGTAGACACGCCAGCGAGCGCTGCATTGAACGTCTCAAAGACTGGTGACTTGGCGTTGCTCTCGAGGCGCTTCACCGGTCGTGCCGCCTTCAGGTAGCGCGCAGACACGATAATACTGGCAAAAATGAGCACGGCTGCGAGTAGCACCATGATGCGCGAGAGAACAATGGCGGCCAGGCAGATGGTGATGAGCTCGAAGCTGTGGACCAGCACCATGGTCATGTTTTCCATCAGCCGGCTGTCCAGAATGTCAAAGTCGGCTGTGAGCCGGTTGAGGATGCGGCCGACGGGGACGGTGTCCATCCATCGAAGTGGCGACCGGAGTATGGTGAAGAGGACGTCTTCGAACAGCCTCTTGCTGAAGCGGATGCTAATCACAAAAGACCAGAAGAAGCGCACGCTTCCCACCAGCGCGCCCGCACTGCAGAGCAGCAGGTAAACACCCAAATAGTAGCCCAAAGAATTTTCCTCCGAGGTGGCAGGTGGAGAAGGCTCAGCAGGGTAAAACGCCAGCAGTGTCGGTTGTATAAACGCTGCATGGAACCCGGCCAAACTCGTAATGTTACCAGCCGCGTCGTTCGCTTGGCCATCGGCCGTCCAGATTCGCACCCACCAGTTTCTGCCTGTTGGAATATCAGTACAGTGTCAGAGTTATAGGGCCATTATTTAACTCACCGAAATTGGACGACTCGAAAAGAGCCAAAAACAGGAACAGCCAGATCCAGAGATGCCAGCCACCGCCACTAGTCACCAGCTTATGGTAGACCTGGCTCTTGACCACACCCTTTTCCCGCGCTTCGTCCTCTACGAATTTCTTGGCTGTCTTTTCAGGCCGCTCGCCAGCCTCAACATGGATTTCGACGGGGCTAGGTGCAAAGTATCGGGGACCACTATTGCTTGCAGCGCTCGAGGCCGACTTTGGGGTGACTGAGCCACCGCTTGTGCCAGCGCCCATGTAGTCGCTCAACGTTGAGCCGGAATGTTGCACAGTGCCATTGCCAAGCTGGATAAAGTAGGCAGCCTCTTCCGCAACCAAGCCCAGGTGGTGGGTGACGAGAATCCGTGTCCGTCCCTTGCAGATCTCTCCGGCAATGGCGTGCTCCATGATGTGACGGCCGACGTGCGAATCAACGGCACTAAATATGTCGTCCATGATCAGTATTTCCGCTCGGGAATACAGTAGTCTCGCCAATGATACGCGCCACTTTTGCCCGCCGCTGAGGTTCACACCATTGGCGCCCAGTTCAGTCTCGTCCCCATCATCCATGGCTTCAATATCCTTTTCCAAGGCGCACGCACGGATGACGGTCTCGTAGCGGCTGGCAACATATGGCAGACCAAACAAAATATTGTTTTGAAAAGACGTATTTTCCAACCAGACCGTCTGCGCAACATAAGCCACCATGCCTCCGACTATCCAGTCACCTGAGCCGGGCTGGTCACTTGTGCAGTTCCAAGGCGGGGGCTCGGTTGGAGAAGGTGGCATCACAATTTGGCCGCTAAATAGCTCGGCTTCCCCAATAAGCGCCTGTAGCAGTAGTGTTTTCCCAGTGCCTGACTTTCCAGTGATGACGGAGAGCTGGCCTGTAGGAAACTCTGCATCCAAGCCGCTCAGAGTAAAAGTCTCGTGGCCAACGTCGCCCGCCGTCGCGTCTGTCGGCCAGGTTATTGTCGCATCTTCAAACGCAACACGGGAGCCGTTGGTAATTGTTGCCTGCAGCTCGGGCTCACGCAGAAAGACATCTAGTCGCCCAACAGAGACAATGGTATCGAAACCCACAGTCAGCAGCTCGGGCAAACCCGCCAAGGCAGCCTCCAGACTTCTGAACATGGCGATGCTCACAAATGCGACGGCTGGCGACAAATGGCCGTTTATCAGTGTGTAGGTCGCCAAGGAGGCTGCGGACAGCAAAATGGGACTCGTGACCCAGCAGCAAAATACCATCGTGTTGGCCAGGAAGACCCCCCAAAGCGTATCGAGCTCATCTTGTCGCCGTGCGAGGATGCGCTTCTCCCACTGCGCCTCGAGGGCGGAGAACTTGATGCGGCGCAGACCATTCACTGCTTCGCTGACAACGGCGAGCTTGTGATCACGATCTCGCATCAGTTGCTTCTCGGCGCGAATGTAGCGGCGCGATGCGAGGGCGTTTACTGGCAGCAGGGAAGCCCATGCAAGAGCGCCGGCTAGGAATGGCACCGCGCCAATGACTTGAACCAAGTAGACGGAAAAGACAACCAGCTTGCCAATGCTGCTGACAATGAGGATTTGATACATGGCAAAGTCGGAAATGTGCTTGACATCAACTCCGATGAGGTTCATTATAGCCTGTCGAGACTTTGAAATATCCTCAGTCTCGTCATAGGTCTTTGCTTTTCCATTCTCGCGTGCCTGTTTCGTCTTTCCATTGGCACTCCCATTGGCAGTAACAGACGGCTCATTGTCATCTCCGACATTCGCGGCTGCTTTAATGTCTTTCCGGCGCAGTGCCTTGGCAAAGATCAATGCTGACAATTGGCCCCTAACTGGTGCAAATATTTTTTTTATCGAGTGCCACATGATTCGAGACGCAATCCACTGGAGTAGTCATGAACGGTTAGCGCTACTGGTGCCATCTATTCGCGAACTTCTAAAATCACGACTTGCCTGCTCTGAGAATGTAAAGAGACCGATGAGAATGGGGAACATCCATAGACTTGGGCCTGTTTGTGGCTCCTGGTCAGCCTTTTCTAGCCTTTGTATAAGCTGGGACATGGCCCAGAAAGGCCCAACCCCGACAATGGATCGTAAAATGACGATGGTCCAAAGAAGCATCAGCTGTCCCCAATAGGTTCTGAAAAGCGCTCGGACGAGACTTCCTTCATGGTTCGCACGAATCCACTGCGTGGTCAAGTAGCCTGCTCTCGCATAGTTTTCGATCGACGGAACGTCCTCGTGGTCGAGATCACCATGACGAGTTGCCTTGTTAATTAGGGGCTCTACCCATAGAAACAAAGCCTTCTGAAGCGCCGACACCGATTGCTCGGCAGTGACTGTCCGGCCATTGTGATACACCTGGGGGCGTCTTGGGAACAGGAGCGCCGCGAGGATTATGCTTAGGCAGAGAAATGCATTTCCCGTAATGAGGCTCAGGATTATGCGCCTTGAATCAATCGGCTCATTCGCGCAGAATAGCCCTTGGAGAACGAGTCCAGGAGCGATTGCAAGTGCGGATGCGGAGAGTCGAAGACCGAGTTCGTAGCATCGGACCGGGGAGACGTCAAGGCGAATAGCGACAGCTTGGAGCAGGATAATTGACTAGCTTGGTCAGGATATGACGAAAGGTATAAATCCGCGGACCGGGCGCGATAAAGATTTCCACTTACCCAGCTAATAGTCAAAAGCCAAGACGAAATGATACCAGCTTGGGATTCCAGGTGCAGGGTACCCAGCACGGAGATGGCCACAGATGCCCCAAAAGCAACAGCGGCGAGAAAGAGACACACCAGCTTGGGGGTTTTGTTGGAGAATTTGGCCATTGACTCTGGTGCGCTCTTGCCGTCGTCGTCCTCGTACCAGTTGTCATGCGGCTTTGAGCCGCGCCATTGGGCAACAATGGCCGCACATGCTGTGATTCGTGAGGCGAACAACAGGCTGGCACTGCCTAGGCCCAGGGCCGACCCCGCGAGAACCCACGTGTCCGAGATGTTCGGGAGCTCCATTCTCAACCTCGTCTTTGCTCAAAGTGCAAGGCAAAGCAAAGTCTGGAAATAAGGATGGAAAAGCTGTACTTAACGTAGCTACTTTGAGGGCCTTGGGGGAAAAAATTGTCAAGCTCCAGCTCTATGATCTTTGCGGCTCAGCAGTGGATGCTCCTGGGAAGATGCAGCATGGTCACAGTCTGACAGCTAGGCCTGCTCTTTGCATCAACGTCATACGTCAAAGTCCTTTTTAACGGCTTTCGCTCCTCCTATGTCAAACTTTGCTGTCCTACTGTAATTTCTCTTTCAGCTCGCCTCTAGGCGCAGGGTACCCCGAGGACCCTGGCTCGTACCGACCGGCTATCGCAGGGTTGTGGAATGCCGACCTGACGCCCGAGTGCTTGAGCACCGAGACACATTCCGTGAGCTGGCAGAGGATTTTTTTGCTTTACGAGTATTGAGATGATGTGGCTTTCTTGCGACATACATGGTGTACTTTCGAGGTACATGCCGTCTGCTTGAGCAAGTTGGGGGTGTGTCTGGGAGCTTCCCATGCACACACCCTGCACTCCAAGACCAATTCGATGCATGAGAGCGGACCCGTGTAGCATCGACGATTGGGGTCAGTAAGTCAAGGTGACGGGAAGCGGAGGAACACGTTAAGCAGTTGGTGGGACCCTGGGCGTTTTTGTCCGCTAATAAAAAATGTCTTAGGCGAGACAATACTGTGCAACATGATGGCTGGCTAACGCTTTCAGCTCTCAGCTGCAGCTCTCCTGGGCCAATCATACATGTTTGGTTTCGGATAGGCCACAAAAAAAGAAACAAAATTCCTTGTGGCAGACGGAGCCTTGCGGATGCTTGACCGCACTTGCTATTGGACGTCGCCCGGTGTACCTCTTCCGAGACCGACTGAGAGGAGAAGTCCCCGTGAGCGGAGAGCAGCACATCGGGTAGCTCGCAACGCCCTTTTTTGCATCATTGCCCGAGCAGGTTAAAACCTTTCGTTGGATCAGCCTTTCCGGTTCCTAGTGTTTACTCTCGCCGTTGAGGCTCTACAGGTCACAACAGGCCGCCTTCACACATACCAAAATTGGCACTGGAGAGCTACCTTTTTCTTTTCCCGTCTACCTCTAGAATATTTCCACGATGGCTTACACCAACTCTCTCAGGATCTCTGCACTGAGCGGCGTTCCAAACATAATGTGGATAGTTCTTGGGATTGTTGCTGCCGTGGTAGGCGCCGTGTTGTATGGAACAGCCATGCCGCGAAACTTTCCACGCAACATCCCCAGAGTACCGCTCTGGTCCCATTTCTTCACTGTACTGATGGGAGCATCCAAGTCGGACCTCTATAATCGACTTGTGCGAGAACCCATCGAGAAGCATGGCGCCGTGGCCTTTTGGAACGAAGGTGCCTGGACGATCCTGGTCTCCAAGCCCGAGTACCTGGCGCAAATCTTCAAAAACAGCGACCGGACGCTGAAGAAAAAGGGTCTGGCCGAGAGAATCCCATGGGGTAGTGGCGCGAAGCTCTTTGGCATCAACATCATCGATTCCGATGACGAGCAATACGCCACCTTTCGCAAGCTTCTCAAAGACGGCTTCTGTCTGCCTGCACCACTCGACTCGTTTCGGGACAAGGCCAAGAGCCTGGCGGATGATCTCTTGCGCACCCAAGCCGAGCCGGAGAACCAGAAATCAGGCGTCTTGATTGGGCCACCTGTGTGGCGATGGGCACTCTCGGTCTGGGGTGACTACTTTCTGGACGCGCAGTTCGGCAAGATGGACTATCACACGTTCAACATTCAGCAGATCCTCGGTGTACAAAACCGCAAGTTCATGGGCCGCCTCAAGGGCCTTTTCCCATTCCTGGACAATCTTCCCTTCAAGTGGGCCGTGACCAAGCACTCGGACAAGCTGCTGCACCAAGTCCAGCTGAGCCTGCTTCGCCTGGCCGAGGAGCGATGCAAGATGCCACCACCCCCCGGCGGCGAGAAGAAGATTGGATTCAGCCTGCACCGGGCACGCGAGGAGAACCTCATGTCCAACTATCACTACGAGTGCAACCACAAGCAGCTCTTCATCGCCGGCCACGAAAATGTGGAAACGACGCTCAACTCGGCCATGGAGGAGCTCGGCGCCCATCCACACATCCAGAGTCTTCTCCGCGACGAGGTCACCAAGGAAATTCCGTGGGACTACTCCTTCAAGGACCTCGACCAGCTGCCGCTGCTCAACGCCATCATCTACGAGGCGCTGCGCCTCTACCCGCCGCTGGGCCACATGTCGAACCGCATCGCCACGGTGCCTTACGTGCTGGGCGACGACATTGCCGTGCCGCCGGGCATGATGCTCGGCTGGCACTCGTACGGCGTGCAGACCGACCCGCAGGTCTGGGGCGACGACGCGCGCAAGTTCAACCCGTCTCGCTGGGGCACGGACTCGGCGAGCGTCAAGCAGACGCTGCGCCAGAGGCAGGCTCGGGGCCAGTATCTTCCATTTGGCATCTATGGAAGGAAATGCCTAGGATACAACATTGCAATGCAGATGCTGCAGTGCGCCTTGGTTGAGCTGGTCCGCAATATCGAGTGGAGGCATCCCAACGGCTACACGTTTTCCTACGGCAGGGTACGTCTGTATAATGCAGGTTTTGCGTCACTACTAATTGTTCTTTTAGGCTGCCTTGGTCATGCCCGACAATATCACAATGGAAATTGTAGAGAGGCGAAGCAATGCCGAGAAATTGGTGCAGAACGAATAAGGCTTGGTCTTGCATCTATGGACTTTCAGTGGCACTCTGGCTGTTCCACAAATATGCGAATTAGAATCAATTTAAGAAACAATTATGATTATTAAATATGCAAATAGGTCATTGTGAAATTCTATTATGCAGAAGAAACCCTAGTCAGCGGTCTGATGCACGTGAAATTGTGTGATACTTGAGGTGTCTTCCGCCCAAACCGGGCCCAGACAGACCTTACCCTTCTTCAACTCCAAGCAATCTCACTCAACACGACAAATGTTTCTTTCTCACCTCTTGCTATCTATTCGTGACTTTTTGAACAAAATGTCTGCTCCAAGCTCGAAGCCTTCCTTCCCACAAGACCCGCTCCTGGTCAAGCTCCTCGATGCCGCCAGAACGGTCCCAGGTTCTCGTGTCATGATCCACGACACGTACGGGCTGCAAAAGACATACCCAGAACTACTTGCAGATGTTTTTTACACGAAGGGTCAGCTCGAATCTGTCCTGCCCGCGACCTGCTTCAATGAGAAGGGGTTGCTTCGCGAGGAATTTCTGTACCAGACGGCCTGCACCAAGACAGGCTACGAGTTTGCTGTGGCGTTCTTCGCTGTTCGCGCTCTAGGCGGAGCCCTTGTGCCCCTGGGTGAGTCTTGGTAGCCAACTTGTCATTGGTAGAATTGATTGCTGATATCGGTAGATGCTGCTGCCGCGCTTCAGCGTAGAGGCGATACGCTCGCCAAGGCCAACGCATTGTGTATCCTTGCTGATCAAGGTAGTGCCGCCGACGTGAAAAATACCGTCGACTATGTGCGGGAGAATGGCGGAAAGTCATTGGCGGTCGTACCCATCTCCTTCAGTCAGTCCGGAGTGTCGCCTGACAGTGTCGAAATTGCCAAAGAGACGGCACTGGATCCTGATGGGCCGGGCTTTGTTGTTTTTACCTCTGGCACCACGGGATACTCCAAGGGTGTGGTCCTTCGCAGGTACTGCTTTGCCGCCGCCCCTCTTGAGAAGGGGGATAGTGCCGTCGTCAACTACAATGCGAGCCACTGGCTGGGAGGCACAAAGAATATTATTGATGGTCTTTTGACATGCAAGACTGTTTTTGCGCTCAATACACCGGCCTCTTCCGCGGACGTTTTGGACAAGTTCAAAAGTCACCACATTACCCACTTCGTCTTCAACCCTGCCCTCTTGCGCGGCATCAAGCAATTGCTTCTTGGAGAAGGAGGAGAGCTTACACCAGAGACGAAAGCAGAAGCCTCGAGATACTTTGGTGGGATTACGTATTTTCTCAGCATCGGTGGCTTAGTCGATAAAGATACTGTCGATTTTTGGACCGAGTTGCTAGGATGCCCTTTCCAAAACAGGTACGGCTCAACCGAGCTTGGAGGGTTACCGACTCTGGGCATCTCTAATTTGAAGGTTCGTTGTTTCTATATGGCTATTTCTATACAGCACTTCTCTGACCATTGGCTTTCGTTTAGGGGTCTGTCGGCAAAATTGCTCCAGGTGTCGAGGTCAAGCTCTCGGAGGGAACCCATGGCCGACTCTTCATCAAGAGCCCTGACAGATTTCTCTGGTAAGCTGTGACTGACCCGAACAGAGGTCAAACTGTTTTAAGCGTGGATTTTAGCTAATATTGGCCTTTTAGCTACCTAGGCGACGAGGCCAAGACGAAGGCGGCATTCGATGACGATGGCTTTTACAAGACTGGTGACATTGCTGAGCTACAGCAAGACGAGCTTATCTTCCATGGTCGGGAGCGAGATGACTGTAAGTCCGCAAAGCACACAGTTTTCTATCCTATCTAAAACATTTCTAGATGTTGTACACGGCGACTCTACCATCTCGACTGTCGAAGTGGAGCGCGCACTGATGGCACTGGGCTACTTTGAGGAGGCCACTGTCGTCGCAGTGCCCGTTTCCGAATCCGTTCAGCTCTGCGGGGCTGTCGTCCGCCCCAAGGAGGCACAAAGAGCAGAGGTGAGCCTCGGCCGGGTACGATCGGACCTAGAGGGCAAGCTGGACGGGGAGAAGCGCCCCGTGGCGATGCGGATCCTGAAGCAAGACGAGGAACTGCCGATGACGGCCACCGGAAAGCCAGTCAAGAGACAAGTCATTGAGGATTTCTTTTACGACGGTGACTGCGGACGGGACTGGTTCACCCCCGAGACACCCCCGCCCAATGTCCAATGCGAGGGCATCAGTGTCACGATGTAGTCAGCATTTCGGTGACGTCGCGTTTTTTGCAGCTGGCGGAGAGTTGGTTCCCGACCAATCGGTAGTTGTCATAGCCCCAATACCAAGATGGATTATCCAATTCTTTTACATCCACAACCGGATTTTCAGGTGTCAGACTGTATTTCCCAACAAGGTCAAAAAAAGCATGAGGCGCGGGGGGGGGCTTGCAGAATCGTGAGCCCCGAGCTCTTAGACAGGTCTATCAAGACTTGCGTCTACCCAATCGGAAGTTGGGAGAAGTCTGCCGACTGCGGCTGAAGGGGGGGTGTGTCTGGTGTGGTGCCCGTTTTTGTCTCAGGCGTCGGGAACTAGTTTAGCCTCGACCAGGGATCGTCGGGAAGATTGCGCAGTAGGATACGGATCGTCGCTGAATGGTGTGCGGTTAACAACGATACGGATCAAAGACGAAGCAAGAGCAAAAAAAAAAAGAATTTGCAATGAATGCATGTTTGAGACCAATTAGTTGGCAAATACTAGTGACACAAGGTATGGATATTTCGGAGCAAATCAATTTTGCATCAGCTAGCCACCAGCGGGTGTAATTGAGCCGAGCTCGATCTGTTGGCAAAGAACAGATTGACCATGCCGCGATGAGCCGGTTCAAAGTATTGGGAGCTTGACCTTGAGTCTATCCGAAGCCCAGTTTTCCCAACCGATTCCTTCGCGGGCTTTTTTCATTTCCTAAACGTTTCCAATTCATTTCTCGACTGCAATTGCAGAAAGCAACCATGATTAGTCTTGTAAGCTTCGCAGTGCTTCTCGCCGCCACCGCTCTGTTCTATACATGGCGAAAGTGGCAGCGGCAGCCAATTCCGGAAGTACCTCTTCCGGAAGTTGGCATTGAGAGCCTCAAGGCACTCAATTTGAACCACGAGCTTCGGACCGAGTTTCTGAAGCTGGTTCGAGATGATGGTGCTGGGAGCTGGCCGCCGCGTGCGAGCCATCACGACTGGCCTGCTGCTCTGAGTGCCTACAGCCGCGTCTACGCCGAAGTTGCCCCTTTTTTGGCAACTGCTGAGCCATCTCTGGACGACGCTTTCAACGTTGAGCGATGTGCTGAGTTTCGCACTCGTATGCGCGTAAGTCTCGCGCAGCACGTGGATGCGGATGCCGCAGCGACATGTCTCGAGGCGGTCGTCCGTGGTGACTGGGGCGAGCTCAGTCGCGACTCTTTCAATGGCTTCTATTCCTGCGTAGCATGTCTTCGACATGCCTACAGGTACGTGGTTTTGTTTTTTTTTTTTTTTTTTTAAAAAAAGTCTTTCTTTCTTCAGTGCGGCTGATATCGCTTCAATTGCGATTCGAAGGTGGGCGACCAATCCCGTGGTTCGAGTAGCCCAAAACGAGAAGCAGTTGGCGTTTCCGGCGGAACTCGAGTTGGCATGGTCGTTTATCCAAAGGCATCTCGACATTACCTCGCCCAGTGGAAACATTGTGGCAAACATTATTTGCAACTTTGATGCCCAGGGTAGCCTGACCTACCGGGTCAACGAAGGCCTGTCCGAAGCAGTACTTCGCACTGAACTTGCTTGGTGCAAGTTATTCACCGATTCTGAGACTTTGGTAAGTAGCCTACTTTCTTCCGCGCTCTACAACAATTCTTCTTTACTGATTTATCATGTTCAACGTGTAGGCCACTCCCATGTACTGCAGCATCATCCGAGCCATGATGAGCTACGAACAAGGCGACAAAACGTCCTCTCTCGCGTACACCGAGGCCGTTTTTGAGCACCTTCGAAAGCTCATTCTCCATCTCTTCGACAACATGAATGATCCCAACGTCTCCCGCGCCATCTGGGTCCGTCACGTATCCGGCATCCACAGCTGGGGCCTGACGTCGGACTCGGAGCACGGCCCCGTCGAGTACGGCGGGCTGTCCGGCAGCCAGACGCTCATCTTCCTCGCCGTGGACGCGTTCCTCGGCATGCCCTCGTACCACTCCAATGAGGAGATCAGGATGCACATTTCCAAGAATATGCGAAATGTCTTTGCCGCCATGAAGAAGTATTGCTTCCGACCCGACTTGGCCAAGAGTGGCGCGGCGCAGGACTTGGCCATTAGCGAAGTCATGGAGCGCATCGTCAAGCAAATGAGGGTCAGTAGCCAGTACTCCCTACACACTGAAAATTTTGCTAAAAGTTTTTCATCAATTTATAGACATTCCGCGGCGTCCACAAGGTTCGAGCTGTTCGATTCCTCTCCGCGCCCGCGCCCGAGAGAGTACCCATGACAGCGGCCCTATCTGTGTTGGATGACAAGGAGACGGATGAGAAACAGCGAGCACCAGCGGAAGACCCGTATGCCTCCATCGATGGACTCTTGACAAAGAGACTCAATCAAACTGTTTGACGTTGCCCACTAGAGTACGTCGGAGCAAATATCGTAGATGCAGCCGAGTCACGAGACAGAACACGCACGGATGACAAGTTGAGACGGACCTGGATGTGTTTATGCACAAGTAGCCATATGCCGTGATCCTCTGCATAATTGAACAAGTGTTGAAATAATCAAGTGCACAAGATTGTACGTATCCTTATGTAGCTGCCTGAGTAGTTCCCATAAAATGCCATAAATCCAAACCTTTACAGCGGATGGTGGTCTATCCGATGCCCTAAAAAGAAATGTCAGCTTGCTGTAGTGGCGTGATTAGTACGACATGCATGTCTTGCCGGCCTGTCTGACTACTAACTCGCCTATTGCAAAATATATAATAAAAGCTCTGATCCTTCTTCATGGCAGACCGAGTATCTAATTCTCCCACGGCCGCGCCACCTCAACTTTTATTCCATCTCCGGCATCGCCTCATCCCCCTCGACGCCATGGCTCCTATGGACAGAGCATCAAAAGGACGGGCGCTGCTATGGACAATCATGGTCGTATACGTCCTGGTCACGTCTTGGAATTTTCTACACCTGGATACCGACCGCAACTTCCGCCTATCCAAAGGCCTGAATTCCACCGCCACAGTCAGTACGGCCGATTCGCAGTATGGAAACACCCCCCACGACCTACTCCATGTCGATGTCGTGGTTCTTCTCTCTAACTACAAGACAGGAGTAAGACTTGGCCGTACCTTGATCACGATAGGCACAGATTATATCTGCAGCAGCTGGTCGCACAGGTCGACGCACAGCCCGAGCAGCCGCTGTCGCCCGCGACGCAGCGCCTCAAGGACGCCATCGAGGGGGCGCCGCACCTGTACATGTATTTTACCGAAATGTTTACCCAGATCCCACCCGAGGCTCGCGACGGACAAAACGAGACTGTTCTGCGCGATCACGACCACATGCTGCGGCTTTTGAGCCACATTGTGAAAACTGCGCCTCCTCCTGGGCTTGGTATTCCGGTGCCGCCCATGGCTCTCATCCTGACAGACCCATCAAACACTGCGAGGTATGTATCTTGGTCTTCCCCCGCGAAAGGCCAGTCCCCAAATAACACAATATTATGAACAGTGGCCACGCTGCTTTTGCGGATCCGCAGGTCAACTTGTTACTCAAAGGCGTCCTGAACGAATGGGCGGATTTTCTGGGGGTACGTGGTCGTCATGTTAGCCTCCGTGCTTGATGTGGCACATGTGAGACATTCCAACACTAAATTATCTACTTGCAGAGTGCCGACTCGCTGCCGTTTGTCCAGAACGGCGTGGACGGATGGCTAGATAAAGATTCGCTTGTCGATCTAGAACGAGTGGCCAACATACGACCTGATTCAACAGCCAATTTTTCGGACCTTTTCGAGTGTAATGTTGAGGCCGACTATTGGGGCTTTCGTTCCTGGGATGGCAAGTAAAATGTTTACGATTCTATGGGCATTTCACCTCTGCTAACACACTTTCAGACTTCTTCACTCGACGGTTCCGCCCGCATGTGCGACCAGTCGCCGAGCCAGACGACGACAGCGTCATCATCAACGCCTGCGAGTCTGTCCCGCACACAGTCGGCATGAAGGCCAAGCTTCGCGACACCTTCTTCATCAAGGACCAGCCGTATTCCGTCCTCGACATGCTGGGCCACGATCCCATTGCCGATGAATTTGCGGATGCGACCGTCTACCAGGCCTTTCTCAGCATGCACTCGTATCACCGCTGGCACGCGCCCATCTCGGGCCGCATCCGCAGCGCCTACGTCGTCGACGGCACCTACTACAGCATGCCGCGCTTCTTTGGCGCCGACCAGCTCGGCATGACCTTTCCCAGGCCGCCGGCGGGCTTTGGCCACGCCATGCGCTACCTGAGCGAAATGGCCACGCGCGCCGTCATCATCATCGAGGCCGACCACCCGGGCTTGGGGTTAGTCGCGTTTGTGGCCGTCGGCATGGTCGATATTAGCACGTGCGAGATTACGGTCCAGGAGGGACAGCACGTCAAAAAGGGCGATGAGCTGGGGTCGTTTCACTTTGGCGGCTCTAGCTACTGCTTGCTCTTTCAGGATGGCGTCGAGTTGACGGATCTGCCTACGGCGGGCGACTTTCAGTCTCCGAATATGCCTGTTCTGAGCAAAATTGCAGTTGTTTCGACGCCTGACCTTGTGGTTCAGGCATAGTAATTTGTGCATCAAGCCACGAAGTACTGTAGATAGGTACATAATACAGGCATCTGCATTCATAATTTAATACCATCGGGCAAGATCTATGCATTTCCCTCTTGAGCCTCCTTGAATCCAGATTACAAATCTCATGAATCTTGCCCCCCCCTCCCGTGTGTGCATCTCGCTGTCCGCCATATCAACCTGCATTCGGATACTTCGTTCCCGTCTCGGCCAAGTGAGTGTCGATCGCCGGCTATTTTTTTTCCCATTTCGAATCGCCTTGTCGAGACGGCTCCCAGAGACCAGGTCCCCGGCAGCTACGTTTTTTTTCTCGCTCCCGATAACCCGAACCCGACGACACTCGGCCACAGTCTGTGCTCTCGCGATGTCGGCCGAACCCGTCCAATTGGAAACGCCACGATCCGCTAATAAAAGCTCGCTCAGCTAGCCACACGACGCTGTTGTCTCAGACAAGACATCCAGCCCGTACCCCGGTTCTCACCAACAAGTCTTCAAGGGGGGCGTGTGAGCACTCCCTAGTCGACTGCCACACCCCCCATGCTGATGTTTCAGTGGTACCTCATCTAGGATGACGCAGATCTTGCTGATAGGTTTAAAAGCGGCAACAGATTTGGGTCAATGGTCTCCTCAGCATTTACATGAATATTTTAATATTTCATTCCATTATTTATTTTATTTCTACATTTTTACTCGAGATGGCTTTCTTTTTCTCGGGCCCTCGCCAGCCCGTGTTTACCGTCCCGAACCCTACCAATTTCATCCGACAACAGAGACGCTGATATAAAATCAGCAATACTACAAAGCACGTCATCATTCTAATTACTTACACCATTGCAGCCTCCTGAATACATAAACTGCCAGCTCTGTACCTGGCCAAGTCTGTCACGATGGAAATCTTTGAAGTGTTCCAGCCCCTGCCCGAGCTTCTTGTTCAGCTGCCTCACCGGTTCTATCAACTGTCATGGCCCTCACTGTCCATTCTGAGCTTTCTCCGGCCATTGATTGCCTGTGTGGCCATCTATCTGGCTCTTGTCTTGAAGTCATCCTCGACTGCCAACTTTCCGGGACCTCGCCCGTGGCCCATTGTCGGCAATCTGCCATCACTGTACCGTTGCCATGCTGAGAGACAGTTTTTCGTTTGGTCCAAGCAGCTTGGCGATGTGATTCTGGTCAGATTTGGCAACATGCCAGTTATTGTGGTGAATTCAGCTGCTTCGGCCAAGGAAATTTTCACGGGCAGCGCTGCTGCTCTCTCATCCCGCCCAATCTTCCACACTTTTCATCAGGTAAGCCAACACCCGCAATTATGAGCATACTCTGTCGCGGCCACCGAATTGAGTGCACCAATCGCCATCTTCTCATTTATATAATATTACTATAAATTCTATTTCTAACATTGTATACAGTTCATTGCAGGTACCCTTGGACCGACCATCGGCACTGCGGTCTACGGCGATGCCTTGAAACGCGGTCGGAAGGCTACGGCAGCTGAGCTCAGCAAACCTGCTGTCAAAGCCAATCTGGACAAGATCGATCTCGAAACAAGGCATTTCATACACGAGCTTCTAAGCTACGGTAGCGAGGGCCTAGCCCCGCTCCACGTCTCCAAGCTTGTCAAGAGACTGGCCCTGAGTCTGTCCATGTCCATCTGCTACGGTCGGCGCATGTATCTCGGCGATCCCTTGACGCAGGAAATCATCGAGGTGGAGCACGAGATCCTGAAGCTGCGCAGCATGACAGACAATCTGCAAGACTTTCTGCCCATGCTGCGCGTGTGGCCTTTGAACCGGTACCGCGGGTCGGCCGTCAAGCTCTGCGAGCGGCGCGACGCCTACGTCCGGCAGCTCAACGACGAAGTCAAGGAAAAAATGCGCCGTAACACCCACGATCAGTGCCTGTGGGCCAAGAACGAGACGGCTGCGCACCCGCTCCCCATCAGCGAGCTCTCGACGGTCCTGCTCACGTTTCTGTCGGGTGGCCTGGCGACCGAAAGCAATACCATCTACTGGGGGCTGATTGCTTTGGCAGCAAGACCCGATATTCAGCAGACGGCGCTGCACCATATCCAGAAGACGTACCCGGACATCGGGGAAGTCTTTGGGGCAGCAGTGCGGGACACGGAGGAGGTACCCTATATCAGCGCTCTGGTGCGCGAAATCCTGAGGCAAGTTCACATTGCAGAATAATGCACTGCTTTGTATATCGGACATGACATCTAATGAAGAAAGCAGGTTCTACACGCCGTCACGATTGGCGCTGCCCCGACTGGCGGTACAATCGATTGTGTACCAAGACAAAATAATACCCGAGGGGAGTACCGTTGTACTCAACACATTCGCATGCAACAGAGGTAACACCCTGTTTTATATCCGCGTCACTGTATAACACAGCTAATATGAATGGCTCTCAAAAGATCCTAAATTGTATCGTGATCCTGACGTCTTCCGGCCCGAGCGCTGGTTCGAAGACCCCGATCAGCCCATCTTCAGCTACGGCCTGGGCTACCGCATGTGCGCCGGCTACACGCTGGCCAACCATGTCATGTACACGCTCTTTACCCGTCTGATTGCCTCGTTCGAGGTCTGCGCCGGGCCGGGCCTCGATGCAGACCCCATCTCCGGGTGCGAGAACCCTGCGCACCAAGCCATGGCGCCGCGGCCGACCGGCCTGTACTTTAAGCCACGGGATGCAACGCTGCTCAAAAGTGCCCTGGTACGCGATATCTACCACCAGATATAAGAGGGCGGATAGGCTGTGTTTTTTGATCTCGTTCAATCGATCGAGGTAGTGCTTGGCAGAGTTGTTTTGCTCGGTCTGGTTAATGGTGGAAGTTGTCGCGTCTTTGGAGGGAAAAGCTATTTGTTGTGGGTAGATTGTTTTCAATATATTAGATTATCCACATTCTCGTCTGAAGGAGCTCTATGGTGGTCAATATCTTTTTCAGATCATGTCATTGTTCCAGAGAAGGCGACCCTGGGTCATCTCATGCAATAGCCAGTGATGTAGGGTAAGTACCTCCACGTGCATTCATGTTTTCCATCAATGTACTGAAGGAGAACAGAGGAGAAGATTTGCCATCTTTAGTGGGACAATAAATCATTTCCATGTGCGAGAATGGTTCTTGCGTCTGCATACATGCAAAGAAATGACACATACCCCGCATTGGCTGCACCATTCACCAATGAGGCCATGTCGGAGGCGGCCGCTCTGGGAACGGGATTCCTTCATGGCAAATAACGTAAAATAACCACAATTTTAAGGATAGAGTTTGTGTGGCTGCAGTATCGTGCGTCTTTTCTCGTAATTGAGAAGAAAATCTCCCGAGAAAACCCCGTCGCCCGGCCCAAGACTGCAAAAGTTGGCCGAGATCATGCCAAGGTCGAGCAAAAACATTCGGCGAGATCCGCGGGGACCAGGGGGCCGTGCTCAGACTGCGCCTCGTCAATATTCCATAAAGGGTGTACGAAGAACGCGCTCAAGTGTCAGCTTGAATGGGAGAATGAAGAAAATTTCTACGCTATTGCATGTTTATTTGCTGCGGTTCAACTCTCAGGGTCCCATTGGTGGCCCAAGGATGCGGCGGCTGCAGCAGAGACGGCCGCGGGCTTTTGAGCATGTAAATGATTGGGCGCACCCGCAGCCTCGTTTCCTCGTTAAGCCGTTTGTGGTAGGAATACCCGTGTCTTGGCGGATGCCCAGCCGGCACCATCTTTCCGAGATGCCATGCGTATTTCCGTGTTGGACCATCAAGGTGCGTAGAGAGACATATAACGGTTCGGGCCTCCAAATTTCCTTTGCGGCTCAGATCTTGCCCGGATTCTGCCATTGAATCCACTGCCACTACGGGAGAGGCGAAAATTAAAAAAAATTAAATTTAACGGGGTATTTTTTTGCATCATGGAAGCTTCAGAGGCCTTGACGTCCAAGCCGGACCAGCGCCCTGCCGTCAAGCGCTGGTACCACTGGTATGATGCCGGCGCGAGCAAGGAAGAGCGAAAGCTCCTGAAGAAGCTCGACTTTTTCATCTTGCTCTATACCTGTCTGGTATGACTAATAACCATTCTCTGACTGGTCCCTTGCTAACTATATTTACAGACATTTTTTATCAAATATTTGGTACATTCCCTGAGCGAGTCTCCGATTCGAGCTGCTGGCTGACTAGATGAATAGGACCAAACCAATGTGACAAACGCCTACTTGACTGGCATGGACAAGGATCTCGGCTTAGGGAGTACGTTCTATACACAAAGTGTCTCTTTTCAAGAATTGATACTAACATGTTTGACTAGAGGGCAATGAGCTGAACTGGTTCACGACATACTTTAGCATCGGCGTCATCATCGGCGCCCCCATTTCGACATGCATGCTCACCATAGTACAGCCGAGATACTGGCTGCCATTTTGCACCATGGGATGGTCCTTCTTTGTGCTCTTCATGTACAAGGCGCAGAACGCCAGGACTCTCTATGGACTTAGGTATGCATACCTTTTCCCGACTTGCCGTCGCTTCGTCTGACCGGATGACTAGATTCTGCTGTGGCTTCTTTGAAGCTGGCGCCTACCCCGGCTGCTTATACCTCGTACGTATCTCTCAGACCATTGCATAGCGAAAGAACTGACATGAATGTAGATTGGGAGTTGGTATACCTCCACCGAGATCAGTCGCCGAACTGGAATTTTCCTCTTCTCTTCCGCTCTTGGATCCATGTGTTCTGGTTACATCCAAGCTGGCCTGTGAGTAACACTGCCATTCCCTGAAGCTAAAACAGCTGACATTCTCGCTACATTAGGCACAACAATATGGATGGTGTAGCGGGCCTAGCGTCCTGGCGGTGGTTGTTCATCTTTGACTTTATTCTGGGTATTCCCGTCGCTATATTCGGCTTCATCTTCTGCCCTGGTAAGTTCTCATCGCAAAGTTGAAGCAAAAACAGCAAATGGTTCACAACTAACCCCCTATAGATGAACCAAAGGGTAAGAAAATCTGGTGGATGTCAGATGATGAAAAGGAGCTTTCCATCCAGCGATTGAAGAGAGATGGGCGCGACGCCACAGGTACTTGGTCGTGGGATGTTGTTCGCCAAATTCTACGGTCCTGGCAATTCTATGCATTCGTCATTGGCTGGGGGTAAGTGATTTTGGATCCCTACACTGACTGTCACACACACCTTCGTTACTGACCATGAGATAGATTCGTTGAGCTCACCTGCGGCAACAACCTCTCACGATGGATGGGTCTGTGGCTCAAGAAACTGGGCTACAAATCTTCGAAGTTCAATACTCTCCCTACAGTGGTTTACGTAGTGGTATGTCTGTTTGAAACCGCCCAACACACTATTTTTTTCTAATCCCATTCGCAGCAACTCGGCTACATCTGCATCAGTTCCGTTGCCGCTGACTCGCTCAACAACCGATCGATACCGATGCTCTGTCTTTGCGCCACGCTGCTCTTCGGATACATCGTTCTTCTCACGGAAACCAACAATTTCAATTTGCGCATGGCCGCCTACTACATTGCCGGAGGATACGGCGGTCTCTCCCCACTCCTTGGAGGCTGGATCAATTGCAGTTGCGGCGGCAACAAACAGCTGCGCTCATTTACCACTGCCATGATGATTTCAGTGGGCTAGTAAGTATCCTGATCACGCGCGATTTCTCAGTATCTGACATGTTCCAGTGCCATTGAGGCCCCTGCCCAGCAAGTCTGGTTCCCAGTATCCGAGGCGCCCAACTTTGGTCGTTCACACGGGTATGCATATGGCATCGGCATGGTCGTGGCCACGGCGGTGTGGTGCTCTGCTGTTATTCCACTCATGTCGCGATACTGGTTCTTCAAGGATGAGCAGCCTTGTCTGGACTGCGACTGCGAGGAGCCGATTGTCGAGAGTACCAGCCACAGGGTCAATAATAAGGCCGGAGACGCCTCCGACTAGGCCGTGGCAGCCAGGAGGAAGAGAGAACTAGAGGGCATTAGCCGCGTGCGCCATGGAAAGCACCCAGCTGGGAATGTACAAACAGTGTTCATTCCCGGTATTTTACTCGCTGCATTTTAGCCTAAAAAAATTCAAGTTTGTTTCTCCAAGTCGTAAAGGTCATGAAGTAAGTTTGGCGACGGCCATCACCCGCCAAGCCCAGCCAAGCCTCGATCTATAGCTCTTGGTGTCATGGAAACGTGGAGTGCCGAGTGATGTCCAATTTGGCGATCGAATCACCAACAGCAAAGACAAATCACGTCGGAACTGAGCAACGGGTCAGAATGTAGCACGAAAAACATGTCCCATTCAAAACTCCATTGAAGCACTCTGGCCTCGACATAAATAATACAACGCTAAATTAACACGCTCTGCGAGTCCATCTCGCAGTATTCCCATTTTATTTTGCCGGCGCAGTTTTGCTATGCAGCCCAATGCAGCCCGTCACGTCGTAATATGTACAGAGGTATGCGGAATCATCATCTCAAAGGCGAATCATCAGCCAAAGTGCGGCAATCGCGCAGGCACAAACTCATCTTGACTCGTCTGCGAGCTTTGCCTCGACTTGGCACTCCGTGGCTCGTCGCTCGTCGCAGCCTTTGTTGCGTCCCGAGGCGGGTGCGATATTTGCTGCACGGGTGGCGGGGTCTGTACATTGTTCGTCGACAATACAGGCTTGGGTTCGGGGATAGAGTAAGTATCGGTATTAGTTGGTGCGAGTCCCCTCTGCGCTGCTAATTGGGCCGCCGCTTCTTTTTTGCGAGCAACCTCTTGGTCTTCTTGATCCTGCAGCCTCTGCTCCTCCATCTGCAAGTCCTGTAGCGACGGCACGCGCTCAACCGCGGCCGGGCTGATGGCTAGTGACGAAATAGAACGTTGCAGCGGCATGGTGTCGGCGGAGGAATTGGACGCTAGGGTCGTTCTCGAAAGGGTTCTAGATGCAAAGAAGCCCCCGCCTTCGGCCGGTCGCTTGCCTTTGCTGCTTCTCGTCCTATCACTCTTTCCGCTACTGCGATCATTTCGAACCATGTCATATGTGACGTCGTCATCCAGCACAATGGCATCTTCTTCGCCTTCGCCGTCGGACGGGAATAAATCGCCTCGTGAGCGATACGAATCTGACGTGCCTCCGGTGCCGCCAGATCCTGTCGTGCCACTCCGTTTACGCGACACAATGAGCTGGCCGTAGTCAGATTCGTCGTCGCCGCCGAGCAGGGGTGCCGTTTCGGGATTATGGGCATTTTCGTGCTTGCCCGGGTGATCCTGCAAGTCGGCCGCGCTGGGCTTGTATCGCAGAGTGCCGCCCATTTTCCAGGGCAGCTTGCTCAGGAAGCCAATGGGTTGGGTGCTGGGGATGATGGTGGGGTCGTTCTCGCTCGTCTTGCGGCGGGTGCCTCTGGTTCCGTAGCTCATGCCGCGCTTCCGCCGCGGCTGCTCGGCCGTGGTGCCCTCGCCGCCGAGATGTTTGCGCTGGCTGCCGCTACCCGCGAGGAGGCGGTCCCAGTCCTCGCCGGCCCAGTTGCCAAAGAAACCGGGGCCGCCGGTGGCATCCTCAGGGCCCTCCTCGCCGTACCAGTCTTCGTAAAAGTCAAACGAGTATTCGGCGCCGGCGCGGCCGCGCTCGCGTTCTCTGCGGCGGCGGATGCGCTCGTCGGGGTCGCCCAGGCAGACGGCGGTGCATTGTTCGAGGGAGCCGGTCAGGTATCCGAAGCAGGGGTTGATGTAGTGTTGCTGAAAGGACCATATGCCGGCGGCGGCATTCTCGGTGGCGGCCTCGGCATCGTGGGTGATCTGGTTCCAGCGCTGTCGCAGGCGGGGGTCTTCCAGGAAGGCCATGGTGGCCGGGTCGGGGTGAGTCCTCGGTCGCGAGGGCGCAGGGAGGCTGGTGGTGACGGGGCGAGCATGGGATGCGTGGTGTGTATGCTGGCTGGCGCACGATACAAGGCCATGTATAAGGTCGCAGGTTTCAAAGCGACATGTCCGGCTTGGGCAGTTGGTTCCAACCGGGCAGAATGGCAGCGCAGGTGGCGCAAACCGATGGTGTCTCAGAGTATGCAGGAAGACGGATGCGCGACAGGAGGGGAGACGGGAGGCTTCACTTTGCCGTGGCGATTTTGCGGGCCTTCAGTTGTCTGGTGTCTAGTGTCGTCACTAGTCCAGTGCTCCCACAGCGGCTTCCAGTGGAAGGCTGGGGAAGACTGACCGGCTCTAGCGTCCTTGCAGCGCATGGTGAGCGCTAGAGGACAGCGGGAGCCCCTGTAGACCCGCTGGCTAGCGTCCCAACAGATGCCGCCGCAGACGGCCATGATGAAGATTTATTTCACAACGCTGTATTCGTTGTACTAATTTACAAAGTATGAACAGACAGGTCTTATTGAACTCCGTTTCTCTAATTGCAGAGGCCAACAACGCTGTTGCAATTCAGGCAGCGCCAGTCACCCCTGTTACCAACCACAGCATTACCCCGCTAGGTCACTTCCTTAGTGGGCGATTACGTGCATACGCAGCCTGGCATTGACAAGTAATGGCGAGCATAGCATCGCGACGCATCAATCGGAAAATTCCCATTTTTTTTTCTAATAATAATCAACCGACTATTTATCTACCTTTCAATGCTGCCGCCCTTACTCATCCTACGCAGCAACAACAAGGCCGATCTGGTCCCGACATCGACTTACCCTAGATGCAACCAACAATCCCAGCTTCTCAGCTTCAAACCAATCTCGTCGATTGTGATGATGTTAACTCTCTGGTACAAGTCTACATGATCATTGTTGTTCTTATAGATAGTTGGCACAGCCCTTTGCTGTTGGTGGACTCGGCCTCTACTGTCACTCTGCCACAAAGCGGTTCCATTGGGAAAAGTCCGGGGGTAACCCGGAATAGACCTTGCATGAAACTCAATCCAGGCGGCCCAATAAGTCACTGTTGGAGATGACTGTAGGAAAAACAAAAAACCTTCAACATCACTCTAGTGCCCAATTTAAAGACTAATCATCCGCAAACTTCATTCCCCCCGCACCCGGCCAATGGTGGAGTGTCCTCGGACTGGCATCGTACTGCCCGGCCGGTAATTGTCAGCCGCGTCACCCGATAGGAGCTCCGCCATCCGGCACCCTCGGCAGCAACGTCATACCCTTTTGCTTAAAAATCCCAATGGACCCTGAACACCCTTCACACTCTTTCTTCCCGTCATGAACATTTGTGCAATTGATTATTTGAGCTGACAGTTGCTGTGCGACTCTGTGCTGTGCACCAGTATCCGAACCAAGCTACTGTCGCGGGCTACCTTATCGCAATGCAAAAGATTGCGTCATACCTCCCGTCTTGGGACACGACCAAAAAGGGGAGCAAAAAGGGCTTTGACAAGGCCTTCAAGGTTGTCGACAAGCTCGGCGCGCCCATCAACCGCCTCTCCAACCGGATTGGCAGCGAGGCCTTTTGGCCGACGACACTCGACAAGGAGAGCGACAAGGCCGCCAGAATTCTCAAGTCTTTTTGCAGTACGTCCAATGCCCCCAAAACGAAGTCTGGTGTATTCAAGAGCGATTCACTCAGCTCTCGTCTTGACCGAAACTGCCGAGGTCCAGCACTAACACCGGCGCAACAGAGGATGGCTTCTACACCGAGCAAGAGTCGGCCCCCGGCGCCGACAACGGCCCTAAGCAAAAACAGCGCGTCCTGAAAAAGATACCCCAGAAAGTCATAGAAAATGCTGTCGGCCTCGCCATCTTCACCACCATGCGCACCGGTCTCTGGATCTCCGGCGCCGGCGGCTCCGGCGTGCTCGTCGCGCGGCAGGAAGACGGCACCTGGTCGCCACCCTCGGGCATCATGCTGCACACGGCCGGCCTCGGCTTCCTCGTCGGCGTCGACATTTACGACTGTGTGCTCGTAATTAACACCCGCGCGGCCCTCGACGCCTTTACCAAGATCCGCGCCACCATCGGCGGCGAGGTCAGCGCCGTCGCCGGCCCCGTCGGCGTCGGCGGCGTGCTGGAAAACGACGGCCGGTGGAAGCAGGCCAACCGGCCGGTATTCACCTACCTCAAGTCGCGCGGCTTCTACGCGGGCGTGCAGGTCGACGGCACCATTGTAATTGAGCGCAGCGACGAGAACGCGCGCTTCTACAACGAGACGTCGATTGGCGCGGCCGACATTCTCGGCGGCAAGGTGCGGCACCCGCCGCGGCGGGAGATTCGCAAGCTCATGGAGACACTCAAGGCGGCTGAAGGTCGCGTCGACGTCGATAGCGACATTATGGAGGAGCTGGAGCACGAGCTCGCCCCCGGCGACGTCAGCGTCGCCGCGCCCACGGCCACGTTTGGCGTGCCCGAGGAGGACGACCCGGACCCATACGGCGTGGCGGCGCTCGAAAAGGAAGGCCTCGGCATCGTCGAGGCCGGCTCCCACGCCCGCGTCTCGAGCGACCAGTTCGAGTTCCGCCCGCGCAGCGGCGTCTACCGCTCCCGCGCCAACACGGCGGCCTCGACGCCCACCACACAGCCGCGATGGAGCGTCGGCGGGCAGAACCCGCGCTGGAGCCGCAGCAGCACCGACGCCGCCACGCAGACCGGCCAAGAGGCGACAAGCCCGGCGACGAGCAGCCACAGCTCGCGTGTCCTGACGAACCACATGGCGACGGCGCGTGTGCAGGAGGATCGACCACCGAGCTACGAGGAGACGGGCCGCGACCATACAGACGAAAAAAACCAGAGCCCGTATTCTGCTGATGCAGACGGAAGCTGGAGTGACGCGAATGGGCATGGCGACAATGGGAGTGAGTTTATTGATGCGGAGGAGACGGCGCCGAAGCCGGTGGTGCTGCCCAAGGGTCCGCCGCCGGCGCTGCCTCCGCGACAGGCGACCGAGACGAAGTCGCCAGTAGAAGCAGATTTTGAGGATTTAGATTTAAACGATGTCAAGAAATAACACGCAGTCAGTTGCTAGAACGAGAGAGGACAAGACGGCGCATATACGTTGGGGCTAAGGAAAGAGCCGACACGGAATACCATGATAGAGTAGATGTTTTACCTGTTTGAATAGTGCGAGCCTTGAATAATAATCATTTTTTGCATGGATGAAAAAACTATAGCACAGAGTTTCGCGAGGGCAGTTGTCCCCTTTTTCCTATATTATACAGTAAGCCCCAGCTCACGACCGATGATTTCCGCCGCCCTTTCGCCGACAATGAGCGCCGTGTTGTACGTGTTGGCGCCCACATTCTCCGGCGCAATGGACAGGTCCGCCAGCTTGAGGCCCTGCGTGCCGTACACGTTCAGATCCTTATCCACCACGCCGCCCTCCGCCCGCGGCGCCATCTTGCATGTGCCGACCGAGTGCCACGCCGTCTGGAGGTGCGACCGGATCCAAGCCTCGATCGCGGCGTCGTCCTCCTTGCTGTACTCGAGCAGCGGCAGGTTGGCCCGGTCCTGGCGGCTCTTGAAGCCGCCCTCGACGGCGGGACCGTCATGGCAGGCCGCCGCGCTGCCGGCGGGAAATTTCGGGTGGCTGGTGGGCTCCTCGCCGGCGTACTTGTCGCTGCGGCGCATGATTTCGCGCTGCTTCTTGTACGCCCACACCTGCTTGGTCAGGTCCGCGCTGTGCTGGAGGAAGCCCGTCTCAAAGTCCGGGGCCGCGCGGGGATCCGTCGACGCGATGTGGATGCGGCCGCGGGCGTACGGGTACGCCGTGTACGCGCCGCTGGTCATGTAGTGCGTCGGGTTGTCGGCGGGCTCGTTGAGCGCGACCTGGTCGCCAAAGTAGCCGTAAAAGTACGCCAGCACCATGATCGGCCGCGACGGCCGGTGCTGGAAGTCGCGCGCCCAGCACGCGCGAAACGCCGGGTCCAGCTGCGCGACCTCGGCCTCGGACGGGCGCAGCTTGCCGCCGACGTCGATGCCGTTCCAGCCCATCTTGGACGACCCCGCGGCCATGGCCTGGGCAATGTCCTCGCGGCCGCTGAGCAGGCCGTCCAGCGAGCCCTCTGGCGCCAACGAGGCCTTGTAGCGGTAGGTGATCAGGTTGTGGTCCTGGTAGTCCTCGCCCACGCCGGGCAGGTCCGAGACAACGTCGATGCCGAGCCGGCCCAGCAGTTCGGCCCGGCCGACGCCAGACCTCTCCAGAACAAGCGGGGTGTTTAGAGCACCGGCGGCGACTACGACTTGCTTCTTGGCAGCGATGAAGGCAACCGCCG
Source organism: Samsoniella hepiali (assembly GCA_001455915.2). Taxonomy (NCBI): domain Eukaryota; kingdom Fungi; phylum Ascomycota; class Sordariomycetes; order Hypocreales; family Cordycipitaceae; genus Samsoniella; species Samsoniella hepiali. The sequence goes on along the minus strand of LNDK02000024.1, from coordinate 2,406,848 downwards.
TCTGGTCGCGGTTGGCAGTCGGCTCGTACTCTACGCCACTGGCGCGAGTGCCGTCAAACTTGACCCGCGTGACAGTGGAGTCGGTCAAGATGTGAAGGTTCGGGCAGTTGCCAGACTGCATCAAGGGATGGAGGTAGCAGTGGGCCGTGTCTTGCCTCTTGCCGTCGGGGCTGATGTACTTGGCCCATCGCTCAAAACCATGACCGACTTCAAAGTCCTGCAGGTTCGACACGTGAGGCACCCCTAGAGACTCTGCAGCGTCTAAAATGTCGTCGTGGTTCAGCTTGGGCAAATGCGTTCCGTAGCTGACTTGTACAGGACCGCCATGACCATGGGCACTCCTGTCAATCTTTGGGTCGTCCAGCTGGTGGTTTTCTGCCTTGTTCGCAAGCGCCAGCATACTTTTGCCATCCCAGCCCTCTGTCTTCCAAGAGTCAAAATCAACCGCGGAGGCTAAACAAGGATGTTAGTCTACGCAGGGCAGAAAATCGGAACGGCATCGCCATCGTACCTCGCGTATACATGGTAAAGTTGATGGAGGAGGCACCGCCGAGGACTCCTCCACAAGGCACCACCAATGCACGATCGGCAAGGCTCGATTCTTTCTTGGCAGCGCGAAAGATGACAGTTTTACTCCCAGGGAATATATGGCTCATGAACATGGCCGGAGTGATTACGGCGGGATCGTCCAGGTTATTGCCACCCTGCTCGATCAAGAGGATGGACAGGTTCGGGTCGGCTTTCGCGAGCCGACTCGCCGTGACGCAGGCTGCGGTGCCGCCTAACAGCGTGTCAGAACATGACCAACCCCAGTGGACTATTGGGACGGCACTTACCTCCCACGAAGACGATATCATATTCGGATTTCAGAGTGCTCGACGCCATTTTGCGATCAGTGTCAGGGGCTTGAATGGTGGAAAAGAGAGGGAGATGCAGCACGATACCCCGCGCTTTATATCAGTGCAACTCTCGGAAACTTCCGTTTATGTCCGCGGACTCGGTGCGTATAGTGCTTATTGGTCGCTATTATTGTCGTAAACGCTAGCGCAGCCACTGCTGTATGCCTTGGATCCGCAAAACAGCGGTTTTGAGGCTTGTTGGCACAGCACATATGTACGGAGTGTGAGGGTGGACTGATGATGATACTTGGTCAAAGAGTGTGGGCCTGTGTCACATGCGTAACAATATGCCGCCTTGGTAAAATAAACGGCCTCGTTGCCATCTCCCTCTATATATCGAGTAATTGGACATATTTTGAGTTGTGACGCGAATCTTGCCACTCTCTCTGTCTTTATGACAGTTTTACTAGTGCTGGTACTCTCTAGCTTCTTTTAGTGCTATTATTAGACTTCGTTTAGTACGTACTTATGGCTGCGGCTTGCACGCCGGTGTATTCGGTGTGATTCACTGCTTAGACTGGTACTTGGGCTAGTGCTTATAGGGTATGCCTTGGTTACAGCTGGTAGAGGTCAGTGAGATGACAAAATTGGAGGTTTCTTTTGATGGCCCGGGGGGGCCGCAGTAACGTATTGATGAAATTGCTACCGCTCTCTGTTGGTAATGATGTATTGTCGGTCGGCGGGAGCAACCGACCAGACGCGACAGATGGACAGAGCCTAAGTAAGATTGATTCAATGTGGTGTATGGAGCGAAAGTAAGGGGAATCAAACGCACAATATGAGTAGCACGAAGCAGCCATCAGATTCAGAGAGAGAAGCGGAATGTTGTTGTATTCGAAGAGTCCGGCTGAGATGTCGGCGCCGGGGTGTGGGGATCGGGGCTGTGTGCGTGGGATCAACATCCTATTCCCGGGTGGCCCGTGAGTTTTAAGTCGGGCTTAAGTGTATGTGAGATGAGAATATTCGAGAACCTCGGCTCCGTATTCGAAGGCAAGGCATTCTCGAGAGTACAAACCATCGATATAATGCTACTGATCAGTTGGAGTCTACAACGGCTAGCCACCCACATCGCACAGCCCCTACTCCTCGACAATATCATAGTTGGACACACTTTCTGGGTTAATGATATCATGAACTTCTTAAAGGTCCAATTCGCATTGAGACACAGAATAATATGCAGCCCTTGCATCTTTTCGCTGCGCTTGGTGACGTTTTTGGTGTTGCCGTCACGCTAATGCCTGTTTCACATACCAACAGAGAATCTATGTGTTCTTTTTGAGTTAGTTTTCCTAGTTTTCCCACTTGGATTTCCAATGCTGCTGTTTGTAAAAATGCATGTATAAATGGCACGCTGTTCATCTTCATGTAATGGCCAAGCTGACACGGGCTCCGAAAGGGGCTAGCCTAGAACTGATAGTGGGGTAGTTCGCCGCCACAGCGAGCCTACAGGACACAGAGCGCTAAAAGCACAAACCGCAGGGAAGCCGGAAGTGCAATGACGAATGGCGACTGTGCCTGGTTGGGTAGCTGCTTGATTCGACGTTGAAGCTCTTCTTCTCACTTCCACATCATTCCTCTTCCTCTCGACCCTTCAACACCCCAACGACGTCAGTCTTTCCAATCCTACATACCGAACAAGATGGCAGACAACGACAAAGATGCCCTCGTGAGCGAATTCTGCTCTATTACTGGCGCGAGCCCCGAAAAGGTGCAGCTCTCTGCTTCCCCGCCACCACACGGCCATGTCATTTGCTAATCTCTAGGCGACAGGCAACACAATACCTCGATGGCAACGACTGGCAAATCTCGGCAGCTTCCAACTCGTATTTTCAAGACGAAGAGGAAGGGTCCGAGGCGGGCCCTTCTGCGGCCGCCGATGCCAGCTACACAGGTCCTCGTACCCTCGACGGCCGCCCGGCACCCGCATCCTCGTCTCGTTCTGCGCGACCGAAAGCCTCCAAGCCCAAGCGCAAAGGCGTTGCGACCCTAGGCTCGATCGGCAATTCCAAGCAAGATGCGGCTCCTAATGACGACGACGACGACGACGACGACTACGACGACGATGAGGATGAGAACCGCGGCAATCTGTTTGCTGGAGGCGAAAAGTCTGGGCTGGCGGTGCAAGACCCCACGCAAGATACCGGCCCCAGAAAGATCATCAATGACATTTTGGCCAAGGCCAGAGAGTAAGCGCACATTGTGCCAGCCTTGCACGAGACGGACGGAACATGGTGCTAACACTAGACAGAAACGTTGGCCGCCCCGGCTCTGACGACGAATCCAGCGCTACCCCCTCGCACCAGTTTCGCGGCACCGGCATGACTCTAGGCGGTGAAGGTGTTGAGAGCCGAACCATCCCTGACCCCAGCGGCGCTGCTGCGGCTCGCGGCCCCGAGCCGATTGAGCGAGTGCTGCACATTTGGCAAGACGGGTTCAGCATCGGTGACGGCGAGCTGCGACGCTTTGACGACCCCGCCAACCAGATGGACCTGTCCATGATCCGCTCCGGCCGCGCGCCTCTGCACCTCATGGGTGTCCAGCACGACCAGCCCGTCGACGTCAAGCTCGAGCAGCACGACACCCCGTACAAGCAGCTCCCCAGAAAGTACAAGCCCTTTTCCGGCTCGGGCCAGCGTCTGGGAAGCCCCGTCCCAGGCGCCCCGGCGACGACGGCGGCGGCACCTGCCCCGGCTGTATCCAGGACCTCGGCGGCGGCTGGCGGTGCCGCTCCCAGCAGCCCTATCCCCGATATCGATGCGTCGCAACCCACTCTCACGCTCCGTCTACAGCTCCCCGACGGCACGAGGCTGCCGGCTCGATTCAACACGACCAGTACTCTCGGCGACCTCTACGACTTTGTCAGCAGAGCATCGGCCGAGACGCAAACACGCCCGTGGGTGCTCGTCACCACATTCCCAAACAAGGAGCACACGGACAAGGCGCTGGTGCTGGGAGAAATGCCCGAGTTTAAAAAGGGAGGTACTGCTGTGGTCAAGTGGAAATAGACGTTTCGGGATCAGAGGTAAGCCTATATACATGGGCAGCGGCTGTTGGGCGCGACAGCATTTGGCCAAGATGACGACATCAACATGGACGACATGAATTACGGAAAGACTTCAACTAGATAGTAAAAAACAGCCAGATTCGGGTTATGTGCGTCTGTCTAGTGGCCACTAGCTTTGCTATAAAATAATGGTATCCGTTTGCCGCGCCTCCAACGCCAAAGAAATAAAGAGATATAAAAAGAGAAATATGCAGTCCGAGAAAGCCTCAGTCTTGTAGAGGGCGCAAGTCTACATGGAGAGTGGCAGTCCACCAGGCGCGTCGAGAAACTTGAAATGCTCAATGGCAATCTGGCAGTTGAGCATGGCCGCGTTGAAGCGACCCTCGCCCGGCGGCAACACCACCATGAGATATGTATTCGTCGTAAACTTGAGGATGAAGAGGCTGAAGCGCGTGCCGGCCTTGTGCTCCATGCGGGTAAACTGCTCCGCGTTGCGGGGCGTGCCGGTGAAGCGCGAGATGCTCTGCTTAAAGTGCTTCATAATGTTGGACATGCGCTCGAGGCGGTCCTCGGTGGGGTTGCGCGTGGCCTCCTTGGAGGTCCAGGACGAGACGGCGAGGAACGAGGTGCGCTCAAAGAGCAAGATCTCCTCGGCCTCGATGGCGAGGCCGAGGTTGGCGAGGTTGCGCTCGATGACGGCGAGGTTGGGGACGAGGTCGTGGATGATGCTCGCCCAGGCCTTGTAGAGGCTCTGGTCCCAGATGGAGGTGGCAAAGGGCGAAATGTCGAGGCGGGCGGGGTCGCCGCCCGAGGAGGCGGCGTACTCGAGGGAGCGCTGGCGGACGATGCGGACGCGCTCGTCGTAGACGGCCTCGCGCGAGGCGGGCACGACGAGGTCCATCTTGTGGACGAGGATGTAAATCTTGGCGCCGGGCGAGTACTGCAGCAGCGCCGAGAGGATGGAGACGTACGTCGCCAGGTCGCGGTCGACGTCGCGCGACTCAATGTCAAAGACGTAGATGAGCACGCCGACGTTGGAGAAGACGTGCACGCGCTGCTGCGAGAGGTAGTTTTCCATGAAGGCCTCCTGGCCGCCGCAGTCCCAGAGGTTGAGGGTCAGGTTGCCGAGGAACTTGACGTGGGAGAGGTCAATGTCGATGGTGGCGCCTCTGTTCGGTTGCGACATTAGCAGGGAGCTGGGGGAGGGGAGGGAGATGCATGCTGCACGCTGGGTAGAAACTCACAATCGCCGGGTGTCGCGCGCAATGTAGTTGCTAAAGATGATGCTCCGCATGCTCGACTTGCCGGAGCCCGACTTGCCCATCAGCAGCACCTTTTTCTTCTTGGGCTTCTTCACCTCCAATCGCGGCTCGGCGGTGGCGGCGGCCGCATCGGTGGCCTTGCCCTCGTTCTTGGGCGCCATGCCGGGGGGGGGGAGGATTCCGACGGTCGGCGGGAGGATGCAGTTTTTGTCGCCGGCGAGAGGTTGGGTTCGCGATTGGATCTATTGTCGAATGGAAGGGTTAACCAGGCTGGCTTTTGGGGGGCAGAGTTTCGTCGTTTCACGGGAAGTCTTGTGTTGAAGAGGTCAAGTCGGCCGTTTGGATGAGCTAAGCTTGGGCAAGCTTGCGATGGATGGCTGGGGAAGGTGGGGTAGTGACGGCAAGGTCGTTTCTCTCGCCAACTGACCACAACCAGTGGTTACACTAAAAAGTAGACGCCTACACGGAGGATTTACTACTTATTCATCCCGTATTGTTACTTATTTATCCCGTATCTGCTCGGGAGCAATCGCTGTCCGCACCCTCCCGCGCCGTCACGTGGGGTAGCCGCCCCAAACAGCGGCCACCCTAGCCGACCTTATATCTTCAGCGGGCGATGCGAGGACTGCGGCGAAGCGGCTCTCGTGCTGTACGCAATGCGCCCGCGCTCGCCTTGTCTCTACCGTCTCCATCACCACCGTGTGAATGATTTGGAGCGACATAAATTGATGCTGTTGCTTTCCTGGGATTTCCTCCGTGTGCTCGTGTGGATAAAGCAGCGTGGCTTTTCATCTCGGCGAGCTTGCCAGGTTCCCGCTTTGGCCGTTTCGATGGCACGTTATCATCGTCTTGGTCCGCTTCTCCCTCGGCCGCATCGCGACGTCGTTTCCTTATACCTTTGCCTTGACCAACCATCGCCGCTGGCCGTTTCAATGGCTCTCTTTGGCACACACCACCGTCCCTGGAAGTGTCCGACCGATCGACATCTCCAACCACCCGTGATTCCGATACCCAGTTCTGAATCCAGTCCAGACGAGGATTAACAGAGTCGCGTATGGAATTCAGTCCGCCTGGCTTCTTTGCCTGAATCTGGCGCCACTCTTGTTCGAAAAAATCATAACGCGCTTTCCAGAAGCCGAGGTCGTCTGGTAGCGGGCTGCCGTCATTCATCAACAGGTCGGTGTAGCGTCCCCGCGCGCGCAACTCTTGTTGTTTAATCACGTCCATGCCTTCTTGCCCTAGCTGCCGGAGAATGCTCATTCCGTGGGCGACTCGATATTTCCACCGTCGTAGACGTTGGACGGGGTCGTGCCATGACGGGTCGCTGGCGGTTTCGCTGTTAAAGGTTTGGATGGAGCGGCCTCCCGAGGAGGGCCCAGACCAGGCGCTAGAAGAGGCCGGTGACTGGACAGCTTCATTCTCTTCCGCGGTCATGATATGATGCTTGAAGGAGAGATAAATGCTGATGCATAGGAAATGAGTGCTCGATGCTGGCGCAAGAGGCGGTGTTGGCAAGGATACCAAATTAGGTAAATAAAGCACGCCGCTTTAACACCCCAGGAACTCCCTCCTCCTTGCGCACCAATAATATTGCTCGATTACATCTTCACCAATCAACCACCTCGTCTACGCGCCGTTCTGCAGCTTCCACCGTGTTCATTACCCCTCCTTTGGGAGCAGCGTTTCAGCCTTGTTCACAGCCCAGACGTGACTGCCTCAAGCTACAATTTGAAGCGCTCACATGTAATGACTGTTACGGTTGAAGTAGTTCCCGATTTGGCACTGGCCTCAGTACCTCGTGCCATCATGTCGCACATGGTTATGGCTGCGCAGAACAGGTACAAATGTGGTCGTGGTATTCGTTCCGGTATCTCATGCTAACACTACCATCTCAACAAATCGCTTGCCACTAAAGGGCAACTTGAACAAAGAAAACAGAACATTCCCAAAAAGCGGCCCAAACAGAATATAAGTCATCGGCACAATAATGAAAATAACTAGTTCTTCTCCTCTGCCAGCACAACTGTGGCCTTTTCCTCATCCTCCTCATCGGCGCTCGTCTTCTCAGACTCGGACGTCTCGACACCCGCGACGGCGTTTTCAAAGGCACGACCACGCTTCTCGGGACCGAACATGGTAGAGAAGATGATGCCAAGAGCGATAATGGCCGTGGCAATACCCATCACGGGGCCGTAGGCCTCGACCTTGTGGCCGCTCTTGAGCGTGATGAATGTCTTTTCGGCAATGGCGTTGACAATCTGAGCAGAAGGCGATGAAATCATGTTGCCAATCTGGTACGTCACACCGGGGAAGGTAGAACGGTAGGCAGGGGGGGACAGCTCGTTGAGATGGATGGGAATGACACCCCACGCACCCTGGACAAAGAATTGCATGAAGAAGCCGGTCGCGCTGAGGGCACCCTCACCGCGGGGTAGGATCCAAGCGGGGATGAGAATGGCAGACATGAGGGCCGAGCCGATGATGGTGCGGCGACGGCCGAGGAACTGGCTGGCATAGCCAATAATGGTGCCGCCAACGCAGGCGCCGACCTTCATCATGATGGAGGCGCGCGAGGCACCAGTGTTGGGAAGCTCCTTCTCGGTAAGCATAAAGGTGGTGTAGGAGTCTTGCGAGGTGTGCGAGTAAAAGTTGAACCAGGTCATGAGGAAGATGCAGTAGACGCACATCTTCCACTCCTTGGAGACCATCAGCTTGGTCTCGCGCCAAAAGGCGCCAGGCGAGGAAGCCTTCTTTCCGTTCTTCTTGGCCTCAATAAATTGCTGCGACTCGGGGAAGAGCATGCGAATGAGTCCGACGGCGATGGAGAGACCGGCTGCAAAGTTGTTGTGTTAGTATGGGCGCTATGTGTGGGTGGCGGCGGTGCCAAGAGATCATACCTCCGATCCAGAAGACAATTTTCCAGGTGTCGACAGCGCCACCAACGCCAAGATTGGCGCATGCTGCCAAGACGTAGCCGAAAGAGTAGCCTTGCTGCAGGATTCCGGACATTAAACCACGGGCGTTGGACCTGAAAAGCGTTAGGAAATGTGTTGACGAGGTGGCCCTATTTTTGGGATCAACTTACGGGCACTGCTCAAGAGCCATGGCAATGGCATTGCCGTAGACACCGCCCATGAAGAGGCCAAAGAGACTGCGGACGGCGAGAAAGTGCGAAAACTTGGCCGAGTAAATGGTGGCAATCTGCAAGAGGCCGAGGACGAGCATGTTGAAGACCATGGGCCACTTGCGTCCCCATTTGTCGCCGGCGAGGCCAAAGACGGCGGCGCCGACGGAGCGCAGCAGCAGGGTGAGGGTGATGGCGGTGGTGATGTCGGCCTTGCTGCGGCCGTAGTACTTGGCGAGCTTGACCGTCTGGATGGAGAGGGCGTGGAAGTCAAAGGCGTCGGCGACCCAGGCGAGCCAGCCGACGATGAAGAAGAGCCAGGCCTTGGGGGTGAGCTGGGCAAAGAGGCTGATGGGGTTCATAAACTTGTCGGGCTGCTGCCACTCGCACCGCGTCTCGCCGTAGGCGTTGCTGACGACGACGCGCTGCTTCCAGATGAAGAGGTCGCGGAGCGACTGCCTGGCCGTGGGGATGATGCCCTGGGCCAGGTCGTCGGCGGGCTCGTTGGCCACGGGACGGGTAGAGGTGGTGGCCATGGCTGCGGAGGGGTTCTGTGGGTGGTGTAGAGGTATAACGATGTGTGGTTCTGGATAGGTTTGTGGCCAAAGGTATGGAGGCTTGCCGGGCAGAAATGGCCGTAGTCTGGGTGCTGTCTTGCAAGAGCCGCCCAGTTGTGTAGATGGACCCCGGTTCCAGTCTTCAATGAGAGGGAGGAAGGAGCAAGAAGGATGAAGACAAGACAAGACAAAGGCAATAGCAGGGAAGCACAAGGAGAAACCTTTTCACTCGAGGAACGGCTGACCTATATTAATACTGAGGGGTGTGACGGGGTAGCGGATATCCTGGGGGGGAAGGATGGAGTTACCCCGACTTTTGCAGCTTGTCTGCAAGCCAACGCGGATCGGTCATGTCTCTCTCCAAAAACATCCGTTAGGGCTTTTTGTTCCAGCACACTTTTTTTTCCCCTCTGGCCCTCTGAGGCGAACCTTGGGTCTAGCCTTTGTCCGTCTTTGTTGTTTCGCCGCGCTTGCAAGTTACCAGTCTACTGCTCACCAGTTTCGCTACCCTTCCACCAGCGAACGCGTAGGGGCAAACCCCAAGAACTACACTTGGTAGGTTGAATCGGCTAGAGCTGGTTATCCAGCAACGTTCTTTTCCAGCGATTGGGGTAGTAGATCTGGATTTCCTATTCCGTGTCTTGGAGCCCGGGCCAGCTGCACACACGAAAACATGTCGTATGTTCTGGCTCCCAGTCCTGCTTAGCGGGCCAGACCCCCGACGCCACGGGCATCATAGTTGCGGTGGCTTTTTCTTCCTGTAATGCGCCCGTGATGTTGGCGAGCCAGAGCGGAGCATTGAGCCAGCTCGGACACCACCCATCTCACCCCAACTCGAGCGCCACGAGACCTCCAGAAGCCCCCCCCTCCCTGGTCGGTCGGTCCATTTTGCGCGACTTGTAGCCCTGCCCGTGTGTGGGGAAAGTGTGTGTCGAGAAGGTGTGTGTGTGGTGGACGTGTGTGGCTTGCATGCTTTGTCTCGTAGCCTGGTCTCGCCGAACAGTGTGTGTATGATTTTAGCGTTGAATGTGGTCGATGCTGTTGCCATCGTACACTTTTCTTTGTCTTGCCCTCCCCGAGGAAATGTCGCAGAAACAGCAGCAGCAGCAAGCAAGCATTGTTAGATGGGACGAACCCAATATTCCCCAGACCAGCGTCGCATTTCAGGGTTTTTCTGGGGAATGTTGCACTGAGCACCAGGTGGTCTGTTAGTATGCATTGCGGAGACGAGGCGGCCGAGACAACCAACTTCTCAGCGAGGCTTCAGGGCAAGGTTTCGGAAGGTTAAAGTCTTGGTTCTCTGGGCTGGGGTAGGAAGCAAGCTCCGCACGGGGGCCACTGTTTTTGGTATTAGCATACGTTTATTAAGGAGAAGCGTTGCATGAGGCGAGCTGGAAGGTTTGTTTGGTCGGGCTGTCTGAGGGTGTGGAGAAGGTGTCTACAGAACTCTGCAGCTGTCTGTCTTGCATTGACGGTGTTGGCAGCTGGCTGACGTCGCTTATTGAATTATTTAATCTACTGGATAGTAGCGACATGTATCCTAGCGACATTCTCTCTTCTCTCTTCCTTTCGCGTTTCCCCTTTTGTGCTCTGTCCTTTGATGAAACTGCACTCTTCTCCATGACACAGACACCTCTAACGAAATAGTCTAAAATTAAGCTTACAACAAAAGCTGTAAAGACAATTTTCTGGCCGCCCCAGTCCCAATGGGGTGCTGGCCCGCGAAGATCCTCGCGTGGTCCCCCGCGCCAATGTTCCATCCCCGCCGCCCATTTTTCCCTCGTCTCTCGGCGTGGGGGGGCACGTTTGTTCTCTCTGATCACTGATCATACCTAGTAGAAAAAGTCAAGCCACAAGGATTTTCGATTCTGGCTTGGGGGGAAAAACACGGGCTCAGCTCCTCACCCGCCGGGTGTCTACGGAACCTGCAGAGCTCCGCCGCCATTCCACGCAGCCTCATTGCGCCGTCGCCGTCGCCGTGTGTGAGTGCTGCCACTACTTCTCCCGCATCCATGTACCGGGCAGCCGACCTCAAGCAGGGTGCACCCCGGGAGGCCATATGCATATTGGGCTCCATCACAGGCAGCAAGATAAGGACAAGGCGAATCACAGCCTGCCGTGCATGCAGTGTGTCTCCATCCTGCCCCAAGAGAATGAATCGTCGGCCCAGCGCTAGGCGCAAACTAAAAGACCAAACCGACGCCACACGACTCCGTCGGTACACGGCTGATGAAGAGAGTAGTGGCAATTGGTCCTCGAGCGGCACCTCTGTGATCGACTTTGTGTTGTGGCGCGCGTCTCTGGTGGCCCGTGGTCTTTTTGCAACCTTGTATCGGCAGCTGTCTCCTCTTGCAATGCTGCGGTGTGACTTGTCTGCTATGGATAAAATGAAAGATCTGGAATTGTTCCGAAACACGCCATTGCCTCGACCGTGAAAGCAGGTCCCTATTACACAGCTGACCCAACATCGCTCCGTGCCAAGAGCTCCCGTTTGATACCGTTCCCCAGACCATGACTGAGAAAATGATACAAAAAAAACGGTCTATATTTGTCCGTTCCCAGTAATAATCTCATCACATATTACGCTATCCATTTCGTCTTGGCAAGCTCGACCGCTCATCGTCCACAAACCACCAACGGCCACATTATCACGCCTTCTCGGGTGGACGCGTGTGCCCAGAGAATATCATAGATTGAGGCTCAACTCACGGCCTTGGCTCTTGGCTGGCTTTTTTTGAATGATATGATCAATCCCTTACCCACGCCACGGCAAGCCCGCAAGCCAGGAAAGTCCCCTCCGCCGCCGCCGCCGCCACCGCCACTATGCAGGGCTCTTTTCTTCTTTGCTCCGCTAGCGCCATGGCAAAACCACTTTGTGCATCTCGGTCGGTCGCCGCAAAAAAAAAAAACACTAAGCCCAAAAACTGGGAAATATGGTTCTTCAGTACCCGAATGGGTAAGTAGTTGGCTGAACGGCTATTGATGTGCCGAATTTGTTCCAGGCCTTGTCTTGTGCCAAGACGTGTCAGCCCATGAACATGTGTGCTGGTGCTTTCCCCACAGCCAGCCTCGCTCTCAGACGCATCACACAGCTTCCTTCGAGCAACGACCAAACCACGTTCAATGGTCCAATTGGTGCTAATACAAATAACTTCTGGAATATCCCTCACGGAGCTCCATTCCACCCAACCAGCGAGTGCCCTGCATCCTTACTACCCCGCGCCCCCAGAAACGGTGCTTACACTCTCTCCCCACAGCTCGCTTGGCATAGTACCCGGTGATACCCCGTCCCGACCAGAGTACTGCTCTGGAAAAGGCCAAATTGAGCTGTGTGAGTGGCCAGTACCCCAATTCTTGACTTCTGAACAGGCCCCAATTCCAAGAAAATAACCCGGAACTGACCTCCAGTGTGGCTTCACTTCACGGATGGCTGACCACATTTGGTCTTCCATTCCGAGACTCATCAATATTGTAATCATGGGTGACCATGTCGAACAAGGATAGCAGCACAGCCCATGCTGCCATGCTGTTACTTCTGGAGAAAATGTACCCTCACAAAAGTGCCTTCACAAAGCCGCCTTCACAAAGCAGCAACCGTCTACCAGTGTGGGCCGCGCAGCTGCGGAACCTCAGGTTGGGGTATCAGATTCATCTTTTCTCTTCTAACCGCTATTCTTTAGTTATATACATAGCGATGCATCTCCCGAGGCCGTCGCACCTTTCGCCCAGGCAATTCGAGAGTAGTGGGCTCGTCAAGCCGTCGTTAGATCTAGCCTTGCAGCCATCAACAGGAAATGTTCTGGTGCCAGTCATCAAGCCATTCGTCGCCTAGTCCACCCGATCCTTGCTTCGAGGATGTGCTCGTTCCAGCTCCGGTGTTGTGAGCGACGATCGAACAGGCAGGTCCTTAACTCCAATAGCCGTCACAGCACCGTCCATATTCACCGAGAATGATCTACCACGCCAACTCACGGTTGTGCCCAACAGAACGGCAATGGTCCAAATAGGTAGCGCCAACACCTCACGGCCGATCCAGGCCGGCAGCCATTCCGTAAACGGCCGTTTGTTCATGCCGTCGCTTGTTAGGGTACCCCTGGCAAACATGGGCGTCTTGTGGTCCGACTTCATCGACTTGCCAGTATGGAGATGTTGAAAGGTGAACCAGTCCACCGTCATCCATGCAGCCATGGCAAGCAGCCAGATGCAGCCGGCAGCCGTCCACGTCTGCGGAATTCCCCAGCTGTGATTGAACCAAGGCAGAGTTGTGAGTGCAAACGCAAGATAGGCACAGCAGAGAATGGATTCGACCCCGGGTTCGACAAGGGTCGCCGCCAGCACCGTGAATTTACGTGCGCGGAGCCATCGAACTCTTCGCGCCACGTACGAAGCGACACCCATACCAGCCATGGGCTGGATAACAAGATCACCCCAAACGATGCCGTGGTTGAGGAAGCCCGGAATGTTGGATTTCCACAGTAAATCACCAATGAGATGATCTTCGCAGATGTTAAACGAGAAATGGTCAACACCTGATGGCCTAGGTGAAACACCAGGCGCTGGAGGGTGAGAAGGTGCGGTGATTTGCTCGAGATGCGATTTGCGGAACATGTTGCTCTTTCCTACAATACAGGGAGCAATTCCGACAGAGTTGATGGCTCCGTAGAACTTGACGTGCGTAGTGGCCATGAACATTTCGTCGAGGCGGCCACCGCCTTGGCTCCATACTCTTGTGCCGAGGTCCTCGCCAATGTTCATTGTGCCCATGTCGTTGGCAGTGCCCGTGGACGCGAGCAGCGCTTCTTGGCTCGCCGCATCTTTAGTGTAGTCCACCGTGTCAATAACAAGCGGCATGTGATGCACAAACTTGTACGGCTGCACCACTTTGCCCTGTGGCGCGAAGCCTGACAGCTTGTCTACCATGCGGCCGAGCACCCCGGTCGACACCCAGACGTTGCAGTCAATGATCCATATTATGTCGCCCTTTGCTTCTCGGTAGGCTCTGCTGATGTTTCGGATCTTGGGGTTCGGTCCTAGGTTTTCAATATGGCCGTCGGGCCCGTGCAGGACGGGGTCCTTGGCCTCGACGAGAATGCGGACATCGAAGCCGGGAAAATCGCGAACGAGCTGCTCCAAGATCGGGTACGCGGGGTCGGTTTCGTCCTCAACGCAGAGGCGGATCGAGCAGCGGTCGGACGGGTAGTCTTGGCGGAACGTCGAGGCGATGCAGTCGTAGAGGTTGGGCTCGATGCCCTTGACGGGACGAATGATGGTAACGCTAGGCGCATCGCAGCCGAGCTTCGCCGAGACAGACGGCTGAGGGTGGTGCGAAAAGTAACGGAAGCTTGATAAAAATGTCAGCGAAATCACAACCTCTGACCAAGCAGAGAGAGGGCGCCGCGGTTTGACATACATGGCGCTAATGCCGACCGTTTGGACAATGACGATGAAGCAGCACCAAACGAGGCAGATGGCGGCAACGGTCTCGACGAACCAGGACATTGCTGCCGCCCGGTACAGGTTTTCAGGTCTGGCGGCAAACGAGAGTGATAATAATATTTAAAAGGCCGGCCATTACCAGCAACAGTGGCCAAAATCTCCCAGGCAAGGAGCCTTGTCTTTTTCCGTGGTTCCCGAGCGAGGGCAAGCACGTCGGGCCGTGGACAGTGGTGGAGCAAGTCAACAGTCTTGTGATGGGGCTCTGCAATTCTCCGCCTGTGCCTCCTTCCGCATGTCACACCAGGCAAAGCATCAAGATGAGACGGGCAGTTTGTAATTAAATATTGTACAGAGCGTTCGGAATACCAGCGTCACGCTACGTGGCCCAAGAGGCAACGATTTAACCAGGGTAAACATAGGGGTAGGTAGCTAAAAACATGCACTGTACGGAGCAGTATGCCGGCACCTAGAAAATACCTAGGTAGGTACCGTACCTAATATATTGAGTCACAACAGATTGAGACTCCCTGAAGCTTCGCCATATGTTGAATGGCTTCCACAGATTCTGGCGTAATGTGTTTATTTTCAATACGACCCCCGTACGGCTTCAATTGTTTTATTGATTTATTTTTCAATTCTTCCTGTCATCACAGCGCAGCTGCATCGCACAGCAACACAAACGCTGACCTGCAAAATCTGAAAAGCGGAGACTTCACAAACTCGTGATCTCCACCCTCTAGCTCCATAGTCAGGAAATTTCTCTGCCAGCTTTTCTTCTTCTCACTCTTCTTCCTTCTTCATCTGGCTGGACTGCAAAGAACTTCTTCGACGTGCCAACCGCCAAAGTCTGGCTGAAATTGCTTGATTGTCATTATCATCGAGGCGAGTCTGCCTCACATCGCTGTCGATGACCATGTTGTCAAGGTAAGCGAGAAAATCTCTCAGGCGCAGCTCATGCGAGCCGTCTCTGTAACACACTTTTGCGCACAATTCGCTTCCCCTACCTGCCCTCGAAGCGCTTTGCTTCTTCCCCCGCTGTTAAGTGATGACACCAAATTTCGGAGCTTAGAGAATCCATTCATTTGGTCTCTGTGAAGGCAACTGAATATAGACTACAACGGTATCTGATACAGCACACTCAAACTGCCTTGCTTCTTCTGCCATTTCGTTTTGGAACTAGTGCTAACAAGCAAAAGATATGATCAGGACCGATAATGACTGAAATAAAAATCTCGCTGCCGCCTACCGCGGCGCCGGAGGACTCGGCTCCTCCCAAGCCCAACGGCAAGCTTGCGCCTAAACGCAAAGGCCCGCCTCTGAATCAGATATATTCCTTGCCTGTACCGATTCGGACATTTCCGCTACCGGCATTCTATCCCAACAATCCCATTTCCATAATCCACGTAGCAATCGCATGGCTAAAACAGACTGTACGCCCACCGCCTGCGGAACCATCCCTCGTCTACCATGGCGTCTGGTCTGAAAGCACCACCTCCGTCCATATTACCGACGAGAAATCCATGAGGGGGCTGTGGGAGCAGGGCTTCTTCGGTAAAGGTAGTCTAAGCCGAAGTGAGCCGAACTGGCTCCGTCGCGAGCTCGTTCGCAAGGGCCTCGAGGAGACGCACGTCAGTGAAATCCTGACAAACCAGCGACGACAGGAACGTGCCGAGGCGAAATGGGAACGTGCCAGGCTTGAACAAGAGGCTATCCGCCAGACAAAGCTCAGCGAATCGCAAAAAGTTGCTGTTGCGACGGACGCGGCGATAGCTATTGCTGCACCCGTTGGCCCAACTGAGCTTTTGGCGCTTCCCAACTCGCTGTTCGACATCAAAGTGACAAAAGCAAAACTGGCGACGACGTCTATTCTTGTAAACGGCGACTACATAGCACCGCCGCCTGAGCTCTCGCTCATTGAGCAGCTTGCCGGCATCACCGACGCTGCTACCAACGGGTCTGAAATAGCTCCGCAGACATCAGCACCGCGCTCCCGTTGTAGCTCGACAGTTTCCCGAGACGGTTCCGAGAAGCGACAAAAGAGCGTTCGGTTCTCACCGAAGGTGGAATCCACGACGTTTGATTTCTCCGATCCCCCACGTCTCAACGTCACACTTGATGGAGAGAGTGGCCAGCCAACACCAACCCCCGAAGACGACGCGCCAGCGACAGCAACGATGTCTTCCAAAGTTGTGGTGAACAAGGAGCATCTCCAGCTTACTCCAGAAGAGGCCTTCTTCCTCAAGTTTGGTCTAGGTGCGCTCTCTGTTACGGATCCATACTCGGGGCTCGACTTGTCCACTATGGAAATGCTGCGCCTATTCCGCGAAAACTCATATTCACCTCCGCGAAACGGGCCCGACGCACCTGATTTACAACCAGACGACAATTTTCTAGTACACTATGTGGTCTATCACCACTTTCGGTCGCTTGGCTGGGTTCCTCGCGCGGGCATCAAGTTCGGCGTCGACTGGTTGCTGTACACTCGCGGCCCAGTGTTTGACCACGCCGAATTCGGCCTCATTGTGGTACCATCCTACTCGGATTCCTGGTGGAAAGCAAACGGAAAAGAGGCAGAAACAAAATCATGGGCATGGCTTCACAGTGTGGTGCGAGTGCTGTCACATGTCACCAAGAGCCTGGTGCTCGTGTACGTGGACGTGCCGCCGCCGCCTGTCTTTGACGAGGCCATTGTAGCGGGCCTAACAGATGCACTGAAACTGTACAAAGTAAGAGAAGTCATGGTGAAGCGCTGGGCGGCCAACAGAAACCGGTAGCCACGGATTTGTTGTATATAGTAGATTCCCATTTTGTGTAACATTAGCGGTTTTTCCCTCGGCAGGAGGATGTATATGCATGGACAGGTTGGCGCATTCGGTATGAATGATGAATACATTATGGTTGATGTTTGTTGATTTCTTGTTTGTATTACTGGGAACAAATTCGTGCTCTAACAATAGTATTGATAGACGGCAAGGTCAAAATCCGGGGGACCCGGCCGCAGCCGGACGGCGATGCGCAACGGCCGAGGCAGCTCCCCCAGAGTTTTGAGCTTCCTCCACTTGCCGACAAACTACCACAACCCACAAACCTCCATATATCAGCGCAACCCCTCTCCCGCTCGTCCGGGGGCTTTCTTTAATATCCGTACATACCTCACCTCAGCTGAATTTCCCTATATGATATAAAAAAAAAGAGAGAATATCGCAAAATCCGTCACAGAAATAGTGCCAACCCGACTTACAGCTGATAAAAATGCTCTCGCCCGGGCGACTCTTGATGCGCCGGGCGCCTCGGCTCCGTCTGCGCCTGGCCAACGTCCGACAAAACTCAAGCACGGCAACGGCGCCGCAGACAACGCAGCAGCATGAGCCGGTAGGCAGCACACCACAGCCACCACCCTGGCGGCTCAAGGAGCTGCGCCAGCAGCAGGGCCACCACAAGCAGACGCTCATCCACCACGCCGGCCTGGCCACGGGACCGCTCTCCTACGTGCAGCACAGCGACCGCATCGTCGTGCAGGCGCAGGACAGCGGCGGCCATGCAATCACGCTCGACGCGGCGTCCCTCCGCGACGGCTGCCAGTGCGCGGCGTGCAAGGACCCGTCCTCGGGCCAGAAGTCCTTTGGCTCCGTCGAGATCCCGCGCGGCCTCGCCGTCGCCGGCGTGCGGGAGACGGCCGACGGCCTGGCCATCCGGTTCCGCAACGACATCCCGCGCTTCTCCGCCGAGCACGAGACGACGGTGCCGTGGGAGAGCCTCGAGGTGGCGCTCGGCGCGCTCGCGGCCGTCGACACGGCCGCGGTGCCGCCCGTCTTTCACGCGGTGCGCGCCCGCGCCGGGCTTGTCCTCTGGGACCAGGCCAGCATCGCCACCCGCGTGCGCCGTATCGACTACGCTGCCTTTATGGACACCAGCAACGACGACGCGCGCTGGGCCGTGGTGCTGGACCTGGTGCGCCTCGGGCTGGTCTTTTTGACCAACGTCCCGCGCGACGAGGAGTCGGTCGTGCGCATCACGACGCGCCTCGCCAACATCCGCGAGACCTTTTACGGGCGCACGTTTGACGTGCGCGCCAAGCCAAACGCCGAAAACGTCGCCTACACCAGCGGCCACCTCGGCCTCCACCAGGACCTGCTGTACCTCGACCCGCCGCCCAAGATCCAGATCCTGCACTGCCTCGACAACTCCTGCGCGGGGGGCGAGTCGCTCTTCAGCGACGGCGAGCGCGCGGGGCGTCTGCTCCTCAACCACCCGTCCCTCGCGGCGCCTCTGCGCGCACACCCCGTGCCGTACGCCTACACGCGCAACGGGTACAGCTACGCGCAGCGGCGCGCGGTCCTGCACCACGACGCCGCCGGCCGCTTCGAAAACGTCTTTTGGTCGCCGCCGTTCCAGGGCGCGCGTTCTTTGCCCCAAGAACCCCCGCTGCAGCCGTGGCTCGCCGGCGCGCGCGTCTTTGACAGGCTCATCCACGGCGCGGCCGCCGTGCACCAGGCCAAGATGCGGCCGGGCGAGTGCGTGCTGTTTGACAATTTACGCGTCATGCACGGCCGCACGGCGTTTGATGCGGGCGGCGGCGGCAGCAGGTGGCTGCGCGGGGCGTACATTGCGCAGGACGACTTTGTGAGCATCGCGACGCAGGTCCCGGCTGAGCTGATGGCGAGGAAGACCGCGGATGAGGGCGTGTGGTACGACGGCCATGAGGACAAGCTGCGGGCGCACAAGGCGTGGACGGCGGAGGCGCAAGAGGTGATTGCAAGCGAAACGTAAAAAAGAACATGACGATGGACTATTTAGACGTGGAGGAGTCTTTTAACGATGGAATGTGATAGATGAATATAGTATATTGAGCTAGTGTTCTTTACTCGGCCGCCTTGATGGATATTATGCCATCGGTCTTTAATAGGTGAATATGGTATATTGTGCTAGTGTTCTTCAGTCGTCCTTGATGGATATCGTTGCTATTGGTCTTTAATAGACGTTAGTCAATCGACGCTTCTGGTTTTTTTCCTCCTGCCAAAATAATGCAAAACCTCATCAACCATCCCCTCCTTAGCAAATTCTTTTACATTCCCACAGCGTTTCCTCAGGCCGCGCCTGTTGCCCTCTGTGGCTTAGTCCCACTTCTTTGGTTCAACGCCCTCTGGCGCAACCGTCTCGACCTTTCGGCCCTTGACGTCGTTCCAGTCGGTGCTCAGGCTGGTGCCGTTGCTCTCGGTGAAGCTCTTGGTCATGGCGCGCTGCTGCTCCGGTGTCGCGTTCTTGAACAACCTCTTGAAGAAAATGTTGACGTCGCCGTCCTCGTCTTCCTTGCCATCCTCGCCCACGTCGAGCGTGTCCCAGTTCTTGGGACCTGTGCGCGCTGATGACGGGTACGCAGGGCCAGCCGCCGCCGCTTTGGCGGTAGAAGCTTCCGCGGCGGGTTTCGACTCGGCTGTCACGGCGGCAGCGGAAGTCACGGCGGGAGTAGCTGGCTTTTTGGGCTTGCCATCGGATTTCAGCTGGGCCCATTTACCAGGCGTCTTCTTGATGAGGTTAAGCTCGACCTTGTTTGGTGTGACGGTGTACTTGGAGGCGCTTGTGTCAATTTCACCCCAGAGGTCGAGTTGGAATGACCTCGCATCGCCGCTGGGGTAGATGACGCTGTCGAGATGAACCGAGGTTGGTTGAAAATCAACCTTGAGCTCCTCCTTATTGGTTCCCTTGGAGAAGATGGAGACGGACATGGTTGTGTTGCTTTGGAACTCTTGTAGTCGTAACGGTGTATCGCTAGACACAGCCGGCCTAGCAGCAGCAGCGGGCGTTTGTGTCGAAATAGGTGCGGCAGTCGGAGCGGCTGCAGCGCTAGATGCAGACGACTTCGTGTCTTCCGTTGTACCGGACAAGTCTGCAAGCTCCTTCTCTTCGGGTTTGGACGCTGCTGTGGCCGTTCGCGCGGGGTCGTCGGCAGGTAGCTTCTCCATGGCCGAGAGGATCTGAACGCGCAGCGTGCTCGCCATGCGCCATTCCTTCATGTTCGTTGGTTCCAGTCCTCCGATCATGGTCATGGCTGCCGCGCCGCTGCCAATGGGGGGCATAGTTGCCGGACCGTCACCACCGCCCTGGCCGCTCCTGGCAAGGTCGTCGGTCTGCGCCTCCTTCAAAGCCTGCTCGGCGGTCGCCATCCAGTGGCCCGTCGCGGGGTCTTTGAGGCCCGCGACCGGATCTTCCTTATCCACGGCGGGCGCACCCTTGATGAGGCGCACGGCGTAGATGCAGCAGGCGTCGGCGTCGGCGAGCCGGCCCAGGCGAAAGTAGGCGACGGCGCGGCGGTAGTGGGCTTCGACCATTAGCGGCCGCTTGTTGCGGGCATAGGCCGTGTGCCAGGCGAGGTTGGCGTCGTCAAGGGCCTCGCCGTAGCGATGCAGTTTGATGAGCACCTTGGAGCGCGCAAGCAGCCAGACCGGGTTGGCGGACGACTGCAGCGCCTTGGAGATCTTAGTGATGGCGCCGTTCCAGTCCTCGGCCTCAGCGGCGGCCAGCCCCTGCTGGGCGAGGGTGATGTGGGACATGGTTGGGGAGTTTGCGTTGTACTCCTTGGTCCTGATCCTGTGTTTCTCTTCGGCCAAGTGATGTTGAAGGAAAAGAAAAGCCAGCTTGGCGACGTTGGTTACAGAGGTGGAAATAGTCACGCGAAGGCGGCAGTCGAGATGCTTCGGTGGGGCAGCAGCAACGGTGCACAGCACGGGCTGCGAGGCGTCAAGCACCAAGCAAAGCAAACAGCGTGAGGGGCCGTATAACCCGGGAATAAACGTGGTACAAGTGATAAAGTCTATATAATTAACCGCCCACATCATCATTTTTCATCTGTCATTCGCTCTCCCATCACCAGTGTCCCCCCAGGCTTTGCTACATTTACACCCTCACACAACCAGGCTCAAGCTTCCCAGCGAGCACAGCTCCCCATAACTTTTTTTCAGGGACCCTTTGCTTCTTCCCCCACCAAGGAAATCCGCCACTGGAACACCCCACCAAAGATCAGCTCCCCTCTATGGCCTGGACCCTTCGCTCCGGACACCGGGGGGGCAGCCCTTCTCCTCTTATCTCTCTCTCTGCTCCCTTGTTTGTTTCATACACAATAAGCCCAATTCACGACCATCATGACGCCCAGAGCTATTATCGCGCCCTCGGTGCTAAGCGCCGACTTTGCCACCTTTGGTCATGCGTGTGCCCGCACCATGGAGCAGGGTGCCGACTGGCTTCACGTCGACATCATGTCAGCATCCCTCGAAACCCCGCGCAAACCCCGCGCATTCCTCGTCGCTAACCTCACCCGCAGGGATGGCCACTTTGTGCCCAACATGACGTTTGGCGCGCCCGTCGTCGCCAAAATTCGTGGCTTCGTTGACAGACCGACCGAGAAGCACGGCCGTGGCACCTTTGACTGCCACATGATGATTGCGGAGGTGCGCATTCCCATTCCACCCTTCGCGGCTGTCCCGGACGGACCATATTCTAACCTGTAGATATCAATTCGCCTCAAGAGCAGCCCAAGAAATGGATCAAGACGTTCAAGGACGTGGGCTGCGACCTCTACTGCTTCCACTACGAAGCCGCCTTCTCGACCGACGCCACCGACCCGGAGCACACCTCTGAGGGCAAGACAAACCCCCGCGACCTCATCCGCTATATCCACGACAACGGCATGCTTGCTGGTATCGCCATAAAGCCCGAAACCTCTGTCGATGTCCTGTGGGAGTTTCTCGAAAGCGCCGACCCCGCGGATCACCCTGATGTACGCTTACTCTCCGCTTACTCTCCCGGGTCTCTGGTTGGCCACCTCCCATACTAACATTTTTTTTTCAGATGGTTCTCGTCATGACGGTCAATCCCGGCTTTGGTGGTCAAAAGTTCATGGCTTCGGAGCTGCCCAAGGTGCAGGCCCTGCGCCAACGGTATCCCGATCTCAACATTGAAGTCGACGGCGGCCTTGGACCCGGCACCATCGACCAGGCCGCAGAGGCCGGCGCCAATGTCATTGTCGCCGGCAGCGCCGTCTTTGGGGCCAAGGACCCGGCCGAGATGATTGCCCTGTTACGAAAAGCCGTCCAGGACAGGAGCGGCAAGCTTTAAACGAAGCGCAATAAAATTATAAAACGGTAAATAATCTGGACCAAGACTATAGATGATTTTTATGAAGCATGTAAACGGGGCCTTTTCTTCTATTTATTAATAATATCGTAATTGTTTCCGTATATATACCATGTGCCCTTTTCCCCTGTGCCCGTCCCCTGTGCCATATGCCCGTTTGCCCGCCCATTCGCTGCCGCGAGCCTAAAACTGTTCGTCAGGGAATCTCTTAGCAAACATGCCGAGCGCCTTGATGGTAAAGGTGAATTTGTAGTTGGGGTACGAAATCATGCACGACTTGTTAAAGACGCCCTCAATCGCCTCTTGCAGCCACTCGCCGTTGGCCTGCTGGCGGCTCATAATGAGCTGGACGCCCTTGCGGAGCGGCTCGACGTGGGGGTACTCGGCCTCCATGAGGCCAATCAGGGCCCAAGCCGTCTGCACCACCAGCGAGCCCATCGGGTGCTCGACGTAGGTCATAGTCTCGCAAGCCTTGTAGCTCTCCGACCAGCCGCCGTCGGCGCGCTGCTTGGACAGCAGGAACTCGCAGCCCTTGCTGGCACTGTAGCTGTTGCCGTAGGTCTCGCCGACGCTGGCCATGCTCTCGAGCGCAAACATGGTTGCGTACGTAAAGCAGATGCCCCAGCTTCCGTACCAGCTGCCGTCGATGCGCTGGTTGGTGCGGATCCAGTTGGTGGCGCGGCGGATAAAGGTGGCAATCTCGGCGCCGCGGTAGTCGGGCCAGTGCGTGTGGAATAGCGAGAGCGCCGTGACGCATGCTGTCGTGCACTCTGGGTAGTCGTATTCAATCATGATGCGTCCAAAGACCTCGGCGGCGTTGAGCAGCTCCATATACTCGCCACCGCGGCGCGCCTCGTACGACGACAGCGCGCCGTTGCTGTTCTGGTACAGCAGCAGCGTGTCGACGGCGTCAAAGAGGCGCTGGTCCTCGAGGGCGGTCGGATAGCCCTCCGTCTTTTGCAGCAGGATAATGGCCTTGAGCGCCTCGGAGATGCAGTCGCTGACGCCGTAGCCCTGGTCGCGGTTGCTAAACGGCCATCCGCCCTTGCGCGGCTGCCGGTAGCACTTTTCCTGGTCGACGCAGTTGTCGCGGATCTGCTGCCGGTCGAGGTAGCCGAGCGCCTTGAGCAGCATCGGCCGCCAGCGCGGGTCCGTGTGCAGGCCTGCCTCGACCACGGCCTGGATGAGGAACGCCGTGTCCCAGCACTGTACGCCGTTGGTACCGTTGACCAGCATGCCTTCGTCCTTGACCCACAGGAACTCTTCCAGTCGCTCGATGTGTCGTTTGACGGAGAAGGCGGCCGGGCCGTCTCGGATGTAGCAAACGACTGTGTTCAAGGGCGCGTTGACAGGGGCCAAGTCTGCGTAGTCTGTATTGGCGTCCTCCATGTCGACCAGCTGGCTGGCCCACGCTTCGGCCTTGTTCTTGATGAAGTTTGGGCGAATATAGGGGTTGTATACATTGACCAGTGCCCAGTTGACCGTGTTGAGCAGCCAAGACTTGGGGTGGTAGTTGTCTTCGGGCGCAATGCTGTTGCGGTGGCTGGCCCAGTTAATTTCGGCGTGCGGCTCGACGAAGAGCTCTTCTCTCAGGCCTCGGATGATGTCGTCCTCTGGGCAGCTCCATTTCTTGGAGTATATGTAGCCCATGGGCAGGAAAACCTGTCGAATATGAATCCACCACCGCCACGGCGCAATCGGCACCCAGTCTGGCAACAACCAAATCTCGGGTGGAATGGGGTTGACCGTGTCCCAGCTCATGACGCCGAGCGTAGCCAGCCAGAACTTGGCCCAGTGAGGGGCGTACAGAGCGCCACCGAGCTTGTGCAGGGTGCCTCGCGCCTTGACCATGATGGGGTCTTCGGGGTCGACGCCAACTAGCCGCAGTACTGTATAGTTGAGACTGGTGCCAAAGACGGTGCTTTCGCCCTCGATATGCAGGCCCCAGCCGCCGTCCTCGGGGTGCGCCCGGGCAGTAAGGTAGTTCTTGATCTCGATGGCATAGGCTTCGGGGATGGGCGTCTTGGTAACGTACCAAGCGCAGACGACGCAGGGCAGCAGAAACATGGGGCCGCCATACTCGCAGGCCCAGTGGCCAGAGGGCATTTGGAGCTTTTCGAACAAGTCAATTCCATTGTTGGCAGCATCTAGGGCGGTCGTGGCTTTCGGGAGGTCGGGTAGGCCCTGTACGAGGCTGGTTAGTTTGCGCAAGCTGGAAAAAAGTCGACAGATGCAGGGTGGGACGCACCAATGGCAAGTTCATAAAGTACTTTTCCGCAAGGCTCTGGGGCCATTTTGCCAATTCAGTGTCGTCTGTCAAATAGTGCCAGGTGTGTCGACTGTCGTCGTCCCTGAGGCGCCAGCGTGAATAGTCTGTCTTGCCCTCGATCTTGGGCTTTTGGGTGCCATGGTTGCTGTCGCGGGTGCGGTTGCGCGCAGAGGCAGTCTCTCGGCCAGTTGCTGTCGCCATGGCTGGAAAAAATGCTCAATGGCTATGGAAAATAGGTGTATGCAAAAGCTTATCGACCCTTTGCACCTTTATAAACGTTGGTGACGCTGCATTGGCAACGGAGAAGCGGTACAACGCAGGTCTTGGCCGCGTCTCGGGCAGTTTGTCGCGATTGTACGAGTACGAATCGAAGAGCCCCTGCGGTTCAGCCAAGGCGAGTTTGGCGCTGCCGGACGGCAGTGCAGTCAAGTGGGTCATCTCGAGTTCGGACCACCACCCGGCAGCCGCCAGCTGGCAGCTTTTCATAAACTGGTGAGAGCAGCGTTTGCTTGGTAAAAGGTTAAATTCCGTATCTTCATCTGCGAGCGCTCGATATTCTGATCGGCTAAATTTGCCCCAGAATGAACGTCAACGAGAGTATATCTGCTGCATCGCGCCTTACATCGGCATCTGTCATCAGTCGTATTGAAGCGACGCTAGAGGGCATCGTAGATTCTCTCGGCAATGCAGATGGCCTGGCGATGCCCTTTTCTTCGCGCAGACGTCGCTCCCGGCCAGCTGATCGTCAGCAATCCTTTGTAAAATTTCCCGGTGCGTCTGCTTCGGAAGCACGCAAGTTCGGTCAGTATAGAATTCCGTAAACGGACTTTACTTACAAGAGCAGCTCGAGTACTCTTGATTATGCAACTAGTTCATCAGGCGATAACGACAGGCACAGTCTTGACCAAAAGGTGCACGGTTTGGCTTTTCGAATAAATACTTACTAATGGCCGCAGACACATCTACTACCAACATCAAGAGCTCTTCGAGACCCAAAGGGTTGTAGATGAACTGGTCGATGATTTGGCGTACACGCTCGGCACCGACCGAGACGACCTAAACATCGTAAGCCTGTTGAATTAATTTTCGGCTACTCGATCTGACCAAAAGACCGCTTCGTCCAAAGGTTCGGTTTCGGGCTGTATGGTCATCCATCTCCGCAGCGGGGAAGTCATAGATGCCTCGCACAGTGAATTGGTGAGTACGAAAATCAAGCTGCCGAGCAACTTCTAATCATGGCAGGGTGCCTCCGTTCCTTTGGGCAGATCCATCTCACGTATTGAAGTTCGCGATGCCCGCTGGCTTCTTGTAGTGGAAAAAGACGTACGAATACGGCTCCGCCAAGGAGACATTTCGCTGACAAGTTGTAGGCGGTGTTCCGGTCCCTCGTTGCAGTCCGCTTCGGGGAAACGTCTCTAGCCGGTCGTGGGATCTTAGTGACTGTAAGGTTTCAGTTTAACACAGTCACTCCAGCCATTTGACTAATGCAAATTAGGCGAAAGGCTATCCCGATTTAATGACGAGGAGCTTTCTCGCACAGATAGAGGCCGAGTGTCCGCATCTGCCAATGCTCGTCTTGTCCGATTTCGACCCGGATGGCTTACACATTTTTTCATGCTACCGATATGGAACAACAAACTTTTCCCACGAATCTAGCAACGTCAAGATCAATTTTGGCTGGCTTGGAATCCAATCCAGCCACTTGGGTTCCCTTCACAACAGCAGAATGCTCAGCGACAATACGCAAACACAACTATGGTCTGATGACTGTCTAGTTACTCTAACACCTCGCGATAGATTGTGCGCTGTCAGGATGCTGCGAAAAGATTTTCAAACAGAGGATGCGGATTTTGAGCACCTGCTGATGCGCCGCGAGCTTCAAATCATGTTGTTACTTGGTATAAAAGCTGAGATCCAATCTCTAGACGATAGCGGTGATATCACTCCCTGGCTAGACAGTACTCTACAACAAGTACTTGACATTGTTTACTAGCAATAGCCGTAAATGTCATTCTGGCAAATATTTCGATTTTTCTTTTGCACCGAAGTTGTTCAATTGAGCCGTTCAATTTAGTCCAGGTGATGGTACCCTGTACCTGTGGATGCACGGTGCGAAAATTGCGGGGTGCACATTTCGCACAGTCCCCTCCTCGCCAAATTTTTTGTATCAGCAGCTCGCTTCATGTATGAGCATACCAACAGAAGATACCCCGAACGATGGCGCCACAACTCACAGAAGATGAGATTGACGATCTCATTTATTTTGCTCGCGTTGGAGAGGATGCTGACCTCATGGAGAGTGTGAATGCGCTGGCCGAGCGTGAAAAGGTTGCGCCCGCCGTCATCCTCATGGCGACCAAGGACAGCGGCAAATCCACAGTGCTACACATGGCGACTGGCAACGGACATTTAGGTATGGTATTTGAGACTGCTTCATTGAAAACTAGGAACTCTTTTACTTGTTCTTATCCCAAGGGCAGGAGGCTGACATGCATCAGAAACTGTTCGCAAGGTCATCCAGCCCTTTGACGGAAGACCAAAGGAGGAGAAGCAAGCCTTTTTAGACGAGCCCAATGAGCACGGCAACACCGGTATGCACTGGGCGGCACTTGGTGGCCACCTGGAGACGGTGAAGCTGCTCATGGAGCACGGCGCCTCACCTGCTCTCGCCAATGAGCACGATTATGTGCCGCTGGACCTGGCCAACCAGAACGACAAGACCGACGTTTCGCAGTATTTCCTGTCTTTCCTCAAGAAACTTGAGAGCGAGAACACTGACGAGGGCCTGAACAACGCGACGGCTTCTATCGAGGTGGAAGAGGCTGAGGATGGCAAGCCTGAGGCTAGCTCATAAAGAGAGGAAGAGTAGTAAGAAAAGAAACAAAGCAAAATTCGGCAAGGGCATTGGCATACAATGACAACGACGCCGAAACGGTCAAATTACTACACTGCATCAGTGTAGCAAGAGCGCATGCCCTATACAACGCGGCACCACGCTGGTTAAGGCACACAAAACTGTATCATGGTGGTCCGGCTGAGAAACTTCTGATGAGAATGGCAGCGCGAAATGTTGTGGAAAAGTACTGCTTGCGCCCCAGATTGGTGGTCGACATTCCATTCTACTTGTTGGCAAGTGGACTCTGGACGGAGGTTGTGCAATAAATACTCGGAGCGAGGATGCAATACACATGCAATACACATGCAAATAGACTTGAGTCATGAAAATAGAACAAAGTACGCAAAGAAAATTCTCCATTACACAGCTTGAAGTGAGAGGCTGCTGAATACGCACCACTGCGGCTCGCCACTACCAAGCCACCAAGACTCAAATGTATTCTTAAGCGCCGCCACAGTCACGACTCAAACACCGTTTTTCACCGACTTGGAATTCCGATCTGCGAGGCCGGCAGTTTTTATGGCGCAAACCATGAACCCCCACGGAATTCCGTCGGGAACAGAATGTGGGGAGGCAGAGCGCATTGAGTGGGGGTCACCCCGGAGTCGCAGCGTGGGATTTCCCCGCGAAGACAATTGCCGGTCATCTGTACTTTGCAACTCTCATAATTTTATCTGCATCTTTATCTGCATCCCGGTCTTGGACATTGCCGCCGCCAAGGGTCCAATTCGCATCCCAGTCTCGAGCCCACATAGCCGAGTCAGGCACCGGAATCGTATAGAGCTGCTTTGTATGCCGAGGGCGTTTGCCCGCTTCTCAATGTCGGTCAACGGAGGCGGGTACAGGCGCGCCAGTCGCAAAGGGGCGCCGCGCAAGTTCATATGCGAGCATCCCGGCTGCGACAAGGTCTACTCGAGGGCTGAGCACCTGCAGCGTCACCAGCTGAACCGTAAGACACCACCACCACCACCACCACCGTGCATGCGCGGACAGACGCCCACTGCCCTCCCCATGCAACGCCAGACCCCCACAGCCCGGCTAACTCGTAAACCCCCCAAACTTGTCAGACAACCCCAAGGAGATCTTTCGGTGCGACGTGGGCGACTGCGATCAAAAGTTTGTCCGCCTGGATCTGTTGGCTAGGCACAAGAAGCGTCACACCGCGTCCTACACCCCACGTAACCGCATCCCCAGCTTCGACGATGCGTCCGCGGACCACAGCGCGGTGCTGGATCCTACATCGACGGAGCAGCATATCCATGTCACAGCAGCGCCGCGGCCCTCGTTCGGGCATCACACACATCCGCACTCGGGTGGCCCGCATGATGCCGCCATCCTGCTGACACCAGAGTCACACACGGAACCGACGCCATCGTCGCTCAGACACGGCCTCCACGGGCGGCCCAGCCATCACAGCACCGTCTGGCCGACACCAATGGATGACCAGTCGCAGCCTCCTATGATGCGTCACCGGAACAGCTTCTATGCCAGTGACCCGACGTCGATGCCGGAACCAGCCAACCTGATACCATTTCCTGCTCCTTCCTACCCTTCCGACAGCCCGATGAACCAGGGCAACTTTGCCGCCTGGCTCTTCGACACTCAGACCACCTACGGCGACTTTAGCGTAGCTAACCTTCCCTTTATCGATGGCGGCCTGGAGTCGACCTTCAACAACACGATACAATACGACTATGAGTCGCTCCACAGCCTTTCGCCCATCGCGCCGACACCACCGCGGCACTCGGATGCACCGGAAGACTGGATTACAGATGCAAAGCGTAAGGAGCTTTTGCAATGGTTCCAGATCTTCCGCAAAAAGCAACCGAAATATGACCCTCTCATGACGACGCTGACGCTCGAGAGTGGTGGGGACTTGTCGGCGCTGAATGTCGACATGCTACGAGACTGCCTCAAAGAATTTTGGGACAGCGTGTCGCCTCGACTCCCGATTGTGCACCAACATACGTTTTCTGCTAATCGATGTTCGGTATTTCTACTACTGGTCATGATTGCTCTGGGTGCTGCTTCGCTTAAGAACCGGGACGGGACCGGCCAGCTATCAGAATACGGAGCTTTTGCCGATGCCATCATTCACTCGGTGCGATGGGAGATTCTTACTTCAGACGACTCAGCCCCGCCTGCGAATCTTTGGGTAGCGCAGGCTCTTCTCTTGGTCGAATTCTACGAGAAGCTATACTCATCAAGACGGTTTCACGAAAGAGCGCACATCTACCACTCCGCATTTCTCACTTTGCTTCGGCGAGGCAGCCCGTTGATTGGCAAAACAGGCAGCGAATCCCCGGCGGAGCAAGAGAGCCTCAACGAACGGGGCACATCTGGAATGCCTCTTGACTCGCATACCTGGTGGACGCGCTGGGCGGAAACCGAGTCGATGCACAGAGTCGTCTTTGCCGCCTTTATGCTCGACATTATCCACGCCGCCATCTTTGGCCACGCGGCTGACATGGCAGCGCACGAGATCCGTCTACCGCTACCGTGCGACGACAACCTCTGGGTCGCCAACAGCCCAGACGAGGTGCGCCAGCTCGACGCCAACTTTCGCATGTACGGGTTCCGGCAGGTCTCGTTCCTCGACGGCCTCAAGAGCGCGCTGCATGGCAAGGAGGTAAAGACACACTCCTTTGGCCGCATGATTATCATTTCCGGTCTGCTAAGCGTCGGCTGGCACCTCAGCCACCGCGAGACGCACCTCAAGTGGCTCGATCTGCGCACGCCGTCGACCGAGGTCAAGGACAACTGGCGCAAGATGCTGCTACTCGCATTTGACAACTGGAAGGGCAGCTTTGACGGGGCCATGTCCGGCTCCATGTCCGAGCCGCCGGGCCCGCTCCACCGCGGCAACGGCACGACGCCGAAGCGTGGGCTCTCCAACGGGCCCATACACAGCGCGCCGCTGCTGTTCCACCTCGCACACATGACGCCCAATGTCGATATCATCGACTGCCAGGTGTACGCGGGCGCGAAGCGCATCCTGGGACGCAAGGTGTCGGCGCGTGACTACGCCAACGCCACGAAGCGCATGGTGGCCTGGGCCCAGCTCGGATCGACGCGACACGCCATCTACCACGCATTCAAGCTGCTGCACCGCGTGCTCGTGGAACCACAGGCTGGCGGCCGGCGGCGAGACCCTATGAACGGCAGCGCCGGCGCTGGCGGAGGGTGCTACTCGGTCCGGGACGAGCCAGACCCGCACCGGCCCTGGATCATGTACTTTGCGGCGCTGACCATCTGGTCGTTTGTGCAGGCGCTGGGCCGCTCGACGGGGAAGCCGCTGTCGCTGCAGTCGCCCACCATGGCGAGCACCACGCAGGGCCGCATGGCCGAGTACCTGTCGCGCGTGGCGGCGCGGCCGGAGCTCGACGAGCGGTCGGCGGGCCTGCTCCACGACGGGCTGCCGGACCTGCTGGACGTCATGGTCGGGATCCTGGACGAGGTCGACACGGAGCTGCTCGTCGAGGCGCGCGAGAGGCTGCGGGTGTGTCGGCAGATGATTCTCGGAGGGCCAAGCTAATTGGGACCTGTGTATATGGGTGGTACGATTTGTGGGTAGTTTGGATTAGCTCCCTCTCTGCTAATATTCATTTTCAATTGGCGCTGGGGGGCGGTAGTTTATTTATGCTTTCTTGGATTTGCCAGCTTTTCGACTTTATTTTAGTAGTTTAGCCCCATTTGCCAATGTGTACCATGGAGTGTCTCGTCCTTTGGTTATTCTCTTAGCCACGGGTTATGTTTATATATATAGAAAATAACCAAGTTTTTGATTTTCTGAAATCGAGAAATAAGGAACACATGTGTTTAAATTTGGCGAGATGGGTACAATCGTCAAGGGACGAGAGGCTACTAACGTAACTTGAAGCCCAACGTCGCGTTGGGCCACGCACAGAGTATATCTGGCGGAAGTGACGCGCAAATCAAACGATAAAGCTCCTCGTAAATCAATTCTCACCTGTCCTCCTCGTCTGTATCACTCTACTCATCCATGAAGCCGCCGCCCCGCCCACTCTCTTCGCTCAGCGCCCGCGCCAGACTCGCCATTTCCTTGTCCAGCGCGTCCTTGCCTGCCCCCAGCGCGGCCCTCTCAAAGTCAATCAGCGTCGCCGTGCCGTCGCCGTCCACCAAAAAGTTGTAGCGGTTCACGTCGCCGTGCAGGATCCCATGGGCGTGCAGCCGCCCCAGCGCGGCCTGGCACGCTGCGAGGTCCGCGGGTCGTGCCGGCCGGCGGTCGAGCAGCTTTTCCAGCGCAAAGCCAATGACTCTTCCGTTTTCATGAATATGCCCCAGGAACCTTGGGCCGATTTGCAGCGCGGCCAGGTGCTTGAAGATGCTCGTCTCGGCTTCCATGTATTGAATCTCCCAAGAGAAGCGCGCCATCTTGGCAATGACGGTCTGGGGCTCGTGCGACTCGCACTGCCAGACGGCTTCTTCTGCCAACATGGTGAGGCGTTCTGTTTTCCGCAATTGCATAGGGTCAATCAGTGTAGGATGCCATACTGAGTCTACGGCTGGCAGTCTTTCTTGCGAGAACGTCGCTCTGAGCTCACCGGTTGACGTTGAGCGAGAAATAAGAGCCTGGGTCCAGCTGTCGTCAGAGTATGGCAAGGGCGGCAGAATGGATTCAAACTGCAGCGGCATGTCCATGAGGGATTCCGCGTCGAGAGCACCGGGCTCAACAGTGACGTATTTGACGTGGGTTCCGGCCCGGATTCGGTAGTAGCAGTTGTCCCTACCGCCGGTGGAAAAGTCCATGGAGATCATTTCGGGCTGGAGGGCGGTAGAGGTCATGATGAGTGAAAGAAGAATGAGGGACAAGCAAGGTGAGACGTGCAAATATGACAAGAGATGCTGGAGGAAAGCTGCACGGTATAGAGTTGTCGAAAAATCGAGCTTGGGCAAGGAATAGGGATTTCTGGCGGCTAGGCATCAAGGGATATAGCTTTCTCGGAGCAGTTCGCAGATTCCGAGTTTGTTGGCCGCCTAACGGCAGGATCGTGACTGCTGAGAAGCCAAGGTCGGTGTGGGTGGGGTTACAATGTGATGTAGCCAACGCCACCATCGCAAGCATCAAATGCAAGCCCAGTAGGAGAAAGATTCGTCAAAAAGTTTGGATTACTGTGCAGGCCATCTGGTGTACTCCGAGGCACACTTGGGAAGTATGATTCGGATATAGAGGCCGAAGGCCAAGGGCACCGCTTCCTGTCGTGTCTGTTAGTCGGCGGTCAGAAGTACAACATACAGTAGCTAGGCGAAACCATCTAGCGAGCGACTTTGACAAGACATAGATTAGATGCAGCAGAAGACTAGAATGCCCCGTTTTGAAGCAGTTCATCTCGTGTCACCGAAGCCGCCCCTCTTCATCAAGCTTGCTGAGAAACCCCCCCAAGCGTGTCACATTTGGTTCCTTGGCTGCCCTTGTCCCGTTCTCACTGCTATCCCAAAGCGCTTGCGCCTCGATGCATTGCAAGAAATGCGTCCAGAAGCCGGCTCGAGAATACACCCGATCGCGGTCCTCCAGACTTCCGTCTGCGTCTTCTAACCGGGCCTGGCATCCTTTGCAGCAGAGGCCATTTTCAGCCTTTGACGTCGTGCGGTCAAACCAAGGGAGGGCGGTGCATGCCATGTATCGATGACTCGGCTCTGGTGCGATGGGCAACAGCTCCAGGGCCCTCGCCTCGCCGTGCAGCCCCTGTGCAGTCAATGCTCGCCGGGCGTTGTCTACAGCCACAATGTCCTTGGGGCGCTTGGAAGGTTTTGTGAGCATGTAGTATGTCCCCGGGATAGTGTGCATAATGGAATCAATGGTTCGGCGTAGCCTGTTTGCCGATACTTTGGTAACCTTGGCCAGTCCGTAGACACTCGTCATGGCGAGTTGGTTTGATGTCTCGATGCACGCGAAGCAGCACCGCGTCGCGGTCGGCAAGAAGAGAAACCCGCCAAACGCTCCACAGATGGAGCAGTCCATTCTGCATAGCAGGTGGAAAAGGTGCATCAGTGTGAGCTTGTGCGCCAAGCGGACGCGTAGGAGGCTGCGCAGGCCCTCGAGGCCGTAGGCCACCACAAGCTGGTACTCCCACACGCCCGTCGCCGTGACGCGCGCTTGTCGGTTCACTTGGCGAAACCGGAAGAAGGATTGAAGGTCCAGATGGCGCAGAATCATGGTCTGCAGCTCTGTCGGGAGGATAGTCATGGCGCCTAGGCTGGCCGTTGGTGGCGCGTCAAAGGGTTCGTCAAGGCACCGCCGCACTGCCTGCATTTCATCGGGGCGGGAGCGGATCAGCACAAGGTCAAAGTCATGGCGGTGGTAGGAGCAAACACGGATGATTTCTGGCGAGTAAATTTTGACGCTTTCTGTCATTTCGGATGAGCATAGATGAGAGAAGCGCGTCTCTTTGCAGTCTGCAAAAAATCGCAAACGGGGCCGAGTACTAGTACCGTAGGATGACCTCTAAGAGTACAGTACCAAGTAGCTGTGTACTCCAAGGGATTGATGTGACTATTCTCAGTTGTCGCAGCGTATCGTCAATCTTCAATATTAAACGTGCGAGATTCACGTTGGTAAATAAAACGCCGTCGCCTACAAAAATTCCAGGGCTCTGCTGGCTGATGGTGGTGTATCCACGGTGGTAGGCTGTGTGCCGCCGGCCCGGTCTCACTATGCATACCCAGACTTGCCAAAGCTTGGTCTGATGGTTCATGCATTGTCAGCTGTATCCGTATCATCATTGCCTGTAATCGCTTGTCTGTGAATAATTGTTGCCTTTATTAATACATTTTTAAACCCTCCTGTTGAGTCGAGGTGCTAATACCCCCATGTAGCCACATCCAATCCGTTACCGATTTCCCACGCATCGACGCTACTCAATGCATCTTCGAGTCCGCGCCCGTAAAGCTCTGATCAAATGCCTGGTGGTACTTGATTTCTCCCACCGGACAAACGCCTCCATCAAGCACACGGCTCATAAAGTACTCGGCTGGCACACCCTCCAGCCTCAGTCCCTGCTCGGCCACAAACCCGAACCTATTGTAAAACTTGGGATCGCCCAGCAGCACGCACCCTTGTACGCCTTGTAGTTGCTTTAGCATCGCTAGACCCTCCTCGATGAGCCTCCTCCCGATCCCCTGCCTCTGCCTGTCCGGGGCGACTGAGATTGGTCCCAGGCCGAGCCACAACTTTCCGGGCGAGGGGGTGATTTTCATGGGCGAAAAGGCAACATGGCCGATGAGATTATTGGGCGTGGGAGAGGAGGCATCGACGGCGACGAGGGAGAGGGTGAGGGCTGCTGCGGCGCGTAGGTCGTCGACAATTGCGCCTTCGACGGAGGAGTTGGGGAATGCGGCATCGGTGAGGGCGCGGATAGCGCTGTGGTCTGCGGGCACCTCAGGGCGGATGACAATGGTCGTGATTGCGTTTTCTTTGTTGGAGGAGTTGAGAATGGGGATGCCATCGAAGCTGGTGATGTTGGACAGCTGAGTGTAAGTGAGGTGCCGGGGAATGAGTCACAGCATGGCTAACCTCTGTTTACACTAGCATACGTGCGAACAAAGTATCTGGTGCAGCCTATAACACGAGAGAGAGTCCGCTATGGTCTCAGATAATTGGTCGCAGGTTATATGAAGCGCCTCTGTTCGAGACAGGGTCGACTGTCACAGCCAAGTAACATGAGAATCTGTCGACGCTATTTGTAGTGTCTTGTAGCTCTATACCATCAATGCCAGGATGCTGGGTACTCGTGGGAGAGCGCCGCGCGGTTTTTTCGCGAACCGTAAGTTTTGGAAACCTATGAAAACAATGTCGATTTTTCTTGAACTATTCAGAACAAGAAATTAAAAAATAGCATCTTAATGCAAAGCATTATACGAGCAACGTTGAATGGACACAACGGCTTGTACTCCATAGCCAATCAGATGCGACCGTTACGTCTCCACACATGCAACCTAGGCCAGAAGCTCCTGCGTCACAGCGACAACACCAGAAGGCATCCATCAAATCTGCTCAATCATCCCCTCCAGTTTTCATCTCGGCCGACGAAACGAGCCCCTCCCGCGCGGCAATACTCCCGATCGAGTCAATCTCTCCTAGGCTACCGCACATACGCCACCACCCGCCGCCATGAAGCCCGTCGTCAGCGCCGGCCACGCCTGGTCCTGGTACGTTTCGCGAAGAAGCTCTCCTTGCGGAGCCGCGCCAGCCCTCGAGCGCTGTCCATATAGCTAATCCTACATACGTCTATAGCACCGTCGTCTCGGTATTCGCCATTGTCATCCTGTCCGTCCTGGCGATTGTCTACCGTACCGGCCACGAGGAGTTTGTCGGCGGCAACGAGGATCCCACACCCGAGGAGGGCGTCGGCATTTCGGGCACCATCCTCACTGCCGTCTTTGTCTACCTGGTGCGCAGCCTACACACTCACGCATCTGTTTTTATTTCCTCTGCTGACTGTTCTTCTGCAGGGCTTCTTTGTCTTTTGCGGCTGCCAAGGCATGCTCCACGTGCGAGAGAACCGACGAGGCACCATTGCTCTATAAATAATAGCATCGAGACGGCGGGAGGACCGTGTACGGACGAAGATTCTGTGTAAACATGTCTGGGATACAAACAAACGGCGTTATTTTGGGAGCATTTTTTCTTCTTTGGTTTTCTCAGATGTTGCGTGGGGAGAGAGGCTGGTGTTGATCTCAGCACCATCTTCGCATTGCGTCATGGTTGAGGCACGAGCCCGCCTGCATTGATTGGTTGCTGTACAAGACTAGACGGATCGTTAATACACTACGCCTGATTCAGGATCATCAACTCTGTTGGATTTGTGACTGGTGATGCAAGCACGGCGATTGGGAGCCTCGCAGGCTAGCCTGGTCAGTGGCTGCAGAGAGGTACAGCGCCATCTCCGCTTTATGATCACCAAGCTAAACTTGACATCAGCAGGTCTGTCACCGCCATATGCCCGGCATCTCTGCTGGAAGAGAGCATGAGAACTGTTTTTCGGCACAGCAGAGGCAATGCGGCTACTCAACACTCGCAGCCTGGAACTCGAGTTCTTTGCGGGCGGGGACATACCACCATACGCCATCCTGTCCCATACGTGGGAGGCCGGCGAGGTCACGTTCCAGGAGCTGCAAGGCAACTCTTACGATGCGTCCTCGCAAGGATGGGTTAAAATTCAACACAGCGCACAGCTGGCCTCGGTGCAAGAACTCCCCTACATATGGATCGACACCTGCTGCATCGACAAGTCCAGCAGCGCCGAGCTGTCCGAGGCCATCAACTCCATGTTTGAGTGGTACGAAAAGGCCGCCGTCTGCTATGTCTACCTGTCGGATGTGGTGGCCAGCCAGAACTGTCTTGACTTTGCTGCCAGAAGCGGCCAGGGGAGCAGTCGCTGGTTCAGCAGAGGCTGGACGTTGCAGGAGCTCATTGCGCCGCACCATGTCGAGTTTTACGACCGTGACTGGCAAGCCATGGGGACACGCACGTATTTGAGCTCGGCTATCCGTGCCGTGACCGGTATTCCCACGAATATACTGTCCTTTTCCCCTACAGCAGCGACCGCCAGCGTCTCGCGCCTGTTGGAGCTCACGTCCGTCGCCGAGCGCATGAGCTGGGCGGCGAAGCGCATGACGACGCGCGAGGAGGACACCGCCTACAGCCTCCTGGGGCTCTTTGACATCAACATGCCGCTGCTCTACGGCGAAGGGCGCGTCAAGGCCTTTCGCCGTCTGCAGGAGGAAATCATCCGCGCCACCGACGACGAGTCCATCTTTGTGTGGCGCCTCGACGACGAGCCGCCGCCGACGAGCAGCCCCTTTTGCGGCCTCCTCGCCGACGGCCCGGAGCGGTTCGGGCTCTTTACCGACCTGGTGCCGCGGCGCTCGCGGTACCTCGCCGCCCAGTCGAAGCGCGGCACGAGCGTCGTGTCGCGGCTCGGCGTGCAGATGGACCTGCCGCTGACGCCGTTTCCGTGCGACGCGTCGGGCACCATCTTCCTGGCGCTCCTGGCGTGCGACATGCGCCGCGACGCCACCGAGGCGCTCTTCACGCCGGCGATTATCCTACAGCGCACGGCGCACGCCGACGAGACGCGGTTCGTGCGCGTGCGCGCCGACCTCGTCCCGTTGTGCATGATGAACCGCGTCGTGGCGCCGCACAAGCTGACGAGCCTGATTACCGAGCTGCAGCGGCGGCAGATGCCCGACGACGGCGTCCACGACGAGGCGTACTATGTTGGCAACATTGTCTTCAAGACGGTGCGGCCCACGTCCGTCTTTGTGCCCAGCACGCTCGCGCCGCCGCTCACGCCCAACGGCATCCTGCTGTTCCCGGAGCTGCAGGACGAGGGCGGCGGCGGGCGGACGGCCCCCGTGCGCGTCGTCTCGCGGTCGCCGACGTGGCAGATCTTCTCGGACAACATTGACTGCTACGAGGTCAACTTTCGCGTCAACCCCGTGCCGGCCGTCGAGGTGATGACGGGCGCCGTCGTGTGCGGCGCCGTGGAGCTGCTGCTGGAGCGCGACTCGCCGCTGTCGAGCCTGGGTGTCGTCGGCCCCAAGACGACGCGCGTGTGCCTGGTCGCCGGGCTGGAGCCGCTGCCGCCGAACCCGTTTGGCACGCCGGGGCTGTACGCGGTGCCGTGGCACGCGTTTGAGGACGTGGACAAGGTGGGAAAGGGTGATCTGGACGGCGTCAAGGACAAGAGTACGAGGGTGCAGGAGCTGGTGCGGCCGTTTGGGGTGCGGGTGGAATTCGGCTTTATTGTGCGGTATTCGTGGCTGTTTTACCACTTGCAGCTGATTCGGTGTTAGTCGTGGCTAGTTGTCTGGCCCGTACTAGTGGTGCTTGGGGCATTCATTTCTGTTCTCAATGTCATTTTTCTATCTCTTGTTTTTCTTATTGTACAAGGGTATAAAAGGGTATCATGGTTACAAAATTAGGAATCTTGTTCTGGCTGTGTCATGTCCAGCTTGGCCATGATGCTATCCGGGACTTCAAATGGCCTCTCCTCTGGCACAAGCCCGCGATCCACGAGCTCCTGCAGCGACACGTCGGCATTCTCATCCAGCGCCTTCTTCAAATTCCTCGCCGTCTCCGTGACGTCCTCGATGGACACGATCCACTCATTCGCCCACTGCTCGCTCAGGCTGGCCGGGATGCCAATCTGGATGCTGCGGTACGGCAGCCTCTCGAGGGCGGGCGTGCGCTCCGGATCCCACTGGACGCGGACCTCGCCGGTCTTGTCCCGCGCTGCGTCGACGGCGCCGTGCGACAGGACGCCGCGCCGCAGCAGGCCGAGGAAGTGGGTGTGCGTCATGCGCAGGGCGAGGATGCGCGCCTGGCGGGCGTCCTTGTAGGAGTAGCCGGCGCGGTACATGATCCACGCCCAGCTGGGCTTGATCCAGGTCATGCGGCCGGGCTTGAAGTCGGGCGAGGCGGCGAGGCGCTGGGTCGCGACGGCGGCGGAGGCGATGCTGGGCGCGTAGGCCTGGTAGACGGTGATGGTGGTGTCGTCGTACTTGGCTCTGATTTGGCGGTACGGGACGGTGGTAGTGGTGGTGGGCGTGGGTTGGGACATTGTTATTTTTATGAAGTAACGTGCTTATATATATCTGTTCCAATAGATATGGTTTTGTGTGATTGAGTGGAATGAGTTGGCGGTTAATATACTGTTGAACGTGTGCAGGCACCATCTTGTGACTGTGCGGCTGAATCGGCGTGTGAGCAATACGTTGACGATGAGGTTGGCGAGGCGCTGGTCTAGGCGTTCTCAACGATTGGTAGGGCCGTGTTCCAACAGCCGTAGCATTCGTTTGATGGCTGTAGCTTGCATAGAAAAATTGTAGAAATTCTATTGGCCTGTAATATAACTTTCCTTTTTTCTTGACATTAAAACCCAGTCTATAGCTTGTAGGCTCCGCGCAGGTGTCATGTTTGGTTCTTCTGCTGTTGATGGCGGCTTTTGAGCAGCCACAGAAGTCTCATATGACAGCTGTATCCGGCTAGAGACCAAACACAAATTCCATGATTTGATAGCGTAGTTGCAGTAGTTGTTTCTTTTTCTAAAACTGTTTTTAAAAAGGTCTCCAGGTCCTTTTGTAAATCACCTCTTCGGCCTCGAGCAATTACAGGACATGCCGCTGAAACTCCCCACTAAAGCTGCTCTAGTTTAGTGGTCCACCCGCTGTAAGCCACTATAACACCGCTGCCCCCACGAAGGAGGGGGTTCTAAGGCACCTAGACGGACGTACTGCACCTACGATGTTGACAAGTAACAACTCTCTGCGAGTTTTCATATCAAGATTCTGTCAAAGTAAAGCAAATTTTAATCAACTCATCTTTCAAAGGATATGCCCAGAAACCTCCTCCCCCGCGTAGGTAGCAACCATTGTGCACCGCCTCCTTGGCAAATCTGGTAAAGCCGCGCGCCGCCTACGTAAGACAGAGCCGAAACCCCCGCCCAGCCCTATTACATCAACAGAGGCAGGCTCCAGCTGCAACTCCAACCTGCATCTACCCATCGTCCTTCACGCTTCTGCTAGCCTTCTTCCTTGTCGGCCGCTGTGCTACCGCCCGGTCTTCTCCCTCCGACTCTGCTTTACACGTTACCGGAGATCGACATCTTTACACGCCTTACGACCACGTCGAGCCAGCTGCAGAGTACATGTGACTCGGCAAGTATTCCGCAGCTCGAGCGACACAAGCTCTCTCTGTCCTGCCGTCACGAGCCGCACCCCTCACCACCCCTCACCACCTCGACCGCCCGCGACCAACCGACAACA
Source organism: Samsoniella hepiali (assembly GCA_001455915.2). NCBI lineage: Eukaryota > Fungi > Ascomycota > Sordariomycetes > Hypocreales > Cordycipitaceae > Samsoniella > Samsoniella hepiali. The sequence continues at coordinate 2,366,482 of LNDK02000024.1, read as the reverse complement.
CCAGAATACCCGTCCCTGAATAGGGCATGACTGCCCCGGAGCAGCCCGCTGGGGGACCAGACCCGACATCCCAGTCTCCCAGCGAGCCCGTCGCCCAACACACGCCCGCCCATGTTGAGGCCAAGGGAACCGACGCCGTTGCGGCCGCAGACTCTTCCGCAGCAAAGCTGCAGTCGTCAGCGTTGCCCGCAGGCGATGTAGCCGAGAAGGAGCTCTCGTCGATCGACAAGACGACTTCCGATACTGTGCATGAGGCTGAGCCTGCATGCGAAACCCCAGCCCCGACTACACCGCCTGCGCAGACGGGCTCCAGAATGCCTACCCAGCTTGCCGCCACTGCTACTACGAAGCAAAGCGACGGTGCTTCGACGAGTGCACAAGAGCATGATAGCATGTCTGCCTCGGCCCTCACCATTCGGCCCCCCAAGAACAAGGAGAGCGACTCTTCTACACAATACCTTTCACCAGAGCCCTCGAGCTATGTTGATCCCACGCCCGCGACACCGATAACCTCCCAGCCGTCCTCGCGGTCACCCTCCAATGCTGCCAGGTCGCATCGGTCCGACGACTTCTCGCCGACGAGGTCCAGCTCCGAAAATGACGACAAGACATATGCCAGCGAGGAGGAGCACGACGGCGGGTCCCGATCCGAGATTCAGAGCATCATGGAGCAGTTTAGCGAGTACGGGGGCGGGCCCGGCGCCGACGAAGTCATGAGCCCAAGGCTGGAGATTGCCTCGCCCATATTTGGTGCTGGACCTGCGCAACATCCGCCCAGAAAGTCGAGTCTCGAGCCGCTGTTCACCGGCAACGCCAGCCACGGGCAAGAGCCAGATGCAGTTGGCGGCTCTACTTCGTCACCAACCAAGGAGCAGCAAAGTGTCGAGGACCACGGCCCGCCAGTACCTCCCAAGGACGGATCGTTTGGCACGCCGCCCCGGCATCGAGAAGCCCGGGCATCGACCAGCCTTGCGTCGCCGACATCCCCTCAACTGTCTATGCACCGGCCCCCGCCCCCCGAGCCCGAGCCCGAGCCTGTGCTGCCCTTTGACTTTCACCGATTCCTCGAGCAGCTGCGAAACAAAAAGGCCGACCCCGTGGCACGCTATCTCAAGTCCTTCCTGACGGAATTCGCCAAGCGGCAGTGGATGGTGCACGAGCAGGTCAAGATTATCAGCGACTTTCTGGCCTTCATTGCCAACAAGATGATGCTCTGCGAGGTCTGGCGCGATGTCTCCGACGCAGAGTTTGACAATGCGCGCGAGGGCATGGAGAAGCTCGTCATGAACCGGCTGTACTCGCAAACCTTTTCCCCCGCGATTCCGCCTCCCAAGCCGGTGCCTGGCGCGAGACCAAAGAAGCGCGGCGGCGACCTGCCGTTGGGACCAGGTCGTCGCGGACAACACCAGGAAGACGTTGAGCGAGACGACATTGTCACGCAAAAGATCAATATTTACGGCTGGATCAAGCCGGAGCACCTGGATATCCCGGCCATTGAGGACAGCGGACGAAAGTTTCTGAAGCTGGCACAGCAAGGTTTGTCGAGCCGTTTTCATTAGTGTTATACAGGCTGACAGGAACAGAATTATTAAAAATCAAGTCATATCGTGCTCCACGAGACAAGATTATTTGCGTTTTAAATTGCTGCAAAGTCATTTTTGGTACGTTTATACCCTCTCCATCATGAGAATGTTAACTGACATTTTCAGGCCTGCTTAAACACAACAAGTCCGACTCGTCGGCCGACTCTTTTATGCCCCTCCTTATTTATGTCGTTCTTCAATCCAACCCCGAGCATTTAGTATCTAATGTACAATACATTCTGCGATTCCGGAACCAGGATCGCCTAGGTGGCGAGGCTGGTTACTATCTATCGTCCCTGGTACGTTTCTGCTTTGCACGAGACGCTAGACCCCGATTACTGACGTTTACAGATGGGTGCGGTACAATTCGTTGAAAACATGGACCGCACATCACTCACAATTAGCGACGACGAATTTGAAAAGAGCGTCGAGGCGGCCGTTTCCGCCATTGCCGAGCGCAACCAGGCCATGTCGCCCACGATTCGCCAGCAGGCCGCCTTCTCCGAAAAGCCAAGCTGGGGTACCAACGGCGCCGGCGGCCCGGACGCAGGATCCCCCTCGTCGACAGCGCGCCCCAGCTACGACGGCGAGACGGAACAGGGCGAGGGCGCCGCCATATCGGGCCTCTTGCGCACCTTTCAGCGACCGCTCACCACCATTGGCCGCATGTTCTCCGACGAGCCCTCCACCTCGTCCCCGTCGCGCCCGTCGTCCGGCATCCCGCCGCGGTCGTCGCACGACGGCGGCTCCCTCCCACCGCGCATCAGCACGGATGACGTCCGCGCCTCGGCGCGACCGCAAACCCAACAGCAGCAGCAGCAGCAGGCCCTCTCCGCAACGCCGCAACAGCATGCGCTCTCGGCCGAGGAAGCCGCTGCGCGACAGGCGAGCGCCGAGACGGCCGAGGCGCAGCGACTGCAGCGCGCAGAGCACGCCACCGTGGTCGAGACGCTCGCGGGCATGTTTCCCGACCTCGACAAGGACGTTATCAGCGACGTGGTGTACGAGAAGCAGGGACGGTGAGTTGTCTTTTCCCCCCTTCTCTACGTGATGCATACACTGTGCCCTGGAATTGGCAACTAACGTATGATGTAGGGTCGGCTTGGCGGTGGATGCATGTCTAGCATTATCTAGCTAGTCCTTGTTTCCATGGTTTCGTCGCATGGAGGAGAAACTGGACGGGTCGTCTACCACCCCCCATTATTCACTATTCCCTTGTTTTCCTCTCTTTATTCAAAACATAACGTATAGTAATTGTACATGGATGTACAGAAAATACAAAAAGGCATTTTTCTTGATTCCCTCTCCCTATTCTCATCGCTGTTCCGATGTCTCCTATTCTTGAGTTTGTCATTGTCAGCACCATCGTGGCACCACATCATCACCATGCTGACAACTTTCGCGACCATGTATTGCATTGGACAAAATACTTTTACACTGCATCGAAAAATAAGAAAGAAAAAAAGCTTTCATCTTGTCACGGGTATAAAAGCAGGTCTTGTGTGAAAAAAAAAATCTTTGTTATTTTTCTTACATGTGCAAATTAAAGGAATGACTTGCGTCGCTCTCTGTACTTGATATTTTATCCTACACATTCCAATATCCAAACTCTTACCCTGGAAAATGCAAAACACGAGATGCGACTCAAAAAGCAAACAGTAAAAATAAAAAAGGGTACCGAGCCCAGCCAGATCTTAGACACTATACAAGACCAACCAGAAAGATTGTCCTCCGATTACCAGGCGCTGGCGAAAGCGGGCTTCTCCAACGTAGGCCGCCCAGTTGAGATCTTGATCTGGCATCATGTTTGGCGTGCGGGGCGGCTGACCTGGCTCGGATCGGCGTCATAGTAGATGGATCATATACAGATGAGGAAATGACGGGTGGTGGTGATATGTACGGCGTGGTCAAGGAGTGGATGGCGAGAAAAGGAGCGTGGTATTTGATGCATTGGAGTCTCACCAGCGCTGGTAGCCTGGGTTTGTCTGTGGTACACCGCGGTAGCTGGCGTGATCCAGGTCGGGGAGCGTGGGCTGTCGCGCGTGGCCATATGTGCGTGACTCGCTGTGCGTCAAGTCTCTGATCGGTTCATCACGGTAGGGCTCGGGGTGGTGCTCGAGGTCGTCGGTCTGGCGGTTGTAGTACGAGTACGGGTTAGGGACGTTCGCGGCCTGAGCGTCCTTCTTCTCCCTCTCCAGAGAAGAGACAGAGTAAAAAGACTTTTCGCTACCTGGACGAATGAGGAGAGAGTTGTGGGCATCCAGGGGCGTCAGGGTATCGAGCTCGCGGTTGCGTTTTTCTATGATTGTCAGCTGTGTTACCTTTGCTTGGGTGTTGAGACTTACCCATCTCCTTTCTGCGCAGACGGTGGGGGTTGGCACTGATGCAGGCGCTGATGGCATTCCAGGCGACGAGGATGGCGAGGACACCGGTGAGAGTGGACTGGACAACAATCAAGACGACGCCGGTGACGGTCTTGGTGGTTTGGGCGACACCAAACTCTTCGACAAAGATGAGGATGCAAGCGACGGAAAGAACACGAATCGTCTGGATGATGATGTTGAGAACGTTGCCGGCGCGGCGCTCGTAGGGTCGGCTCCAGAGAAGCAGGATAAGCATGCAGCCCTCAATGACGAGCTGGGCAATGGTCTGCGCCATGCCGTGGCCATCACCAGCGGCAATGCAAGCACCTTTGGCAAACATGTAGATGATGACGGGAACAAACAGCCACCAGTAGTTTTTGCTGTAGGCATCGTAGAAGAGGGAATACTTGGTCCAGATCTCCTTGTTCTCGTAGAGGGCCTTGGCGTCACCCTCGGCAGCCTTGAGTTTCTGCACAGTCGAGTAAATCTTCCAGGTGAAGAAGGCAAGAACACCAGTAAAGAGACCAAGAGTGACACCGGCGAGCGTCTTGGCGGCCCAAGAAGAATCGGCACGGGTAAACTGGAAGATGCAGTACAGGACCCAGACTCCGTATAGTATCAGGATCAAGTTGGTAACGGTACGAGCAATGGAGCCCCAGTAGTGCTTGCGAAAGCCTTTGAGCGACTCGGGGAAGGTGCCCCAAATAGCCCAGGCCTCGAGGATAACCTTGACGAGCAGAATGGCGACAACAATGCTGGCAATGATGATGGCAACGACGAGGAGAGCGGTCATGAAGATGTCAGACTTGGGGACGGAAACCTTGCGGGCAAAGGCCTCGATGCCCTGGACCTTTTGCTGAAAGGTGGTGCTCGCCTGAGCGTCGTCGGTACCGTTGACCTTGGTTTCAATATCGCGGAGGGCAATGGCAGCGACGGCACCAACGGCACGCTTGAAGTGAAAGGCGCTGCCTTGGCCGGCCGTGGCGTTGGCGATATACTCGACATTGTCGTTGGTCAGGTTGCCTCCAGTACTGGCGCGGAAGCCGTCAATGGCAGTAAGCATGCCGGACCAGGGAACCAAGCCGACAGAGAAGGCAAAGTTCTTGGTAAAGCTCTGGTAGACGGGAGGGTAGCTGACAGAAAGCATACCGTTCATGGCCATTCCCTGGAACCAGCCGACTGTCTCGGAAAAGCTAGGACTGACGGTACCAGCACCGCCGGCCGAACCGCCACCAAGAGCGGCACCAGCAGCAGAGATGCCGCTGGCAAGGAAGGCAACGCCAGCAACGCCAGCAGCGATGTAGGAGACGGCGGGAACGTTGACAGTCTTGCCGTTGGTAACAGAGGACTTGATGCAGGCGACCTTTTGCTTGGTATCGACAGTCTCGAGCTCAAGCTTGGCATCGGCAGCAATATCGGGGACCTGGAAAGCGATGCCGGGGACCATCTTGGCAAACTCGTCGGGGATTTTCTGAGAGCCACGAGCAGCAAAGCTGCCGACGGGAAGGGGGCAGAGCTGCTGAATGAAAGTAGCGGTGTCGCAGGGGTTGAAAGAACGCTGGTAGATTTGGTTTCCGTAGGCAGTGACACTGAGATGAGCGGTGACGTTCTGCTCTTTGGTGCTGGTGCCGGCAACATCAAACGTGACGGTCTTGTCGGCGTTGTTGTACGTAATATCAATCTTGTCGACCTTGATGGTAGCATCGGAGCCGCAGTCACTAAATCCAGAGGTGGTGAGAATGTCGGCGGCCATGGCGCTGGTGGCGAGCAGGGCGCTGGCGAAGAGAGAGGACCAAGAGTTCCATTGTGTCGATCGTGGAGCCATGGTAGATTAAAGAGGGAAAGCTGTAATGAATGATGGCAAGTTATGAAATTTTCGGAAAGGCTTGTCGAAATTTAAAAAGCAGTCGGTAGTGCAGTGAATCAGTCGTCGGGAAGAGCGAACGAAGTCGATTGCGGAATGAGTGAAGATGGAAGGCGTCCAGGCTTTCGATGAGGTGAACAAAGACAAGGCTCTAACAGACGGACAAAAATAAAAGGACGAAAGAATGAAAACCTCCGGGGTGTTCAAACAAAGAGGTCGTGAGCAAAGAAAGCGCCCTTTGACCAGAAAAGAAACGAGGAAAAGGACGTGGGAGGACGGGCAACAAGCAAGCTAGACGCTGCTGTGTGCTCTCGTCTACTAGAGATGTTGTTATTTCACAAGTCGGCCAAGGTCCTTTGCTCGCCGAGAAAACATTGAGCGAGTTGAGCAATAAAAGATTGTACAGGTCGGTGTGTCGGAACCACCTCGTTTACAGTCGACGAGGGGAGAAGTTGTGTGACAGGCGAGAGAAGAACAGAGATGATCGTTAAGCGCCAGGAGTAACCAAGGAGTGCTGAGTGGGCACCAGGCTAGGCTTGTGTGCTGCTCGGGTCTTGTTCCTTGAACCCAATTCTCGAATCGGGGGGAGGGAGCCGGAGGACCACAAAAAGAAAAAAAGGTCGAGTCTGGACAGGATTCGTGGACAGCGAATGGGTGGTCGGGGACCTCGTGTTGAGTGGAATGAAGATGAAACGGCCTAAATAGAGGACTGGGGATCGGCCGAACCACCACGCAGTGGTGGAGGGTGTTTGTTTGTTTGGGAGGTCGTTGGCGAAGAGGGGGAGAAAAAGGTATAAACGAGTGACTGGTCAATAGATGACGGGAAGCGAGGAAGAATGGCCAAAGAGAAGAAGGGGAGAAGAATGTGGTGATGATTTGGAGAGTTGGATTATTACAGCAAGGTTGGTCATGGGAAAGGAGAGCGTCTGGGGGGGCCGACTCAGTACCTGGGCAGGCGCGCAAACGCAGCTGCAAACGCAAGTACCTGCCAAGGTGGACGGCCGACAAGGTAGTGAGTGCTACGGAGTACTGGGAAAAACGAGCAAGAAAGAAAAAAAGGAACAAGGGGGGGGACGCGAATCAGATCTTGTAACCAAGGAAGCACCCATGCAACTGGGAGTGTTTCGAGATGCAAGGGCCTGACCCAGGGGAGCTGGGTAGCATTGACTAGCCCGGACGCTAATCAGAAGATGCTGGGGGGGGATGAAGAATGAGTGGACGAGAGAAAGCGGCCATGGACAGAGTAACCGCTTCACGAGCGTGATGATCGGTAGCGATGCCTTGTTGATGAGTAACGAGTGCGTATTATCTTATGTTGCCAAATATTTCTCAATACGAGTCGCCAAAATACCAACGGAGAAGCAAGAGTCGAGACCTCGAGATACGAGGCAGATCCATGTACAATGGCTTCTTGTTCCGGTTTAGCTCTTCACCCGACCTTGGCCATTGTTTTATTTTAGCTCTGGCTGCCCCTGGCGGGCGGGCCGCAGTACGTCCCCACATCGATTGCCGTAAAGAGGACTCTCCGTGAGCTGGCAGCTGGCAGAAAAAGCATTGTGGCAGCTGGCAGCTGGCAGCTGGCAGCCTGAACAGCAAACAGAGACCACCTTGCAGCTGGCAGCTGGCAGCGGCTCGATGCAGCCCGCAGCACCGTGTCAGGTACCACCAAGATGCACCTCCCAGGGCCATTTTTTAGGCTCAGCTCCCCCCCACGAGCAACTCACCGGCCGCCCGCTGCAGCCTACATGATCCAGGCACACACATCATTTCTTGTCTCCTCCCTTCAATCTACTGAGTACACCGACCTCCCCTTCTCAACATCAGCTCTCCCCAAAAGCAACATCGAAAATCTCTTCTCATGCACTGTGCATTGTGCACGACTCAACATCTCAGCCACGCCCATCCCACACACGCCATGTGCCCATTCTTATCAGTGACCGCCACTCTCCTTCCCACCCCGGCTCTGAAACACGACCCAAAACACTGCTATGCATTGCTGGCCTGCCAAAGTCCCCTCGTCTCCTTACCAACCCTACACCATCACCATCAACGAACCATCCAAACTTTTTATGCAAACGGGCTTCCGATTTCCCTCATGGATGTTCGGGGGGAAGAAAAGCAAGTAAGCAATCAATTCGCGTAGCAAAAAGGAAGCAATCTATTTCCCATCGCCAAACAATCCACAAAAAGAAAGGTCCCCCTCTCCCTGGTATAGAAACACGCTCCCTGTCCGCCCGACCACCTCATTGCCGAGGGGGCCAGGCAGACGAGGGCCCAAACAGTGGCGTGTCACTCTGGGACTCTGCCGCAATATATCCGTGTATCAAGTGTTTGCCTTCCAATTCAGGTGAACCTCAATACTGCACATACCTGCCCCGTGTCAGTATACCATTACCGCGGCGCTAAAAAAAAAAAAAAAAAAAAAAAAAAGAGAGAGAGAGAGAGAGAGAGAGAAAGAAAGAAAGACAAAGTAGGACGAATCTCCTGAGCAGTGAGGAGAATGGTACCTCAAAAAGCAAGGCAACGGAATAGCGCCCAATGCTATGATTCTCTACACTATTTTTACCACTATTCACCTTCGTATGACGAGGCAGTGCTGCGTAGGGCTAGCATAGCCTCCCTCTGCATTGAAGCCAAGAATAGACCTCCCAGGAGTTAACCATTTGGTCTTTCTCTCTTATTTTTTAACAAATACTAAACTCCCTCATATAGGGTGGACAAGCCCTCACCGTCCGCGTCTCCCCGCCGCCCGCGCAGGATAACTCTCACCAGGGACTTGCTGCGTTATCAGTCATCGCCACCGATTCGATGAAGAATCTCACACCCTGTCCTACGCTTGTAAAATCCCAGGTTAGCCGCTTTCAGAGGGGCACCCTAGCCTAGCAGCCTTGGATAATTGCACAGTCGTATCCAAATCCTCAGAGGCCCTGCCTGCCTGCCTCTGCCAAATTACCTATGGAGACTGCTACTCACAGAACCCCGCGCCAAATAACCCCCAGGACTTGTAGACCCAAAGAGTTAATTTCCAAGCGAAACGTGGCCAATCAATCTCCCCGTCCTCAGTTGCACCACATCTACCAGTCAGAGTCCCTTGTATCTCACTTCGTCTCATCTATAATCCATGCGTCCTTACACACGCGCCCCGTATCACATCACGCGGCGCCACGGCGATCAACGGAATAAATTTCTAGTCTCACCAAAAACTCCGGCTTCTTCTTGGTCTCGAATCTTGTCTTGTTTTTCTGGTACTTATTTTTATATAGAATGGAATTATTTCCTCCAGAAAACTCCTGTCATGTCCATCATTGTCCCACAAGCTATGTCCAAAATAGGTTTGCCATACAAAGAAATGTCGAAAATACACAAATGCTCAAGCAGAAAAAAATCATCATCATCATGTCAAACAGGCCTGCAATCTAATGTTCAAGTCACGAAGAAAACATGCCCTGGTTGTCCCACGTCGTGTGCTCCGGGTTGGTCGCCTGCATGTGTGGCGAATGCGAATATGTCGACAACGTCTCGTGCCCGCTAAAAGGACTTCCGTTGAGGCTGGCCCGAGGCTGGCCCATCATTCCACTCTCGTACATCATCTGTCCTCCCATACCGTCTCCTTGTACACCCTGTACAGCCTGTACACCGAGTCCGTCCATAAGCGGAAACGGCTCCAGGTCGTTGTTGTTGTGATTGCCGTTCAGGTTGCTGTTTAAATTCATATAAGACTGGCCCGTCTCCCCAAACTGCCCAGCATTTCCTCCCATGTTGTGCATGCTCCGATCTGCATTGTAGCCATTCATTCCAGTCATGTCGTTCATGGTGTTGAACCCATTGACACCACTCACACCACTCACGTTCATGGTGTTTGCCATGCCGTTCAGGCCGCTGCTCATGCCTGCCATAGAGGTCTGGCCAATGCTTCCGTACTGGGTCGGGTAAAATTGGGAGTTGCCTTGTCCCATTGCATACCCGAATCCACCCATGCTCTGTCCGTATGCCATCTGCGCGTGGTTCGGATGCAGTGCTGGGTTGCCAAAGGCCATGTTTCCCATGCCCGGCTGGTCGCTGGGCACGGGAAGCATTTGCCGCACTGGAGGATCCTGTACAGGACTGATGATGGAATCGGCGCCCAGCTCCTTGGCCCTCAGATCCACCAGTCTCAGCACCGGCAGCGCAATCTGTTCCATGTGCTTGGCCAGATGTACCGTCAGCTTCTTCCAGGTGGGAAAGGTGCGCCCACAAAACTTGCATGGCTCGTCTTGCGGTCTGTCTTGCGTTTCCATATGGCACTCTTCAACCTTTTGCCACGTTGGCTCAACACCTCCTGCCCGCTTCATTGCTGCCTTGGTCTTGACCTTGGGCTCGACAAACTTGTGTTCACGGACCAGATGCTGCAAGAAGTTATCTTTGCGGTAGCAGATGTGGCGGCAGTCTTCTACATCGCATGTCCACCATTCCAAGCGCCGATGACCTTCGTTTTCATGCCGTACCCAATCAGCCTTGCGTTTAAACGTCTTTGGGTCCTTGCACTTCTCCCATGTGCAAGTGAAAGGACCGACATCTTCATGCACGTGCTTAGTCCAGTCTGATGGCTTCTGGAATTTCTTCTTCTGGTAGCACAGCTGGCATTCAAACTCGGCAGGAAGGTACTGAGTGGGAGGCATTGGGATGTCAGGTGGGAAGCTTTCATTGCTGATGATGCCTTCTGCGGGGCTATCGTCGTCCTCAAAACGACTAGCTAACGGACCAATGCGATCTTTGTCGCTTTTGTGATCGCCCAGTATCTTGGCTGAGCCACCGAGCGCCAAGCACAATGATCCGCAAGAGCAATTTGCACCCTGGCGCATATGATTGACCTTGAGGTTGAGGAGGTGCTTGTATCGAATGACCTGTTGATGGGCAATGCGATCGACAAGATAGAGTCCACCGTCTTTTAGACCAGGATTTAATTTCAGCGCATGCTCTTGAAATCCTGCATATGTATGAGGGATGCTGTCGATTTCGTTTGGATTCTTCTTCATTTGCGAGTCTTCGAGCAAATCATCATCGTCGTCGTCGTCCTCATCGTCTGCATCGGGTGCGCCTGCCGTGGATGCGGGCTTGCTTAGTGCTGCAACGGCTGGCGGGTCACCAGAGATTTTCCATATATCATTCGGCGATGCCCGCGGTTGCTCGGTGGCCACGGTTAGCTGTGTTGTTCTGGGAAGTTCGGATTTGCTGCGGGGCCGTCGTAGCACCTTGTCGACAGCCAGAGAGAAGCCACTTTTGGGAGAAACCACTGGGGTGACGCCGCTGATTGATCCGCTTCGAGTATGCGTTGATCCGACAGAGGCTAGGGGCGTTGCTATTCCTGCAAATAGCGCGTTGATGCTGTGCGGGGCCTGCTTTCCCGGCTGCTTTCCCCAGCTGGATGTCCGCGACGTGGGAGATAGATGAGGGGAGCTATCTCTGCGTTCATCTGATTGCTGGCTGTCTTGTCGATATAAATCATCACCCTGGGCACTCTTGGAGCGGCTTCTCGATCTCTTGCGTACGGAGGAGCTGCTCGTTCGTCGCACCAAGCCGCGAAGCTCTGCCAGGAAGCCGGTGTGTTTCACAGGCTTCTTGGGCTCCGCCTTGCTGATGGAGAGTTTCTTGAATAAGTTGCCGCTAATGACGCCCTCAGCATCAATCACGCTGGGGAAACTGCGTCGACGGGTTCCCCAAGTGGCGGAGCGGGAAAGGATAGACTCATTGTCGCGGAGTCTTCGTTCGAATCGTTCGATAGCAGCTTGTGACGATTCCGGTTGATAACGTCCTTGCTCACCAGAGATGATTGCATGTGACACAGGGGCAGGCTCCCAGTGATTGGCGGAATGGATGATGTTGTAGTCATCGTCGTTCAAAGGGCCACCGGTGGGGTCAATGTAAATTTGACCCTCAACGTGTCTATTTTCGGTATTGTTTCCTAGAGGAATGCCATCGTCATCATCGCGGGGTTGATCGAGAGCCTGTATTTCTTCGGCAGTCTTCTCTGTTGGCGCTGTGACGTCGAGCAGGTCATCCTGCAGCCAGCGTCCGACTTGCTGGTTCCGCTGTTGGCGAGCATTTTGCGAGGCCAAGTCGTTGATGCTGGGAACCTCCTCAGAAGACCGGTTCTTTGGGTCGATGCCGGAGTGGCCAGTTCTTGCATCCGGTTCCCATCGGCCAAGAGAATCGCGTCTAGCTGTGTTGGGTGTTCCGGGGCGACTTGTGGAAATCAGCTCGCCGACGGAATGGACTCCCCGAACTGTGCTATTGTCGTCGAAAGCGCGCTCCACGGATGGCACTGGAGCTAGGCCATTATCATTGTCCCAGTTTGAGACGGTAACTCTGGGGCTCTGCACAGGCATGGGCACCGGTGCGGGAACAAGACCGTCCTCACTCGAACGCCCGCTGCCTGTGTGAGCTGGCGTCAGTTGGGACGATTCGTTAGAGAGCGTGGCGCCCTTGAAATTTCGGTGAAGCTCCCGTGGGGAAACGGAGGCGGGCAGATTGGCGGCAGGGTTGGCAGCAGGCGAAGCTATATTAAGTGAGGAGGATGGATCAGGAGTCAATGGATATGACGCGGCGTAACTGCCAACTGATTGATTTTGTTGGGCAGCAGATTCAGTGGGCAGGATGGAGTGCTCCCATATGCCAGCCTCGGGCAGAAAGCTGGGGCCGCCGGCGTGAGGGTTTGTAAAGTCGACACCGAAGAAAGGATCCTCGTCTGCGTCGAGGTCACTGTAGTCGCTGGTCTGGTAGTGGCCTGGTGTGGAGTGAGAGGCGTCGGGGGTATCGAGGTGGACGATAGAGGGAGATAGTGATTCGCTGTCGATGCGCGACAAGCCAGGTGAAAGGTCGTCGGCAGTAGAGAATTGGTGGTTGAGGGATTGGTTCTGGTAGGACGAGGAGTTGCGGGGTTCGAGGTCAGTGTCTTGAAGCGAGTCGTGGAGATCGCTTTGCGACAATGTAAATGCAGAAGCCATGGCTGGAAGGGGGGTGTGGCTGGGCCACGCCGGGTATATAGTCAGGCGACAAGAAAGGCAGACAAGCTGCGGGAGGCCTAGCTGATTGCGATGCGCGAGGGTGATCAAAGAGAGGTCTCCGGGCGCATATTCGCACGAGCCGGCCCTAGGAATAGCGTATGGTGGGTGGGTGGCTTGGTGAATAAGCCCAAATGCAAGCGAGGGGCCCCGGTCTGACAGGGGAATCAAGGAACAGGTCAGTCGGTCAGGAAAGAGGACGATGGGGAGGGCGAGAGAAAGAAGGGCTGGCGCAACGCAGAAGAAGAGAGAATAGGCTCTGGTGCGGTTGCGCTGGGGAAGAAGGCTGATGGAGATGGAGACGGCAGAGTGGGTAGGGCAGTTGTCCAAGTTGGTTAGGTGCCGGGTGAAAAGTATCTATTGGGAGCCGGACAGAAGAAGCGCTTAGAATGCAACCCCTGCTAGCTTCGAAGACAAGACGGCGGCGAGTCGAGGTGGCAGTAGGGCAACGGCTGCTGGGGGGCGGCGAGCTGTCGGAGGATAAGATTGGGGGGCGGGATGCTGCAGGAGAATGGGACACGCGAGACGTCGGTGATGAGTGAGGAGATGTGGTTCTGGCTGTGAGATGGATGACGGCGATGGGGGGCCAGTATGCCTGGGGAGCCCAACGAGGAAAAGCAGGACGAGCGCGAAACGGCGACGACCAGGCGAGGCGAGACGAGGCGAATGGGGGATGGTGAGAGACGAGAAGTGCGGTTCTGGCTGGTGGAGATTGTGAGCCTGGCCGACCCAAAAAGCTGTGGTGCTGTGGTGCTCGCTGCTCAGTGGTTGCACCGCTGCCTCGTGGAGTTGCAGCTGAACAACCGGCCAGGCAGGGGCGAGCGGGGGTCCCTTCCCAATGCGACTGCCTGATTGGGACGGCCCAGGATGGCCTGCTCGTAGGAATCCGCCAGCTGGCACAGCTGAAAAGCCTGTCCGTCACAAAGGTGGTTGGTCTGATAAACTCGTCCCAGCGCGCAGGTAATTCTGAGCAGCACCCCAACTTATTTCATTGTGTGCCCTGGTACGGATCATCTGTCGTGTTTTGCTCAGAATCACTCGAGGCCCACTGCACAAGGTATTGTCGGACCGTCACGACTGCCGGACCGTCACGGTGCCGGGCCGTCACCATCGCCAGGCCGTTAGCCAAAACGGCCAGTCTTCCGTTTGCTACCTGCCTCTAGCCCGAAAAAACCTCTCCATGTAAAACTCGCGATATCTATACCCAAATACCGACAGCATCAAGCAATACAGACTGCCTATCCCTATCGCCTCTGCCGCTCAAAGTCACAGCCAGCCCTCCCGAAATCCTCCATCCCCCTCCCTACCCGCCGTTGATCCTTGGCGCCAGCCCTCCACAAGGCTGGTCTGTCGCTGGCTGCGCTGACACACACACATCAGTACTCCTTGGTTGGCATCCGAGCCAGCACAACAAAGAACCCCCCGCGCATTCTTTAGCACGGACCTTGAAAATCTAAAGAAGAAAAAATTGTTACACACCATCACCATCCGCCCACCGCCTCCACATCAAATCAGTCCACCATCAGCCTTGCCTCCGCTGGTTGTGTCTCACTGTGGCACCGGTCCCAGTCAAGCAGCCTGGCCGTGGGGCTGCCCGGCACAAGTACGCCTTAGCTTCGGACAGAGAACGCCTCACGGGCTGCTCAAATGCACACCATTCTCGCCCTATCTGCCCGGCCTCCTCCAAAATGCCGCGGGAATGGCTCGGTCCTAGGTGGCCGGACCTGGCCAGTGTGCCTTGCGTTGCTTCCATCGGCTTAGACACCCACTGTATCTGAACCACCTTTTACCCTAATCCCCGGCTGTAACCTTGCGCCGCAAGGCCTCCAAGGCAGTTTTTGCCCTGCCCCTGCAGCAGGGCAGTGTTCGAGGCTGTCCAATCTCTCCCAAAGTAGATGAACGGCGACCAAATTGAGACTGTACGATCAAGGCTGCCAGATCTAGAAGCAGGTTCCTTCTTAACTGTGGGAGGCCCATGCATTGTGGCCTTGGCTGCGTGGGAATATGTCCGTCATCAGAACCAGGTGCGGGAAAGGGCATGCGGTACATAATTCATGCTAACTAGGTATCAACAACCAAATCGAGGACTAGTCCCTCGTCAACCGCAGAGTCAGTACAAGCAAAGTCGCATAGGCCAGCAAGCTAAGAATTGCCATGAGCGTCACAGTATCGCCCGAGGTCCGAAACTTGCGCGTCAACAGACCATCCGCAGACTCCTTGGTGAAGAACTGGCGTTGTCCTTCGTACCGTCGATACACGGCAACCAGCAAAATAGCAGTGCCGTAAACGGCAAACAGCGCACCGATCGGGTAGAATTCATCCGTAAAAATCTTGAGGATCACGAGCGAAAACGAAAATTGGCCCAGGGCAGTCCGCATATACGCGCCTTCAAACGTCCGCTGTGCGGCACGAACCTCGACTAGCCTATCGTGGGTCAGCCCGGCTGTGTGATGGCATTCGGTCATCCACTACTTACTCGGCATTGGAGAGAACAACTGATTGGGCGCGATGCAGACGCAAGTGAAATTGCTGTTCTGGATGGGGCTGTCATCCTGTTAGCGACGGGCTCGGTGTGTGATGCAGCTCTACTCCAATGGCGTACCTCCCACATGGTGGTGGTGGCTTGTCGCAACAGCGTCACTCGCTAAGACCCTGGCATACTAGCTCGGTAGTTGGGAGGCCGAGGAATTCCGCTCTCATTCAATACCGAAATCCCATGAGCAAGAGCAGCTCTTTTTGTTCGTGGCAGTCGAGTAGAGGCGACGCTCAGTTACAAGACGACGATGAACGGTTCCGTTGTGTGAAAAGCCGAAGCCAGTGACGCGATGCGCCGAGTTCAAGTCGTGCCCGTTCCCATCACGTGGGCCCCCCGAAAGTCAAATTGCGCCCAGATATTGTCAGTGTCCCGTCACAGTCTCGGACTTGGAAATTCGTCGTAAATCATGGATTTTGAGAATGAGAATCTTTTTTAACAATTTTCATATAGCAATCTTGTCTGAACGCTGTTCCGCCTGTTCCGCCTGTTCCGCTCCCCTCCCGACGACAATGTAGTAGTCACCGAGTTCTATTGATGAGCCACCACCAGATCAAATACGAATAATGCCACCAGCAGCGTATATATGACCTAATTTATTTCATTTCGACAGCCCATCTACCATACAATCAGTTTCGTATCATATTCTTTCACTTTGCCTCGTCCGTCTTGGCAATCCTCGGCAACGCGCCCATGACGGCCCAGTCGCCCTGCGTCCATACGCTCTTGAGCCGCCACGACTTGGCCTTCCACAGCGGTCCCTGGCCTTGGCCCTCGCCCTCGACCTTGACGAGGTCAATCGAGTAGACGCTGCCGACGACGAGGCGCTCCGCGACGCCGGCGGTGCCGCCGCCGTCGCCCTGCGCCATGGCGAGGCCCTGGCCGGCGCGGTAGTGGTGCGCGACGCCGGTGGCCGTCGAGGTCGCCGCTTTCCCGCCGGGGGCAAACGTGGTCCGCACGTTGCTCGTCATGTGCGTCGTGTCGAGCTTGGAGACAATGTCAAAGCACGACGCGGTGATGGCGTCGAGCCCGCGCAGCACCGTGCCGTTGAGGTCAAACTCGGCGTCGGCGGTAAAGGCCGACTGGAAGAGCGCCCGGTCCGCCGTGTCCAGGCCGCTGACGCACCGCGCAATCGTGTCCACGACGGCCTCGCGGTCGCTGGGCGTCGGCGACAGATGGGCGGACATGGAAAAGCTCATCTTGGTGGGGTTTTCTCTTTTTTTCCTTGGTTTTCAGATTTACAAATTTCTTTCTCTTTTCTGGTGCTTTTTCAGTTGCTGAGGGAAAAGAGAAGAGTTGGTGTAGAGTGTTGGCCTTTTCAGAAAGGGTAGCTATCACAGAGCGGGGAGCCATCAGGCGGGGTAAACGGCCATCAGTCCCCGAGGACCCCGAGTCTGTGTACATGATGGCGGGGAAATACAGCTCGTGATCTGATCCTTTCTATTCTTCTTTTCTGATCCCTCCAAGTCGGCCTTGACACTGTCCTGCAGGCTCGCGCGTGCAACCTGCCTCACGTGAATCATCCACTGGTGCAAGAACTGTGCCTCTGCTCTAGGGTGGGTGTGGCTCCGTCTAAGGCACACAAGACACCCTCTGGCATACAAGGGAAAAAGGAAAGGCCGCTGCGAAGTGATGATTCAAAAGCCAACGCATAGTATATATTTATACATATATTCCTTCTTTTTTTTCTTTGCACAAACAGCTTGTGAGCCTCCTCACCAGTCTCACGCACAAGAACAGCCCAACAACAGAAACACTTCTCGCTCCCGGCTAATGTGCGACCATTAGAAAAAAGACGAAAATGGGCCTGAATACAAATCGCACTCACGACCATTCAGATGACTTCTAGGACTTCGCCGTATTTTGTACAATAAACGACAGCGCAAGGAAGTTGGAAACAGAACAATGGTTGCAGCGCCCAGCTAGCAAGAAATTATTCACCACAGTGTGCCGTTTCCTATCTCTACCATCAAAGAGCACGCACGAGCAAAATGAATAAAATGAGATTCAATAATTGTGGCTAGGGATATAATTGTCTCCTCCCGGATGCCCTCACCCAAAAGTACGCGCTGGTATACAACAAAAAGACAACACGCCTGCCCAGTGGCATCACCCCTGGCTACTAACATAGCAAATCTAGTGGCCCATTCTTATTAAACAGAGATGAAAAAAATAAATCTCATTCAAAAAACAGTGCACCATTTGTGAAGGACCAAAGAAGCCCCAGTAGTTAGTTACAAGGCCGCCTGTCTCGAACAAGGCCATGGCTCGTGCGCTCTTGTGTCCCCAAAAGGTGATATGACGTAACAGTCGTTAAAAAAACAATCCCATAACCGTATCTGTCCGTTAACGCTTTCTGTATATAAGTGGCAGATTGCAAGAAAAAATTCATCCCCTCTACTCTGTCTGCACTGCACCCTCACACTCTTCCGTTGCATCTGCCTATACCGGCCTCAAGTAGTATACCCAAGGCACACTCACATGGGCGGATCGCTGCTGTGTGAGATACCCCAGGCCTCGAAACCCATTTGTAGTTGCTGGGCCTGCTGTTGCTGGAGCATGTGCTGCTGCTGTGGTTGCCAGTTGCCGCGGGGGTCGCCGACTTGGCTAGGCAGATGGCCCAGTCCTGGGTTCTGGTTCATCGGAGACGCAAACGTGTTGCCCATGTTCGGTCCTCCTCCCCCGCTGTACGGTGCATTACTTGGAACCGGTACCATTTGCTGCTGGCTCATGAGCTCGCCGCTGAAGGATACGGATCTCGCCGGTACCGTCGGCGGCATACCGCTGTCCCAACTCCAGTTGTCGAGCTGCGGCGTCCCGGGCGTTGTTGCCATCCAATTCGCCGATGTGGTTGACCCAGGGTCAAATGTCGACGCCGGCTCGGCAGAGCCGGATACGCTGCCATATGGCCGCCAGCCATAGCCTATATCCATGGATTCAGGCACTGCGACTGGGCGTGGGTCAGCGGACCCCCAGGTGAGGCTCGATCCGGGGGAGATGCTAAAATCTTGTTCGGCGGACATTGGTATGCCCAATCCTATTTTTTTTCAACATGGTCAGCGTTTCCGCACCTATGCTTCAGGAGTCTTCACGTCGTGTCCACAAACCTTCACCTGCAACGCTCGTATACCCAATGGGGGCAGCATGACCAATGGGATCTTGTATCGGTATCGTTCCGTATATGGAGCTTGACGGCATTCCGACGGGATGCCCAGGCCCAAGGGCTGGCGATGAGGACTGCGAATGTGCTGCCGAACCGCCAGTTCCTTGGCCGGTAGGCTTGCCTTGCGAGTCCAACATCGGCTGCTGGTCGACAGGACAGAAACTACAGTCTTTTTTGAGTCGTATGCAGTTGATACATCGATTTTGTATCTCTGGAGATACTATACATCGAATTTTCCGACGTCGGCAATGGCCTGTAGTGTCGCACCCTTGGTTAGCAGCCGTGCCTCAAACACAACAAGCCATGAGTCGCATGGACGAAGAGCGCCAAACTTACTGCATGCTATTGATGTTCTGTGATATCCCAGCTTGTTACGCTTCTTGTCCCCCGCTGCCGTCAAACTTTCTTGCGACATGGTGTGCACTGCTGGTGTAGAATAGGATCGTTTGAGAATGGGAGCTGGCGCTCCGTGCTTCGCAGTCATGCCGAACTTTGCAGTCATGCCGAACAACCCGGGGTTGCTAAGATTGAAAGTTTTCTTTTGACGATGTTTATCCTGTGTACCGTGTCCCGGGAAGGAGGCGCTGTCGAACCCGCGACTCCCGGTGGGTGACGGTTGGTGTGGGCGTCTATTTCGAAGGCTGTCGAGGCCACTGTTCGTCTTGCTGCTTCCGCTGCTGCTGCTGCTATATGGTGCCAGAAGACGGCCGTTGCCACGCGCGGGCGATCGATTGTCCCCTGTATCCCACGACTGCACTGTAGAATGGAGAGGCAAGGAGCAGATAGCCGCCATGAAGATGCCGTGGGTCAACGCCGGTCGTACTTTATCAAACCGAAGATGCGCGCCACACGAGTATGTCTCCTGCCCAGTCTATTAAATAGAAAAGACAAGGCTGCCAAGCGGTATCGGACAGAGGAGGCTCCGGTACTCTGAAAGTTAAAAAGAGAGTGGAATAGAAAACAAAAATAAATAAAAAGGTGCCAGGGGTCTAAAAATAATGCGAGTCTGGCTTTTTCGCCACAGGCACCACCCTAAGAGGGGGAGAGGGAAGAGGAGGGGATGGAAGAGGAATAGTTGGGCAGCTGCCCGTGCCTGGTTGTCAACAATACCGGGCCTTCGAGAAGCGTTATTCTTTCGCAAATGTGGCGTAAATGGTGCAGCCCATGGTCGCACCTGGCCGGCCTTGTCTTGTAGAGGTAATCAAAACGGGAGGAATGCCAAATTATCGAGATTGGGCCCCATTAGCGGAACACGCGCACAATCCAGCTCCCCGGATGAGTTTAAACTTTCGGGCGATCTTGGGCGTAAATAGTCGGAAGCATTGAGCTAAGAAGCGAGCGCAGGGGTAATCAGCAACAATTATGCTGTTATCAATGCGGCCGGCTGTCCTTGTTATAGTGAAGGGGCGAAGGCGAGTAAAGAGGAAAGACGCGATGGCGCTCATCAGGGCAGAGCGTGTGGGAAGTAAGATGCGAATGCCTCTTTGGCTAATATGTATGTCAGCAGCTGGTTATTGAGCCCCTTGTCTTTTACATCTGTGGCTTTCTTCGCAGCCTGGCAATGCCTAATGGCACGCCCAGTTTGTAGGGGATTTGCACCAAACGGCTGTGTCTGATCATCTATTCGTTCTTCTGCGTTGGGGCTTGCCCACCACACCAAGGCGAGCCTGACAAAGGGCTCGCCCTTCTCAGCTGGTGCGGTTTCAATCGGCGCGCGAAGATTTTGCGACAAAGGTGTGCGACGTTTGGCGCTACGCCCCCCCTCCCTAGGTGTCGATATTAAAAGCGTGGTGGCCTCGTATAAGCTGGCGCGCCACAAGGTCGTTGTTAGCTCTTGCGCGCCGCCCCTCCCCTTCCATAAGTTATGGCCGCTTAATTACTGTCTCTACTCTCTCGCCATCGGTGGAGCTTGGAATGGAGCCAGATGATAAGGCCAAACCAGTACGACGAAATGGGGGGATTCACGAGCAAGAGCCAGCGTTTTTTACGATTCAGTACACTCGAGCCATGGTGGCGATACCCTGGCCCAGCCAAGCTGAGCTGAGGATCTGATGTGGCGTTTTAGACCTCTGAAGAGATCACTGATTGGAGGTGGGGAAATAACCCCGGTTCGCACGCAGAAAGTTAACGTGGCCAGAGGGAGCAGATTGAGATGGCGGTAAGAAGAAATCTGAAAAGGCCAGAGAGAAAAGTATGTCAGCTCTGTGCTGAACGAAGAGCGGCACATGTGAATGGCTGTTGATGGTTGTTGCACACCTTGTTGATCGGGCCTTCCGCCGTACATGGACTGGGCGCCCGATTTCGCGGCCCCATTGTCGAAGATGGAACTTGGCGCGAACAAGGCATGAGACAGATCCCGGGTACTAGACAATTGAAGGCTACTTTGATCGTGAAGCCCGCGAACGGCACCGCACATCGTACAAGCGGCGAGCCCCTCCCCCCTCATCGTTTTGTCTGCACCTGTGTGTATTTTTGGGAGGAGTCCTACTAGGGGGTGGACTTGAAGAGAGAAGGTGTGGTGTGCGGCCGCCAGGCGATTGTTCCAGGAGACCGGTTCTTGGGACGGAGGATCTCCTCACTGGGTTACGATTTGGCCTGCAACGCTTGTCCTGTCCGCTCCGCCGCCACGGGAGGGGCGGCTTCTTCAGCTAGCTGGGACCGACATCCATCGGGCGAGTCTGATTTGTCGTTGCTCCTGCAGGACTCGATGACGAAAGGTCCCAAAACCCAACCAGGCCCCCTGCAGCCAAACGGCGTCAACGACAACGAAAGGGCCCGGGAAGCTAACTACCCAGTGCAGTTGCCCCAGCATTTTTTTTTTAGCTGCATCGAACCCATGCTCTCGCAAGCTGACGAGATGCAGGTGAGCCAAGGCGCCAACGAGACACGTCCCTGTTTTTTTCCTCTGAGGTGTTGACAACAGCAGGTTTATACCAACAAGAGCAAGCAAAGAGAGACAGACAGAGAGGCCAGGCCAGACGGGAAGCCATGCTCCCGTGACAAGGCCAAG
This sequence comes from Samsoniella hepiali, assembly GCA_001455915.2. NCBI lineage: Eukaryota > Fungi > Ascomycota > Sordariomycetes > Hypocreales > Cordycipitaceae > Samsoniella > Samsoniella hepiali. The sequence continues at coordinate 2,344,926 of LNDK02000024.1, read as the reverse complement.
GTGATAGTATGTGACGGGAACGGCTTGTCTAATTTTCGCTGCTTGTTTCCTCCAACCGCGTTGCGCGCCACCAGTCTAGTCCAAGAGGAGGGCGGCGGGGCAGGACAAGAACGCGACATTTCTTAGCTCCAGGGATCGACTGGGAGCATCTAGACCATTTGCTGCTAGCGTGCGTCCACTCGACAAGGTGCAAAAGGCCGTGGTCAGTAAGGCTCCCACGGGGCAATACAACGGAAATCTTCCGTCAGTCTCCCAGGAACTGATGCAGCTGGTCCATCACGCTAGACTGGGACAGGACCAGAGGTTTCTCTGATACTCGTCTCAATCTGACCCTCATCCTTGCACAAGGGGACTTTTTGCTTTCCTCTGGTATTTCTCGCAGATTCTTGCCAGTGGACCAGCCTCGGCGTGGTGGAAGAGACCATTATGCGCTACTACCGTGGGCTGCACGGATGCTCCCTCCCGCAGTTGAATTGTCGGTGGGCGGGTGGAGTTTTCTGTTTGTTGTTGTTCTTTATTCCTGCAGAAAGAATCATCAGGAAATACGTGGTAGGTGGTAGGTGGTGGAGTTGGCATGTCATTCCACTCAAGACGAGGGCAAGTTGAGCTTCGTCGAATCTTGTGGCTGTTCATGAAGTCAGGCCACAATGATGATTAGCGAGACCTTGTCTCACCCCAGAGCCTTCCCACGAGCAAGGGTACCCCACGAGAAAACCCATGGTGAAAGTCACGGCGCGCCGAATGCATGGCCCATTGCATGGCCCATTGCATAGCCCTTTACATGGCCGTCCATGGCGCAACTCAACATTGCGCCTTGCTTTTTTTCTTGTTAGGAAAGCATCGCAGTCCCGGCATGCTCAACATTTGACATACAGCTCAACAGTATGCATGGCGACCTTGGAAAGCCCCAGCTGGCTGCCAACACATACTGCACGTCGTTGGCATCCTGCTTTCTTTAGCCCTGGATGGAGATGCTCCCGAGACCTTTAAACGCTAGTTTTGAAGTGTCATTGTTATGCAGACAGTATTGTGAGTACCCGAAGTGCATATTGGCGTGGGCCAAACATGCGGAATTCCGTGTCTCACAAGTCTGAGGGGCGGGAGAGGGGGGGGGCCTTATTGCCAGCAATGACTCGAATGGTGGAGGAAGCCTTACGGAGCCTGACAGATGAACATGTTCCGCAAGTTTCCAGTACTGCTGCCTTTCAGCGATGTCTTGGCGTTCTCAAATGGACCCCTCCCACATCTCCGCGAATTCCACAACTCGACATCAGGCATACAATGCACGCGCTTTCACCTCCACTGCTATTTTACAGTTGTCAGTCAGCGGGTCTTTATCTGGATCGCAGTTTTTTAGCCCGTTTAGCAACAAATTGGTCACCCGTCCTAGTGTACAGGGGAACATCCGTGGCCCACTCCGTCTGCAGCAACAAGAGGAAAGGCTGCGGCGGGTGGTGGGATTTGGCTGCGAGATGGCCCCGGAGCAGGCTTGGGCTACGTTTCACCGGAATCCCTTTTTCATGTAGGCAAGAGGAGCCCACGCGGCCGCCGCTGAAAATGGCGCCTGTTAATGCAGATCATACATGATCCTGTCTCTGCCAGCAAAGACTTGCTGCTCAAAGACAACGGTCTGCGGGAAACGTCCCTGCGTTGCAGCGTGGTAGCGTTGCAGCGTTACACAAGACAGCCAAGACCACTCGCAACGGGTGGAGATTCGACCGAACACAACGGAACAGGGCCGTTCAAGACAATAAGGCACGCGCGCCCGAGTGCAATGACTATCTTGTTCCATGGGCCGCGGACAATATTGTCCGCTGCGGAGACAACAAGGCTCCAATTGCCGAATTCTGAGATCTTTGTAGGGACATCTACCAGTGCTAGCAAAAAAAGGAAGCAATTTTGAAAGTGTGTTTAGCATGCGGCCATATCTTTAGCGACAAGCGTGTAGTGTACAGTTCAAGGCAACCACCAGGCAGCCGTCTTTCAAACAGCCTTATGGAAGCCCGTCGGTAACTTGATGTTCCGGCTGTCGCGCGGAGTAAAATCTCCCATTGGAGGACAATCAAGTGGCTTGTGAGTTGGCACACTGGAGGAGGAAACAAGTAACCGGGTGTGCCGCTATAAAAGCGCACAAACACGGTACTGAGAAAACGGGCGTGGTGAGCATATTGGTAGCAAGTTGACAACATTGTCATTGACCAATCAAACAGATGACCGAATTTACTGTCATTTATTTACTGTCATTTTACATTTTTACACAAAAAAAAGGCCATTTCGCTAGTGACAGTCTCGGAGATTTCTTTTTTTGCTTCTTTCGTCCCCAAACGCCGCACACTAAAATAGCGAACTGGGCCCTTTGCTGGAATTTTTAGAAAGCCCACCACGCCCGCCCTTTTTTTTGTCAAGATCCCAACAGTAACGCGACACTAGGCGCATCGTTCCTTTCGGGCGGTTTCCTGTAATGCAAAACGATTTACATGTAATAAAGAAACACTAAAAACTCGCCTGGTTTTGTCATTGCCCAACATGTTCGCACAGCTTTCCAGATACAGGGCGGGGCGACGCCAATTCGTGGCTTGTTGTCGCAGCATTCCCCAAGCAGAAGAGCTGTTTTGGTTGTCAGGAAAAGAGTGAACCCCTGTCAAAAACAAGTTTTGGTGGTGGTAACTCTCTGCTCCTTCTCCTGATCCGATCCAACCGTACGAGACGGCCAATCATGCGGGCACAGTCTGGACATTTTGGGGGATTGGAAGGGGGGGGAGGGAGGAGGTTCAGGCAGAGATGATCGTCTGTCAACCTTGTCAAGCTGATCAAGGACGTGCGCGGTGGTTTCCCCGCTAACTGACGCTGCTGCCCGCATAGCCGGCGATTGCATCGTGTCGCACAACAAAAAACAACCTGATTGCCATTCTTGCTCGCACGGACACAGATCGTGGCGCTGATCCTGTGATGAGAATGCGCTGTTGTTGATGGGATTGTCTATTGTTGAACTCGGGCTTACCGCTTTGGTCTGGATCTGGCGAGACCATGGCCCTTTCCCGCATAATCGCATTCCAGCGGCAACATGCTGGTGTTGTTGATCGCCCAGAGGCAGAACATTCACGTCCTTGGCGCATGGGCTGTTGCATTCGGCGCGCGCGGCCTCTTGAAATGAAGTCGATCACTGGGCCTTGACTGCCAGGGGGTCTTTTTTTTTCCGTTTAGAATAAAAAAAGAAAAAGAAACAAGAAACAAGAAAGAAAAAGCTTGTCTTGGAAGAGTAGCATTCGGAGGTTCTCTAGGCAGACATTATTATTGCCTGGTCATAGATTATGCACGCCTCCAAAAACGTGTCTGAGACATGGTCGCCAGCGGCGGCCGCCCTTCTGACACAATGCGGGGGCTGCATGTTTTCCCGTTGCCAACTTTCCTGTGAGAGGACATCGACGCGGGTTCCACATACCTTTGGTAGTGGCTTCACATGATGCTCCAATGTGCAGCAATGTCGTGTTCAGCACGAAGTTTCCTGATTGCCTTGGCAGCCATGAGGCTTCAGCTAGGTATTTTGCCCACAAACCAGGAAGAAAATGACTTTGGAGAAATGGTCTGATGCAGGCCATAATCCCTGTCTCGCATGGACTTTTGTGGATATCCCTGAATACATGATTTTTCTGTGCAAGAGACGACCGAGATCAAAGCAACCAGCACAAGGCAGCAGATCGTCATGCACTGGATTCCCCTTCCGTAACTGCAACGGAGCCCAACAGCTGGCAAAGGGATAGAACGTCGCGCCCATGTCACTCATTCGAGTGCCTGATTCACTTGTTTCACACCAGACGCTTTCAAAAGCAATACCCCAAAGAGCAGGTGGTCATCTGCCGTCGCTGCAATATGATGTGCGCAGATCATAATGCGCGATTCGCGCACTCCCGTCCCTTTCGGGCCCCCCTCTGCAGATTTCCCCACGATAGGCTGCCGCTGTGTCAGACGTGAACTTTTGTCGTGTCGAGAGCCGGCCTCCTGTAGGGGAAATTGTCCTGGATGCATACGGGGTCGAGTTGTGCAAAGTACAGGCACCAGCGAGTACCGGTGTCTTCGCGAGAGCCTTGGGCTAGATTCTGAGCGGCAGAAAAAGGTACATTGATTTGTGCGATTTGAGACTTGATCGCAATGGCAACCTAGATCCAAGCATGTCATTGTGACATGGTTGGGCTCTGTAGAGCAAGAGGAACCTACCACCACCAGCGTCGGCAGTAACGTTGCAAACTGCACGTACCAAGGCATCGGGGCTGAATCGGACAATCAAAGGCCAAATGAAGTGACTCTAATTTTCACATCGCGATGGTTTCTGTTTGATTATTTGTGGCCCTATGCTGCGCACTGTAGGCACTGTGCCGGCGCGCAATTTTGTAGTGGACCCCACAGTGCAAAAATGACCCCGCGCCACTGATAGCGATGGCACAACGTTTGGCAAGAGACTTGACCACCAACGAGGACTGAAGGCTGGACCCTTTCCTCGTGCCTGCAATGAGCGATCTCCAGAGGGCCTGGGCCAAGGCGAAGCTCGGGATCGCGCATGACGCGTTTGACGAGGCCGAGGAGGAATACGCGGTAGCCGAGGCGGCTGACGCGGCAGACGACGACTCTTCATCGGCATCCTCTGCGTCGTCTGTTTCCTCCACCGGCACCATTGTGCCGACTGCGAACCAACGGCTCTTTGCACGACCAAATGGGTGCGTCACGATAGCGGTTGCTCCAAAAGCGTGGCCGCAGGCCTGACGCGCGCTCCTTTTTTGCTAACCGCAGCGTGCACAGTGCTTCCCGGGGCCGGACATTGGAGCAGGTCCCATGGACGACGTATTTTGAGCGGGAGCTGTACATGGAGTCTGAGGATCACGCGGTCCACTTTCACGCCTATCTTAGCTCGCCGGTGGAAAAGGGGCCTCTGTTTGTCATGCACCATGGAGCTGGCTCATCGGGGTTGACGTTTGCTCTGGTTGGTTCCGAAATTCGCAAGAGGATGCCCAACGCCGGCATTCTCGCCGTGGACTGCCGCGGCCACGGCTTGACGACGACCACAAACGAGGGCGAGGTGGACCTGAAGCTGCAGACGCTCTCCGCGGACCTCTTGTTCGTGATTGAGGCGGTGCAGAAGCAGATGCACTGGGCTTCGCTGCCGCCGCTTGTCCTCGTGGGGCATTCTCTCGGCGGCGCCGTTGTCACCGAACTGGCCAACACGAGAAGGCTCGGGTCGTCGCTCCTCGCGTACGCCGTGCTCGACGTTGTCGAGGGCTCCGCCATTGATGCGCTGCAGAGCATGCAGACCTATCTCTCCACGCGGCCCAGCGGCTTCGCCAGCGTCGAGTCCGGCATCGACTGGCACATCCGGACCCGGACGGTGCGCAACGCGACGTCGGCGCGCACGTCGGTGCCCGCGCTGCTGCAAAGGGACGACATGCCCGGGCTGGCGCGGCGGTGGCGGTGGCGGACCAACCTCGCGGCGACGCAGCCGTTCTGGGAGGGCTGGTTCGCCGGGCTGAGCGGCAAGTTCCTGGCGGCGCCGGGCGGCAAGCTGCTGCTGCTGGCGGGGACGGACCGCCTGGACACGGCGCTGACGATTGGCCAGATGCAGGGGAAATACAACCTGCAGGTGTTCCCCGAGGCGGGCCACTTTATCCACGAGGACCTGCCGGAGCAGACGGCCGTCAGCCTGGTCGACTTTTACAAGCGCAACGACCGCAGCCAGCTGGTGCTGCCGCCCAAGGTGTCGGATTTGCTGAAGCAGGGGAAAAAGGTATAGAGGTTTGGGGGTTTTGACTTTTTCGGCGCATCATAGACTGTAGAAACAGATACAAAAGGGTTCTTTTCCTATCAACGGCCTGTATTCATATTTTGAACTGCTAATTCTCATTGCCACAGTGAATGGGCACGCTGTGGAAGGACCGGTAGCTGTAGGGTGACACATGATTTAGACTTGGACTGATTCGAAAATTGTACTCGTGCAATGCTGGCTCTTGATATGGTTTACTCGACCCTAGCTTCCGTCATTTCTTGCTTTGCGAGATGGTTGCACTTTCTGTATGTGACTGGTATTGGAGAAACTGGCAGCTAAGTGTAGGGTAGGTTTCAGATTGGGTCTACTTATGTATCCCCTGTACTCTCTGCTGAATAGTAGAAGCAATGCAGTTGTCGGCAATATGTATTGTTTCGCTACAGTACGGTCATGTGACTCAGTCCTTTGAAACGATGGAAAAGTTGGCCCAGTGCGTGGGCTATGTATGTGCCGCTCTACAGGCCATACCACTACCCTAGCTAAAATGAAGCCAAACAGCGCTGGTGAAAGTTGGCGATGATCCATTTCAGATGCAAATTGTACATCTTGAATTGCAACCTGATTACTGGAAATTGATAAAATGTTTCAAACTTGGGCTCGAAACCAGCCTTTAAGCCAGCGCTCCCTTCACCACTACACAGGGTACATGTGAAGCGTCGATGAAGTAGTTACCAGTTTTAGATGGCTGCTTCGGAGCATGGCCCCGGAGCAGCTAGCATGACGTGTGCCAGGCCTTGCCACAGTAGACTAGCAGCAATGGGGACAGGGCCGAACAAAGTAGATGACTGGCTAGTTACCTCCTAACAACCAGCTGCTAGCCTCTGGCGCCTCGGTCAGCCAAATTTCACATTTTTTTTTCTACAACCAGGAATAATTACCATGAGCGGCCCCGCTCGACCATTGCGGAGAGGCCCTTGCGGGAAAGCGATTGGCCGGGGCCGTAGGGTGGCATTGAAGTGACGATGGACGGACCGGGCATCTTTGCCGTTGTAGGGAAGGCGGTGGGCTGGGATGAGCACTGAGCGCTGGGGGAAAGGGGATGGCTGCTGTCACTGGTTCGTGACATGTGTGATATGCCCCCAAGCTGGTGATGTGTTGTCTCTTTTATTGTATGACCAATCGAGTGTCGTAGGCGGGAACACGAACACGAGTCGCGAGCCACCAACAGCGCCAAGGACCACCAACAAGGAGGTTAAACCGTGGTGTGTGTTGTCGGTACCTCGCCCACTATCGGGCCGGGTGCCTTACCTGTGATACAGGGCACAGCCCGCTGAAAAGGCAAGGCTGGCAGGTCACTGGAAGTGATACCTATAGAGTGAGGTGTCTCAGGCGGCCAACAGGACAGCCATAGCGCGTTGACGGCTGGTCTCACCCTATTATGGTCCCCTTTGGGTCGATTTTCAGTGAAGAGGCCCCTGTACGTTATGGTACAGCCACTTTAATTGTGTGACTTCCATGTCTGCAGTGCCCTGTTCATCCCCTGCACTTGAGCTTGCGGGGTTCTTTGGTACCGAAATAAAGGATCCCCACTTGAGCTCCGAGGCCCCGTGCCTGGCGTCGACCGCGCCTCCCCAAAAAGCATCCATCGTATTACTTTCGACGCTCATGTCCAATTTAGCCTTTTCTCGTTTTTATTCTTCTCCCATCAACATTATCTCCCACGACCATTCTAACCCTACACTTTCCATCGCCTCTCCACGCCTCGACCCCTACGCACAACCAACCGCACAGCCAAAATGAAGTTCGCCCTCCCTCTCCTCGCTGTCGCCTCTCTGGTCGCCGCCCAGAACCCTCTCAACGACATTCCCAAGTGCGCTGTAAGTAACATCACACACCACTCTCTGCCCGGTGCTCGCGCGCCGGCGCCGCCGCACTTGCGCTCGCTGCTGACACCCTGTCTCCCACTGTACAGCAAGATTGCGTCGGCAAGTACCTCTCTGGCTCCAACATTGCGGGCTGCAGCCTGCTCGACTACAAGTGCGTTTGCAGCAACGAAAAGTTCATTGACGACATTGCCTGCTGCCTGGAACCCGTCTGCGACGACAAGGGCAAGGCCGACACCATTGCCCTCGCCAACAAGCTCTGCAAGGCCTTCAGCGTTGACCTGCCCTCCGCCGTCACTTGCAAGTCGGCCGCCACCGCCTCGTCGACGGCCGCCTCGTCGGGCTCTGCTGCGACCGGCTCTGCTACCTCGGCGGGTGCTGGTAAGACCACTACCGCTGCTTCGTCCGGTGCTAGCAGCACTGGTGCGGCCGCCTCGACCACCTCCTCCAAGGCCAACGCCGCTCCCACCAATGTTGCCGGCTTTGTTGGTGCCGCCGCCGCCGCTCTTGCCTTTGCTCTGTAAATGAAGAAGCGTGATGACGCGATATCGTGAAGCGTAGCACTCGATGGGCCCTCGAGACGAGACTTGACAGACATGGAATTGGTACGATTTGCACGCAGAAATACGGATATCACGAATCCTTGTAGTGCTACGACTGGGGGATAGGGGTGTCAGCAGAATCGGCCAGGCGTTTCGCTATAGTGGTCCTGTTAATGAAAGGCTTGTCCTTGGTCAGTGACAAGTACTGGTTGGTAGTTTGTTTGCTATAATATACATGAATTCCCCTATCTCGTTCTTTGTTCCCCAGACTTCGGCTCGACGGAACGGATATCCCCCACCAGCCCCGCCTGTGACTGCCACGTTGAATCTGAGGCGTTTCCACTACAACTACAATTTACAGTTTACATTCGCACAATCTCACAGCTCTCCATTGGTAGCAGATGTGGTGCGACGTCGAGGAATTGAAGCTATTTGGTTCATTCGCTCGACAACGGCAGCACCTCTTTAAGAACCTTGATCAGACCGAGTACCTCTTCCACTGCAACAGACGAATCAGTATCTGCGAAGAAAGAAGAAAAATTGTACACCGAGCGGCAAGACTTACTTGTATTGTAATGCGCCAGGCTAACCCGTACGACGCCGTCCTGCTTGAGCAACAGCGTCTCCCGAACCAACCTATTCGAGTAAAAGGCCCCCCAGCGCAGGCCATAGTTGGAGCGCTTCTCGACCGCCTCGACGAGCGCCTGCGAGTTCCAGCCCTCGACGGTGAAGCTGACAATGGGCAGGCGTGCGTCCTGGACGCCGCGCTTGCCGTAGATGGTGATTCCCGGAACGTCGCGGAGGTAGGCGAGCAGGGCCTCGGTGAGGGCCTCCTCGTGGTCCTCCATCTCGCTCCAGGCGCCGTACTCGCGGTCGCCGAGGTACGACACGACGGCGGAGACGGCCTGGCACAGCTCGTAGCTGCCAGCGGCGAGGCCCATCTTGTCTACTAGGCTGACGTGGGGGTTGAAGAAGTGGCCGAGGGAGCGCATGCGCGTCTGCGCGGCCCAGCTCGCGTAGAGCGTCGCCACGTGCGGGCCGTAGACCTTGTACCAGGAAAAGACGTAGAAATCAGCGCCGAGCGCGCGCACGTCGACGAGGCGGTGCGGGGCGTAGGCGACGCCGTCGACGCAGACGAGGGCGCCGACGCCGTGCGCGAGGTCGGCGACGGCGCGGATGTCGGTGACGGTGCCGAGGACGTTGCTCGCGTGCGTGCAGCACACGAGGCGCGTGCGCGGCGACAGCAGCGGCGCGAGGTCGAGCGGGTGCAGCTCCGGGTCGAGCGCGTCCTTGGGCCGCCACCACTTGACGTCGAGCCCGAGGCGGTCGGCGAGGTCGACCCACGGCGCGACGTTGGCCTCGTGGTCAATGGCCGAGAGGACAATCTCGTCGCCGGGCTTAAAGTGCAGCGTCCACGACAGGGTGCGGAGGAGCTGCGTGGTGGACGCGCCAAAGACGACCTCGTCGACGTTGGCGCGGATAAAGTCGGCGGCGTCGGTGAAAGCCCGCTGGTAGCTGGCGGTTGCGCGGCGGCCGACGGCGTAGGAGGCGCCGAGCTGCACGTTCTGATGGCTCAGGTACTCGCGCACCGAGTCGATGACGGTGTCGAGCGTCTGGCTGCCGCCGGCATTGTCGAAGAAGACTTGGCTGCTGCTCTGGAGCGCGGGGAAGCGCTTGCGCGCCTCGGGGTAAAAGTCCGCCATGGCGGATGGGGAGGGGGGGAGGGATTGGTTACGGAGAGGTGTACGAGATGGGGATGGGCACTGATGTCTGATGGAATTGATTCGTGATGAATTGGTTAGATTTAGGAACGCTGGGTGCCATGTATAAGCTGTCTCATCTGGTCTTCGTTCCCCCGCAGTGACACTAGTTATGTGCGGGGTACGTACGATTCATGCGTTGCTCCAAGTAGCGCCAGAATCGAAAGCGGCCTGAGTCGCTGATTGAGATGCTATTCAGGTTCTGACCTGGTCATTGGAATACGGACCTCTTTTATTCGTAGGCTGCCAAAGTTGTGGCTGACGGAAACAAGGTGATCCGAGAACAGTTCCATGTTGGACAGTGGACCGGACCAGTTGTTCAGCGCATTCTACCACAGCATAGTCTCTTGGTGCTATTAACCAACTCTGTACGCTGATGCGGCGCGTACAATTGTACGGAGAGCAAACAGCTGCAGCCTTTCCCGGATGTAAGCAGTAGACAGCCCACATGACGGACGCGACCTGCTTGGAGTAGCCTGCATGTATTGGCTGCATGAAACATTGGGCAAAGGCAGGTCCGGCGCAGCGTTGTTGAAATATTTATGAAAAACTCATACGGGTTTCCAGAGAGTATTTCACTAGTTTACGTCTTTGTAGAAACTAGGCCAATATGATTGTCATGGCTTACACATTCAGCCTCGGGCACACCATCGTTGCCAATGACGGAACTGCATCGTCGGTCCGTGGGCAACAAGTACACTTGCCTCGGCTAGCCATTGTCGCCAAGATGAGTCGTGTGCTACAAATTTACAAATACATCAATACATCAATAGCGGCTCACTTGACCAAATACCGCTAGCCTAGTACAAGCCAGACAACCGAGGATCACTGGTGAACTAAATACTTGGAAATACCAGCAACCACTGTGTCGGAGTTCTAATAAAAGCCCGCCCCTACGCAAGTTTAGGCCATCACCCCGCAATCCGGCGTCCGCAAAATCTCCGCGCAGGCGCCGGCCCAGCATTAAGTCAAGACTACCGTGCCGAGTTGCTGCTTCGGCCAGTGTGAGCCGGTGAGCGCTCGGAGGTTGCTTGATGGCGCTTTGGCATATTCAAGTCGATCCATTTTGTAACGTCATTCCGCAGTCAATAAATCACGCCGACGGAGGAAGAATTGACAAGTTGCATTGTATCCAAGCTGTGACGCAGGGAAATAGCAAGGCAATAAAGTACCCCACGGAGCTGTAGAAAGGTACGTACCTAATAAGTGCCCCCCTTGCGGCCTCGGACTTTTACTTGCCGCCACAAACAATGCGACGCATTTCCCTAAAAGGAGCGCCGGCCGCTCCTCTGAGCCATTGCGCCAGCACTTTCAGGGATTCATCTCGTCATTTTGTTCCACCTTCACTGTTTTGCTTCTTGCTCATGCATAGTCGCCTCATCCAGCCGCCGCCCTGCTTTCTCCGTACCAGCCACAGACACGCTCTCGAGCCGCATCATTGAACATGCCCAACGGCAACACCAGCGCCGTCGACTACGATGTCGTCATTGTCGGCGCAGGCATATCCGGCATCGGTTTCGCCTACCGACTGCAGCAGACCAACCCCGGCCTGTCCTATGCCATCATCGAGGCCCGACACGAGATTGGCGGCACATGGAGCTTGTTCAAATACCCAGGTGCGCTCGGTTCCGCGACCCTGATCCTGCGAGGCGCATTGCTGACCCTAATTTTAACCTAGGCATTCGATCCGACTCCGATCTGTATACCTTCAGCTTCCCGTGGAAGCCATGGACCAAGGGCAAGGCGATTGCAGGCGGTCCCTTGATTCAAGAATATCTGCACGAGGCTGTCCAAGAACAGGGCATTGCGCCGCACATCCAGTTCCGACGCAAGGTCGACGCCATGAGCTGGTCCAGCGACACCAACACCTGGACCTTGGACATTACCGCCGAGGACAACGTACAGCAGCAGCTGCGCAGCCGCTTCGTCTGCCTCGGGTCGGGCTACTACGACTACGACGAGCCGCTCAAGGCAGTCATTCCCGGCATCGACCAGTTTCAGGGCACCGTCATCCACCCGCAGTTCTGGCCCGAAGACTTTGACTATACCGACAAGAACGTCGTCATCATCGGCTCCGGCGCCACCGCCGTGACGCTGCTGCCGAGCATGACGGACAAGGCCGCCCACGTGACGATGCTGCAGCGCTCGCCGAGCTGGATCATCCCCGTGCCGAACCGCAGCGGCGGCCTCGAGGGCTTCATGCAGCAGTGGCTTCCCGCCCGGCTCGCGGCGCCCCTCGTGCGCTTCCGCCGCACGCTGCTCGGCTTCCTCTTTGTCAAGTACTGCCTGTGGCGGCCGGCGTCGGCGCGCAAGCTCCTCCTCGGCGCGACGCAGAAGCAGCTGCCGGCCGGCACCGACATGGCGCCCGACTTTGTGCCCGCGTACGACCCCTGGGCGCAGCGGCTGTGCGCGACGCCCGACGCCGACTTTTACAAGGCGCTGCGCGCGGGCGCCGCGAGCGTCGTGACGGGCCAAATTGCAACGGTGACGGACAAGAGCATCCAGCTCGTCTCGGGCGCGGCGCTGCACCCAGACGTCATTGTCACCGCCACGGGGCTCAAGACGACGGTGGGCGGCAAGGCGCGCATCACGGTCGACGGCGAGCGGATGCGCATCCCGGAGCTGTACTCGTGGAAGGGCGCCATGCTCGAGGGGCTGCCGAACCTGTTTTACGCGTTTGGCTACGTCGACGCGAGCTGGACGCCCGGCGCGGACGCGACGGCGGAGCTCGCGGGCCGCATGATCCGGCAGCTGGACCGCGAGGGCAAGTCGGCGCTGATCCCGCGGCGCACGGCGGACGAGCGGCGGACGATGCAGGACGTGCCGTTTATGCGCCTCACGTCGACGTACGTCAAGACGGGGCTCGGCAACCTGCCCAAGGCGGGCGACGCGAAGCAGTGGCTGCCGCGGTCGTACTACTTCAAGGACGTGCTGAATGCGTGGTGGGGGGATATCCGATCGAGTATTGAGTGGAAGTAGGGGTATCTATTCACATTTGCGGCGTTTTTGTTTCTTGCAGAATGGGCTGGCTGCTGCGCTAGCATGCAGATTTTAATGAGGGGCGGGCATTTTACATTCGATATAGGCGGCATATCTGCTGCTATGCGTATTATGATAATCAATTACTTTTCTTCGGCAACGTGCAGTCAAAGTCTCTGCTTGTACCTTTGTTCGGGGAACTGCAGCTCTGCAGGTCTCACACGCCATCAGTGGCCGCCTGCTCGGCTGTCGCTGCAGAGGCATAATTCGTGACCGCCTCTCCAGATTCGCCCTTGTTGACTGTGGCGGATCTCAAGGGATACAATAACTGTCGGCTGTACGCAATGGCCAGTCTACATAGCCGCATGGCACGACGCGGCCGCCTTCCGTGATGTAGCCATGGTGTACGGAAGGTGCTGTCCTACCGTCTGGAACCAATGGTAGGCGGGGAACTGCTCCGGCCGGCCGGTGCAACGCTCGGAACAGGTCCTGCGTCGTACTAAGTAAGCTTGCTGATCAGTCAAGATTCCATCACCGCAGCAGGGCGAAACGGCTCCCGTCACAAGTCTCAGTTCACGCTGCGCTTTGGGGAACTGGGCTGAGCTTGTACTGCAGCAAGAGTCCAGGTGTGCGTGCCCTGTGCCGACCACGACTGGCCGAAAAATATGCATGGCCTACAACTGGCTCTTCTTCCTCTCCCTCCACGGTTGGGCAGCAATGCATACTCGTGGTATGGTACCAGGCATTTTTTAATCGACAGAGTCCTCGTATATCAGGTGCAGCCGCAGCAATTACCCGGTGTTGCTTGTTTCGACAGACGAGAGAGGCAATGATCGGTGGGACGTGGCGGCCGGGTTGAGGCATTGAGACAAAAAAAAAAAAACCGGCCGCAGTCCGAGGTTGGCCTGACGTATTCAAGCCCACGGCGTCGGATCCTTGCATGGCAGCGCCGGATATGCAGAGGGGGATGCTAGGTAACTCTGCTATTGGTCAACTACCAGGCTGCCCAGTTAAGCATCAAGACATGCGTCAAGACCAGCCTATGTGTCGCGCTGCCGTTGGTACGTTGGCTGACGACGTGCATAGCAGAATCACAGACGTTGAGCCATGAAGAAAGGGCTGTGCTGATTCCCCTTCTCTACATATCATCTGAAAGGTCGGTTTTCTGCTGTGCGTACCATTCTGCAGTCTTTGATGACAAAATCTGCAGCAGTACGCTGTGATTTCACTCGGTTCACAAACGAGCAACTTATCGTTATATTGGTCCCTCCCTGGAGTTTTCTTCATCCGCTACTTCTAGTGTTTCTGCTTTTCCCTGGCTCTTGCTGCTGTGAACCCCCCAGCCCGAAAGCTTAGCCCCCAATGACAACCCAGTCGCATCAAGTCTCGCTGCTGGAGGCTGTATTTGACCACTTGGTCTTACCGCCCAAGCTTCCAGCCGATCCCGAAGATGATTCGATTCCGCTCAGCTGGGAGCTCACCAACCGCTTAATTAGAGCATGCGGATTTCTAGAGAGCCCAAGTTCAGAAATCCCATGGAAGTCGTTGGATGCATCTTTATTGTTGACCCGAGACCTGCATCGTCCTGTCCTAGCATTGACGCTGGTCACAGCATTTTCTACGATTGCGCAGGAAGACAGCGCGAGCTGGCTGGCGCTTCACGTGGCGCAGCAAAATGCCGCCATCATCATTCATAAGCACAAAGAGTCAGTCCCCTTCTGCTGAAAATCATGGCCCCTACGCTTGCTTTCTGACCATTATTATAGGACAAATGAGGTAGTCTTTGAGGCATTCGAGGTTTCGGCCTCTGCCTCAGCCGTGCTCGAGACCAACCACGCCCTACTCTGGAGCTTTCCTTGTCGTGCGGTAGCCATAAGCATGGACGAGTTCACCAATACATCTTTCCAAGAGACGATTGCCGAATTTATGGAACAGGCCACCGAGATCGCCTTCGACCAGTTTGCCGCACGAGCTCAGAAGGGAGACCACATGGTTGTTGAAAGGCGCGACACGCCGAGCCCAGCCCTCATCACAGAGATGCTCATGTCCTTCTTAGAGGCCACAGGAAGACCATTCCCGGTCTATGCCGTGCAAAAGCGCGTCAGAGACGATGTGGTGCTGGGATCATCGGACCAGCCCTGGAGACGGTCTCCCTATTGGCTGATGCTTCGCGTCTTTGTCCAGCGCATCATGATGACTTGGTGTCCGAATGATCCAAGCGCAAGTCGCATATGTTTCAAGCTCGCCATGTGCGTTGTCTTGTCCCATCTTCTCTCCGACTGCCAGACGATGATAGAGCCGGAGAAGGTGCTGATGCTACAGGCCAAGCTTTGCCGCCGGCTCGCGAAATTGCAAACCGAGATAGCCAAGGTCCCACCAGCAGTTCAAAAGACGTATGGTGAACAATTCTTCCAGCATAGACCCTTTTTCGAATCGACTGTGACGGAGGCTAAGCGCGTCATTACCGCCATTTGGGATGAGCACAACAAAAAGGCAGCGCGGCAAATCCCTTTGCTTCCATGGACCGCGGATCAGAGCGATCTAGTTCTCCAATTGTCTAATAGCGGTCAGAGACTAAGAGATCTCCTCTCTGTGAATGTCGCTCCGCTCGAGCGCCATGGCATCCTCGGCCTTCCTTCACAAGCGGAAGGAACGGTAGCACAAGTCAACAAATTCGCTACTCAGTACTCCAGCATCGCCATGGCCGCCAAGACTGTCATGTCTAAGCTACACCTATCATATTCTTCCCCTGAGGACTCATGCTTGGAGCTGTCTGAGGCAATGGTGACTTATATGAACGTCGTGGGGAGCCACTATACTGACGACGCCATCCTGATGAGCCAGTATCTACTCAATTTGTTTGAACTCTGGGTCGCCATCGACTCGGCAGCCATTCGCGCATGTTCGGTGCTCAAAGAATACCATCCAGTCTTTGTGCCCGAAGCTCTAGACTTGCTCTGCTTCATGACGAGGAGTGACATGGCCCGACTTCGTGAAGTGCAAGAGTACATCTTCAACCGCATAAGGAATTGCAATTCCACCCAACTTAATATCTTCAGCGATCCGAGCCAGAAGAAAACATTTGCCGCATCATACCTGAGAGTATATGGGAAGCAGTCAGGACTGGAGGCATTTATGGAGCGGATTGAATTGGCATCTGCCAGGTCCGAGGAAGCCAAGAGGCGGCAGCTTGACCTGCTCATGTCGGAGCACCAAAAGCTATCAACCGAGATCAAGAGTGGCACATGTGTCTGTAAGCGCCAGCCCGACGGCACGATGGATGTGCGTGGATGCAAGAGATGCTACAAGGTTCGATGTCGCTGGCGTCTCAAGATTCAGGTTCATGAGGCATTTCTCCCTCGAAAGCAAACGCACAAGGCTGCTATTTTGCTGGAGCTCAAAATGCCGGGATTCCTGGCGGCATACCGTGATGCAACTTGGCGGTTGAGAATGCTGGGTTGCAAAAACAGCGAGCGAGGATGCGATGCAGCCGCGGTTCTAGCCGACTTTGGTCCTTTAAAGGCGTTCCAGAGCAACGCTCAGTTGGAAACCTCATTAACCCTGGCTTCGCAAAGCAAAGCCTACTTGCAAACTCACTACAGGGAGCTGAGATTGCCTAAAATGGCAGCGGAAGTGTTGCTGCCCTTCGCCCCAACATTTGCCTACTACGACGCAGAAAATGGTATTTGGGCCAATGACTGCAGAGACACGCCGTGGTATCATCACTTGCTAGGATCGTGGCTTCCAGAGGGCATCTCAGACCCCTTTGCTCAACCGGCACTATACATGGATGACAAGGAGCACCCGAGCTCGTATGAGGTCGCTGCCAACCAGGATGAATGCCCGTCAGGCATGTCACACCACGAGTTCACGGCATACCAAGCAGCCATATCAGGCGCTCACAGGAGATGGATGGTGCTGACACTCGAACTGGGGTCTACGAACCTAAATCTCAGTAACTGTTGGACGGTCAAGTTTTTCAGACGTCTAGCGTTGCAGTCTGGGCCACCAGATCCGGCAGCCGAGTCGGACGCTCTTGGAAAGGTTCACTCCATATTCTGCAATACTGGATTCTGCGACTCTCTGGAGCACCAGGTTCGTCTACGTCTTACTGCGTTGCAATCTGGTAGAAGAGACCTGGACGGTATCAGCATCCTCATAACTTGTACCTTGCGGCTGCTTCACTTCGGGACTGAGAACATCAAGCCGAGTATCATTATACTGCTGAATGAAATACGAAGTCTTCTATCGCTGTGGATTTCCCAACTTCGTCAGGAAGTGAGGTCCACAGGGGACGGGGAGACGGCACGCAAGTCTGCATCCAGTGCATTCTGGGCGGCATTGCTTTGTCGCCAGACTTTTACGGATGGCACCTTCAAAGAAACTCCCTTAGGGAAGGAAGAGGCTTTCCATTTCTTCAGGGCATCCATTGCACTGTCAGAGAA
Organism: Samsoniella hepiali; assembly: GCA_001455915.2. Lineage (NCBI taxonomy): Eukaryota > Fungi > Ascomycota > Sordariomycetes > Hypocreales > Cordycipitaceae > Samsoniella > Samsoniella hepiali. Next base: position 2,327,565 of record LNDK02000024.1, on the reverse strand, counting down.
CCTCATCATCAAGTTGGATACCATTTCCCAAGATTTGCAGCAACTTCTGGCGCAAAACATGAGCTGGGCGTGCGACATAAGCGAAAGGATCAAAATGATGACATTTCAAAACACATTAGCGCTGGAGACAATAATTAATGAGACCTGGACACATGCTGGAGGCTCGGAGGGCCGGTCGTTTTCGGACTGGACGTTCTGCGATGGGGGCAATTGGCTCACATCAAGCACCACTGCGACGAAATTCGTCTCCTCGCAAACGATTCACTATCATCCGATCCAGGGTCATTTATTAATAGACGGCAAAGCGCTGGGACGACTACCACTCGCAATTCGAGAAGATCCGGGCATTTTGGAGCTTTTCCAGGGTAAACACCTTCTCACCAGAGCTTCGGGCGTGGCTGGAATGGAGTATCAAATCCTCAACGGCACAAACAATCACGAAGTACACGTCGGGCTCAGTCAAGGCGAAGTGGTGATCCGCGCGATGTTCAGTGGTTACCTCCTCCAGTATGTTCCTCGCGAAACTTTCCGAAGCAATACAACATCAGACTTTCCATCGGGACTGGTAGACGACTGCGTGCACTGGCTGAACATGCACACCGGTGAGCTTGAGATGCGCCGCAAGCCAGCTATTTGGGTACCAAAACCATCCAACTGGGTATTAAATGTCCGAACCCAGATGGCTGTGCGCGGACGGACTGTGGTCGGTGTAATGTCGGCCAAAGAAGGGACGAGCCTCGTTGAACCGCAGTCGCGCATAGGCAGGATCATTGCCAACATATTTAGGCATTTCGAAGATGCCAGTAATCTGACCATCTTCCAGCCTTTGAGTGCCGTTGGCCGTCTCTCGGTTGAGATTAAGCGCCTGGAAATGCGCTTCTTTGTAAATCGCAAGGGGCTTCTGCAATCAGTTCAGCTCAAGTCCGAAATCGACCCCGTGCAGGACATGGGCACGCTCCATGGTCTAGAAAGCAAGATTATTCTCCGGAATACTGTCAATCCCCGCCGCAAAAGCGTCATGGTTCCCATCGGGCCCTGCTCTTGGGAAAGAAATGGGCCACACGTCTCGGTCAGAATCTTGAACGAGGGACACTACGCTCTACTTACTGTCGATCCGCTCCTGGGTAGACTCAGTTGTGCTCCCGAACCGACGCTGTTTTATCTGAAAGGTTTGATCCATGCTCTGACATCGTTTCCCGTCCCGGACAAGCTTACTGGCCGTACTGGAACGGAAGAGGCCTACATGTGCCTGACCGCGGCTCAGAGTCAGCCATGGAAGCCCCTCAACATACTTCCCAGAGGGATTTTATCCACGATTATGAGTCTCAGTCCCAAGAGAGAATACTATCCGCCAAGTCGGAGACTGTACCAGCGTGTGACTTGGGATGACAGTCTGACGGCAACAATTCAGCACGAACAGTTGGCCGTCCAGGCAGCTGATATACTGCGACAGTCCCAGGCCCTAGACATGCTCGACGGATCTAAATCTGACCAGAATGTAGTTGAAACGGAACAACTTCCCTCAGATCATCTTTCCCTCCGCGGCACTCTTCGTCGGCAAATTTATGAGCGCGTAACGCACCCTTCCGACCGCGGACTGCTCTCTCGAGCAAGCCAAAGCCATGCTTACCACCCACGTGGCGTGGAATTTCGAGCTAAAAGGAGCGCCCGAGTGTATCGCAGCGTTAAACAGATCCGACAAAGGTCTAGCGAATTTCCGGAGCCCCAATCTTTGCATCGTATGCTGAAGAAGTGGCGAACCTTCGATGGCTTCAACGACAGCTTCGATACGCTGGACATTGCACGAAATCTAAGCATCGAAACATCCCAAGCTTTTTGTCCCTTGATTCAATTACTGTCAGCGTCTGGCTACGTCCCATATGATCACATGGCCCAATTGAGTCTTGCATTGTTTGTGTTTGGCACACAGCGCAGCGCAAAAGCGATTGAATGGTTGGTGGCCATCGGTAGCCGAATTGCTTTGCGTTATACGAAGCCACCTGAAATAGAGAGATTCACAAATTTTCAACCCGATCAGAGACTCGACGAGCCAGAAATCGAAAGGCTAATTGTATCTTGCCAGGATACTTATGCTACATATCTGTCCAGTGGCAATGCAGGTCGCAAACGTCGACGGGCTGCAGCGCCCAATGTGGAAACGTACAATGATCACATCCAGCAGGATGCTGAAAGTATAGCTCTCTGGTTGGGACATGAGTGGCCCGACATCCCTCTCACGCGCGCGCAATTCACCAACGGGTGCGACGTGTTAAGGCTGAAAGTTGTGAACGTGAGGAAGGCATGGACAACCTTGGAGCCAGAGTTGCGAAGATTGTCACAAAATCACGCCTTGTCGGACTATATAAGTTCAACGGAGCTCACTGTTCAGTTACTGCGCGGCGATAGTAGCAGCGGCAGTGACAGCGATGCTACTGAGAGTGCTTCTGCCGCAGTTGAACCCGCTGCCTCGAGTGTTCACTCGCTTCCACTCACGCAGGAAATCTCTGCCTTCCGAGTACCGTCCCTCACCGAGGTTATACGCTGTTGTCAGGGAGAGACTGTGAGTGCTGCTCGGAGTGCTCACCTCATTGGAACACCAGTCCCAGGAGGCTCTCGTCAGACCCGCGCTGCTGGCATTTCACAACGACCACCCACTATTTCAAGGGAGCTTTCTATGCTACTTAAAATAGTTCAACCGTTCAAGAGCTCGCAAAATGTGATTCAGCAGCAGTATGGCCACGACCTTGAGGAGTCCATTGCGGCAATGGCGGTGTCTCTCGAACCCCTCACAGCACCCTACCTGGCTTCGAGTCAAGACGGTATCGGCACTCAGATTGATAACACTGAGCAAGATCTACATTCCGAGCTTTTTGCCCTTTCTGAGTCACTAATGCGACAAAATGATTGCCACTTCTGGTTCAATGAGGGTTACCTGTGGCCGTGCGAATCGCCCTGCTCAATTCTCGAGCAGCTACGTCTCGAAAACTACAAGTCTTTTTCACCAACACTACAGCAGTCACTTATTTCTTTTGGCATGTTGGCCACTAAGCTGCAACATCTGCTAAGAATACAGGACGCAAAGCTCACTCAAGACGACAAGAAGTTCCTCGAAGAGTTGAAGAGCGCAGGCCATTCCAATTGGAATCCAGCCCACTACCCAGAGTGGCTACTTTTGGAAATTGACAACAATATTCTTATACGGCCCTTGCAGGTGGATGTAGCGAAAGCCATTATATCCCCGCAGTCTAGCCATAACTCCGTCTTGCAAATGAACATGGGAACAGGTAAGGAGACTACTAGCATTGCTATTCTCAACAACTTGACTAACTGCATTTCCAGGAAAAACATCGGTCGTGATGCCAATGGCCGCGCTCGTGTTGGCCGACTCCACCAAGCTCTGCAGAGTTATTGTGCCGAAAGCACTGCTACTGCAGACAGCGCAGGTACTGCAGAGCCGTATCGGCGGACTCATCGGGCGTCAGGTCCGCCACATCCCATTTTCCAGACGCTCGCCTTCCAATGCGACCACATTGTCCAACTACAAGAACATGCACAGCAAGATGCTGGAGATGGGTGGGCTTATGCTGTGCCTTCCAGCACATATTCTCTCCTTCAAGTTGAGCGGGCTACAGCGACTTGCAGACACCCGGCTGGAGGAGGGAAGGCAGATGGTAGCGATTCAGAACTGGTTGGACTCTAGCTGTCGCGACATTTTGGATGAGTCTGACATGACGCTATCTGTCTATACGCAACTCATCTACCCTAGCGGAGATTTGACAACGCTCGATGGCCATGCATATCGCTGGCTTGTTGTGGAGCAGCTACTAGGTCTCGTGGAGAGCCATTCCTCCAATCTGCAAAAGGCATTTGAAGGGAAGCTTGTTGTTGTTCAGAGACGCCAAGGTTATCCCATCATGCATTTCATCACCAAAGATCCCGAGGATGCGCTCAACGAGCTGCTCGTCGAAGATATCTGCAACGGCCGGTTGCCACAGCTTCAGACTCGGGAACCAGGATCAGAGAAGGCCAAAGACCTCATCAAGAGAATCATAATCGGTGATGATGTTTCTTCGTCCGAATGGGACATGGCGCTCAAGTCTCTAAAGGATGAGACTTTTGGACCTAAAATTCTCTACCTGGTCCGTGGACTCATTTCGCAGCGCATTCTTATAGTGTGTCTGAAGAAGAAGTGGAATATCCAGTACGGTTTGCACCCAGAAAGACAACCGATCGCAGTCCCGTTCGAAGCCAAAGGAACCCCGTCACAAGCTGCCGAGTATGGACATCCAGACACTACACTTATTTTGACGTGTCTCGCCTTTTACCAACAAGGTCTGTCCAAGGAGCAATTAAAGCAGGGGTTGCAGGGAGTTATGCAATCTGACGACGCGGCGGCTCATTACGATCGATGGATTTGCTCCTGCACCGCTCTACCCCCGTCCCTCCGGTACTGGAACTCGCTTGACCCCGAGAATGATCTACAAGTGGCAACGCTCTGGGGGTACCTCAGGTTTGATCGCACCGTTCTAAACCATCATTTGAATACGTATATTTTCCCTCGGTACGCCAAACAGTTTTCCGTCAAGCTTTTAGCGTCTGGCTGGGATATTCCCCTGTTGCAATCAGCCGACAGTGGTCAAGAACGCAGTTTAACAACAGGTTTCAGCGGGACCAACGACAACAAGCGAATTCTCCCACAGACAATCAAGCAGGACGACTTGCCAAAATTACTTTACACAAATGCGGAAGTGCTGTGCCACTTACTGGAAAAGAGGAACGCGGACTGCTACTTGACGGCAGTGGCTGGAGTTCGATTCGACGAACCTGCAACTCTGCGCTTTCTCTGCGACAAACGAATACGGGTTCTGATAGATGCTGGCGCACATATACTGGAGATGGAAAACCAAGACGTCGCCAGAACGTGGCTCGGTATTGACACCCAAGCGGAAGGCGCCGTCTATTTTGGGTCGAACAGCCAAATCATGGTGCGGTCAAGATTTCAGAAAGATCCGATGCCTCTTATTGCCAGCCCATTTGCCAATAGCATTGAAAAGTGTGTCGTGTACATCGATGAAGGCCACACTCGCGGAACGGATTTGAAGCTTCCTCCGTTCGCCAAGGGGGCGGTTACCTTGAGTTTGGGTCAGACCAAGGATCAGACCGTTCAAGGTAAGTTCTCACTCGAACGCAAGAACAAAAAAAGAAATTCTCATTTTAGGAGCTTGACTAACACGGAGTTAGCCGCCATGAGGCTGAGGCAACTCGGGACAACTCAGTCAGTCGCATTTCTGGCACCGCCAGAGGTATTTCAAGGTATTCTGGATCTGCGTGCGGCTCACACGCCAGACGCCGTTCCGTCATTTACCATCACCTCGCGAGACGTCGTGTGCTGGTTGCTCGAGCAGAGCTGCAAAGCTAACGAGCAGATGATGAGCCTCTATCTCTCACAGTGTCGCGATTTCTGCCGTCGCATCGACATGTTGTGGAAGCACCCTCACTACGCCACAAGCAAAGATGACCTCGAAAAGGTTCTTGGCGTGATTCGGCAAGAGGAGCAACAGACCCTGCAGCACATGTACGGGCCCAGGGCACTGTCTGAGAACACTGTCCGTGTACCACTTGCTTCGCGAAAGCTCCAGACGTTTGCTCAGAATGTGGAGAAAATGGCTCGGCATGGGAAGTTGAGCTACTCATCTGCTCTGATGGAAGTAGAGCAGGAGAGGGAGATTGTGCTCGAAGTCGAGCACATGCGTGAGAACCAAAGCCGGGTGCAGCATGTCGCCCTTGCTTTCCCGGGTCCCGATACTGCCATTTTGAGCTTTATTGGGACGGGTCGGCTCAATACGCAGGCTACTAGCACAAGACCACCTCTGCTACAAGTCTTTGAATATGTAGGGAGGACAAAAATTGGTAAAGTGTATGGTATTGAGGCTACGGCGTCTAGACTCTATGTTTCGCATGAGTTTGCTCATACGATTGACACTTCTCATGTGCGGGAGAAGAACGACATCATAGTGAGTTCGAACGACTGCAAGGCCTCTGCCTCAGGGACATACTGACTGTTTACAGCGTCCTGTAAATTGGATCCTGTGGAGTCCATCGTCGGAAACAGCTCTCATCATCATACCAGAGGAGGCTGAGGTCATCATACCTCTGCTGCGCAAGATGGCGAAGCCACTTGTCTGGTTGCTGGGCTATACTGCTGCTGTGACCAAGTCGATGCAAAGCTTCAATTGCCTCAGCTACCTGACGGTCCCGAGCTGGCCTAGCCACCTCCAGGTACCTGTCTGGCTCGGCATTGAAGTTGGCATCTTCAGCGGCCGCTTGTACTTTGAGTTTGCAGAGTACGAACCTCTGCTTGCATGGCTGGCTGCTCTGCGAGACAGTACGGGTGGCAAGACGGAAGAGCCGCTGCAGTTCCTGCAGGAATGGCTTACTTTTAGGCGTCGGACAGAAGACATTCTCTACACCCCTGCCGGGTTTGTATGCCAGGGACAACATCTCCACGAGGGTCACTTCTTCTTTGCGAGTATGGGAGCGAATGCTACGACCGCGGCGCCTGCGGCTGTGGGCACAACGGGGTGAAGAGACAGCCTAGTAAATACTCTATTATCGTTGATCTCGAAAATAAGGAAAGCGAGATGTATTTTATTCATATGTCTATCGCTCAAAATTGCACCATTTTCGCTTTCTCGTACTAACCTCTAAAACGGCCCATGGGTCTAATGATAACACGGCGGTCGCATTTAAGCGCGTTTTGCGAGTGTTTGAAGAAGTCGCCTTGCCGACCAATATCTATCGTGCGCCTTCATATCTATTTAGAGCTCTTGCAAAGCTCCGGGACGCGGAAAGTTGACAGAAGCCTTGAGACAGGTAACGTGCTCGTCGTCGTCGCTGTATACATCCGCGACAACATTGTATGTTCCCTAATTAAAAGAAACATTAGCGTCGAGTCTCCGCGACAGAAAAAGAGGCGAGCTACGAACCGGGGGAATTGCCGACGGCAGGTCAACAGATTTGGTGATTGTTATCTTGCCAGACTGCAGCGGGCAGCTCAGGTCGACGTTGGCGGCCTGTTCGCAAAAGTCGGCCGTGGTCGAAATAAGCTGAATCAGGCCATACTTGACGGTGAGTTTGACATAGGCGCCCTTTGCGATATTCTGCTTAATATCCCCCGACAAGGTGATTAAGAGGGCTTGGCCGCTATACAAAGGTGTCAGTACCATGATGGTGCGTAGTGGTGAAGGAGGGCGGGAGGCAGGGCGTACGCCTTGGGCGGGTTGGGAGAAATGTCAATCTTTTCAATCTGCACGAGGTCGTCGTCGCGATTGGCGTTGCAGAACTCGAGAGGCGATTCGCCTGGCACTTTTATGCTGTCGCCGAGTACTACTGCTGCTAGGCAGGAAAGAAGGCAAGCGCCGGCGGAAAGGAACTTCATCTTGGGCGACGGGTAGAGAGGTCAAAGGTGCAAGGGTCGGAATGGCTAAGCAGTAGGTTCGGGGAGTAGAGGATGGCAGAGGAAAGGCAATGTATTTATGTTTTTTGTTTTTCCTCTTCGCGGCTCAATGCCAAAAGGGGAAGAGAAGCGAGCTGGGAGCAACAGCGTGGGCCAATGGCAACGGGAGAACATGTTTCGTGCTACTTTCAGCAAGTTCCTGGAGAACAACCGAGACATTGGCTTGAGCAGCATGAACACTGTAACTGCAGGATTTCTTTTTTTCGGACATGACTTGGCTGTATTCGTACAGCGGTGTATGAGCTACTTACAAGACGTTCTGCAGGGAGCCGTGAGATAATCGAGCTTTGCCAGACCGCTATGAACGTGGCACCGCTAGCTGACAATAGTACGGATTACAGATTGTAGAGATCTTCCCGCCGTTCGCCAGCTGCCGACCGAGCAAGCGGGCCGGCCTCCCCCCTGTCTGACTAACGGAATATGTGGCTGGCTGATGTGAACCCTGCATATGTTTGAGTTTTGATCTGCACGACCCTCAGTAACCCGACGTGGCTTGCCAATTCTCACACCTCATTGAGCACTTTGCACGGAAATTGACGTGGTTGGGTAGCGGGGTAGAGTAGCATTTGTGTCCAGTCCCTTCATGTGGTTCAGCAGAACCGGATCCCTTTGACAAGTCCGGGAAGAGGTTTGAGCTCCGAGCCAGGTCTCGTCAGCGTCATGTCTCACTCGCCTGGCAGTGGGGGTGGCTTTTGTAGTGTTGTGTTGACCGGAAAATGCGACGCGCTCTGTTCAACTTATCCAGATGCTTCATTGTGGCTTTCCCACTTGGCTGAATCCTACCCTCGGCAAAAAGATTTAAAAAATAAAAAAAAACGTCTCATTTACCCGCGCAGTCGCCAGCTAGCAGACACTCAAACACGCACTGTACAGGCAAAACAAAGTTGCCCAGTGCCTCTGTTTGCCCTTGACTCGCATAGGAGCTTTTTGCTAGCTACACAATTGCACGGCGGTGCGGCAAAAGAAAAAGAATAAGAAAAATAAGAAAAATAAGAAGAAAAAAAGGGCCAATCCCGAACCACAGCCACGCGGATCGCTGGAGGAAGAAACCGACAGAAACAAGAAAAGATAAAAGGAGCAGTGGCTTATCTTCTATAGTCAATCTGGCTCTACCAATGCCGCAACTCTGACGTATAGCAGAATAAATGCAGGTTGGACTGCAAAAGACCAGCCGAACACCTGTGGGTTGAGCCACTTTGGGTATTCCAATCATGACCACCATGTCAACTCCAACGAATCTCTCCCGTCTCCCTCACTGCCTTTCATTCCCGCCACAATGCCACAGTCGTCGTTGTTTCCGTGACTCCTGTGCTCTGATCTTCCCACTGTGGGCTGACCTTTGCTGTCTGGTGACAGACACACACACACCTCCCTAAGCAAGTCTTTCTGACCGCCTAGTCACAGCTAGGTGCACTTTGTCCCGACCTCCACGCATCCTTTTGGGCAAGGCTTTTTACCCTGAGGACACCGAGGACACCCCAGGCCAAATAGCGCACAATTTCCGCCGCAAAGGGTATAGTTTTGAGGGCATGTTGCTGCGTGTGAAGTCAGTGCTGCGTGTACAGTCCAAATATCGCCTAGAAGACAAAGTTGGATGTAAAACTAACCTTCTTTTCTAATTTTGTCCACGTCTCTCTTCGCTTTCTGGTAATCCTGGTCGTCGATGCTGCCAACGGGGGGATTCACTCTCCCAGAGTAAATTCGTACCGCATAGTAGTAGCCCTTGGCGATCTTGTTACAGAATGGTCTCCATATAGCCGCGACAGTGGTCGTGCACTGCACCGTCAAGCTTCAAATTATGTCGCATTAGTCATTAGGTTTTCACACACAATTCGAGATGACGAACTCACTCATGCAAAAACCTCTGATCAAGAATTTCATTTATTTCGGGCGTAAACCTGTTCTGTTTCTTATAGTTCCGGTAGCCGAAATCATGACGCTGGCAGGCAGGAAGTAGTTGGAATCCGAATGGATCGTCTGGGGCCAACGAGCAGCCATCATCACTAAAATCAAGATTGCGAACCCACCGAGGCGCGCTTGGATCTGTCCCTGCAATCTCTTTCATCTGTAGAAAGCAAGGCATGGGGATATACAGGAGAGCGCTGGTGTCATTCACAGGGTTACCAGACCCTAACATGCAGGGCAGTAGTTGGCTTGATACCAAGGCAGGGAGCCCAAACGCGGCCGCGACAATGCTGATTCTCATGTTCACGTCTATAGAGAAGTTGCATTTGATGAATGAGTGTAAAAGATGTATTCAACTTTTCAAACATCATAGGATAGGACCCTATTTATATCCATAAACCATTGCTCAACGGTACCGCCGCAAGAGTAACAAGACCTGCATACCGACTTCCGTCACCATGGTAAATAGTGCTATGGCAGCCCAGCTGAACATATTAGACATTGCATCTTTGTTATTCTCTGCCATGTCTTTGCAGGTGACACCTGCCGTGTCTAAACGAAATCTTCCGTGTCTTAATAATTGACATCTGCCGTGTGTAAGAGGCATCTACAGTGTCTGAGTGGCATCCGCCTCGCGCTTGGGCAGTATCGTGCAGGTGCTAATTTACATTTACATACCATTCAGTACCAAAGCAAGAAGCAGCAACCATTTTTCCAGGAGCACGAATGGGCATGCCAAACGGTGCAACGACGTGACTATGGGCAGGCCTGTCATCGCGCGCGGCGGCCGTAATCACCGTCCCCGCCAAACGCAGAGTTTTACTGTCATTTCTTTTCTTGCTACATCATGTCATATGGCTAAAGAAAACTGTCTGTTTAGCCGTTGTGCCACCGTCACGAGCTGGATGGATGGCTCACACCATGGACCAGTCCAGGCTACCAGCAAAAGGCATTCAGCCCATTGACTGCGAGACATGGCGACGTGATACCTGATAAGTACGGACTGTGATTGCTGACTTGTCTGGCGATCGTTTCTTTTTTTCTGAGAGACATTGGTGGCGTGTTACCTGCTCGGTGTACGGATACGTGAAGGATGACTTGTCTGGTGGTCATGTTGTTTTTTTCTGCCGTCCAATTCTCTCTTTTCTTTCGGTTCTTGAGCATTAACGGCGAGCTAGCAAGCTAGTGAGTCTTTGTCTGATGTGGATATTGATCCGCGTATGCATGACGTTTCCCATTAGCCACCGTTGGGACAATCGTCACAGAAGGCCACCAGTTCCGCCGGTTCATGACACGCCGTTCCGCTCGCCGTAGCGGCGAACACTGGGGAGTGGCCCCAGCAGCCTCGGCTAACTTCAACTTGACGCCTATCCGGCCGATAAGGGCTGTTCGAGTAAGTAATCAAGGTCGCTTGATACCCTTGGAGAAATGGCGGTGCCATAACATGGCGCATTTCCGCTTGCGATGCCTTTCATGGAGGTATTTTCTTTACGGCGTTGGACTCGTCTGTCTCATGACGCATGTCAGCCCAACGATGAGGGCTTGGCATCTGAGGCTGAAGCTGAGCAGTCCCCTGTCTCCAGGTGTCGGATATCTTGGAACTCGGCCGAGACAGGGCGTCCCGCGCAGATTTCACTGCTCAAGACACAGGCATGCACGATGCGCTCATCGTCACACAGAAAAGAACCTTGACAACTACGTACCCGATCGCGCTTTCTCGTCCCGTTGTTGTGCAAGAGCAAGCACCTTCAGAAAGAGAGTTGGCCTCGGGAAAGGCTCACGGAACTAAATTTACTGGTAGCTCCGAGTAGCGACACAACCTGTGGGTGGCCTTTTTGCTGCCTGATAATGCGAAATCACTACTATAACGGAATTCAAGTTACTAAAGACAATTGTAGTATGACACTTTCTATTGTTCCCTTTTTCGTGTACTAATTTTATTCATGCACGTCTTATAAGCCGTCACTGCTCACCCTCTAGGTGAGTCGTTTACTCGTCAAACGAGTGTGCTTGATCTAGCTTGGTCCTAGTACGCTTACGGCGGCCGATAATTCCGTTACAACCTCCAATATGTCAGTGTTGAGAACAACATGGGCAGCACTCGACGGCACTTTGCCACAGTGCACGGTACCAACGTTGCCGACAACTGCAATAACAGCATCTCCCTTCTCCTTCCACCACAGCGCGGCCGTGAAACCAAGCACGCTGCCGTTATGGCCAATCCATGCGTCATCGGCACCGTCCTTCCTCCTGAAGATGCCATGTCCCATTTCCTCAGTCTCCGTTATAGGCGACCACTCAGTCATGAAAGCCATGGATTCGGGGCGCAGAAGCTTTCCGTCGCGAAGAGCGACGGCAAATTTGACAAGATCCGAGGCAGATGACACCATGCCGCCTGCTGTCCACTCCACCGACAAGTTGGACCCGGTGCAGTCTATCAGCTGGCCATGTTTCGTAAAGGCCCCGGGAAATCCCGCATTCTCGCAAAAGGTGCCTGTGGCCCAGTGATATCGGCGGGTGGCGACCCTCCTGTTTGACCTGGGTTCGAATCCCTCCAGAAATGTGTTTTCCATGCCCAGCGGGCCTAGAATCCGTCGTCGCATCTCTCCTTCAGCGGTACTGCCAGTGGCCTTTTCAATCATAAGCCCAAGCAGCGTGTAGTTTGTGTTGGAATAGCCATATTCGCCTGGATTCGGAGCCGTCGTTCTTGGCCGACGAATGTACTCCAAGGGCTCCGCCTTGCCCCAAACTTGACCTGGGTCAAGCCTGTCGCCGCGTCCCTCTCTGATCCATACAGGATCGTCTTCCCAACTGTCGATGCCGGCATGATGGCTCAACAAGCGCTCGACAGTTGCGCTGGCCGCATTATCTATATCACGATATAGCCCAGGACTCAGCACCTTGTCAACCGTGTCTGACATATGCAGTTTACCTTCCTCTATCAGCTGCAAAATCACAACAGCCACGAATACTTTGGTAATGCTGCCGATTCCAAAGATGTGAGAGGGTTCAACCGGTGCCACTCCGTCCATCAAGCCGGCGGTCAGGTTCCAATGTCTGTCCGCCGTGGCTATTGTAGCAGAGAGCCCAGGCACACCCGCCGTGACGCTGCCTGCCAGTATCGCTTTGAGTTTGGCGATGCAGGCGCCCTCGTGGTTTCTAGAGGTGTCGTCCATGATGGCTGTGCACTCTGGACGGCGCTGGCTCTGTGCGGTCGTGATGTCGCTATGAAACAGCTTGGGCAGATTGGTCAGCTTTGAACAGGGGAGCCCAGGTGCCGGCTTACGATGCGATGTGACTAGCGGCTCAATGAGGTTCAGGTTAGAGCAGCGCTTGTTAGGTTCCTCTCCTAGAAAGAAAACTGCAGCAATCGGGGTTGAGGTGTTGCACCTTGTGTGAGCAGGTAGTCGCCTTGCTGGTCCTTTTTGGCGCAACCGGGTTTGACTGATGCGTTGCCGGCCTCGTTGCTGTTCCCTCTCTTGACAACGCCAGCCTTCGGCTCACCATGGCCCACTCCACGGCTTAAGCCGCCGCTATCGGCTTTCGTTGGTGGCTTTTTGTTTATGGCAATAGCTGGCTCGTCGTTGCTTAGGTTGGTTAGTCATTGAGATGAAATAACGTGGGATGCGGTCTAGATGGCATGGAGAAGCGAGACGGAGGCGACCAAAGAACGACAAAGCTGAAGAGTTGATGCGAAACAGTCAAACATGTACCGAAATAAATAATGAGCCCTATAGGATGGAGCCCTCTAGTACTTACTTATTAGCGAAGTCTAGTGGGGTGCGTGGCATGTGTAGTCTCTCAACTTTATAATTTAGTATCCCTACCTACGCTGTTAATTCTTTTCGCTGGTAATACAAGCGTTAACGTCTACCTCTGTGCATTATAGCGGACACTATGGCTAAAGATTTAATACCACGAAAATGAACCCTGTGAAAAGAGTCGGATCTTAGAAAAGACAATTAGTTTTAAGATTTCCACTTTTCTCTTTTACGCGTACTACTCTTATGGACGTCTCATACGCTATCAGTGACCAGACTCATCATGAGCCACGCACGGGCTGCTCAAGGAACCAAATAGCAGCCTCTCTTGTTGCACGCCATTGCTTCCCCACGCGCGCTTTTCTTAGTTGAAGATGTGGATCGAAGATCCTGCCCCAGACCCGGACCGCTCTAGCTTGCATACTGGCTTCGAAGCAAGGCCTCTTGATGGACGAGCTATGTCGCCGCCGGGTTGCTGCTGCGCCATGCTCGAATGTCCGCGCGAAAACCCACAGACCGCGGAGACAATCTCCTCGCGGTCCTCGGGCAGCGTGGCGCACTGCCAAAAATTCTTAAATTTTTGCGGGCAGTGCAAGGCGCTGCACGCTCATACCCGGGGTTGCCAAAAGTCATTACGTCAACTTACCCACTGAACATGACCTTGTCGGCCTGACCGCTGGCGTTGCATCTGGAGCTTTCCGGCTTCTGGAGGTGGGCTAGCAGATTGAACCTCAATACAGAAGCGGGCAGTGACACGGCAAAAGCCTGCCGCCTCAAGGTCAATGATGTCGTCTGCTTTTTGAAGCTGGAATACGCCTCGAAGGACTTGTTTCTTGCTAGTGTTTTGTGATTTGGGGGCTTAGATTAAATCCGAAAGTGGGATTTGCCAAGCCAAGATTCAATCGCAGAATCGGCGAGCCGAGTCGTACAAATAACAGTGTCACCCGCACCTCTGACGCAATGAGATAACAACCTTCATGAACAATTGAGACATTACGGGTACGTCTCGTCATCTGAAGTCTGTGGTTCAAAACAAATTAACAATTTCTCGATAGGCGATACAATGTTTATCCGCAAGGCCCTTGTTTCGCTTACAGCGTGTGCGGCTTTTACGCCAGCCGCAAGTGCCATTTCCAACAGCTCGGCCCTGGACCCCAACAACCCATGCCATTCTTCCGCGTCCGCTATTGAATTGCTTGTTCCGCATGCATCTATCCTCAATATATCGGCGGAAAAGGTGGAAAATTATCCCATCCCCCAAGGGACATACTACGACGTCTTCGTGGCCGTGCCGCCTGCGTCGTCCAATGTCAGCTTCTGCAACATCACCGTGACATACACGCACCCCGACTGGGATGACACCGTCAATGTCTTTATCGGTCTACCGTTGAAAGGGTGGAACCGCAAATTCCTAGCGCTTGGCGGAAGTGGTTTTTCTACCAATGCGCCCCTTGACATCTTGCCCGTCATGGCCTCGCTAGGCTATGCGTCTGCCGCGACAGATGGTGGACATTACTGGCAGGATGTGAGCTGGGCACTGAAAGGTAATAGCAGCCTTGTCAATTATCCGCTTCTCGTCAACTTGGCATCGGAGGCGCTCAAAGACATGACAGTGCTTGGGCGGCAATTCACCGAGTCATACTATGAGAAACGCGTGGAACGAACATACTGGGTTGGGTGCTCGCAGGGCGGCCGCCAAGGCATGATGATGGCGCAGAGGTACTCGTATCTGTTTGATGGCATCTTGGCTAATGCACCTGCTATCAATTGGAACGACTTGCTTGTCGGCATGCACTGGCCGGCCGTTTCCATGTATGAGACCAAGACGGCCCTTCCTCCCTGTGTCTTTGACGCCTTCACGAACGCTTCCATTGCCGCATGTGACAGCATCGATGGTCTGGAAGACGGTGTCATCAGCCTTCCGGGGTCGTGCGACTTTGATCCATATTCTCTCGTAGGAGAGGTCGCCAGTTGTGCCGGCGGCAACATCAAGTTGACCGACAAGCATGCCTTCATCGTAAAGCAGGCTCTCAGCGGCCCAACAACGCCCAATGGAAGGCCGCTCTTTTGCGGATATACTATCGGTACCAATCTTTCCGCAGCAGTCCCTACGTCGTGCAAGCAGAACAACACAAACTGTACGGCCGACGGCGTCGTCTTCTCCAACGAGTGGATCCCAAAGTTTGTCGCGAAAGACTATGGCCTGAATCCGCTCACCATAACCTACGAACAGTTTTACAAGTTCTTTTCACAGTCCAAGAAGGAGTACGATTGGGTCATTGGAACGAATGATGCCCACCTTCAGCATCTGCGGGGCACCGACACCAAGCTTCTCTCGTTTCACGGTTTCGCAGACGAAATTATTCCCCCCAAGAGTACGACACAGTACTATCACGAGGTTCTTTCGCTCGATGCCAATGTCACAGACTATTATCGGCTGTTTCTTGCCCCTGGCGTCATGCATTGTGGAGGAGGTCGGGGACCGAACCCAGCGGCTATGCTCAATGCTCTGGAAGACTGGGTAGAGAATGGAAAGGCGCCGACGCAGCTTGATGCAGTGGCGACTGCGGTGAACGGGACCAAGAGCCATCGCTCCGTATGCCTATATCCAGCCTCCTCGAGATACACGGGCGGCGTCCCAACCTTGGCATCATCTTTTACCTGCAGCTAGACAGGAGACTAGATGCGAGGAGGCGCGTTCCCCAGGGCGACTTTCAGAGGAAGTGTCACTTATTATTGTTGAGGACGCTTGGAGGAAAGTTGGTTGTGAAATAGCTGCAAATAAACGTATTTATTTATACATAGTCTTGAGATAGGCCATATTGCGCTCTGCTTCGTTCCTACGGCCGCTGGGCACCACTATCTATTTAACCAGTGCCTAGCTACTATGCTCTCGTCGGCTGAGTCGGAAGAGCGTGTAAGTCGCCTACTTCGATCGTCGGAATGGGTGGCGCTGGTGGCGTACATACAAGGCGGGGGCGAGGTTTGTATCCATCGACATACTTGGCTGCCGAGGTCCAAGGTTCTTCTCTATTGTCTATTCTCCGCACTTTGTCTTTTTCCAAGCTTGATCTTGTAATTATACCTAATCACGAATACAGCCGATAGTTTCATCTCTTCGCAATGGCCGAAAAATTGCCTGAATTTCCGACCGACGTCGCAACGGCGCCTTTGCTTCGTCTGTCGCTGCTCAAGCTGGCAGATCATGACCCAACGGAAATCGGTCGTTTCATAGACGCATGTCGCGATTTGGGCTTCTTCTATCTCCATCTCGATGGCCATGGCGACACCATCCAGGAGCAATCCCAGCGCCTGTTTAACATTGCTGAAGACTTATTCGATTTATCACTGGAAGAGAAAAAGAAGTACGACTTTTCCGCTCAGAATACCTATTTTGGGTACAAGCACTTAGGAGGCTCTGTTGCGGACAGAACAGGCAGACTGGACAGAAATGAATTCTACAATGCAAGTTCTTGGACCGCACACTAGTCCTTGGTGGCTGCTGACCCCGGCTAGATCAGTCGAGATGATATCCTGGGGACAACGAAACCTTGGCCTGCGCCTCAAGTATTAGAGAAAGAACGATCTTTCTTGCAAGATTTTATGAAATCGGCTCAAGATATCGTACAGCTGCTTCTTAAGCTTCTCAACGAGTTTCTTGAGCTCCCGGAAGGTACCCTGGCTTCCATGCACAGAGTGCATGTGCCCAGCGGCGATCAAGTCCGACTCATCAAAGCTCCGCCGCAGCCATTAGATGACAAGCAGATTGCCCTCGGGGAGCACACAGACTTTGGCAGCCTCACGATCCTCTTTAATCGTCTTGGTGGCCTGCAAATCCTGCCGCCCGGGGAAGATGCCGTCTGGACCTATGTCAAGCCTCTTCCGAACCACGCCATCATCAACATCGGAGACGCGCTGGTCAAGTTTACGAATGGGGTGTTGCGATCCAACATTCATCGCGTCGTCTCGCCGCCCGGGGCGCAGGAGCAATACCCAAGATACTCGGTGGTGTACTTTAACCGGCCGGAAGACGATGTCCCGCTGCGGAGACTTCATGGCAGTGCCATGATACCACCACTCAAGAACGGCGTGGAAGATGATGTGACCACTAGTAAAGACTGGATATTACGCCGTGCGTTGGGGTCTCGGCCGCAGGTTGTAGGAAAGGATGCGTTTGACTGGACTAAGAGCTCTGGGACTGAGAATATTTCACGACGCGTCGCTACTGCTACAACGACTAGTTGATGGCTAATTAAAGACATATATTTTTGATTCAAAATTAATTTAAAACAAACAATTTTTTCTTTCATACCTAATGGGGAATATATTTTTTATTCCGAGCACGGATTAACAGATCACTTGCAACCATCTGCATTCCTTGATTAACTCGCATTGCCCTGGTCCATGACGCAGCTACCCTGGAGCAAACGAGGCGAAATTGCTCTACGGGTTTCCGGGCGAACGATCGCATCGTGAACCTGCAAGTAATCTTTCAGGGATGGTGAAACCTTAAACGTGTAACCTTGTCGCTGGAATTTGTATCAGGGCGGAATCGGTACACGTTCATCGTATACGTATCTGCTGTATGTAGCACGTCAAGGTGCCACCTCATCGTATCCATCAAAGCTAGAGAAGCCAACCACAGATATTTCAACTCGCACCACTCAGAGTTGATACGTTAATCTCGTCTCAATTTTAGCCGCCCTCGTATTACATGATCTGCGATGTAATCTGCAGCTTCCCCTGCATCACCATCTACAGTGCCTCGACAGCCAGGGGCGGCGGCAAGCTCGCTGGCGGGGCCACCCAGCTAAAAAGCCAGACCCATTAAAAGCCGTCACTTTCCAGCACCATGGCCTGACATTTTTTTTTTCAAGTTCGCCTGTCATTGACAAACCTCTTACCCAATCGACCTGGCTGAAGTCTTGATTTCAAGATGAAGAGAAAGGCGACTGAGTCTGCTCAGAGAGGAGCCTCTCGCTCTAAGAGAGCCAAAGCTTGTAAGTACAAATCTCGCAGCACTCGGCCGGCAAACATTTTGTATGCGCCGAAACACCGAGAGAGCGTTTGCTAACAAAAGCCATCAGCGTTGAGCTCTGAAGAAGCACAGAAGCGATTCCGCGACGGCCTATTCGACAGAAAGAACCTCGATGCCTACACGACCGAGTACGCAAAATCATCACCCTACAAACATGCAGTTATCCACGAGCTGGTCAACGACAAGCTGCTGCGCTCTGTTCGCGAAGAGGTCCAGGCCAACGTGCATTTTACGCCCAAGGAGACGGACATCTACAAAATCCACCAATCGGGCGATCTTGCCAATCTCGACGGCCTAGACGACGAGTCCCTTGCCAAGCTCCCCTCGCTGCTGGCGCTCCGCGATGCCATCTACTCCGAGTCCTTCCGCAGCTACGTCGCGGGCATCACGGGCTGCGGCCCCCTCAGCGGTCGCAAGACCGACATGGCCATTAATGTCTACACACCGGGTTGCTACCTGCTCTGTCACGACGACGTCATTGGCAGCCGCCGCGTCAGCTACATCCTGTACCTGACGGACCCAGACACGCCGTGGCAGGCCGAATGGGGCGGCGCGTTGCGCCTGTTCCCCGTGCAGGAGCAGGAGGGCGACGACGGCGTCGTGGCAAAGACGCCGCTGCCGGACGTGGTCAAGAGCATCCCGCCCGCGTGGAACCAGCTCAGCTTCTTTGCGGTTCAGCCCGGCGAGAGCTTCCACGACGTCGAGGAGGTGTACCACGCGGAGACCAAGGAGCAGCTGGAAAAGGACGGCGGCCGCGTGCGCATGGCCATTAGCGGCTGGTTCCACATTCCCCAGCCTGGTGAGGACGGCTTTGTTCAGGGCGAGGAGGAGAAGAATGCTACGAACAGCAGTTTGATGCAGCTGCAGGGCAACCCAGCGCAGTACGATGCGCCCCAGGCTCGCGTCGTGCCCGTCAACAATACACAGAAAACAAAGGCCGACCCCGAGGGCGAGGGCGACGATGAGGACGAGTTTGACGAGGCCGATCTCACATTCTTGCTCCAGTACATCTCCCCCACCTACCTCACCCCAGACACGCTCGGCCAGGTCTCAGAGTTCTTTCTCGAGCGCTCCATGATCACCCTAGACAACTTCCTGTCCAAGAAGTTTGCGGCGCGTGTGCGCGAGTATGTTGAGGAGCAGGAGAGGAAAGGCCTGCCCGCGGAGAGCAGCGCCATTGAAAAGACGACGCCCTGGAAGGTGGCCCGCCCGCCGCACAAGCACCGCTACCTGTACCAGCAGCCCAGCCTGCCCGACGAGCTGCGCACGTCGCAGGACGAGTCGCCCATCACAGAGCTTCTTGACCACGTGCTCCCCAGCCGCGCGTTCCGCAACTGGCTCACAGTGGCTGCGCACGGCCTCGTCTTGAACCACGACATCATGGCGCGTCGCTTCCGTCACGGACACGACTATACGTTGGCGACGAACCACGATGGTGCCGCTCGGCTGGAGATGAACCTGTCCATCACACCAAGCGCTGGCTGGGGCGAGGACGAGGGTAAGGAGGTAGACGAAGATGAAGAGGGAGAGGAGGAAGAGGAGGAGGAGGAGGCAGAGGAAGAAACGGCCAAGCCCAAAGACAAGGGCAAGGCCAAAGGCAAGGCGACACCCGAGACCAACGGCAAAGGCAAGGCCAAAGCCGCGAAGCCAGAAGTTGCCGAGGAGGCCGCGGAAGAGGTCGAGGATATCGGTGGCCAGGAAGTCTACATGGCCGACGACGACGACGACGACCAAGAGGACGCCGCCGTGTACAAGGCCAGCAACGATGAGGACAACATCCTCTTCCACCAAAACGCCTCCTGGAACAAGCTGACCCTGGTGATGCGCGACAGCGGCACGCTCAAGTTTACAAAGTACGTCAGCCGCAAGGCGCAGGGCGACCGCTGGGACATCTGGGGCCTCTTTGACATTGAGGACCAGGGGAGCGATGACGAGGACGACGAGGATGCCGAGGCCGGCCCGTCAAACGGCGAGGTGGCGCTGGGCGAGTCGGACTTGGAGGAGACGTTTAATGGATTTTCCGACTCGGGCGACGACGAGTCGGACTGAAGAGCGAGATAAAGAAGACAAAAGTTTGCAGATGAAGCGTTGGAATTTGGTTGTTATATATAGCTGCAGCATATTGCTTGACATATGGAGCAGTGAGTGATCTTGGCAATGGTACTGACTGTCACTAGATTTGATTATGGCTTTATGAACAAAGTATTTTGTGTACTTATTGAAAATTGTTTCTCCTGTCCTGTTCTTATGCAAATGTGAGCATCCTGATGCTAAATATCATCATATATGGTTCTATAATACAGTAGAGACCCGAGTGGCCTTGTGAGATAATATGTGGGAGGGGTATCATGAGAAGAAAAGGAATGCAAAGACAGCAACAGCCTTAAGTAAGCTGCGCCTTCGGCGTAAAGAGACCAGCTAGCTCATCTTTTAATATTTGCGTGAGCGTCTGCGCCTCCTGGCTGAGGCCCGACGTCGTCAGGTGGTTGACGGTGTCGTAGCCGAGGTACGCGACCCAAGGTACGACACCGAGGCTCGTCTGCTTGGCGTGGGCAAACTGCTCCTTGGTGATGCCGCGGACGAGGCGGCGGAGATGCTCCGTGTCGCGGAAGAACTGCATGGCGGGCGCGGGATCCGGGTGCGTCGGGTGGTAGAGGTGGAGGTGGGCCGTCTCGACGGAGAGGGGCTGCCGGAGGCGGCTGGCGGTGTCGAGGTGCGCGTCAAAGAGCGTCTCGGACGGCGCGATGCGGCTGTACGACTCGACGGTGGACAGCCACGAGACGGAGCGCCACGGCAGGACCAGAAGCCGGGCGAGCAGCGGGTCGTTGGCGAGGACCTGCTCGGCCCGCAGGATCGTCGTGATGGCGCCGTCGAGGTTGCCGTGCTGCGGCTGGCTCTGGATGTGCACGAGCTGAGCCAGCAGGAAAGATGCTCGGCGTAGACGCACGTCTCTGCTGGTGTCGCCGCCGCCGCCACCGCTCCGCTGCATCGTCTGCTGGATCCACTGCCAGGCAATCTCCTCCATGCCCTCGGCGACGAGGAACGGCGCGAGCGCCTTGACAAACGGCGCGTGGTCGAGAAAGGCCAGGTCGTTCTCGGCGCCTGTCGAGCGCAGCCAGCGCACCACGCGCAGCGCCGTCGCCGACGCCGACGCGGGCGGCGTGTCGAGCGCCCGCGCGTCAATCTGCTTCTGCTTGGTCATGATGCAGCCCGCGGCGGCGTTGAGCGTCATCAGGCCCTTGGCGACGGCGTGGTCAAAGTCGTCCATGGGGTCGC
Organism: Samsoniella hepiali; assembly: GCA_001455915.2. Lineage (NCBI taxonomy): Eukaryota > Fungi > Ascomycota > Sordariomycetes > Hypocreales > Cordycipitaceae > Samsoniella > Samsoniella hepiali. Next base: position 2,306,069 of record LNDK02000024.1, on the reverse strand, counting down.
GCCGGGGCACGGAGCGCGGGGAGGGGATGGTGGCGGCGGCGGTGAGGCTGTTTTTATCGTAGGAGAAGAGCGGGTTGGCGAGGATGGACCGGAGATGGCGGCTGGCGGCCGAGTGTCGCACGACGCCATGGGAGGACGGAGAGGGATTGCTGCTTGGGGTTTTTGATGGGTGTTTCGTGGTTTTTGTGAGAGCCGTCTGGCCGTATTCTTGGTCTAGCTGCAGACGAAAGGCCGACTTGAGACCGTCGAGCAGCTTTTGCGATTGCTGCGCAGACAGCCCCGCGGGCTCATGGTAGCCCGCAAAGAGCTTCCGGAGCGAGTTGGCTGGTTTTGTGGAAAACATAATGTGATGATGGTTTCACGGTGCCGCCTATCGGCCAGCCCGGATGGAAATAATACAGTCGTCGTTGCGCAAAGTGAGGCAATGGATCGTGGTTGATGGATAGCATCGACATTGAATCAGCCCATCTGAGCCTAGACTCACGTCGTTGACCACACCATCAGCTATCGATAATGGCCAAGTCACATGACTGAACTGGGGAGAGCTCTCTGTTTAGCGGAGACTGGTGGCAAGAAGAGAAAAGCTTGAGCTAACCGAAAAGGGCTGAGCTGGCTGTTACGCTACCAGTACCGGGACAAAGGGTCAGGCACGTACCTATGTACGGAGACATTACTCAGCGGTACTTTGCGCCCAGAAAAGTTGTCAGACTAGGTAGAGCTACATAGCTCGGGTGTATCGTGCCCTACCTTACCTGGTACCATTGCGCCGCCGGAAGGAGAGCTAGTGCAGCGGCCTAGGCGAAATCTGGCGAAGGAGATAGTTTGACGATGCGTGCTCGCTACTACTCTAAAGCCCCCTATAATAAAGCACATGCAATTGCTCGTGTGCTAGGGCAGAAGGAGGCAATGCGCGCAGGTCGCACCGGATGGCGCCCTGTTGCGTGTCAGATTTTATTGCTTTTTGTCGGATTGCTTTGTTTGCCGGGGTTAATTCCTACACCGCAGAGGCAATTGGCTGGCACAACAAGAAGAGAATATCCCGAGTGGGCTGCAGCGCGGTACAGGTACAGGTACTTGCGTGGGCACGTTGCCCTGGGCAGCGAGGAGGTCTAGGCTACCCGCAGGCGGGCAGGCAGGTGCGCGTTGCCGTCAGGCAGCGAGGCAGGCAAAATGGAATGAGCAGGGACTGAGCTGGTGCTGCTCGGACAAAGATGAGAAGAAGCACGGGCGGCAGCACAAGTGCAACATGATTTAATTCAAATTATCTAGATACGGGTAGGTAGAATCGCACAAGAGACGAGGTGGCAGCTTCAGTGGACTCAGAGGATGCGCACAGCGCTGGCCGGGTACGGAGACACTGTAGAGAGCTGCAACGCAGGCACTGTAAAGTCCCAGAGGACCCACAGCTGCTTGCTTGGTGGTTGCTCGCAGGCAAGCAGGGCAGGCTGCAGTGGCCAGCGCCTACATTCTTCGGCGCTCGCTGCTGGCATTGGCAGGCAAGGGGGTCACCGGCCGCTAGCTACTAAAATAGGCGTGCAAGCCTTCACAGCCTTCTGCCTCGCTCGACCTTGGCGAAAACCCTCGCTTCCTCCTCCACTTTGATTTATCCTCTTCTCATCAACCACAACCGCCCCCATCGTCGTCGCACCTGTCGATACCGCCTCCATCTCACCCACCGTCGATTCGGACTCGGTAGCTGGTCGTTCATTTGTCTACGCACCTCTGCCTGTCCTCGTTTGCTTGCAGAGGCCACCTGACCGGCCGCGCTGCCCTTCACACACACCCACCAGCTCTGCCTCCCAAAACTTCCATCCCTCCAGCTCCGGCTCCCTTTTCTCCTCCTCCCCCATCACATCAATCCTCAACCGTCTACGCCCATCATGTCCGAGGTCGCATCACGGTCGTCCGCTTCGCGCGGCAGAGGCTCTGGCCGCGGCGGTCGCGGCGGATTTGCTGGTCGCGGCGCTCGCAGACCCAACGGCCCCGACAAGCCTGATCACACCGAATCCCCCGCCGCCTTTGACGACGACGCCGGCCTGGGCGAGCTCCGAAAGCTGTACGGAGATAAGACTTCTGTCATCCGCGAGATGTTCCCAGACTGGTCCGAGGCCGACGTTCTTTTTGCCCTCCAAGAGACAAACGGTGATCAATCCGAAGCTGTCACGCGCATTGCCGAAGGTAGGCTTGCTATTTTTCTTCCCGCCAGCCTGGCACCGGCGCACACCATCGACAGCCCAACGCCTTCACCTTGACCCTCACCTTGACCCTCACCGCCCTTCCCTTGTTGCTGCATCATCTTGTGACTCGACTGACCGTTGCTTTTCTTTAGGTACCATTTCCCAATGGGGCCAAGTCTCCAAGGCCAAGAAGCCCGCTCGCACAAAGGCCAAGGATGCTGCTCCTGCCGCGACTACCACTACCGAACAGACAACCGCCCCCCGCGCCGCTCGCGGCGGTCGCGCCGTTTCCGAAGGAGGCCGAGGACGTGGCCGAGCTACAGAGAGAGGCGGTCGCGGTGGTGCTCCCCGGGGTCGCACTGCCCAGCCCTCTACCAACGGTGCCGCGCGCAACAAGGAGAACCAGCAGCTGTCCGTCCCTACTGAGGAATCATCTGCTTGGACTGAGACCAAGCCCAAGGCTGAACCTGTAGACACCAAGCCTGCCGCTGAACAGCCCTCCAGCAAGCCCGCCAATCTTGCCAAGACATGGGCCAGCATGCTCCGTCAGTCTACGGCCGTCGACAAGCCCGCGCCTCTGCCCGGCCACGCCAAGGGCAAGCCGGCAGACTCTGATGAACCCGCCGAAGCCCCCGAGCCTGCTCCTGCACCCGCTCCTGCTGCCGAAGAAAGTGTCACGGCCGACGAGGAGACGACTCCCATTGCTTCGACTGCTGAGCTGGTCATTGACGAGCCTGCGCTACTGCCGTCCAAAGACCATCTCACAGAGACAAATCTTGAACAGGTTATTGACGACTCCCAGCCAGCCGCGACTGGCACCGCTGCAAGCACTGCCGCTGACTCTTGGGATCCACGACAGAGCCCTATTAGTTCCAACGCCACTCCTCTCTCCGCTGCCCAGCAGCAGCACCAGCGGGTGCCCATCAGTGGCTACGCCGCCTCTGCCCTCAAGGCTACCACTGATAGAACTGCCCGACCCCCGGGCTTCCAGCGCCGTGTTCTCGACCAGGAAGAGGCTGTCCGCATGCCTGGCAACCGTGATGTCGATCGCGCTGCTGTCCAATTTGGAGCTTTCAACCTCGGTGATGGTGACGAGGATGTTGATGGTGAACGCGAGGACGCCCAGACTCGCGGTCAGCCTCCTGCCGATTCTCCTGTTGCCCAGCCTCGTACTTCTCTCCCTCCCGCTGTTTCTCAACACTCTGCGGTACACGAATCCTTCCCCAAGGCTCCTGCTCCTGGTATGTCTACACTCCCCAGGCAGTTCAACCCGCATCCTGCTCGTCGGGGCAAGGCTAATACTAACACATTGATAGGTCCTGCACCCGCCGCCCAAATTCCTACACAACGTAAGTGTATTTACATGTTACTCTTGTGTTGCACCTGAGCTAATGATATGTACAGCCGCCCAACCTGCCATCCCCGGCCAGCAGTATGGTCGTTTTGGCCAGGATCCTTCTGCCCAGAAGCCCATCGACCCCTTTGGCCAGCAGGCTACGCCCGTTTCCCAACCTCCCTTCGACAGCTTCTCTACCACGGCCACGACTCAAGCACCCTCCCAAGGCGCCTTTAGCTCTGCTCCCTCCGATTACTCCAACTACTACACAGCCAACCAGCAGGAGCGCAACGCCTATAATAACTATTATGCCCAACAGTACGGCCAGCAGCAGGCTCCTCATGGCCAGCACGATGCTCAGCAGCGGCCTCTTGGCGGCTACAACGCTGCCCAGACCGATAGCTTGAGTCAGTATCCTCAGAGCGGAGCTGCCTCACACGGGCAGCCTCGTTTCGGTGTCACCGCCGACAACCAAAACAGCGGCCACTCTACCCCTAACCCTGCTTCTCAGGCCCAGCAGCAGATTCCTCAGGGCCAGCAGGCTCAGCCCGGCCAACAGGGACAGGCCGGCGCGCCCGGCTCTCAACCTCAAGGCCATGGGCAACAGTACCCCGGCTACAACCACCCGTACTACCCGTACTACCAACAATACTACTCTGGATATGGCCAGGGTAACTTTGGTCCTTATGGAAAGGGTGGCATGTACGGCCAGCCGTACGGCGTGTCTCCCAACGCGCCTTATGACCACGCCAGCTCGCCCGCCAATTTTGCGCCCTCCAACGCTCACCGCGATAACACCGCTAGCGCTGGTCTGGGTGACTATGGCCGCGGAGCTAACCAGGCTGGCTCTCAGCCCGGCCTCGGCGGCGCCACTGGCTTTGGTGGCTCCCACGATAGCTTTGCCCGCGGCGGCTCCGCCTTCCAGTCGCAGGCCCAGGGTTTCAACAGCCAGACGCAGCCTGGCACCGGTCCCTCGGCTGCTGACGATCTGAAGCCTTTTGGCGATGGCAAGAATGCCTCTGGACCCTCCCCCTCTCTCGGTGGTGCCCGCCCCGGATCGGCTACCAACACCGGCCCTGGCGGGCAGGCCAGCGGCCTACCTCCTCAGACCTCCCAGATGGGCGGTCAGTACGGCGGTTACCCGAGCCACCTGCAGCAGGGCCATGCTGGCCACGGCAGCGGTGCCTACGGAATGGGTGGTGCGGGCGCCGGCGCCAACCAGCACGGCAACACCCCTTATGGCTCTTACGGCAACCAGGGTTTCGGTAGCGGAGGCTACTACGGTGCCGGCCAGCAGCAGCAGCGCGGCTGGGGTGGCAACTACCATTAGTGGGGTAGAAACCGTGATGAGAAGCGGCGCAACCGCCATCGTCGAGGAGGCGTGGGCTTCCGCGACACCGAGATGCGAGAGGAGCGAAGAATGCGAGCGCTTGCGCTAGGCTCGCCACGGCGCAGCTGAGTGCATTCAAAGATGACGAAGCCTGGGGGCCAGTTTGACCCGCAGCAAAATGTATTTGTTTGTCACCGGAAACCATGGTGACCAGGGGAATTGGGACGGAAATGCGAGACGGATGGATTGTCTCGACTGTTCAACTATGCATAACGTGTACGATTGTTTCTATGGACTAGTTTTTCTAACTTTTGATTTTGCTCGTTTTTTTATTCCCAAAACTCACCCAAGGAGGACATGGCGCAAACGCAACGACGAGCACTGGCACCGTGTAGTTGACAAGGAGCTAGGGATGCACAAGGTTCGTTGTGTTTGCCGTGGACGGCTGCGGCTGTTTGCTTCCACGAGGTGATGCGGTCGGTATTTTTGTTTTCACTTGCACTGCAATAGCAATACGAAAGGAAGGGAAGAATAAAATGACATTGTTTATGGGAACGGAAAAGGAGAGGAACTCGCAACGGCAATGGAAAAATTGGTCATATGTATAGGGGCATGATGGCTGTTTGGCATGAGAGATGCTAAGGGGATGTGTATAGTCTAGACAGCCAGAATGAACGCATTGACAAAGGCACTTTTACATCTCTGGGGTCGTGTTATTTATGCATGTGGCTGTGATAGACTTGGCCATGAGGCCGCGGATTCGATCTTGTTTGCTGATGACGCCCGCACATCCCGGCACATTGAGCAGCACTAACGAGCAGCACCAACGAGCAGCACTCCACAGCAGTCGCGGATTGAATGGCTGACTGCCTGACTGAGACACTGCTCCTTCTCTATCGTGCTCTAGCAAACCAAGTCTTGACCAGAAAACCGAACGAGCAAAACGATGCCATCCAACAAGAAGGCGCAGGCCATCCTGGCCGCCATTGCGACGGACTCGAGCAAAGTTCTTGGCGTCACCATTGGCGACAAGAAGATTGACCTGCCTGGTCTCTACATTCCGCGCGGCGGTACGTGTGATTTTGCTTGCTTGCCCCCTCATCCTCAGATCATCACGCTAACAACGCCTCGTTTCTTGGGATGTTTCTAGATGCCAAGGTCCTACCCAAAATCAGCTTTCCGGTGCCCGACCCCTCTGCGCGGTACCTCGTCGTGAGCATGGACTTTGACGCGCCGTACCCGTCGTGGCCCTTTTTCGGCCCCGTGCTGCACTGGATCCAGCCGGACGTCGTACCGTCGTCGTCGTCGGCGGGGGCGGATGCGCTCGAGATTGGCGACGGCGCCGCGTCCATTGCAAAGTACCTGTCGCCGAACCCGCCGCCGGGGAGCGCGCCGCACCGCTACGGCTTCTACCTGTTTGAGCAGCCGCCCGGGTTTGACGCGGCGCGGTGGGCGGCGCCCGAGGGCGGCAACATGGGGAATGGCAAGAGGATTCGGTATGGCCTGGATGAGTGGGCGAAGAAGGCTGGTCTGGGGCCGATACTGGCGGCGAATTACTTTACGAGTAACTAAATTGCAACAGGGAAGTGATACTGAATAGGATAGTAAGTCGCTAGGCCTCTATATCGTACGCAGATTGAAATGGCAACGGTAAAGATGAAAGAAAAGGCCTGTGATGAAGTGTTTAATGTAAATAGATGGAGCTAATGCGTCTTCCCTTCTCGTGTCCCCTCTGTACCCTCTAGGTCACTGTACAAGCGATACTGATAGTCCAAGCTCGGATCATTAAACCGAGCCTGTATATCCAACGTTTCTATCACCTCCATGTCCGCCGGCTCCAGCGCAAAGTCAGACTCGACATTCTCCTTGATCTGCCAGTCAATCGTGCTCTTTGGAATGACGGAGCGGCCCGAGTTGACGCCCCAGGCCAGCACAACCTGCACCACGCTCTTGCCGTACTTGTGCGCCAGGTCGTGCAGCACGGGCTGGTCGATGATGCGCTTCATGTGGGATACCTCCTTGCTCCAGCCGGTCGAGCGGTAGAAGTCATTCATGTTGCAGAGCGGGCTGAATTGTACCACGTGGATCCCCTGCGCGCGGAGCCAGGCGTTAAAGGGCCTCTGCTGGAGGTACGGGTGGACTTCCATCTGGTGCACGGCGGGTACCTGCATTTCGTGTTACTCGCTTTGTTGATTACGTGAGAGCAAGGGGGCATGATGGGCAAACTCACTGTGTAAGACTGGCGGATCAGGGTCTCGAGCTCTGCTTTGCTGAAATTGGACACGCCAATGGCCTTGACCTTGCCCGTGGCGACGAGCTTCTCCATGGCGCGCCAGGTGTCCAGGTACGTCGTCTCACCCAACAGCATTTTTCCGGACCCATCGCGCGGAAACTCGTCGGTCCCGCGCTGGAACGTGACGGGGTAGTGCATCATAAGGAGGTCGACATACGGCGTGTCCAGGTCCTGCAGCGACTGGTCGAGCGCGGCCTCGACGTCGTCCGGGTGGTAGCTGTTGCACCACAGCTTCGTACCGAGGAACACATCTTCTCTCGGCACACCGCTCGCTTTCAGGCCTCTGCCGACCTGCTTCTCGACGTGGTAAACCTTGGCTGTGTCGATGAGTCGCAGGCCGGCTTTTAGGGCCCGCGACACGGCGTCTTCCTGGGCATCGGGGTCTTGGAACGTGCCGAAGCCGATGGAGGGGATGGACGCGCCTGTGTTGAGTGTAAATCGTCGAGGCTGGGTGGTGATGGATCGGAATTGGAGGAAGCGGCAGGTGGTGACTGGTTTGCTGGGCCGTATGGCACGGCTGGCCGCGGATGCGGCACGCCAGGACTTCATGGTGAAGGGCGTGTAAGATGAAGCAAGAAGCGTTGCGATGCGACAACAGACTTTACAGTTGGAGATGAGTAGGCTTTGAAGGCGATGGTAGTAATAAACGCTGCATGTAGAATATGAAGAAGTGAGCCGATTATATTGAGAGCGTGCAGGTGAGAGAGGAGATGTGGTGCCAGTGGCTGCCCTCGTGCCGAGCTCAGTGTGGAGAGGTACACAGCGTTCTCTGACAACGGGTAATATGACAAGACGGCTTAGCAAGGTGGTGAGGATATGGAAACGATGCTTAATTGTGTATTTACTCGTGTACTTGCTTGCTCTTTATTTTACAATGAATAGCTCGTTACAGATTTACTACATACATGTAGACGTGCGCACAGTGAACCAAATCGACAATCTCCAAGTCCAAGCAAGTGCCGTCAAAATTGAATACAAAATGCAGGAAATACCCTATTGCAAATGAGCGTACATGCCACCGTCGACGAGAATCTGCGATCCCGTCATCCACGTGCTCAGCTCCTCACACGCCAAAAACACCGCCGGTCCGGCCAGGTCCTCCGGCTTCCCCACGCCCATCGGAATCTTCTTGTCCAAAAACTCACGCTTCGTCGGATCCTGCATGTCCATGTCCGCGAGCTGCGTGTGCACCGTACCGGGAAGCAGCGCGTTGCAGCGGATGCCGTGCGGCGCGAGCGCGACGGCCATGGACTGCACCATGCTCGCGACGGCCGCCTTGCTCGGCGTGTAGTGCGTCTGCAGGCCGCCGCCCTGCAGCGCGCTGATGGAGGAGATGCCGATGATGGAGCCGCCGTGGCCTTGCTTCACCATCTGGCGGGCGGCGGACTGGCAGGTGTAAAAGGCGCCGTTGACGTTGACGCTCATGGTGCGGTCGAATTGCGTCTTTTCGAGGCTGCGGTTGGACTCTGTTAGCATGCTATCACAAGAGAGGGCTTTTTGACGCAATGTGAGACTCACGAAAGAAATTCAGCAGGCTTAAAGATGCCGGCATTCGATACCAGGATGTCCAGCTTCCCCCATGCTCCAACAGCCGCGGCGACGAGCTTGTCGCCCGTCTTGGGGTCGGTGATGTCGCCTGCCAGTTCGAGCAGCTCGCCTGCCGGCTGATGCTCGGACCCTTGCTTCTTGATATCTGCCGCGGCTTTTAGCAGACTTTTCTTGAGCTCCGTATCCTGAGGTAGGTCGAGGTGGTTGACGGCCACATTGGCGCCCTGTCGCAGGTATTCTAGCGTAATGGCGCGGCCGATGCCCGTGGTGCCGCCGGTGATGCAGGCGGTTTTGCCGCGTAGCAGGCCTCTGATGAGATGTTTGCTCATATTTTTATCAGAGGAAGACTGTTTTGGGGTAAACCTTTTACGATTGTCTGAGAAAACGTTGAGCGTTCGCTTGGTTGTAAGTCATGCGCTGTGATGGGCTGTTCTCAACATACAAGACTGAGGACAGGTTTGCGTAGTGAGATTATCAAAATACAGAATATATGCAAAATTAAACAGACGACTAGTGAGTGACTTCAAGCTCTGGTCAGTATCCTAGTGCCATCGAACACGCAATAGCCGAAGCTGGAAATGCTCCTGACTCGACGCCCTCCAATTATTGGCCTTCCCCGCAACCCCCGCATATTTAGAGAAAGGCAGTTGGAGTTCCTCGCTTCGGGGGCATTTTACCCCACAAACCGGAACTGGCCCACGAACGCCTCGTGACGAGGCATTCCCTTTTGCCAATTGCAACACATTCGAGAGTAAGAAACAATCCCGGAGTGACGTATTGATACGACAGCTATCAGTTGATTTTAATTTGAAGCACTTTTATCCGGTGGGCTGTGTCGTCCGATGCGTCGCCAAGGGCAGCCGCACAAAGGCCGGGAGCAAGGCCGGCGCTTCACCCGGAACCGGCTCTCCCGCGGCCGGGGACTCAGGCAAACAACTGGGTGGTGAGTAGACAGCCTCAAGCAATTGGGCAAACTTGTGCCAATTTCAATCAATCTCGGCCAATCACGCTGTTCTTGCTCCGATGCGCTAATGCTTCCCCCCCTGTAGCTTGACATGCCGCCGGCGCCACGTCAAGTGCGACGAAGCCAAGCCTAAATGCAAGGCTTGTTCGCGCATCAACAAGGCTTGCACCTGGGCTGATGATGTATCCTCACAATCTGCGCCGGATGGAGAAGAAAATGCTGCCGTACAAAGTAGACAGCGCAGCGAGAGCATAGCCGTCTACGAAAGCAGGGCGCCAGAGTATTCGACGTCTTTGGATCGTCAGCTCGAAGCAGAAGCTCTCGGAAACGACCTTGCATCGCCGGGTAGTGCACCAGAGTTACCTGCAGTCACAAACCCGAGTCCGGAAAGAAACGCGACTGATGGATGGGCAGAGAGCAGTCCCGTGGCCACTCGCGTCTCCAATGCGACGGCCGATGGCCACGCAGCAACGCATAGTACTCAGTCACAACACTCATCGTCCTCTACCCATGCCGAAAACTCACCGGGCGCGGACAGGGCGACAGAGTATATTCTCTCGCCTAGCTCCATACAGTCCATACCACAGACACTGGGCGCATCGCCAGATCTTCACTCTCTCGGACCTTTCCCCAACGACTGGATCCACGTTGGTTCCGGCCTGTCGCAGACCTTCAATGTCGACGACGCGACCTCGGCCTGGGCAAGCCTGCTGCTTCGCGATGCTTCGTCGCGGATCGATGCCGGCGGTGCCGGCGGCGGCGAAGCTGGTCTGGATCTGCCGGGTCTGGGTCTGAATAGCGCTTCGATACGGCCGTTGCCGCCTCCGCCACCAGCCCGAGGCAGTGATCAGGGACAAGAGGGCTCATTTGTTACGGAACGACCTTCGATGCAGGATACTGGGACGGGCACTCATGCTGCAGGGCGTATGTACAACCATGATAAGCCTTGGCAGTCGTCTGTCTCGCTGAAGCTGGAGAAGCATGAGTACCTTCTCTTCCACGACTTTGTACAGAATCTGAGTCTTTGGGTACGTCACTTTCTACAAATTTGTATCAATACTAAGAAACTCTCTTCTAGATGGACTTTTTTGACCCTCAGAGGCCGTTTGGCACAATTGTTCCACATTTAGCTGTATTAAATGGCACTCTACTGATCCGTCATGATATACAACTAACAACGACATAGATGCGAAATGTCGGCCTGATGAATGCCATTCTGGCCCTGTCCATACGCCATCTCTCTCTCAACGTCCGGTTCCAGCCCAAAAATAGCCGACCGCAAGACCCCCTCGACGCGCTTCCTTTTTACTTCATGACGCTGCACTACATCCGCGAAGCGATGCAGTACGACTCGTACAAGAGCAGCCTCGAGCTGCTCGCGACGGCCTCCATCGTCTCGGCGTACGAGATGCTCGACGGGTCGCGGACGGACTGGGAGCGCCACCTGCGCGGCCTGTCCTGCATACAGCACTCGCAGGGCATCCACGGCGATTCAGGAGGGCTCAAGCAGGCCGTCTGGTGGACATGGCTGTGTCAGGACGTCTGGGCCGCCTGGCGGGAAGGCCGAAAGCCGCTCACGACGTGGCGGCCTGACAAGCAGCTGCCGGAACTAAACAATTTCGAGCTCGCGGGACGGTCGGTGTATCTCTTTGGACAGACAGTGGGCTTCTGCTCCAAGGAGGAGATTGCTCTGGGCCATCAAGATGCGAAAGCGAGACTGGTCAAGGCACAGGGCCTGCAGCTGTCGCTGAACCGATGGCAAAAGAGCCTGCCTCCGGATTTCAACTCTCTCCCGCTAGACACATTGAATTATGACGGCGTGTTTGAGCCCATGTGGATACACCCGCCGAGCTTTGGTGAGTTGGAGACTAAAATACTCGCGAGTTACACTGATGTAGAAGAGTAGGTGTTGCCGTGCAGCTGTATCACTGCTCTCGGGTGTTGATCTTGACAAACTCGCCGTGTTTAGGCGGCATGGTCGAGTATCAGAAGCAGCAAAAGGAACTTGAGCAGCATATTAGAGTAATTTGCGGGATTGCTGTGCACCTGAAAGGCGATCCTGAAAGCGTCATGTGTTCACAGGCTCTATTTATTGGTACGTCAATTGCATTAAAACTACCTACGATGGAAGAAAGACGCTAACCCTTTCTTTTTGCGGTCATAGCCGGATTATTTATAAACGAGCAACGACAGCGCGACGCTGTTGTGGACATGCTGGAGAGCTGTTGGCGGCGTGCTGGCTGGCCACATGAGTCTCTGGGCATCGAGCTCCAGCGTTCATGGGATGAGGCACCATGAAGTCAAACAGCAGCCAAATCTTTCATTTTTTTTCTTTTCTAATTTTCTCTTTGAAAATATGAAGAATATAGGTCTCGTATAACAATACAGCTGCCGCTCACGCTTTGCCAGCCGAGGCACAAATCTCCATCCACTTCACCGTCAAGTTAACAACCTTGGCGGTACTCTCCTCAATCATCTTGGTGTGCGGCAGCATCCGAGTCGACTCCTTGTTTACATACTCGTAGTAGTCGTCCAGCACGAGGCGGTTCACATTGATCTTGGACACACCGAGCGCGATGCACTTCTGCAAAATGTCCACGGGAAAGCCGTTGGTGCCGTGCAACGCAATACGCACCCTGCCCGCGATTTGACGTTGTATCGAAGCAAGTCTATTAAGCAATATTTCAGTAGCCGATTTCTCATTGTATTGTCAAGCACACATACCGCTCAAAGTCAAGCTGTGGTCCCTCGGGCCCGTACTCTCCGTGAATATTCTTAAAAGCAGGCGCCAACGTATCGACGCCTGTGCCGACAAACTCTTCCACCTCATCCGGCGTCGTCAGGCACGCCTCCAGCTCCGCCGTGTCCATGACGCCATCCTCTGCGCCTTCGATGCGGCCCGGTTCCGCCTCCGTCGCGATGCCGCGTTCGTGGCAATACCTTACCAGAGCCGCTGTCCTGGCCAGGTTCTCGTCCTTTTCATAGTGCGACATGTCCACCATGATGCTGTCAAACGGCAACGTGTCCGCGGCCAGCTTCACAATGGCGGGATCCTGCGCGTGGTCGAGGTGGATCGAGATGGGCACGCGCGCCGCATCGCGGGCGATGGCGGCGCTACGAATCAAAAGGCCGTCGGCGTAGGTAACGGCCCAGGGGAAGAATTGCAGGATGAGCGGCGAGCGCGCTTGTTCGGCGGCTTGGACGAGGCCGTAGAGCTGCTCGATGTTGTAGGCAATGGCGGCGATGACGCCGTAACGGCCCTCTTCGGCAGCTTTAAGAATGAGGTTTGTACGATTGGGGGGCTTTGGGCCACCGTTGATGTTGGCCATGATATGTGATGTAGGGAAAACTGAAAGGTAGTGAAGCTGAAATGATGGAAGGACTCAGAGGCGGTGACGTCACTCTTCAAATATGAGGAGAGTTGAACCGATGCGATGGAATTCAGCCGAGTCTTTCAATCAATATAGCCCAAAGTTGCTTTTATTGCTTCAAAGAACATAGATATCATAATCGTATTAGTTATAGTAAAGCAGTCAGGCAGGTGGAGTTGACTGGAGCCGAGTGCGTTGTCTTGCATTCATGCCCTCGTAACGAGAGCGCAGATCCACCACCGGACCGTGTTAGTGGCGCGGAGGCAATTCCACCAGCCGAGCAGGTATGGCTACGGAGTGAATGGAAATGGAAATGGAAATTTGCATCGGCAGTACCATACACCTCAATCTATAGAATTAGATATACCTGTTTCGCAGGGCAGTCCTCTTTCCCTTTGAAGCCACAATCACGATTCGTTGCCCTTCCGCCACCATGAGCCAGTATACTTCCCATGGCTCATCAGACCAATCCCTCAATCAAGAGTCAAAGCCAGTGACTGCTTGGAAATGGCATCACAGAGACTTTGCGCAAGTGTTGGGTGCTCAGCCAACATTTGAACTCGTCCTCTCGTCGCCCGACACACCCTTTGCCCATGAGGCCGGTGTATACTTTGAATCAGATGACACCCTCTTTGTCACAAGTAACCGATTGATCAGCGACGACTCCGAAAAGACGCAAAGTGTGCAAATTTCCCGCGTCAACCTGTCTCAAGTTTGTCGCAAGGGAGACGGGCTTGCTACCAGAGACGAAATACCTTGTGGCCCTATTCACATGGCCAACGGCGGGGTCAACTACCGAGACGGCATCTTATTCTGTGCGCAAGGATCAGACACGTCGCCTAGCGGCCTAATATGGATGTCCAAACTGGCGCCGTTCAGCAAGAAGTCGATTTTGACGAGCTACCACGGCGTTCCATTCAACTCTGTCAACGATGTTGTTGTGAGCAAGCTCGACGGCAGTATTTGGTTTACAGATCCGACGTACGGCCACGAACAGGGTTACAAAGAGACGCCATCTCTACCAAGCCAAGTATACCGTTATATCCCCGACGAGAGCGGTGGATATGGCAGCATTACAGCAGTAGCTGATGGCTTCGGTCACCCGAATGGCTTGTGCTTCTCTCCCGACGAGAGCACCCTGTACGTCACGGACACGGATAAGGCCCACGGCTCGGGCCATGTCCGCTACGATCGGCCATCATCCATGTGAGTTGAATGCCGCTGACCGCTATACAGCCAATTGACTCTACCGTAATTACTAACTTCCCTTGGCTAGATACGCGTTTGACGTTCTTCGCAAACACGGACAGCCAATGGTCTGTAATCGGCGCTTGTTCGCCTTTGTCGAGGCCGGCATCCCAGACGGCATCAAATGCGACACCGAAGGTCGCGTGTACAGCGGCTGCGGCGACGGGATACACGTCTGGGCCGAAAGCGGTGCCCCGTTGGGACGCATGCAAATCGCAGGCGGCGTGGCCAACTTTTGCTTTGGTCGTCCGGGAGAACTCTTTGCCTTGAATGAGCATCATTTATGGAAGATCACGATTGAGTCGTCGATACGCGGCGCTCTGCTGGCCGACCTGCCGACCCGTGGCAAGAGCAGGAAACGGTTTATTGGTCTTGTGGAAAATGGTCTTCGTAGCTTGTTGTGTTGACTTCAGCGATAGATAGCACATAAACATACAACTACATCAATCAAGACACAACACAAAGACTGGCTAGGCCCTATAGTATGAGCGTAGAACAAGTATATTGTTCAATAAAGAATATAGAACTGTGTATTTGACAGACATTAGTTTAAGCTATCAACGTACTCCTGGAAAATCTGCTCGCAGCTCGAGTCGAACACCAGGCCCAGCCGCTTCGCATTGCCAAAATCCGACGTCTGCGGCCAACTATTCAGCAGCCTCTTCGCCTCATCATCCTTTTCTACCCTCAACAATGCCAGCTTATCCTCACCACACACCGTGCCCACCGCCTTGACCATGTCGCCAACCGTCACCGAGATGCCCGGCATGTACACGGCTCGAATATGCGCCGGCATGGCCTCGCTCGGCGCATCCATGACGCGGACGAAATTCTCAATCATGGCGCGCGGGCTGCAGATGACCTGTCGCGCCGCGTATTCGTCAATCGGCATGATGCACTCTTGTCCAGCCATGGGCTCGCGCACCATGCCGCTCAGGAAGGAGGCGGCCGAGCGGCTGGGCGCACCGGGACGCACTGTCACCGTTGGAAGTCGCACGCTGAAAGCGTCCAGTAGGCCGCGACGGTGCAAGTCGTTGATAAAGACTTCCATCATGAGCTTGTGCGTGCCGTAGACCCCGATGGGGGTTGCTGGTGTGTCATCGGTAATGGTCCCGCTCGTAGTATACGGCGGTCCATACACGGCTTGTGTCGAAGCATAGATGACTCGCGGCTTTTTTTCACCATTGGGAAGCTTTGAAACGGCAGTCAACAGAGCCTGCGTCGCTTCAATGTTGACCTTGGTGGAAAGCGCGGGGTTCGCCTCGCACCCAACCGACATGATGCCGTGAAAGATGAAGATGGCGTCCCAGCGCGGATTAATGGCGAGTAATCTGGTGATTTCATCGCCGACTGTCAGATCGGCGCCGACACAGACACATCGCTCGGAGGAGGAGAACCTCGCTGGTGGTGCTGGCGCCTTGAGGTCTGTCAAGACCACGCGGTTGGCGCTGTTCTCGAGCAGCTTGCTGGCAAGTATGGGCCCGAGAAATCCGGCGCCGCCTGTGATGAGAATGTTCTTCGTGGCAGCCATGTTGTGTTGATGTGGAACAGGGATAGTAGTGATCATTAGTGTTATTTGTGTCAATGGAGGTAAGCCTTCGCGCAATTGGCGACAATCAAGTCAGGTGCGTGTTTATATTGCCATCAGATGACGCGCGTAGCAGTCAGTAGATGAATGAGCGAAATTATTTATAAACTCGCTTCGAGCATCCAGAAATCCTGATTTACGTGCCGAGACCTCTTAGTCCTGCATCGACGGGGGTAGCTCCATCTCGCCTCGAGGGCATCAATACTTCGTGGTCCCAGTGTACACCGATATCGGGTATTGACTGGCCCATCTATATTATCGGAGGTCTAAGCATAATAACAGGAAGGCAGTAACTGATCTATCTGTGGATATGGACAAATTTGGCTTTGAATGTACTCAAGCACATTCACGCGGCAATTACCTGTTTCCTTAATATGAAAGTTTAGCAGAGTATCATTACACTGAATGACACAAGACAATTCTTCTTAAATTCTCAAATCGAAGGGAATTTGTCTACGTCATGGTCCTCGACAATCAAAGTCTCGTAGTTATGTATTGCAATCCATAACACTCGCTCAATTATTAAAAACTCGTGCTAGTCTCGCTCAATTGTGAAACTCGTTATGCTGTGAGCTGCTTGAATCCACCTTTGCTTCAGCATCCTGGTCTGCCTTCTTGTACACAGCACCCGCTTGCTCCCTCTCTTCCTTCAAAGCAGCAAACGTCTTTTCCGCATCCCAACTCCATGGGGTGGGTGCCGCAAACAAGAGGTCCATTTCTTCCAAAGTTCTCTGGTTCGATTCAGGATACAGTGCCCATACTGCAAGACTGTTAATAAATTGTCGAAAAGGTGTTTGCAAAATGAGCGACGTACCAATGGGAATGCTCAACACGTTGATAGCCGCAAAGATATACATCATTTTCTCATTAATTGCGCTCACAACATATGGCAATACAAGAGTAAGCGTGCTATAAAGCGTCAGCACCAATGTCTAGAGACCGCCATGTGAGATGAACCTACCCGTTTCCGATGCTCCATCCGACAACACCCCATGCGTTGCCCTTGGCGCGCACATGGATGGGAAAGATCTCGGCGGGGTACAGCCAGGGCACTGTCAGCCATGTGGCACCAAATACAAAAGTGTACAGATAGACCATGGACGCTGCCGCCGCTCCCCATGCGTTGGCGGTGCCAATGTGGCCTCCAGCTCTCGCGTTGAGGCCACCGCGCGACAGCCCGCCGACGAGGACCATGGCGATTGCCTGGCCCACGGAGCCCCAGTACAGCGTCATGCGCCGGCCGATGCGGTCGATGGTGAAGACGCAGATTAGCGTGGAAAACATGTAGAAAATGTTGTTTAGGCCCGCTACCCATTGGGTCTTGTCCGGTGCAAAGCCCGCAATCTGGAAAATGGCTGCAAGGCAGGCAGGTGTCAGTACAATCTGCGCATGACTCTTCTCTAGCGATGGAGGGAAAGCTTACTCGGCCCGTACATGGTAATACCCGCAATTCCAGTCCAGCACTGGATAATCTGCAGCCAGATGACCAGCTGGACTCTGCGACCCGTGTGAAGCCGCCCCGACTTCCACCCAAAGAGCATGTGGATGTACGACGTCCCCTCTGCGCTCTTTTCCAGCTCGAGCACGTTCCGAATCGCACGGTACTCTATCTCGGCCACACCCACCTGCTCACCCTCGACACCTCGGAGCCGCTCCAACACGTACAGCGCCTCGTCGTTGCGCCCAGCCTTGACCAGCCACCGCGGCGACTCGGGAAACGCCCAGCAAAAGGCCAGCAGGAACAGCAGCGGCAGGATCTGAAACGCCACCGGAAACCGCCACCGCATCGCGGACGCGCCATTGTCGAGGAAGCTGACGCCGTACGCGATCCAGTACGCGACGACCACACCAAAGATGTTGAGCGTAAACTCCATGGCGATGAACGTCCCGCGGCTGGTGTGGTCGGAGAGCTCCGACGCCCACGCGGGCACGATGCCGTTGAGGATGCCCGTGCCGATGCCGTTCACAAACCGCGAGCCCAGCATCCAGGCGGGGTTCTGCGCCGCGGACTGCAGCGACGCCCCAAAGATGGCCCAGACGGCGCCGACGCCAATGGTGCCGATGCGGCCGAAGCGGTCGCCAAATGCGCCGCCGGCAAGACAGCCGACGAGCGTGCCAAAGTAGAAAATGGCCATGATACCGCCCTGGAGGAGCGTCTTTTCGATGACGAGGGTGCCGTCGGCCGCTAGGTGGCCGAGGCCCATCCGGTCGACGTAGTTGATGCTCTGGTTCACGCCGCCCATCAAGCCTTGGTCGTAGCCTTGTTCATCTTGTTAGCGAATTGTTCAACTTTTGCCAAGATTTTGACATGATGTGGACATACCAAAGAAGAATATGGACATGCCCGCCAGCAGGTTCACCGCAATGAGCAACGGCCGCTGCTGCAGGCGCGCCGCCACCATCCAGCTCTTTCTCTGATCAAGCGATAGGAATGTCATGATGGCAAGCTGAATGAATCAAAATTAGGAGATGACAACTTGAGTGTCCTGCTTCAAGGAGACAAGACGTGCTCCCGTTCCATTCTCATGTGGAGAATACGTCGTTGTATTTATGTGCTCGCTAAAGCGTCTGATCAAATTGCCGAACAGTTTTCTTCGCTCTGGGGTATCTGAGCAACAGTCCGGGGCCCCAGATTTTGCTAGCAAAATCGTGGTAGCTCTGCACGGTACTCTGGGGAACTTGGCACAACCGCGCGAGGAGGCGTCCCTCGAGCCGAGGGGGCTTGACTCGACGAGTTGGCTCGTTATGTAAACCCTCGTGCCGAATTGAGCAGTACGAGCCTAGAATGGCTTTTTATGTGCATGTGTATTGATGGATTAATTCAGTTATAACATAGAGATAGATATAAATCAAAAGGTAAAGGCTCGTTGCACAAGTCCCTAATGCCGCTCGTAGTAATCCTCACCCTCAATTACACCCACCACCCAGTATGCCCCTCCACGTCCCCTCCAACCTCGACAGCCCCGTGCTGTCCCTCTTCTCCCTACAAGGCAAGATTGCCATCGTCACGGGCGGCTCCCGCGGGATCGGTCTCCAAGTCGTCACCGCCCTCGCCGAGGCTGGCGCGGACGTCGCCTTCATCTACCGCTGCAGCACCAACGCCGACGATACCGCCGCCGCCGTCGCCGCCAAGACGGGCCGCCGTATCCAGGCGTTCAAGTCCGACGTTGCGGACCGTGCGGCCATCACCGCCACCATCCACCACATTGTGCAGACGTTTGGCCGCGGCCGCCTCGACATCATGGTCGCCAACGCGGGCGTGTGCCAAAACGTGCCCTCCCTAGACTACGACGAGAAAACGTGGGCGCGCATGAACAGCGTCAACTACGACGGCGTCTTGTGGACGGCGATTGCCGCGGGGAAAATCTTCAAGGCGCAGGGCCGCGGAAACTTGGTCATCACGGCATCGGTCAGCGCCGGGCTCGTCAACGTGCCGCAGACGCAGGCCGCGTATAATGCCTCCAAGGCGGGCGTGCTGATGCTGGCCAAGAGTCTGGCCGTCGAGTGGGCCGACTTTGCGCGCGTCAATTGTGTTTCACCGGGCTACGTCCACACAGAGAGTGAGTTTGGGCACAATGTATACAGACAGTGTAAAAGGAACGGGTGCTTACGAGACGATAGTGATTACGACCCAGCCAGCGCATCTCCTGGACAAATGGGTGGCAATGATTCCAGGCGGGAGGACGTGCCAGCCTGCCGAGCTCAAGGGCGTATGTTTCCGGTATCCGTATTAGATTGCGTGGCTTTCGCTAACAGTAGTTGCAGATTTACACATTTCTTGCCAGCGACGCATCGTCGTACATGACAGGCTCCAACCTCATTATAGATGGGGGCTTCACGCTGCCATGATCTTTAATAGAAGTCATGCTCTACCTCGGAGCTATACCGATAATATACAAAATCGCTTTAGGAAAATACGGCCCCGGATTTCTGATGTAGAAAAGGATGGACATTGAGGTAGCTAACCAGTAGTCTAACGCGGCAAGGCGGGCCGGAGGCACGGGACGATAGTTACGGATTAGGTCAACGATACAGTAGAGTATAGATGAGTGCGAGGGGGGCCAGGTCTGCACCAGCAGTGAATCATGTTACAAGCAACTACGTTTGGGGAAGAGGTGGTACACCGTAGAACCTAGGTGCACAGCCTTTGCTCACTACATGATAACGCCACCAAGATGAAACGAGCATGTTGAACAACATACTTGGTGTAATCAGATATTTTACTTCTCTACCCCTCAATTCCGCCACCAGTCACTCCCCCTGTAGGTATCAAAAAAAAACGAAGCCTTGCAACGCTTCCAAGCACCGCCAACATGCCTCAAAAAGTTGCCAAGAGGAGAATACATCATTCGTATCCTGACCCCAGCAAAACCAAGTCTCTAAAATCTCGCAATACGTGCGGGCAAAGCAGTAACCAACTGAAGAAAAAGAAGAGCAAAAGCAACACAGGAAAAACTAAAACAGACAAGAAAAAAAGTGTCCAGTAGGAAAACGCCTTCCAGGTATAAACCAGCAACGCAAATGATTGGCTTCTCTGCGAATCAAGCAGATGAAAGAAGAAGAAATAAAACAACGAGAGGATATTGAAACGTCTTGTACCAATGATTAAAAAACAGATATCAAAATAGACTGTAGTAGAATCAGAGGGTGGGCAGAGAGGTCGTATTGGCGCAAAGGGCATGTGTCACCTCTGTCGAGCCCAACTTTTTGAAGGAACAAAAGTCCACAAATGAAATGAAGAAAATGAGTCGCTTGATCGGCCATGAATGCTGCCAGCATAATCCGTGGCTATGGAAAAAAAAGGTGTGGATGAGAAATGAAAAGGCTCAAGGGCAAATATAATGAGAGATTCATAAGTCGTAAAATGGGCTGGAATAGCAACCGCCGTTACATGACCACACAACAGCCGCAGCCGCCCTTCTTGGTATCTTCGGGTTCAAACTGCGGTACTTGCTGTATTTGTGGTGTGGTTTGCGGCGGGCCCATTACAGCCGTGTTGCCTGGACGCGGGCTAGGTACGGGTGTGCCTGGCGGCTTGTCGGAAATCTTGGGCATTGTCGAGTACATGGAACCGGTGCGCATGAGTGGTCGGTTCGTGATGGCCGGCTTGAGCGGCCATTCGTCCTCTGCCGGCTCACCATCCTTTTCGGGGTCGGCGCCAGGCTTAGGCAGACCTAGAGAATTGGTGTTGAGAGGGCGGAAATCCTTATCATACGCGTCACCAAACGTGCCGTCCTTCTCCATCTGCTCCTGTGCCATCTTCTTTGCGACAAAGGGAGGAATCTGCTGATCGGGCGGCAGTCGTGGGTCGGGCTTAAATGTGTTGGCCATCCACGGGGGTTCGCCCTCGGGGTGCTTCGCTCGAGATGCGGCCCGTCCATTTCGCGTGGGCGGCCGCGAACCAGCGCTGCTCGAAGAATCTTTGCCTTTTGTACCAGGTCTCGAAGGCGTGCTGGCGCTATTCTTGCGAGTGTGCTTCTTTGGCGAAGTATCCGTAATGGAGCGTTTACCGCCTGGCCCGCCGTTGCCAACATCTCGAAATGCGGCACCAGCGCTGCGAGAACGAGTCTTGTTGTAGATGAGGCTGTCGTCCTCGTCAGAGTATTGACGAGCAGCAAGGGAACCGTGTTCGAGAAAGCCAAGGGCGATTGGGACCGGGCTGGCTTTGGCAACAGGAATACGGGTGCTGCCAGTGAGGGCGTTGGAGGTAAAATAGGAACTGGCTTCGGCCTCGGCAATTTCCTGAGGAGTTCTCAGATCCCAGCTCGGCGGCGACGAGAGCGGTTCGAGAGAAACGGAATCCTTCTTGGCGCGATTCAAGTTGGGATCGGATTCGGTAGTATGGCTGAGGCGGCTTTCGGTTCTACGTGCGGTGCGGCTCGAGCTTCTTCCCTTGGGCAAGAAGAAACCGGCAGCCTCGAGCTCTTCGGTTTCTATTCTGGCCAGCTTGTCTCTGTGAATCCATTTGGATTGGTCCTGGCTGTACACAAATTGGTCGCTCTTGGCCTTTTCTTCCTCTGAGAGGCCCGGGAGCAGTTCTCGCTGGTAGTCAGAGCTTTTAGACCACTTGGAGCTGTGTAGATTGTCTGCAGACCGCATTTTTCGGGCCGTCATATCATGGGAATATGTTCGTGGTGCGGTACGGGCATCGTTTGCGGGAAATGCAGAAGCTTTTTGAGACTGTTCGTACGTGGTGACGCCCTGATTGGAGGCAGTGGTTAGTTAGCTTGACGAGGCTTTATGCCCCTGAGGCCGAGAATCGAATACAGCGGCGTACCTCTGCGTGGACGCCAGAATAGTCCCAGTCGTTTTCATCGCCATGGCTGCTGCTGGGAGGAGTCAAAGCCGACGCCGGGCCCGGTACAGAAGCCACGGCAGCCATTGATCAGTACAGTGGCGGGAGGGCAGTGGCTGAAGTCGATATGACGGGGTGAGGAGGCGACGGATTATGGCGGCGGCGAGAGATCGCCAGGAAGTTGGTGAGCTGCAGAGGCCCAAGACAAAGGAGAGGAACAAAAAAAATCGCGGTGGGAGCGGTCTGGACGAGAACAATCGAGTGGCCGTGTTGGCGGGCAGCGAGCAGGTATCACAGAATCGCCGTGGGGGAGAAGCTTCGGTCGTGGGACGAGGTGTAGGAGGCGTGAGAGGCAGTGTGAGACTTGTCGATCCCCTGGGAGCTGATCAGAGGAGGCTCATGAACACGGCTTAGAGGCAGCGTGCAAAGGGCAATGCAGGCTGGGAGATGGGAGAGCAGTGGGAAAAAAAGCTGAACATGAGACTAACGAAGCCAGAAGAAGAGATGAGAGAGAAGAGAGACAGTGGCAAAGCGGAGCAGCGCCATGCATTGACTGGCGATACAGACTGGCCTGACTGGGAATGGTGGTGGGCGAGTGGATGAAGGAGTGGACGGGAGTGGACGGGGATGGACGGGGATGCAATTGGGGCTTTTTGGGGAGGCGAGGGGAAGGGAGCCATGACAATCAACAGTATGATGGGCAAATGAACAAGTCGGAGGTACCTTTGCCTGTTTGGGCAGCTACAGCGCATCACACTGGCCGCCACAGCGCGTCACAAGGGCCACCACAGTACATTGCTACGCAAGATACAGCGCTACCCCCCCTGTATGCCCCGCTGTCGACTCGACGCACACCCACTAAAGACACTGTATTTTCTTTTTCCTTGTCCATGCAGGCAGGGTCCCGAACCACTCACTGATGTGTTGTCGAGGAATGAGACACGGGGTGAAAAAAAGCAAAAACAAAAAGTATAAAACAAAAGAACAACCAAACGATTGGTCTCACAGCGTCGCAACATTGTCTCTCGAAGAGAAATTTTTCCATTTTTTTTGTTCTTGCCTAGGTTAGTAGGTCGGTAGGTAGGTACCTAGTCCGTTGGCCAGCAAAACGCCGCCTTTGCTGCCAGAATGGGTCCCCTTTTTGGTGTTAATTTTAACACTTTTCAGCGACCCTGTTGGTGCATGTACCGCTACAGATTGATTGCAGACATGGGGGTCCTGAGCCGTGCGCAGCAGCCTGCGCCCAAGGCATTGGACGAGCTGGTGGGAACATGGGAGAGACACTCCATTGTGTACAGGTACCGCTGTGTGACAGTAATTAATCTTCTCCTGCTGGGCAGTGGGCTTTCCCGTTCTGGGTTCTATTTTGGGCTGTACCTTGTTCCTGGACCGGGATGCCTGGCGCCCGCTTCGCTGCCACCACCAGCTGCCACCTCCGCGCTCAGAAGCTTCCCTGACTCAACACCACAATCTCAATTGCTTCACCCGGACGAACCTCGCCATTGTTCCATTGCGCCGCACACGTCAACCTCTTCAAACCCCCGGGCCATCCGTCCTTTCCTCCCCCAAGCGTCCTTGTTCCCGCTCCGTGCAAAACACCGTCACTGGTGTCAACGCTACTGCACATAGCGTCCTCCGCTGCCAGGATTGCCAATGTCCTCTTCCGCGGGACCTGGCACTAATTCAGGTACGCTCAACTCCAAGTGGGCTCGCTCAAAAGTCTGCCCGCGGCTTCAACTTCTGTTTGCCAGTAACATCGTGTCGAGCCAGTTGCATTGCCGGCAGTAATGCCCGTTGTCTTCAACGCTGTTTGCGTCGTACTTACGGATACAAACGCCTTGTATCGCACTCTCGTTGAGCCTTTTATCCACGCCGCCGACCAAGCGCATATTCAAGGACGATCATCGCCGCACGGCTCCATTCGCCTGGCTCGTGCCGCCGCCCGTCCAATTGCTGGGGGCCGCCGAAATTACTACTCCAACTACGTCCTGGGACCCTGGTCCAGCCCAGTACCATCTCACACATCACATTGGCACCGTCAATAGCTCGTCCGGCGGACCCTCCCGAACATGCCTAGTTCGCCGAAGAAAAAGAATCTAGCCAATGACTCCTCGGAGTTGGTTCTTCAGCTGTGAGGAAGAATGGGCTCTGATTCGATACATCGCCGTTGTGGCTTGCTACAGTCTCTCGGCTCGAGCCAGGTACACCAGCTTCATTGCACCAATGGCGACGGCCGGATCACCATTGATCGAGACCCTGTTCATACCACCAAACTGCTATCCTCCCGCGCCTTGGCCCATTGACCACGCTTGCATCTGGTTATCTGGAAATCGTCACAGCCAATTTTGTCTCCTCCATGCAAGAGCTCCTGTTTGCCCGCTTGGCGCCAAACAACCTTGCTCCACTGCACATGGATAGCTGCCGCCAGATGGACGACATGGCGTGAGCCGCTCGGCCACAACATTGACTGCCGCATTCCCAGCACTTGCTAGCCGCTAACTACCGGATTGAAGCTCGTTGTTGTCATCATGTTACCACACCTACCGTCAAAGCTGGCAACACCTCTTCCCACGCATCATTATTCGGGCCGCCACGTTCAGCGCGGGTTTCGGACTCTCGCGAAACAGACGCGTCCGGATTGAGCCTTTGTTGATGATGGTGAGGATGAGAACCTTTGAGCTGATGTTGCTTTCGGTATGGACCTGGTGGGGTTGAGCACTGACAATGCAGAATCCAGGGCTGTTAGCATACCAGTACGGTTACATCGATTGAAGCATCTTCTAATCGAGCAGCCGTTCGTACGTTGGAAGCAAGCAAACGTTAGTCATCCAGAACATCAGCCCAGGTGTCTGATTGCTCGGGCGATATCACACCACAGATGCATGCCGTCAAGACTTGCGTGTGCTTTGTTACGGTGAAGCAAATTCAATCCTAGAATCAAGGCGGAGCTTGGCAAAAAAGCTGCGTTTGTCGACAATAGCAAGTAAATCTTCGTAGTCAACTGTGATGTGATGGTAGCCTAGTAGTAACTAGTGGGGTTTTGCGGCCTCACCCGTCGGCTTCCCACTTCTACTTGTCACTTACACAATGGCGACAACAGATAAGACGAAAAAATGGCCCACTCGCCGCACCCGGATAGTTTGCATATCAGATACGCACAACTGCACCGTCAAGCTCCCGCCAGGCGACGTCCTCATCCACGCGGGCGATATCACAAACCAGGGTAGTTACTCAGAGGTCCGGAACCCAATTATCGCACGAACCCTCCGCGAACCATGCTTACAGAATAAATAGCTCTCCAAAGCGGTGAAGTGGCTGGAAGGACTACAATATGAAGCCAAGATTATCATAGCTGGTTCGTGTCGATGGTGCAATCAACACGCAGGCTGCGGCTGATGCTGATATGATGGCAGGCAACCATGACATCACTCTCGATGCCGACTTTTACGCCAGACACGGCCATGAGTTTCACAACAAAAAGACGAAATCACACGAAGCTTGTCTGGCACTGGTCAGGGACTCGCCGTCGCTGACCTACCTGCAGCACGAGACGGCCACCATCCGGCTATCATCACCGACCGGGCGGACCGAGTTGACCGTCTTTGGGTCGCCCCTTGCGCCTGCATTCCACCACTGGGCATTCTACTATCCCCCTTACCACCAGGCCTCATCCTCGTCCAGCGACGGGCCTGGTTTCAGTCCCACAGATACGTCGGGCCACGACGAGCATCGCGCGTCCCCGTGGGAGGACATTCCGGCGCGCGCAGACATTGTTGTGACTCACACCCCGCCGCGCGGCCACTGCGACAACCGCGGCGGCGTCGACCGGCCCGCGGGCTGTGAGGCGCTTCGTCGCGCTCTCTGGCGCGTGCGGCCACGACTCGCCGTCTGCGGCCACTTGCACGAGGGCCGCGGCGTGTCGCGCGTGTCGTGGGATCTGAGCCGTGAGTACGGGGAGCGAAGCGACGACGGCTGCGCGGGGCCATGGCAGGATCCAGGCGCGGGAAGCAACAACAAGATAAGCCTGCTGGTTTTAACCGCCAAAAAGGGAAGCCGGCCGCTGGACAATGATGGGCTGTGGTGTGCGGACAGCGGCCCTGGCTCCTCGTCCGCGGGACATGATGCTGTGCTGGAAGCGAGGGCAGAGACGGTAGCGCCTGGCTGGCATGGACGCAGAGAGACGTGTGTCGTCAACGCGGCCATCTTGAAGAGCAAGTTTCCGCATGCGGGTGGGAAGCAGTTTAACAAGCCGATTGTCGTGGACCTTGACCTTCCTGTGGTGGAGGGGAGTTGATGAGGTGCTCGCAACCGCTTCGCCTCGCAGGCTCAATATGCAACCTACCCAGACACACACACAAACTTGTTTTTGTCAACGTTGATCATCTTGAATCATCCCACTCAAAGCTTGGCGAATACGTCTGGCGGCAGAAATCAAGCTCGGCCTAATTCAGAGACAACCCTTTTGGCACGGTGTACGAGACCGTGATGCTGCCAAGTCCATGACCGCCTTTTCACCGAGTTGGACTTTTCCCTTGTGTTCCAACCGAAACACATGACTACAGATCATAGATCGAATATAAAGAAATAAACATGCAAGAGCTTGCACAGCCTGCGCAAATCAAGCAGTAGCTTGGACAGACTGCTGCACCCTCCGAAGCTACCCGCCCAACCACCTTGACCGCCTGCTCCAGCCCATCTCGTCTTGCCCGTCTACCCCCGGATCCGTCCCATCACTGACAAAGATCTACACTGCAGCTCTCCCCCCCGCGCTCCCGTTGTTCTCTTTTTTTGTTCCTTGTTCCACAACGCTTTTGCCATGTGATGTTCTTGACCCTCCCGTGCGCCCCCCCTCCACGTATGACGTAGGGTAGCAAGGGTCGCGTGTGGGGGGAGGAGGCATCATCGATCTGGGGTTCTTTTTCCGCCAGTTAAAAAAGGCACAAAGGAAAAAAGAAGGAGACAAAAAAGAAACACAAAGGGGATCTGCTAAGCCCTGTTGATGGCAAACGTCATTGTGCTTAGTTTTAGTATTGTAGGGCTTGGGATGTATCTTTTTGTACCTGTTTCTTTCTGTGTGACGACTTGGGCGTCAGAGTCCCTGATCTGCACATTCGGTGTCCACTCTGTAAGTCGGGGCTTGACAACATCTGAGTTGTCACCAAGAAAGTGAAAGTAAACCGGGCAAACGGGGAATACCTTCTAGATGGTCTATTTTCTGGTTTATATACGGAGTTACTGTTTCACAGCCTGAAGAGTATACGTGAGTGGTAGTCTCCAGCGCTCGCTCTTGAGCGCGTATTCGCCTACCACATGGTCAGCATTCAGTTCCTCATCCCATGGTCAAATCGTAGTAGCCATGCAATACTGCAAAATTTGTAGCGACATGAAAGAGAACTCACCTCCTCCAATCTCCTCCATCTGGCCCGGGAGGGCGTCCCACGACACGCTCTGGTGCTCCGTCAGCCCCGTCACCCGCAGGCCAGCATCCAGCAGCGCCTGCACAATCTCGCCCAGGCCGTGGTTGAACTCGGCCGTGACTGTGTGCTCAAACTCGTGCGCGTCGTGCTGCACGTACGTCGCGCCCTCGTCAAACAGCTGCGCCTGCCCGCCGCGCTCAAAGTACGGATACTTGACCACCAGCGCGCCCTCGGCTGTGGTGGTCTTGTCGTCCATGGCCCAGAGCATCGGGTGGCCCTCGCGGATAAACAGCTTGCCGCCCCCTGGCTTCAGCAGCCCGGCCACGACGGCCGCCCACCGCCGGACGTCGGGGATCCAGCAGAGCGCGCCGATGCCGGTGAAGACGAGGTCGTAGGCGGCGCGGGGGAGCACGTCGAGGGCGTCGTAGACCGAGGCCTGCACAAAGTCGAGCCTGTCGCCGCCCGACGCACGGGTGGCGGCGGCGAGTCGGCGCGCCTCGGCGAGGGAGGCGGCCGAAAAGTCGAGGCCGGTGACGGACGCGGCGCCGCGCCGCGCGAGGCTCAGCGAGTCGGTGCCAATGTGGCACTGGAGGTGCACGCAGCGCAGGCCAACCACGTCCCCAAGGAGCGGGACGTCGAAGCGGACCACCTCGGAGAGGTAGCCGGGGTCGGCGACAAAGTCTTGAAAGTTGTAGTCGGGCGATGCGGCGTGCTTGTGGACGTTGTGTGTGAGTAGAGGAGTCCTTTGGTGGTATGCGGGGGATGACTTACAAGAGGAGCACGCTCATCCCAGATTTTCTTGTTGAGGCCTTCCCAATCTACATTCGCCATTTTGTCTCCTGTTTGTTTGATAAAACTGATTTAATAAATGGATTCAATTTAATATCGCCATCTTGGTGTTTATGGAAAACATTCAAGACAAATGTCTAGATATATCCAACTCGGTGCCGGACTGCGCTAAGCCCGACTCAGCCTCGCCGACAGCCGTTGCGATTCTGTAAAGGGTCGCTCGGATGCCGTGCCCGGTCTGAATCCAACGGTGTGAATCACACATTGCTTGGCAAAAGAATGATGGCAAAGTTCTGCCAGAAATTGGTATAGCCGTTTTCCTATTGTCGAGGTGTAGGCAAGCTGTTTGGCCTGTCCTTTGCCAGTCCTCATCGAGTCTGTCCTGATCGGGCACTGGCACCGCCAGGCACGCACTTACACACACACACGTCACCGCACGGCAACGCACAACGTAAATGCAGGTCTAAAATCTCGAAGACATAGATTAACCAAGATTCTCCAACGACGTAAGACGTCCTTAGACTGGGATTCTGTCCTGGCTTTGAACTGGCCACGAGGGGGAGGCAGACCAGGGCCCATAGCCGAATGCGCATGCTGGGCATGTGAGCCAAGGATACCGGGTTGTCTGGACATGGGCATTGATGTAGGACCTTGTGTATAATTGCAGTGAGCTACATGCGCTTGCAGATATATCTACATTGTATTTCGGTGAGTGGCATACCCTCACCGACGTCGTTGGCTGAGGGTAGCCAGCCATCATGAAGCAAGCTCCTCGCTGCACTCCAACAGCGTACCAATACGTGGTAACATTCCCACACGGGCATTAAACCCTGCCCGCGTCATGCATCTATTTCATTTACCGTCAGTTTGAGGAAAACTCATCATCATGGGACTTTGTCAAGTAAAGCCGCCAGGGCCACCACCGCATCATGGAAGCCACGGCAGCCAGCCCCGTGTCAAGACTTGTTTGGGCCCTTGTCACAACAGCCACGCGCCTGGTCGCGGCCAAATGCAGAGCAAAAAAAAAATGACGGCACTCATTCCCGGCATATTTCAGTTGACATGATTTGGGTATAGACGGGCTCAATATGAAACATGGTTAGGGCCGGGGGTGGCAACGCATCCCGTCCATGCTGCCCCTGCCGGGGTTTTGCCTTGTCCGCCTTTTTCGTCCCAAAGTCGTTCGGAATTTATGCAGGTGTTGGCATAGAAATCAAGGACAAAGTCCCTTGTGTCTTTATCTGGTCGATCAATGTCCATGCTGATACAAATCTTGTGTAAAAAGAAAAAAAAACCGCACCCGAACTGCAAGGCTGTGTTAGTTTCCTTACCAAAGCCCATCGATAGCATGAAGGGTGATTTTCTTCGTTTCCAGCTCTGCGCAAAAAAGGAAAAGTCGTTCACTCACGCTGCTGCATAACAGGTAAACTCGCATAATAACAAAAGCCTATTTAGGATAAATCTTTATGAATAACAAGCCCTCGCGGGAAGGTCTGTCTGGCATGCAGGCCGCCTTTCCGCTGCGGGGTACGTATTTGCCCTACGTTTCGAGATTCTGCTGGGACCAAGAGCACGAGAGCAACATGCATGTTTGTGCTACAGTGTCATGACCACAATTTTGCAAGCAAAAGCTCTGGATAATTTCCCTAGTTTTTATACAGAAAACAAGACCTTGTTTTCCGTCCATTTTGACATTTGGGGGAAGCGAGTCAAGCTGCTCTGCTAGCGCCGACGCCGGTCCATCCTCCTATATCGCCGCCATGTTAAAGCCGTCAGGCAACAATACGTCGAAATGGCCTCCTCCCGCTTTGTCTCTTCGGCCTTTTTTACACACGGCGCGGAATTCACATTCCACGTTGCACAGCCATCATCAATCGGCGCGCAGGTGCCCGCCGTGTACCTGCTGGTACCTGACCTGTCTACCTACCTAGCCAACTTGGTAGCCTACGGGTTTGTGTCGGGCCCGCATTGAATCCCGTCAGCGCCAGCGCCATGATGCTCACTCATGTTCGTAACCAGCCTTCGTCATCGCAGTGTGGCTTGGACCCTGGATCCCAACCCAGCGTCTATCGGATTGCATTCTTGATGCTTTCATTCCTGGATTCGTCTTGGGCCACATGAGGTGCCGATGTCGCCATGGGTTGGGACAAACCTCTTGTCCGTGCTGCCGCTGTCTGACCGAGCCCAACGCCTCGGGTTCTTGTGGTAAGCGACAGCTCACTTTACCTACCCGGTACCACATGACGGCAACTTTGTTTGGCCACGCTTTGTGCGCCCAGACACTTGCGAATGACATATGGACGGGTGTCTGACCCCTTATGGGGCAATTAAATTGTCCTTTTTTTCCTGCTTGATGCATAAATGCTGTCCCTACTTGTGCCTTGTTCTACAAACGTGGCGAGCAAGGCGGTGGCGTTGCTCAACATGCGCAGCTGTCGCCTGCTTACACGGCCTATGCAGGCCAGCTAATCCAATCCGAACGCTCGGTAGCAGTCGTACAAATGTGGCGTCCTTTTTACGCTTTGAGAATCTCCCAGGCAAAAAAAAAATGTACGCCCCGAACATCAGGCAGCACAATGCAACCCGGAGATGGATGATTTTCATGCTGGCGGCAACACTGATCTGCACACGGGTAGTGGTGGGCGTGTGCTGTACATCTAGGCTTGCTAGGTTGCTAGGCTTGCTAGGCGTGCTAGGCCACCGAAAACGTGCTCTCAACGTGTCATGCTGCCCATCGGCACTTGCAGCAGGAGATCGACCGAAGGACGGCACAGATGCCAATAGCAAGAGAAGGGTGATGAGCTTTCAATGTGCCTTGGGAGCCTTTGTGTAGACAAGGAGGCTGGGCCGCCAACCAGTGACATGTCAGCGCGAGGACTGGGCTTGGGTTTGTGGCTTGAGCCTGGCGCTTAGTCTTGGAGGGAAGTGCATGGTGCTATCGTGGGGAATGGGCACTCTAGGATCCTGAGGCTCTCACGCATATACTTTCTTCTTTCTTACCAGGGTGCCCGGCAAGGGTGGGAAGCGAGCTGTCCAAAGTTGGCCTTTTGGCTGTGGGCGTTGTGTGCGAACCTGCCAATGAGGATGCAGACCTGCTGGCGTATATTGATCTGGCTTGTCCGGGCTGTCCCACACTGCGTCAGTCACGAACGCATCTGCATGGGACGAGGGCCACAAGCCGAGCACCCAACAGAGTGTCGTCGTGACGTGCCGTAATGGTGGTGAGGCGACGAGGAGCCCAAGAAAACATCACGGCAGAGAGGTGTAGTGGTGTAGTGGTGTGGTGCATGGCCTATCCATTGACGGGCGGGAGATGCCCAACCACTGCCCATCCCATCACCGGAGCCATGGCTGGATAGAGAAGGGCTTGCATGGAGGCGTTCGATACCACTCTGTCAGGAACGACGCATGGCCCGTGTGTGGTGGTCCAGGCATGTTTTTGTTCCGAGCTGATGATGGATGATGGGTGGTGGGAGTAGCTCTCCACACGGTCCGGCGCGCACACCACCTCGGGACGGGTACACGCTGAACGCATCTGTGGGAGTGCGCGGTATGCGAGGTGATTCGGGTATTACAGGTTGCAGCAATAAATGGGTAAATGGGTGGCTCGTCACGCTGGCACAATATTGACCAGAGATAGGGACGGGCCTCCCCCCACAGGGAATGCAGCCTCGAGAGAGGGGGCGTTGGGTGGCAGCAGACCCAAAAGTCAGATTGAAATGTTGCGATTGGTAAAGAGGTCGCGACGGTACGCCGGGCCGATGCTAGGGTCGGCAGCAGGAGGGGTGTTTACTGGTCATGTATGGACTAGTAGTTAGTGAGTTGGCTGGCCGTCTGGCAATCTGGTAGGCTGGTAGTCTGTATGGTGGTTGAAGAGAGGCGGGGATGATGTGACGGGAGTGGCCGCAACGTGGGCATGCTTCGTGTCAGCTGTAGCCTGTATGTGACAGTTGTTAACGAGGGTCTAACTTGAATAGTGTACCAACTTGGCACCAGCGGCCCAACCTGGCCATCGCAGGGCAGATGAGCTGCTGCGAGCATCAATACGGGATCGTGGCCCGTTGGCGTGACCTGCCAGGCTATTTGGTTGCATTGTATATTGTTTGTCCTGCGTTGCGACGCTTTTGTTGGTGTCCATGCGAGCGGCCGTGTTTGCGTGTGCAGGGGCCCGGATCCTATCTGGACAGGGCAAAATGATGCTGGCTGTTTACCAAACAGGGCAATGGCCATGATGCATAAGACGCGGCTGGCCTGGCCAAGGCAGACCAGATGGAGCTTTTTGTTTTGGAGCTCCCTGATGGAGCTGATCAAGAGGTTCTCGTGTTGCCCGTGTTCATGGTCGAGCTGCGGGGGAGATGGTCTGGAGCATTCTTTTTGACGGAGAAGCGATGTGCAGATGGGGAAAGGAGACTAGGCCTGAATCAATTGATAATAAATGACAGGCGTGGGCGAGAACCAATGGAGGGGTGCAGTGGAAGCCAAGATGCGGAGCAGCTGGTGGCGGTCGCGATGGATATCAGTCTGGAAGAAGCTCTGGAGCTGTCAAGCAGCTGTTGGGGGAGAGTCTATTTGGAAGCGGAGTCTAGGGAGTGTTGAGGAGGGACGAGATGAGTGGCCGCTGGGCTTTTGGGCTGCGGCAGTCGGCCGCCTGTACTGTAGGACTGTACGTACAGTGACCAGCACAGACTCTGACTTTAATGTCCATAGTATCTGATAATTCTAGCAATTCTCAGTAAATCCCAGATATTCGAATTACTGCTCGGAATTAGCAAAACATTTTTAATCATTACTTACCAGGCACATTGATCCAGTAAGCAGGCCGGTGGCAGGCACTTCACCGCTGCTAGGCAATGCACTAGACACAGCGCATCGAGGGCCAATCTTTAGCGGCATTGGCACAGCTCTGCAGGGCTCTGGATACCCGGGGCGTCAGAGCTGCTGAAGCTCCGAGGCGCAGCAGCTGTTTGACCGAAAGCAGACAGCTTGCGTGCACCTGCTCCATCTATATCTTTATCCAAGAGGGACAATTCGTAACTAGCCCCGAGGGAGCTTGGTCGTTTTCCGTGTTGGAGGCCGTTGACTAGAACTCCGCGCGGTGGGAGCATCATTCCGACCTTGAACACGGGCATCACGCCGCCGGTTTCGTCAGCTGCTGCGCCAGCCAAGGGAGCACCGCCTTCTTTTTTTGTATTCTTGCGACATGCTAAACGTATGGCAAGGGGGCGAATGAGCCATCTTTGTTCCGAATAGTACCAAAACCCGCAACGTCTCCAAAGGCAAAACAGGCCATCCGCTTCACCGCTTGTCTCAAAGCTGGTCTCCCCCTCCTCTACCCCAGCACGTCTGTATGCAGGCCGATGCGAGTCGATTGGGAGATGGTCGTCGGGGGGACGAAGAAGCGGTCGAGTCAATAAAAACAATTGAATGGAAACGAAATCAAAGGCTGTCTTCTTATTCTTTCAGTATTCGTGAATGATACGTGAAGAGCAAAGAAGAAGCATTGCAGACGGTTTTGGGCTGCAACACCATCCTCGAGACAACCACCCACCAAAGCACCAAAGCTCGCACATCACGCGTGACAGGTGCATCAACGATCGCTAGTTTCCTCCTCCTCAGCAACCAAGGTACCAAGCCACCTGGGACCGCCACGCTCTCAAGCAGAAACACACACACCAACCACGCGGACACTGCAAGCGCTGGATGGTCACTGGTGCCACACATCCCTCAGCTGGACCCCCTCCTCGCGCACTTTGGGGAGCCGTGACTGGCAAAAGCTGGGTGGCTCTGAATCGTCGCATTGCCAGTGCGTCGCTGTGCATCTTATTGGATTCGACAATTGGCGACTGCATCTGGTGCGGAGCTGGCAGCGAGTCAATCCATCTTGGCAGACGGCAGACGGGAAGCAGTCGGCCCTGCGTCGCCGCGATTACCTCCGTTTACTGCGGTACCTGAACTGGTCCATTGTCCGTCCCTTGTTCGAATCTTCCGACTGTCTTGTTGATTTATTTTTGGGTTGCCGGCAACGCCATCTTGATTATTCTCCTCGAAAGTCCGGGGCAATCGCCGTGGCCGAGACACGACGGTGACTAGGTGGTACAAGAGCCTGTACTTCCCAAGGTACCTTGCTCTCCGCTTTCGCACCGCCATTGTGTGGGTACTCTTTCTGTGCCACTTGCGTACCTTTTTTCCCACCAAAGTACTCTGTACTACGTACAACGCTCTACCTTGGTACGGCTCCCGGAGGCGCCTCTAGCCGGACCCTTTTTGGAAGGATATTACTGGCTTAACATCGGACGCTAATAAAGTGAGTTGCAAATCTTTTTTTTTGTATTTTTTTCCATCGGTTTCGAAAGGCAAGGAAAGGAAAGGAAAGCGAGAAAGGAAAAAAAAAAAAAAAAGCCGCGACATACGAGTACGGGATTCCACGGGGGGCAAAAAACAGGCCATGGCGAGACACGGCGATGGCAGTTTGTCAACCACACCACCCGGGCAGGAAAGGGCAAGAGAAAAAATCGGCCGTCTTTCGCTTTCCCCGTGGTCCCCGGACGGACTGGTCATCCATTCCGTCGCTGCAGCGAGCTTTCTAGAAAGAAATGCCACATTGCATCATCAAGGCACGGCTGACATGTATTTGCTAGGGCTGGTCCGGTCGCACGAAAAAAAGTGTCAGTGATCAGTAAAAGGATTTGTTTTTACTGGTAATCACGCAACATTACTGAACAAGGCGGGCTTTATTAATCGACAGCGACCAGTACAAGCGTCCGTCTGTTGCGCACGTCTTGTTGGTGGCGGCCCCTGTTCGACTGGCACCGCGAGCCGTACCGTGGCGTGGCCCGTGGAGGCGTGGAGCCGGTTCTGCACGCTGCTGGAAAGGGCCAGGCTCAGAAAAGCAAAAGTGACAGCCAGGCAGGCTTGATTGCGCTGCATTGGACTACCGACAGCCAGCCCTCTCGCCTTGCTGCCGTCTCTTCCCAACGGCCCTCGGTGACCTTGTCCTGGGGTTGCTTGCTCCTTGGCCTGTCCCATCACCTGAGTGGTGGTCGTTGTCGTTGTCCGCCAGGGCACCTCTTTTCAGCGTGCGTTCGGCAGTGGTTTGACCAGTCGCAGGCCTGACCCGGCCCGGCCACAGCGGACTTGTACCTAACGCGCAGCTGCGTGAGTCCAGTGGCACACACACCTACACAGGCACACACACCACTTGGCAGGTAGTGGTACTAAAAAACCACCTGCTGGAGACTGCTGGAGACCCCTCTGGAGACCCCCCCCACTCCCGTGCCCGCCGGCCGTCCAACTGCAACCCGCGACCGCCGCAGGACACGAGTACCTCGCTGTACCTGCCCCCGTCTTGGCCAATCAGCCCACAGCCCGCAAATCCCGCCTGCATCCCGCCCGTGACGTCCACCATCCCACGCCATCCAACGCTAGCCACCAAACGAGATTCCCGGTCCCAGGTACCTGCAAGTACCTCAGTCCGTCCCTCCCAGTCCAGAGGGCCCCCCTGCTTGATCATCAAGGGCCTGCCATTACAGTACAATTACTGGCCCTCCCCTCCCCTAGGGACAGCGCCCGCACTGCCCGCACCGCCCGCCACACCCTCCACCACCACCACCACAGGACTACATCTTCACCGCACCGCCCGCCTCTTCGTCCTT
Source organism: Samsoniella hepiali (assembly GCA_001455915.2). NCBI lineage: Eukaryota > Fungi > Ascomycota > Sordariomycetes > Hypocreales > Cordycipitaceae > Samsoniella > Samsoniella hepiali. The sequence continues at coordinate 2,270,061 of LNDK02000024.1, read as the reverse complement.
CACCAACCACCGCTTGCTCGGCACCTCGCTTGAGCGACATTTCTCTCTTCCCCCTCAATTCCCATCACAAACGCCGAAGCCAGAGCCCCGGGGTCTTTACTGTTCTCCGAATTGCCACTGGCTTCGTTTTCTTTCTTCTTCTTCTTCTTCTTCTTCTTCTTCTTTCGTCCTGTTAACAATTTCGACCGCATTTGTCTCGTCACCATTCGAATCGCGCTGTAATACTGCCACTTTACGCCTCCTGTTTTCCCGCCTCTTGCCTGCTGTACAACTCGTCCCTCTCCCGCCTTAGTCATCCATCCGTCACCTTGTCACCAACCAACCAACCGTCCGTCACTCAACGCCTGTGACTCGCTCTCGACTCTGTTCTGTTCTACGAGTCACTGCATACGCACACACAAGCACCACCGACACGGGGCAAACTCATTGCGCATCACAGCCCCCCGGATTCTGAATCACCCATTGGCCATTCGATGCTCCTAGCGTCTATATCTTCCACCCCCCCGACTCAACTCGCTTCTCTTCTTTTACAACACTCCACAAAACCTAGCAACCTCAATCCTCACAGTTCACCATCATGGCTCCCCTTCAGCCAGACCCATATAACATTCTGGGCGTGCCCACTGATGCAGACACATCCGAAATCCGCGCTTCGTACAGAAAACTCGTCCTAAAGTGCCACCCTGACAAGGTCCAGGACCCCACGCTCAAGGCCGAGAAGCATAATGAGTTCCAGCGCGTCCAGCAGGCCTACGAGCTCCTCACCGACGACGACGAGCGCCGCAAATACGACATGAAGGTCAAGCTCGACGCTCTCCGCTGCCAGATGAAGGAAAGGGAAAAGGCACGCAAAGCTAGCCCCAAGCCCGCCGCCAAGTTCTCGGCCGAGTTTGAGATTCGCACCCCCGAAATGCGCCCCTCTGGATTCAAGTCCCCATCCCCGGCTACCAAAATTTATACCTCTGGTGTCCGCTACGACGACGAATACGCCACACGCACCACCCGCGTCTTCGAGACCAAGGGTAGCCGCTCCTCCAAGCGCGACCCCAGCGTCTCGGAGCGATACTCGAAGCGGGAAGCCGCCGAACGGGAGCGCGAGCGTGAAAAGGACAGCCAACGCGACCGTGAGCGCCGCCGCAAGGAGGAAGAAGTCAGTCGCCGCAAGGCCGAAAAAGAGGCCCAGAAACTCGACAAGAAGCGCCAGGACAAGAATCGTGATCGCGACCTTAAGAGGGACGCTGAGGAAAAGCACCGCGCACGCTACGCCAACCCCAAGGTTGAAGTCTACGAGGAAGAAGTGCTCAAGTCGGAGCGTAAGCGATCGAGCAAAAAGCACGACGAAAAGGGTGGTCGCACCTCGCCCCCCGAAAAGCCCATCCCCCGCCCGCCGGTGAGCGGCAGGAGCTTCTACACTCCCACCGACCGCAACAAGTTCGAGAACGCCTCCTCCTACGTGCAGGCGTCCCGCGGCGCCCCCAGTCTGAGCCGTTCGTACTCGTATTCCAGCCCGCCCGTGTACCCTGCCGCGCCTTCGCCACCGCCCACCAACCCCAAAAAGGCCTTTATGGTGGAAGAGTCTGATTCCGACGATTACGTGCGAAGATCCTCTGCGCCTTCTCGCCGCGGCTCCGGCGAACCCCCTCGGCTCTCCCGCGAGCGCTCCGCCTACCGCAAGTCCTCGAATGAAGTCCTCGACGACAACCTTCACGCCAGCCCGTCGCCCGCCGCCCGCGCTTCCTTTAGCCGGCCCATGGCCATGGGCAGCACGCCCCCGCGCCACGAGATGCCCCTGCCCCGCGTCAATTCGCTGCCGCAGCAACCCGGATTCTCTCGTGCCAGCCCGGGCATGACCCGTGCGCACACATTTGCCGCCCCGGAGATGCCCCGCGGCCGTGACCGATCCCGCACTCAACCGCAGGCGCACGTCGAGTCGTCTGACGAGGAGCACGAGCACGACCGCAGATACCGCAGCCGCAGGACGGCATCGCCCGAACCCCAGCGCGATGTCTGGTGCTACAACGTCGATCCGGAAACGCGCCGCACCCGCCGCATGCCGCATGACATGGACTCGGGCCATGCCCATTACATGCACGCGCACCCTGTCCGCGTCGTCGAGTCACGCGTTCCTCCGGTCTACCGCGAGGGCAGCTACCCCGGGCCGCCCCCGAGCCGCTACCCAAACGTCGCGACGAGCAAGTACGGGGAAGTCCGCTACAGCGACTATCCTCCGTATAGCACCCCCGTACGGGCATAAATCATCATATTTTTGGGGGTTTCTTCTTCCGGAGCCCCATGTGCGATCAATCTGTTTTTTACTCTGCTTTTTCTTAGGATTTCTTGCGTTTTGTTCCCTCACGTTTTTGCTGAAACGAGACATGTCTTTGATGAAACTGATTTTACAACACAAACACACATTTTTTTCCTTGGGAATTTATATTCGGGCACGGAGACCTCGTTCATCCATGGCCCGTGAGCATATGGGACGGAGTTGATATTTTATTCTAGGAACTTTGGAGGGTTTTCCTCAATGGCTTGGGAAACGGGGCATATTTTTGCATACTGATTGAATTTTGCTTTTGCTTCTTAGGAGATTTTTTTGCGCTGGGGACTGACTCTCCATACCTCCTCGCTGCTTGCTAGGATTGGAAGGAGTTTGATGAGTTTGTGGCATCTTGTTGCGATTTGATTTTTGGCGCGAAACATGGGTATACCAAACACACTTTCGTTTATGTAGTGGAATTGTTTCTGGCGTTGGACACTTTTGGTGCCAGCCTGTTGGTTATTTATTCTCCATGGTGGCGTTTTTTTTTTAGATTCTTTTAATGAATTGGCCTTCTTCTCCTCTACTAAACCCCACGGATCGCAGGATTATAGTGCAAGAATTGTGCTTTATTCCCAAGTTCCACCGTGACACGCACTGACACACTGAGTAATACAATTTACTGGATCGACAGGTCAACATGGAGAAGCTTCAACGCGTCACTGGCAGACATTCTCTCAGCGGGACGAAATCTCATGAGCCCTTGCATAACGGGTAGCAACGGTACGAGGTCTGTTTCCGACACCAACTCTACGAAGCTTTGAACAAGTTTCGGTACGTCCGACACTTTTGCTAGTTTTTGAAGTGAGTTGCTTGGAAACTTGCGGGTGCGCATAATCGAGGCAGGTGGCCATTTTATTTACTCACGAGTTGACAAATCATGTGCTGCTGACGTTTTTGGCATTTGCTGCCACTCTTCTTCCCAGTCGGGCGGCAACTCTTCGACGAAACCAATCATTTGGGCAATGTGCATGTCATCACCTCCTAGATGCAGGAACGGATCCGAGGCAAAGAGCATGGAATAAATCTCATCCCCGTTGTTAGCAGAAGAAATAAAAGACTGGGTTGAGTTTCATACTATACAGCCTACTCGCCAAAGATCAACCTGGTGACTGAATGTGCCGGTAAAAAATGTCTCTGGTGCTCGTAGCGCGCTGGGCTGTGCCAGAGTGCTGGGAGCGGCCTCGAGCCGGAAGGATTCTCCCAGATCGACAAGGCGAATGTCCTCTTCGGACTCATCCGTCCAATTCTCCCAGTTCATCCTCCGCACCAGCTGCTTTGGTAATCTTGGGCCCGGTAGAGACGCGTCCGCAGTGAACAGCTGTGCTGTCTCCGGCTCGCCAATAATATTGAACAGTGCATCCTTGGATAATGAAGCTATATTGGAGGTTGTAAAGACAATGTTGGTTCCGCTCATGTCTACCAGAAAACGAGCTTGCGTTAGTTTCTTGTTTCGATGAAAACCGTGGACTAAATGCTATGCATTACCTCCGTGGGCGAATCCAGCCTCGTGAAGACTGGCGGTGGCTTCCAGTATCTGTCTGCTCAGCCGCAGTATGTCGTCTGGCTCCAGTCGGTCACCGCCAAGGTCGTAGTCCTCGATGACGGTGCTGAGCGATGGACCGAGGAACTCGGTGACAATGCATAAATGAGAGCCGTTGGGCCCCTCATGTGTGAAATCATCGTAGAGATTGATGACGAATTTTGATACATGGTGTTCTCGCAGCGATTGCAGCATTGATAATTCTCGTCGGGACGTAGTGCTGGCGGCCTTGGCGATTTTTAGAGCCACCCATTTCCCATCTCTGACAAAAAGGTTGAATCAATAAAATAAATTACAGCAAACTGCTGTATGTGTAGACGTTGTTTTTGACGCACTGTACATCTCTAGCTAGCCAGACGGTTGAGAAGCCGCCCCATCCTAGCTTGTGCACAACCTCATACCGACCGTCCTTGAACGTGTCGCCCAGACAAACTGGATGGAAGCCGCCAGCGCAATACGACTGTATATCTTCTTGATCATATAAAAGGTTGGAGACGGGCCGCGTGATGAATTGCTCCATGATTTTTGGCAAGGCAAGAGCATGAGTGATTTGCTTTCTGCGCCCTGTGTTGCGCAGTACAAGAATAGTTGCGGTCAGTGAGAGGTCACGTGGCTGTACACCCAACCACGACCATTTGGCACCGAGAGAACGTCAAACGGAACACTGGCTGTTTCGCGCATTTCCTCAGTCTCGTCCGAAGAATGAAATAACGTAACTACGAGAAATCGAGCCCGGAAACCTGTAGATGTCGTTTTTGAAATACGTGGGTCCACATACATCATACATCAACCGCACTACCATTGCCGAAACTGACTCTCAACCAGCCAACCTCAGCAACCAACACCAAAGTCAACAGCTCCCGCCATGGCATCGCCCAATGACGTGGCAATGGAAGACGGCTCGTCGTCGTCGGGCATCCACGAGCCCTTTACCATTGAAGAAAACATCCGCCAGCTCAACGCCGTCGACACGTCGGCCGTGCAGCTCATGCGCCACGCCGCGACGGCCCTCGGCGCGCTCACCACGCCCTCGGCGGCCGGCAGCAGCGGCAGCGGCTCTTCCCCGGCGGCGACGGGCGACGCGAGCACGCCCGAGATTGACGCGCCCGCCGCCACGGCGGCCTTTACCCGGTCCACGGACGCGTTCCTCACGGCGCTGCACGACATTGACGTGCGCATGAAGCGGCAGATCATGGCGCTCGAGGAGGCCGGCATCGTCCACCTCGACGGCGTGGCGGCGCGTGGCGACCCCAGCGCGCCGGCCAGGGCGTCGCTCCGGCCCAACGGCCTCGGCGCCGTCGGGAACCTCGACGTGGGCTGGCTCAACAGCCGCAGCACAAAGGTCGAGCGCGACATGGAGGCGGAGCTCTGGGACAAGGTCAAGAAGCTGCTGGAGTCGCAGACGCAGCAGAAGCCATGACAAAAAAGAAAGAAAGAAAGAAAGAAAGAAAGAAAGAAAGAAAGAAAGAAAGAAAGAAAGAAAAAAGAGACTTTGTTGAGCTTTCAGGCGTATACCAAAGCAAAGCATGTCTGGTTAAGCCTTCTTTTTTTCTGGTTCGATGGGAGTACAATGGAGTCTCGGCTTGGGGCGTTACAAATTTGATGCTTTTTTTCTTTTTGCAATTTTTTTTTGGGCAGTGGTCGCGGCGTCTACGAAAGGATTCTGGTTTCAAATTGCGCGGCTTTCAGCAAGAGATCTTTGAAAAACAGAACAGTCGACAAAGCGATGGTGACAAAGACAAAGACATGGACTTGAAGGCTGGTCACCTCGACTGATCTCAGTGATTCAGTCAAGATGCTGCGTGGACTTTAGGCTATAAGTACGCCAATAATGCCTTTTCTCTTTCCCCCGAATCTCATCATCAACATAAACGTCACTTCCTTCAGGCCCAAACAACATCATCTGCAAAGACTTCTCCCTTCCTCTTTCGCCAAATAATTTACCATCAGCACAAACCTGCTCTCTTCCTTTTTCATCCGACACCACGATCAACCAACATGACCTGGAAGGAACGCGACACCGCCCACGGCCCCTCGCCCAGCATCCCTCATGCGGAGGCCATCGTCACCGGCCTCAGCGTCGTCTTATTTTTCTTTCTGGTCATCGTTGCTTTTCTCGGCTTCAGGAGATCCCAGGACAAGACGACGCTGGCGTGTCTCAAGTCCGAGATTCGCCGCCTCGAGAGCGGCGAGCTCAAGGCGCAGGACAGACGAGGGAGCATGCACGCCACCAGCACGGCGGTCGCGGTAGAGGGCACAGAGTAGTACACTGGGCCCTCGCAGCGAAGCCGTGGTCCAGAGTCGATACAGCTATCCGGCACGAAGCGGGAGCTGGTGACGTATTGAGGGAGCACAGCGTCAATCACTGGGATGACAAGTTTCCATCAAGGTTTCAGCTTTACTGATTCCGTCATTCCCTTTTTTCTCAATTTGAATATTTTCTTGTTCCCGCACATGCCGTTGCGCGCGTGTATTGGTGTGACGAAGCTGTCTAGTCTGACGTATCCCTTTGGCGCTTAATATCTGGTCTACCTTGACGAATTGTCAACCATGTTTTACAGGCGAAAAGAAAGAAAATCCGAACCCCCATTATCCACAGACTGCTACATGACGCCGAAATGTTCGATTGCAATCACAATTTACAAATGTATACTCCTCTTTTCCGCTACAAAGTGAGAACAATTTCTTTTTCTTCCCTCGCCTCCTTGTCTCGTTCTCTAATAGTATGAAAAGAGCGCAATGTCGAGTTGTGAAGCAGATGGAACAAAAGAGACGTCCGCAAGCGCCCTTTCATGCGTCATCTTTCGCAAGACTGGCACAGACGCAGGCAGACGGGCGACACAGGCGCATGTAAATCAGCTCCCCTTTGTATTGTTTTTCTATATAAACTACAGTGTACCTCCGCCTAAAGAGACTCGACACGGCAAACTACCAACACAGCAAACTACCAACACAGCAAACTACCAACACTACCAACACTACCAACACTATCAACACTATCAACACTACCAACACTGCCAACACTACCAACACTACCAACACTACCAACACTTCCAACACTACCAACACTACAAACATTACCATTACTATCAGCGCTGCTAAAGCTGCTAGCATGGCTGTTCAAGAATTCTTGACAGAGATATCTCGGTCAAGCATCACGGTGCCTGATGATGGAAACATGCAAATTATGGCGCGTGAGGTTTCTAAACGTTACATGCCGGTCGGAAACTTGGAGCTATCGCCTACCGCACAAAAGGTCGTTTACGCGCTGGTAGGGCTAGGCTGTGCTGCTTTCATGGGCGTTTGTTTCGGGGCTTGTTGGAGATGTTACAGGGAGAGGAAGGAGAGGAAGTCTCAGCCAAAGGAGTACATAGACGATGAGTCCTGGAGGTGATTGAGGGATCACTCATCGATCAGGGTGATTAGGGAGAAGTGATCGATGATAGATAAATGATTAGGGTGATCATTTAGCTATGGTAGAGAAGTAGACGGATACTTGAGGAAGTCTGTATTCTTTAATCTAAGTCATAGTTCTACTATTAGGAGTAACCTCCTAATGTGACGCTTATGCCTTTAACTATAACTGCTCGTATTATTCTAATAGTAAACATTTCTGGATTAACTCTCTTCTTAAGAAATAGAATTACTATAACTTCAGGAGATTAAGTTATATATTCTATCTAACCCTTATAAGTATTAGAAGGTATAAGTTATTTATAAGAGATAGAATATTTTTATTAGTTATACTACTTTTAATATCTTAAGTTAAAAAATGAGCCTCTTTGTTAGTATTTTTGTGAGTATTTGCAGGTGCGCACTATCAGGCCGCGCAGGCCGCGACGTACTGCAGCACCCACTTGTGGGTGCGGGCACATGTATACCTTTTCTAAGTCTTCAAAAAGTTTAAGAATTCAATATCTATTTATCCGAGAAGTAAAGGTACTACCTTTTATTGGCAAGTGCGATACGAAAGGACCCGCTAGGGCTACGGAACGAAACTAAGGAAAACTCATGATCACACTCTAAGCCGCTAGGCTCGGTTTATGGACATTTGTGAACCAAGCCAACGGTGCGAGGAAAGAACAAGTACGCAGCAACAAAGAACAGGTCTGACCCGTCAAGCCTAGGTCGATAAAATGGAGTCTGAAGCTAGCCAAGACTGGATTGCGGAATACCTGGCCTCCCATCCGGAGTATACTTCAGCAGCGCCTCTAGAAGGAGGGGTCAGTAACTATCTATATCGCCTCACGCGCGCAGACGGCTCCAGTGTAGTTCTCAAACACGCCGAGCCGCACGCGGCCTTTGATGAGAGCTGGGCCATGGACATGGTGCGCATGAAACACGAGCATGCAGCGCTGTCGTCCATCGCTGAGGCGCTATCGTCGTCTGCACCCGCCCACGCAGCGGCTGTGGAGATGCCACGCGTGATTGCATACGACGCGGACAAGTACAACCTCGTTTTGAGCGACTGTGGCACAGCCACAAAGGACCTACACACGGCGTTTCCTTCCTTGGCGCCGGCGCAGCGTGTGGACACTGGGCGGCGGCTTGGCCTGTGGCTCGCCGCCCTGCATCAATGCACCGCCATTGACAAGACGGCCTTTGCGGCGGACGAGTCGCGGGACCGCCAGGGCATGGACCAGAGAATTGACCTGCTGAGTGCTGGTCTGCCGGCGGCGGACGCGACGGACGAGAGGGCGGCAGACGAGAAGGTGGCCTTTGTCGCGCTGCTCGAGCCGTTTGTCATGGCGGCGCTACGGCCCAGCAGGCGCTGCGTCGTACACGGCGATTTTTGGCCCGGCAACATTCTCGTCGGGCCTTCGCAAGAAGAGGGCGGCGGCGGGCGACATAACGACTTGCTGGCCGTCATTGACTGGGAGGGCGTGGGCCTCGGCACCGGGGCCCTGGACGTTGGCGCCATGGCGGCCGAGGCTTGGCTGCTGTGCCATTTCCACCGCGTGTCGGCGCGCGCGTCAGTCGTCGAGCCCGACGACTTTGGCATGTTCGAGGCGTTTCTGGGGAGCTACCTGGAGGCGGCGGCGGCAGGACAGGTGGTGGACGAGGCGTTTGTCGAGCAGGCGGTGGTGCAGTTTGCGGTGAACCTGTCCGTGGGACGGGGCGGCAAGGAGCTGATGCGTCCGGTCAAGGGACTGGGGTGCAGGATTGTTGAGCTGGTCATGGGAAAAGACGAGGAAGAGTGGAAGAGAGGGGTGTTGGATCTAGGTTGGGGCATGGAGGCATGGAGAGACTGGTTTGCAGGTCCTAGGTAGGGGCATGGGGACTACCTTGGAGAACCAGGGATTTTGGATGTCAGGACGGGGAAAGAAGGAATAGAGCTACACAAGTGAGTAACAAAAGCCAAATAATATATATATATATAGATATATTGCGAATAAATCTCTACTGATGTGTCTATTCTGAGCCCATTCGGAGCTGGTGTGTGTACATATTACGGGCTGTAATGGCTCCGCCGGGTTGGACTAAAATGGTATACGCATGGCATTTCGCTTTCTTTTCATTTTCTTTTGCTTCTTCTTTTTCAAAAAGAAGAAGAAAACGGTAAAAATAAGAGAAAACCCCATAACCAAGCAGCGACTCTTGTGAACCCATATATTGTTTACCAGGTACCTAACTATCGGTAAACTGCTGCTTCAGGCGAAAGGCCCCCCTGTAGTGCCAAGAGCTGCGGTCGCTACGGGCTGGCCCACTGACTCCTTCGGCGGGGGCCAATCAACAAGTACACAATGTGGCCCTGATTACTGGCCCCGACTGGCACTTGCGATCCGGCGTTCCGCGACTTTGGACAAGGCCCCCTTTCGTCGTCTTAAACACCATCGCGCGTCCTTATCCCTTTCACACTTGTGTTTGCGACACACATTGGACTTTGACGGCCCGGCTTTGCATCGCTTCGTGCACAGCCCTAGAATCGACTGCTACGACGCCGCCATCTCCGGCGCGGCCCGTCTGTTCTCGCTCGACACAGACCACGGTACACAAACCCCCGAAGTCGAAACACGCCCTGGTCTAGCACCATGGCCATCGGACGACTGCACAACGCCGCTGGCCTGGCGTCAACGGCGTCTCTAGTTCTCGCTGCCGCCTTCTTTGGCGCTGCCCACGCCCACGACCACCATGGCGGCGAGACGGCGATCCCAGAGGGCGAGACGGTCACCAAGGAGCCTCTTGTGCGTACCACCCGCTCAAGACACGATGCTCCAGAATAGTAGCTGACAATACGGCAGGACTCCATCACATGGCTGCACATCTTTGTCCAAATGCTTGCCTACGGCGTCATTTTCCCCATCGGCATGGTCCTCGGTGTAAGTTGATTGCTTCCCCATACCGATCCCTGTCCTCGCCTAACGCTTCGGCCCCCCCAGATGACCAAATCGCGATGGCACGTCCCGACCCAGGTTGTCGGTTCCTCCCTGGCCCTCCTCGGCTTCTTCCTCGGCCACGCGCACGGCGGTCGTCAATACATTGGTAATAATGTCCACTCGTTCTTCGCCAACATTCTTCAGCTGCTCCTCATCGCCCAGATCGTGCTCGGGCTCTACCTCAAGGGCCACTGGGAGCGCGGCATCAACGGCCGCATCCGCCTGCTGATTCGCCCGTGCCACTCCATCATCGGCAAGGCCATGCCCCTACTCGCCTGGGTCCAGATGGTCTTTGGCGGCATCACGACGCTGGGCTTCTGCCAGGGCGACCACCTTGGCCAGTGCGCTGCCCACTTCATCATGGGCGGCGCCTTCATCGCCTACGGCATTCTCCTAACTATTATCCTCCTGGCCGGGCAAGTCTGGATCCGTCGTACCGGTCGCTCCCAGGAATTCTTTGACAGCTCCGTCATTGCCGTCTGGGGCTGCATCAACACCTTCACCGAGCACCACTGGGGCACCGCCTGGGTCAGGAACGACTGGCAACACACCACCATGGGTATCATCTGGTGGTGCGCTGGTCTGGCCGGTATTTGGCTGAGCCGCGACCGCGACGGAAACCCCAAGCGCAACTTTATCCCCGCCTTTGTCATCTTCATAACCGGATGGGCCATGTCGGCGCATCCCCAGGAGCTCATGGTCAGCGCCATGACACACGCCATGTTTGGCAAGACGCTGATGGCGGTCGGTGTCACGCGTGTCATTGAAATCGCCTTTATTCTCAAGGACAAGCAGTCAATGGACGAGAGTGGCCGCACCTGGAACAGCTTCCAATATATCCCCGTCTTTCTCATGTACGCCGCCGGCTTCCTCTTCATGGGCGCCACTGAGGAGCAGATGATCCTCGTCGACAGGGCTGGCCTCGACGGCGTTTCTTATACACTCATTCTCTACTCTCTTGCCTTTATGATGTTCCTCTTTGCCAACATGCTCATCCACCTGTATGATCGCCTCTCGGCCAACAACGAGGACGGCGGCAAGCACAGCAACGGCCACATTCGCCTCAACGGCAGTGCCGCCCACGAGGAAGGCCGTCTTCGCGACGCCGAAGAATTCGAGCTTGAGGGTCTCACTGACGACGAGGACCACGACGAGAGCCAGCGCATGCTCCACGGGGCCGGCAGAGCAAGCCCCGACACGCCAAGCACCCTTGGCCGCAACAACCACGCTTCGGCTCACTAAAAGTGCCAGGAGGCGGCGTGAATCTTGGCAATAACCCGAAAAATGAAATCACTACACACACATCATCATCACGGCGTTCTTGGGCGGGGGCAAAAAATTGAATTTTCTTATTGATGCAGGCATATGGAATTGCCAGGAGTGGACTGTTGCCACAGCGAGGTCTTTTTTTCTTAGTTGGTCTTTGTATAAAAGTTGGCTCCCATGGCGTACGAATAGCAGACAGAATGTCTTTGAACAATCAAACATCCGCTTTGTAAGAGTTTCGGAGCGACACAAGCCACGTTATAAATAATACAGTACATGCTAAGCGGTAATATATTGAATGTTTACTTGTACATCGCCCTCCGAGCCCCCAAGGAATGCAAAACGCCAATGCTTGCCTGCTAGTTTCGAAGACTATATAGAAATAGAATGCAGAAATGCTCCCGCGCCCCCCCAAGTCTCCAAAAACACCGGAAAAGAAAATCCAGAAGAAAAAAAGAAAAACCACGTATACAATGATGAGAATCCTCCAAAGACAATACATATATATAAAATCCCACCCACAACATTCAACCTGCTTGGCCATCAAGATTGACCACTGAATCAATGCTCTCAGTGCGCGCATCCCCGCGGCTCCGTCGCGGAATCGGGCTTCGACTCGGCACCGTCAGGCCCCACGGCATGTGCAGCCACCACGCGCCGTGCAGATGCTGCAAGAATCTCTTGAACCACTGCGCATCTTGACTGCCCAGGAAGATGCAAAAACTATCTCCCTCGGTATGCAGCCGTCTCGCGAAACGCTGCAGGCCCTCCTGCGCCTGTATCCTGCGCTCCTGATTCTTGGCATTCATCGCGTCGTCGGCCTGCCAGCCTGGGTCCACGACGTCATCAATACCCTGGATGATGTGCAGCGCGGACCGCAGCGCCTTGACCGGCTTGGGGAAGAGAAGCTGCAGGTACCCGCCGCTGGAGCCGCGCGACTTCTTGTCCTTGTACGGCGGGGGCGACGACCTTGGACGCGCAAAGTCCTTGCCGCGGTAGTAGTAGACCTCGTCGACCATGTTGGTGCTCATCCACATGCTCACCATGCTATCAATGGTCTCGGCCAGGTCTGACTTGCCGCGGTGCAGGTCGCTGGCATAGATGATGCGAAACGTTGCGAGCTTGAACTCGAGCTCCAGCAGGTGCAGCTTCATGCGGATGACGGGTTCATCGCCCATCATCAGGCTATCGCCAAGGCGCGGCGTCGAGGGCTTCCAGCCGCCGCTCATGAAGCTCTTGCTCGAGGTATTCGACGTAGAGGACGACTGAGAGGGCGTGGGACTCGGCTCCCGCGCTACCATGCTATTGGTGCGGTGCGCCCGGCGCGCGTAGTTGACGCATAGAAAATCGTCCTTGCACGGGCGGCCGGAGCGAATTGTGGGTGTGCTGCGGACGGCGTCGCGGCCGTGCTGCGCGGCAACATGGAAGTCGACGCCTTTGCGCAGCAATTGATGGTAAAAGGCCTCGAGGTAGGTTTCGACCGTTTTCCAGTGTACGTAGAACCACATGGCTGAGATGTTTTGGACGCCACGCTGCAGGAACAGATGCGCCAGGTTGGTGAGGGACGAGGCGTGGTTGTAGGCAGAGAGACAGGCGTTGAGGACCACATTCTCGACTTGGTGCTCAACGAGCAGGTCCGCCACCTCGGCGGCGCTGGCGAGGCGCGTCTGCGGGAGGTGGTAGCCGTTGCTCTGGGTGGCGTAGGTGCGCTTGGCAAACAGCAGCCACGGCGTAGGGACGCCATATCTGGACGTGTCAGTCTGCGCTCCGATGGAGTATGTAGAATGAGAAACTCACCGGTCTGGTAGGACCTGCCCATGCAGGTCGAAATGTACCAGGTTAAACTGCACGCCCTGCATGCTCCTGGTGCGCAGGTGCGCGCCCAGCTCCTCGACGCAGCCCGGCCGCACCACCTCGAGCAGCATTCTGCTTCGCAGCTTCTTCTGCACACTCATGAGTGGATACTGCGCGAGGTCCGGCTCGGCATCGCGGTCCGCACCCGTCTTGGAGAAGTCGCGCGCCACCACCAGCAGCACCTTGTACATGCTGGAGGGGTCCGCCTGCACCTGCGCGAGCGTTTGCATCTTGGGTAGCAGCCCACCACGCAGGGCCCTCCGCACCGGAAATTCCGTCACCCTGCTAACCCGCGGCCGCAGATTGGGCAGCGTCGGCAGGCGGATGGACTCGAGCAGCTCCCACGCCAGACAGTGTATCCCGGCCGCCGCCGCCGCCGCACCAGCACCGTGGTCCGTCTCGTGGTGCTCAACGACGAACAGCTGCAGATCCGTGGCTTGGGGCCGCAGGAGATCCTCCGGTAGACGCAGCTGGCTCAGCAGCGAGTGCGCGTAGCCATATATCTGGCGCTCGATACGGGAGATATCGTCAGGGCTGCCCGGGGGCGGGACCGCTGATGGAACAGGTCCGGCGGACAGGGTCGTGGGGCTCCATGGCGTGCGGTCCGTGATGCGCAGGTATTTCTCAAAGACGGTGTGGTAGTCGGCGTCGACAAAGGGGTCGACTAGGGCGACGTCGTAGGTGTGCGGGCGCAGCTGCTGGCCGTTGAGACGGATCGTGAGCTTCCATCGGCGGTGTGGGGGCGCGGCCGCGCCGTTGGACGGCGCTTCAATGGCGCTCTCTGCGGTCGAGGGACGTCCTGTGTAGGACGTAATGTATACAGCGTCCATATGCCTCCGTTTCCCCTTCTGCGGTGTTCCCTCCTCTTTCTATGTTGTAGAGCTCGTGTGGTCTCGTGCGTCCCCCCTTAGCCCGGCGGGCGTTGACGTGTCGCGCGTCGCATGCACCGGGGTGCCGCCCCGTTCTTCGCAAGTCCCGGAGATGAAGCTTCAAGGCCGAGTCTGTACGCCATGGTCATGGTATTAGCGACGTGGTACAAACGAGACACTGAGAGGACTGACTCGGGCGGAGCTCACCAAGCCAGATCTGTATCGTGGCGTATCAGGTCTCGTCCAGCAAGCCACAGCAGGCTAACCAATAGCGCAGCGCCAATATCGAGCGGGAACTGGTTTCGTCAAGTCGAGTAATGGACTGGCAGAGATGAAGAGGATTTTTATGCAGCTTCTTTCGTTTTTGGTGACAAGAAAGAAAATGGTTGCACCTCCGTCATCTTCGGCTCCTGCAGGCGGCCCCTGGTCAGTTATAGGGCATTCCGGGGGGCGCCTGCCACGAGCTTGGTGGCTAGCGCCGGATCGCAATTGTGCATACTTGTTACATTGTTTAGAAACTATCAAACAAGATAAATATTTCTTCTACAAACACACACATCTTTATAATCTATATTCTTCCATTTGATTCCACATCGTCTGCAGCTGCGCGATTCCGTCCGTATCTGCGCCCACTCATGCAAGCATTCTAGATCGCCTCAAGTATCGCCGTCCTCGCTCCCAAAGCGGCAAGCCGCGAATCAGCCATTCGTCATGCTCCTCTCTTGCCACAAGCTGTATAAACATAGGGCTTGCTCATATCAACGGAGAAGGTAGGTGTAACTATCAAGCATGAAAGAATGCGACGAGAAAACCGAGTAATCGGAGGAAAGAAGTAGTATCTCTCTCTCGTATCAACTGCCAACCAGTTCATGGTGTTGTCCGAGGTGCCTAGTAGCCTGAATGTCTGCCCCACTGCGAGACTTGAAAGTATGTAGGCCGGGATAGCTGCGGCCCACGGACTGTGGCCGCGATTGCTTGTACACCGAACTGCGATTATTGGAATCAATCTAAATCAGGAAATTGTTCACAAAATAAATCTAAAAATTCTCAGTTTCGGACAGTCATACAACTTGATAATTCTTTTTACTGCCACGTTATCTGTTCTGAGAGTAGGTGACGATGGCTCAGACACGTGACGTATTGTCGATACCAGCCCTTGTTCTGCGCCATGGTGGCCAGTTCAATATCACAGGATAACTTGACCGAGACTAGAGACTCATATTCATTCCTAAATTTCCGAGCTCGAAAACCAAGTTGTCACGGGACGCTGCCCCAACGTGCTGCTACCAAATCTACATCAACCAACTCCTCTACCTTGGGTATTGTGGGGCTACTTTCTATCTGAGGTCGCTGCGCAACTCCATCTTCACTTTCGCATCTTCCATCAATGCGACTGACGCCCACGCGCCCGCCCCCAAGCCCAAGAGGTAACCATCATTATTTGTAACTGCCTTGGAATCAAACGCGACTCCACGGTCCGACTCTTTGCGCGTCACGCTGTGCGCCCGCGGCCCGACGTGCATCTACGGCACGCGAGGATCCGAGTCGCTTCCCTCGCGCCAACCACGCCAGCTATTGTCGCGCTCGACAAGGCCCGTTACGCCTCTCCGACCGATCCAGTCGAACAATACCAAAACCCTCGCCAGGTATCATATATCTCGACAGCATGACGCAGCAGACACCAGTGCCCCCGCCAGTGTATGGCCAGCCGGCCCCTGCGCCAGCACCACCACCCGCAGCCCCCGCAGCCCCTGCGACGACGGCAGCGGCAGGAGGTGCCATGTCAAACCAGAACTTGAACCAAATAGTAAGTATCAATGATGGGGGACTGCCAGAGTAGCTCTGTCAGATACGGTTCGATGCGCTGGTCGGTCGCAGGCTATGAGCCCGATACTGCCTCATGGACCATCAATCAGTCTGCGAGGCCCATCTGCTAACCAGAGCCAAAAGGTCACCGACTATTTGCTAAAACGAGGTTTCAACCGCACCGAAGAAATCTTCCGCCAGGAGTCGAAGCATCTCGGCTCGGATGGTAAGCCTATCCACCAGCCTGCCACTCTAGGACCCAAGAAGTACGGCAAGTCATACAGGCTTCTGAAGTTGTGGGTTTTCAACAATCTCGATATTTACAAGGTTCGTCCTTTACTCTGAGCTACTGCTCCATGTCTAACCTCAACTAGTTTGAGCTGTCTAAGCTGCTGTGGCCAGTCTTTGTCTACTCGTACATCGCCCTTGTTGAAATGGGATATACAGACGACGCCAAGATTTATCTGAAAGACATGGGTCCCCAGTTCCAAACGGCCCATGCTGATGACCTCAAGTCTTTTGCGACCGTCACACTACCGGCACATACTGCTGAGAATCCCATCATCCAGCTGTACAAGAACAACAAATACAGAATCCCACTGAACCAACATGCAACCGGAGACTTGTTCAACTTTCTGGAGCGCGAGTCCGAGCAGGGAGGCGCGGTGATCCGCCATATCCTAGTCAATCACTGTCAGATTGACTCGACTCAGCGCGGCCCCATTACTCCGTTCAGCTTCGAGTCTGTTTTCCGCCGCGCCAAGAACATGGACATGGATGACATCGATACGAAGGAAGGCGTGCCTGGCATCAAGCTGGGTCTTTCAAATAAGGACGTCCTTGACCCCGCTGCTCCTCTACAGCTTGGGCCATTCCCTATGGAGGCTGACTTGCGCGACGACGTGCGTGCCGAGATCGAAGACGAAGAGAAACGCAACCCCTCAGCGCCGGGTACCACAACACTGCTAGAAGAATTCGAACAAAAGATCAAGAGAGAGGAAAGCGCCGATGCCCCAAACCGAGCCGACCTTCCTCTACCTCCGTCGAGACCGCGAGACATTATGCTGGAGATGCAAAAACTCCGCGAAAATCGAGACCGCTTTAAGATTGAAGGACGGACCGGCGGCGTTGGAGTTGCTGTCAGCGCCTGCATGTTCACATTTCATAACACCCTGAGCAGTGTTGCGTGCATGGACTTTTCTGACGACGGACAACTCGTCGCCGCTGGCACATCTGAATCATACATCAGAGTCTGGTCCCTGGATGGCAAAGCCCTGTCATCCATGAATGCTCACGAAAAGGACTCCAAGTTCAATAGCCGAAAGCTGATTGGCCACTCTGGGCCTGTATACGATGTTTCGTTCTCAGACTCGGCCGCTGGCGCACCCCATCGGCTGTTTGGAGACGAGGGTCAGCCAGGTGCCAAAATCGATACGAAGCCTAAGCTTCTGCTGTCTGGCTCTGCCGACGGTCAGATTAGACTCTGGTCTCTCGAATCATGGACCTGCCTCGCCGTGTACAGGTCTCATGACGGTCCCGTGTTCCGAACACAGTGGGGTCCTCATGGGCACTACTTCCTAAGCGGTGGCTACGACAAGACTCTCCGAGTCTGGATGCAAGATCATGCTTCGCCCCAGCGCTTACTTGTTGGACACGACACATCTCTTTCTGCCCTCACATGGCACCCTAACGGCATGTACGCATTCTCGGCATCCGACGAGACGGACAAGTCGATCCGCATGTGGTCCGTCATTACTGGCGCTTGCGTGCGAGTATTCCCAGGACACACCGACTATATCAGTGCTCTTGAGTGCGCCCCGAACGGTAAGCTTCTTGCCAGTGCTGATATTGCCGGTAACATTTTCTTCTGGGACATCGCCAAGGGTACACGCATCAAGCGTTCCCGCGGTCACGGAAAGGGTGGCATCTGGTCCCTTAGCTTTAGCGCCGAATCCAGCGTGCTTGCTTCTGGTGGACAGGACGGCACGGTCCGCCTGTGGGATGTGGAATCTCCCGCCGACCCCCAAAAGGCTGCACAGCAAGCCGGCCTCGACGCGGGCGCCCTCGCCGGTGCCGATGCTCTGAACACCGGGGCACAGGATGCTTCCCGGGCGGCCGGAGGCGCGGCTCAGCAAGGCACCGCCTCGGCGGGCCCGGCCGGTAGCTCCAAGAAGAAGGGCAAGGAGGTCATGATTACCCCGGATCAAATTAGCGCATTTCCCACCAAGAAGACGCCAGTCACCAAGGTCAAGTTCACGAGAATGAACCTGGTGGTGGTTGGAGGCTGCTACGAGCCTGAGCGATAGAGCTTGTATGTTTTGTAGCGTCAAAGGTTGAAGACGAAAAAGTTTCAGTTTCGCAGGATGTATACAGGTTGACAGCTTTCTTGGAGCTTGGAAATGGATCAGCTGCGCCACGGTTGTCCGGCGTTTGGAGTCGTATTGTAAACTAGGTAGCTAGGCAGGTAATGGAAGACTATACCCTCGCGGTGCCCGCTTCAGCAGTATAATGGAGAATGTTCAACGAGAGTGCTCCCAAGCAGCTCTGATTTCTTGCTTCTGAAGTACTAAGCTAAATAAATGATTGAAGATCCAGGCTTGCCTGCTAGATATAGCGGCAGTTGAGGTGGAGGATGAGTGGTGGGGCGGCGCCGGGGCCTTACGCAAGTGCTCCAGGTGACCGACCTCCACTGACGTTGATGCTTCTCGGAGCTTGGTGCCTGCTGTCGCTCAGCCACCAACCTACATCTCCCACCCTCTCTTTTCCCGCAATCAACAACACAACAACCTCCGCCGCAGATCAATCAGTCGCGGCCGCACCAATCTCATCATGGACGTCGAGGAGTCTCCGTGGGCCGACTCGAGCCAGCCCACCTCGCAGGGCGACGCTCTGGGCTCCCCGCCAGCTACCTCGTCAACGGCGGCGGCGGCCACCAGCACAACCACCTCGTCCCCGTCGGCCGCGCGCCCCTCGCGCGGCCCTCGCCGTCTCGTCGCCCAGCCCACACGCCTCGAGGCCGTCGAGGACCCTCTCGGCCCGCTGAGCGCCGCCAACGACGACGATGCCGGCGCCCCCGAGGCGACGCCCCCGGCCCCGCCGCAAAAGGAGCAGCTCGTGATGCGCACGACGATGCCGCCGCAGCAGGCGGCCCAGCCCCGACGCCCGGCCGACCCGCACCGCATCGACGACGACGACGACAATCTGAATGCCGGGTCCAGGGCAGGCCCCCGGGTGCCGCCGCCCGTGGACGCCGCCCTCCCCAGCAGCAACCAGAGCAGCCACCGGCCCAGCGTCAGCGTGGAGCAGGCCGCCAAGCCGACCTTTCACATCAGTGTCGGGGATCCAGTCAAGATTGGTGACCTGACAAGTTCTCACATTGTCTACTCTGTGCGGACAAAGGTGGGCAACCCAGGTATTCGATATGCAAAGGAGCTCATTGTAACTGACATGTGATTGCAATAGACTACATCTCGGGCCTACAAGCAGCCTGAATTCGAGGTCAAGCGTCGGTATCGAGACTTTCTCTGGCTATACAACTCTCTCCACGGAAACAATCCCGGCTACGTAGTGCCCCCGCCGCCCGAGAAGCAGGCCGTCGGCCGTTTTGACAGCAACTTTGTCGAAGCCCGACGCGCGGCTCTGGAGAAGATGCTGAACAAGATTGCCGCGCACCCGACTCTGCAACACGATGGCGATGTCAAGATATTCCTAGAAAGCGAAGCCTTTAATGTGGATGTGAAGCAAAAGGAGCGCCGTGACCCGCTGCCTTCGGAGAGCAAGGGTGTGCTGGGCTCGCTTGGCATCAATGTCGGTGGCGGCAGCAAGTTTGTCGAACAGGACGACTGGTTCCACGACCGCAAGGTGTACCTCGATGCGCTGGAGAACCAGCTCCGGGGACTGCTCAAGGCCATGGAGACCATGGTTGGACAGCGCAAGATGATGGCCGAGGCTGCCGGCGAGTTTTCCGCTTCTCTGCATGCTCTGTCGACCGTGGAGCTGTCTCAGTCGCTGTCGCAGCCTCTGGATGCGCTCTCCGACTTGCAGCTGACCATTCGCGACGTCTACGACCGCCAGGCGCAACAGGACGTTCTGACCTTTGGTATTACAATTGAAGAGTACATTCGCCTGATTGGATCGGTCAAGCAGGCCTTTGGCCAACGCCAAAAGGGCTTCTACGCGTGGCACTCGGCGGAGTCGGAGCTGCAAAAGAAAAAGGCGACGCAGGACAAGCTGCTGCGGCAGGGCAAGAGTCAGCAGGACCGCCTGCACCAGATGAATGCCGAGGTGGCCGAGGCCGAGAAAAAGGTGCACCAGGCCAGGCTCCTGTTTGAGGAGATGGGTCGCTGCATGCGCACCGAGCTGGACCGCTTTGAGCGCGAAAAGGTGGAAGACTTTAAGAGCGGCGTCGAGACGTTCTTGGAGAGTGCTGTGGAAGCTCAGAAGGAGGTAAGACTGCCCCCATGATCTCTCTCCACGTTTTTGTCGTTGATGAATTGCTAACGTTTTCTTTCTAGCTGATTGAGAAGTGGGAGACGTTCCTGATGCAGCTCGACGCCGAGGACGACGCGTCGGCGTTTTACAAGCCCCCAGTCTACCACACGGCGAATAAGGGCACAGGCGACACGGCCATTGACCGTGCGAGGGCAAGAATGGATGAGGATTCTGATTAAGATGGGTAGTTAGCTACTCCAATTTTGTCATTGGTGGTTATTACTTTTTTTCTCTTTTTTTTCTTTTGGCAAGGCGTTTTTTGCAAAGGATTCCTGTGCTGTGTACACACTTGAGGTCGAATTTGTAGGATAAAAGCCCTGTTGCCAGTGGAGAAGATTATCCTCTTGCTTGTGCTGCAATGCAACTAAAATGACGACAGTAGGTAGCATCTTGCATTGATAATGTTATCACTTATATACAGTCTATTAGATTCCGTGGCCAAAAGAAAAAACAGTACGGGCCAGTTGTAACGCCTACAAAATCGGCCAAGAAGACAGCAAAACTTGTGTGATATCATGACAAAAACATCCCCCCTTGCCCATACTTTGGAAAGCTGTATCGGTGGCTGGGACATGGTGTATATTTCAAGGTAGCTCTGCCACAGGAGTTCCTCCTACTTCCACTGGCTTCGGTGGCGGTCCAGCGTCGTCATCGCGCTTGGACGTGTCCCCGTTAGGATGGATTGTTGTCGCCGCATTCATCATCTCCGCATCGCGATTCTTTTGGCCGGCCTTTTTGCCCCGCGCGTAAAAGAACCAGGCGAGGGCGGAAATGAGGACGAGGCCGCCCAACCCGGCGCCGAGGCCAATGAGGCCTGCTACAACGCTCTTGGAGAGGCCACCACCGCCGCCGCCGCTAGAAGAAGTTGATTGGCCCGTGGTGGTTGAGTTTCTCGCTTCTGTTGTAGTCGTCGCGGGAGTCGTCGTCGGCCCTACTTTGACCGTGCTGGTGTCGGCTGCTCGTTCACCCGCCGCGGTGACGCTGACTGACTTTCCGGGCCCTGACTCGTCGATTTGCGACGGAGCGGCGATGGACGACTTGGTCCCTGAGTCTCGTCCGCCGTCCGAGGTGTTGACGATGACGTCGGTTATCGCTGGGTTGCTGGATTGTCCAGTTGGTGTAGGGGTGGCTACCGCACTGCTGGTGGGGGAGGTGGCGGTAGAGCGCTCGCAGAGGGAGTTGACGGCGTCGAGGCCCTTTTGCACTTCGTCCTTGGAACAGGTCTTTTCCAGGCAGGGCACCACCTGGGCCCGGAGCTTGTCATGGTTCTTGGGCAGGCAGATGCAGGCCAGGTCGGTCAGAGTGCAGTCTGTGGCGGCCAAATTAGACACGACACATGAAACCTAAGTATTTATGCCACACGTCAATTTTCGTAAAAAAAAAAAAAAAAAAAAAAAAGAATAAGAGGCTTTTGGCAGTAAATAGAGAGAGGGAGGCCAGGAAAGGCGAATACGTACAACACACTGGGGTAGATTGGAGATGTCGGTGACCTCGGCGACAGCTAGGCCGGCACTAGCGACAAGTAGAATAACGGCCTTCATATCGACCAAGCGCGATCGCATGCGCCGTGGAAACCACGCCGTCAAAACTAAAGATGAATAAAGCGGAGAGATGGGCAAAGACGGGGGTAGAAAAAAGGGGGTCCCGTGAAAAGGATGGAAAATAAACAAGGTGCGGCTGGAAAAGCAATCTCTGTTCCGTTTCCAGCTGACATGCACGCTGCGTGTCTCTCCATCACACATCCCGTTATCGATCGTTGATGCGGCCCCCTTGCCCGTTTTAGCGCCAATCGGTCGTCATCAGTAACCCCAAAAAGCTGACCCCCCCCCCCTGCTTTCTACCAAGAATAGTCTCCTTCCGAGATGGCGACCAATCGTGGAACTCGTCCAGCCTAACCGCCGTCGATTGCCAAACTGTGTACACATGTTGGTGAGAGAGAGAATGTCGGGGCGGCGGCATGCGACCTAATTGTCCAACTCGTTGTATGTGAAAGGGGTAGATGATGCACTCCAAAGCTGTAGTCGCAGGCATCGACACAGGGTGAATGTTGCCGGCTCCAGCCGATATTTTAGCCTGGGGGATGCTTGTTAGCCAAGCATCACGCGATCGGCTCACTAGTATCGGGGCCAAACAAGTCAATCTCCCTTGTACAAAACGCCAACGACAGACAGGGGAAAAGATGTAGCGCTCGTCTCTGGTGCTCCCCCGCAGCGGCTATCTGGTTCGCCGCGAATGGCGCCTCCTTTGTTAACTCTCGGGATCTCTCCTTACTACGTTAGATGCGCGTCAGCCTGCAGATAGTGTGTGCTGCAGGTCAGCAAGCCTCCGGCGCCTAGACAAAGGAACAGGCAGTCAGCCACCTGCCCGTCCCGTCCGCTGCCTTGCGCCATTTCTAGATCCCACCATTGTGGCAGTCGCTGTATCAATACTCCGTTGTCCATATGAAACCAGGCTCTGGGCTCGGGATAATTGGCTGGCCCACCCATGATGCAGGCCTGTAGGATCATCTGCACGCCTCATGGTCATCTAATTGCTGCCTGATCGAGGCAAGGGTCGCTTGGTAGCAGGTTATTACTAGCTCAAAGCAGGATTCGCTGTCAACAGGATTCGCTGCGAATAAGATCGCTGTGTTATATGCCTCGGTGATATTGCATGCAGTTGGGGCAACGAGTAGAGTGCGTGGTTGTGGGGGCTATTAGGCGTCGGGTCATACGACCCGGCGGGCCGAATTGGCCGCACCGGCATGACGGTAGTCGCAGCAAGAAAGACTGCTTGGCTCATCAATGAATTCCAGAAAAAGATCTACTTTTTTGAATGGCCATTGTTTGATTATACGAATTCAATTAAACCTAGCTAGCAAGAGGGGGAGACTAGTACTCTTTAGCCAAACGTCTCATTTAGCCGCGGGCCATGCATGACTCGGAAATACAGCCTTGGCTGGAAAATTGCGCCGCAGTGGAGCCCCCACCCTCTCTATCTGGAGAGGAACCTGTCTCGCCTCGCCCCAGCCTTCAGCTGAACTCTGCGTCCTCGCCGAGTCTGTTGTTTGCTTCCTGAACAAGCAACCCAGCTTTTTTTTGGGACAATTTTTTGTCTAGATCATATACCCTTTTTCTTTTCTGTCCTCTCCTTGTACAATCACTGGCCTTTAGAGTTGCCCATTCTCGACTCGAAAAAAAACTCCATCGTCAGCCAATACTACATCACCGCTCGCTCGCCAGACCCCTTTCACCGACGCTTTCCAGCTCTGAACCGTGCAGAGACAGCGGTCGCGACAATCCAAAATTCGCGCTCCCACAACGACACCCAGGGTGTTTTTTTTTCTTCTTTTTTCTCACTTTTCTTTTTCCTATCCAACTTTACACAATGGATAGCATGCGCCTTCTC
This sequence comes from Samsoniella hepiali, assembly GCA_001455915.2. Classification (NCBI taxonomy): domain Eukaryota; kingdom Fungi; phylum Ascomycota; class Sordariomycetes; order Hypocreales; family Cordycipitaceae; genus Samsoniella; species Samsoniella hepiali. Next base: position 2,246,148 of record LNDK02000024.1, on the reverse strand, counting down.
GATCAACACATTGACAGGTCTCTGTGGCCCATTGACCCCGCCGAAGCCGCCCAGTACCAGTTCATTTGGGACCTGTCGCCGCCACACCTACGCAAAGGCCACGCAAAGGCTTCTGCCGACAGTTCACAGCGTAAATCTGGAGCGGGTGAGCAAAGCGCTCCCACCTCGCCGGAAAACACGCGGCAGACGCAGCAACAGCAACAGCAAGGGTGGGACGCGAGGCGAGGATCGGAGGATACGCTCGTCGGCGAGAGCCGGACCTCTCTGGATGAGAAGAAGCTGAAGGAAACGTAGCACAGGTGTGCTGTTTATTGTCCCTATTTGTTTGCAGCACTGGCGAGGCACTTGTTTCGTTCGTTTGCCATGTTTGTTCACGTGGCCGCTCAAACCCCGACGCCTCGGTTGTGGAATCTTTGCGCTTGGCCACGTTATCTCGATGGATGCCACGGCGGTATATCTATACATCTAAAACCCCTACGATACCCCTTTTTATAATCTACACTTTACGTCCAATGGAATGTCCTATGCACAATGTTATGCCACAACTCACGTTCAGTACACGATTCCTTCTCGTGTCTCCAAGATGAACACCGGGATAACAGTCACCCATGACATAAAACGTGTGTGATAACCGAGAAACTGTTTGTATAAATTTACATGATGTTACAAATATGCTGAATCCAACGGTCCAATGCTCCTCGAACAATATAGGGCCACCATGCCATGAGCCCTTGCCTTGCCCTCGATTACTTGCGCTTTCCAGCAGCCGCCTTCTTCCATCCACTCTCCCGCATCGAGCCACTGTCCTTGGGCGCGTAGCCCGAGAGCAGATCCGCAAACGCATCGCCCGTGCCCGACGCACCCGCCGTCGCAGACTCCGGGGCTGCAGCCTCACCACTACCCTCCTCACCCTCTGCCGCCGCCGCGTCAAAGCCGCGGCCGAAACGCTCGCGAAACGCCGCGAGACGGCCGGCCTCGTCGAGCTCGACGTTGCGCAGCGACCGCTCGCTCGGCTGCCACAGCAGCGCGTTGCGCGTGTCCTTGGCCGGCCGGTACAGCGGCTCGGGCGACGTGGTCCGCATCATGTACGTCGAGCCGTCCGAGAGGCGCACCATCTGCGTAAACTTGTAGGGCCGGCGCGGGCGCGCGATAAAGGTGGCGTGGCGCGCGTGCACCCGCAGCGAGCTCGTCGTGGTTTGTGTCGTGGTGGTCGTGGTGCTGGAAAGGAGGCACGAGGTGGTGCCGGCGCGCGTGGGCGCCAGGGCGAGGGGGAGTCTCGCCATGCCGGCTCTGACGAGTTTCTGTGGAGTGTGTATGTTGATTGAGAGGATTTGCCGGTCTGATTTCGTCAATTGGCGATAAGAAGAGGGCGTTGGTCTGATTCGTAGCGGTTTTTGATGTGCTGGATTGCCAAGTGAAGCCTGAGGTGGCTCCGCAAAATTTCCTGTCCTCCCAGCCCATGGTTATCGATAAGCGCCGACGACGACAAGACTTGGGAGCTAGCTCTGCACATGAAGACTACATGCATACCTCGGCGCATGGTAACTCGTGAAGCTGTTGCGTCGTTTTATGCTTTTCTACACTTAAATAAATCCTTCTCTTTCTGCTCCGTTCAATTTCACTCCTCCATTCCGCCGGTACTCCCCACAATGGGCAGTAACATCCCATGAAGCTCTTCACAGCAATGCGGCCTTTGTCGCACTCGTCCACCCGCATATCCCTAGCACAACCACGCGCAGATGTGTCGAGGCCTCGAATACGGCAGTGCTTGAGGCACTTTGGCATGATGCAGGTGGTGAGGCGGGTGCAGGACGGGCTCGGCGTGGCAATTGGCCTCTGCGATACGGTTACGGGGCGCCCGCTCTCGACGATACTGCCCAAGGAGCTCGCGCCGGTAATACAGACAGTAACCGGCCAAGGTTCTTCCACATGTACGGCCTTTACCCATTTTGAACGTCTTAAGTGCTGACTCTGTCTTGATAGATATACAAAGTCGCGGCTTCCGACCATCAGCATCACATCCTGCGCCCTGGCATGTCGCGCCGCCGACGCCTCCGACGACCGACCTCAAGGCCCCGAATCCGCCGCCCGAGCAGCTGCGCGCCGTCATGCGTCTGCTGTCGCAGTCCGTCGTCGTATGCACCGCGGCAGGGCCCGACAATATCCCGCGCGCCATGACCATGTCGTCGTTTACGTCACTGACGCTCAAGCCGACGCCCGTCATCACCTTTAACGTGGCGACGCCGAGCCGCACGCTCGACTCGATCGTGGCCAGCCGCGGGTTTAATATACATGTACTATCCGGCGACTCTGGTGGCGCGGCCGTGGCCGATCACTTTACGCGGGGCAACGTGGGCGCCGACGTCTTTGCGGGCCTGGAGGACGTGGTCCTGGAGCAGAGCGCGGACGTGCCGCCGTTGTTACGGGGCAAAGGCGTGGTGTACGTGCTTCGGTGCAGGCTGTTGGACGACGAGCCGTCAAAGGGGCTCATCAAGGTGCGGGACCATATGATTGTGGTGGCCGAGGTGGTGGAAATGATACCAGGCGTGGAGAGCAACGAGTTTGGGCTGGCGTATGCAGACCGCAAATACAGACAGGTGGGAAGTGTGATTTCCAATGACTAGACAGTGCATAAAATACGGCTGCATTGTATTATAGATGTACAGGAATGAAATGGCGTTGATTGGATGCTGTCGCCGGTTTTGAAACATGATGTCTGCACATTTGTGGTGCTACTCAGCTGTTGATCAGAAGCGCCTCAGAAGGGGCAGGATCCTAACTGCACGGTATTGCAGCTGCGATGAAACCATTTGCGTGCATATTATTTTTTACACCTCCCAGCAGGCCGTACTTGTGTCATCGCCATCTCAACTGGGCGATGTGGCTGTTGGTTAGTCCGTGGCATCGATAAGATAAAGACTTTTTTTTAATGGGGCCGTTTGGGGACCTTGGTGGTGGGCTGTCAGTGCCAGTGTGTGAGGTTGGCGAGAAGCTTCTAGACATGCGGGTGGTATGTGATGCATTGACGGATCACAAGGACAATGTGTGAAAGACAAACGGGAGTACGGATCCGTGTGAATCAATTGGGCACCAAAGAGGTGAGTAAGACGTGTGCGACCCAGCCGCATCGTCAGCCTTCCCCCGTTTTCGGCTGGCGGGACTTGGGGCTGAGTAGCTGCCTTGAACGTCTTGCAGTTTACAAGGACGTGGCCGACGCAGAGGCAGCAGCAGTGATGACGGCTGTTGTGGGATCACGTCCTTTGACACACGCCGCCACCAGATATCCGTTAAAAGCGGCTACTGTAGACCAGCCCGTACGGTAACCCCAAATTTCGACTGGTCAGCGCTCACACTGTTTGTCCACACAGGAGGGCCCTTGCGTAAGGCCCAGGGTGAATATCATGACCCAGAGGAACGCATTCGAGATGGTGTGTTTGTGAGTCGTATTTATTACGGGCGTGGCAAATTGTTTAGTTTTCATCCTGCGGTATCGCTCACCTTAAATTTCTCTGTGACGTGAGTTCTTGGCTGCCTGGTGTTGGTGTTTGCTCGGGTCTGGTGGCAGCGCTTCACAAGTTGGCCGCTTAAAGCGGCATCCCAACCACCCCCAACGACATCATGTCTGCCCGAATTCGAGGCACATTTGCGGTGAAGCTGCCTACCTTACCTGCCTACGAGTGATGGGAAGAACCCCGCTTCCTTTTCCCCGTCACAGGCTGCCACCAGGCCACCTTGTTGCTTGCCAGGCTGCCACAGGCGGCAGTGAATGGCCTTTTCTGCCTGCCAGTTGTTCCAGTTGGCAGCCAGCAGCTCCCCGCCTCCCCCACCGCCCCACCGCTGGCAGGGGCAAAAAAAACTTGTGCTCTGCCTGTTGCCAGCCAGCAGCCGGTGGTGGTGTGTCCCAGCCACTTAACCGCTGCAGCTACAGGGGGTTGAGCCCGTGGGATGGTGCTAGAAACGTCCCCTGCGGACCGGCTCCTTCTCGACCAATCACAGCCCCCCCGCCCGGTGGTTGCTGTGGAAAGGTACCGCCCGTTACTCCGTAGAATCTCATGGAAACTCTGGATAGTGGCGGGCAGGCCAAACGCAGCTGGCACAACCCTTTTTAGCTCGATCTTTTTCCTCTCCCGCCTCTTTTCTTCTCTCGGTTTTTTTCCTCTCCTCTCTTCATCAACTCTTTTTTCATACCAAATCTTCCCATTCACCTCTACGCCGAAAGTTCTTTGGACACTACCACGTCTAGAGCTTTGCATCTACCCTTTTCCTCTTCATTAAAAGCGTTCTAGGTGAGCTTCTACCCGACTGCGTTGTCGGCGACTGGTTGGAGAGGCGGCTCTTTTCTAGAGCCGGCAGGAGCTTGGAATGGCAGCTTCATGCAGCTACTAGCTCAAACGGTTCATGGCAGCGCTACGTCGATCCATTGATCAAGTTCATGCCCTTTGCGAAACCGCTCCTGCCCCGCCATCACCAGCGCCCGGCTCTCGCAAAATTCTCAACATCACCTCTGCACCGCGCTAACTTGTTCTCCAGAATCACAAACCCTTTGATACCCTTCACAATGTCTGAGACTTTCGAGTTCCAGGCTGAGATCTCTCAGCTTCTCTCCCTCATCATCAACACCGTCTACTCCAACAAGGAGATTTTCCTGAGAGAGCTTGTCTCCAACGCCTCCGATGCCCTCGACAAGGTCCGCTACAAGGCGCTCTCCGACCCTAGCCAGCTCGACTCTGGCAAGGATCTGCGCATCGACATTATCCCCAACAAGGAGGCCAAGACCCTTACCATCCGTGATACCGGTATTGGTATGACCAAGGCTGTATGTGCACTCCGGACTTCTTGCAATCAAAAACATGCTAATATTTTCTGCAGGACCTTGTCAACAACCTGGGAACGATTGCCCGCTCCGGCACCAAGCAGTTCATGGAGGCCCTCACCGCCGGTGCCGATGTTTCCATGATTGGTCAGTTCGGTGTTGGTTTCTACTCTGCCTACCTTGTCGCCGACCAGGTCCGCGTCATCTCCAAGCACAACGACGACGAGCAGTACGTCTGGGAGTCCTCTGCCGGCGGTACCTTCAACATTGTTGCCGATACCGAGGGCGAGCAGCTCGGTCGCGGTACTGCCATTGTCCTCCACCTCAAGGACGAGCAGGCTGACTACCTCAACGAGTCCAAGATCAAGGAGGTCATCAAGAAGCACTCCGAGTTCATCTCGTACCCCATCTATCTCCACGTCACCAAGGAGACCGAGAAGGAGGTCCCCGATGAGGACGCCGAGGTCGAGGAGGTTGACGATGACAAGAAGCCCAAGGTCGAGGAGGTCGACGATGAGGAGGAGGAGAAGAAGAAGAAGACCAAGACTATCAAGGAGACCAAGGTTGAGGAGGAGGAGCTCAACAAGCAGAAGCCCATCTGGACTCGCAACCCCCAGGACATCAACCAGGAGGAGTACGCTTCTTTCTACAAGTCGCTCTCCAACGACTGGGAGGACCACCTCGCTGTCAAGCACTTCTCCGTCGAGGGTCAGCTCGAGTTCCGCGCTATCCTCTTCGTCCCCAAGCGTGCTCCCTTTGACCTCTTCGAGACCAAGAAGACCAAGAACAACATCAAGCTCTACGTCCGCCGTGTCTTCATCACTGACGATGCTACTGAGCTCATTCCTGAGTGGCTCTCCTTCGTCAAGGGTGTTGTCGACTCTGAGGATCTTCCCCTCAACCTGTCTCGTGAGACCCTTCAGCAGAACAAGATCATGAAGGTCATCAAGAAGAACATTGTCAAGAAGTCTCTTGAGCTCTTCCAGGAGATTGCCGAGGACAAGGAGCAGTTCGACAAGTTCTACAGCGCCTTCTCCAAGAACCTGAAGCTTGGAATCCACGAGGACTCCCAGAACCGCACCATCCTCGCCAAGCTCCTCCGCTTCAACTCCACCAAGTCTGGTGATGAGCAGACCTCTCTCACCGACTACGTCACCCGCATGCCTGAGCACCAGCAGAACATGTACTACATCACTGGCGAGTCCATCAAGGCCGTCTCCAAGTCTCCCTTCCTCGACACTCTCAAGGAGAAGGGCTTCGAGGTGCTTTTCCTTGTTGACCCCATTGATGAGTACGCCATGACTCAGCTCAAGGAGTTTGAGGGCAAGAAGCTCGTTGACATCACCAAGGACTTCGAGCTTGAGGAGACTGAGGAGGAGAAGACTGCCCGTGAGGCTGAGGAGAAGGAGTTCGAGGAGCTCGCCAAGGCCCTCAAGAACGTTCTTGGTGAGAAGGTCGAGAAGGTTGTCGTCTCCCAGAAGCTCGGCCTCTCTCCCTGCGCCATCCGTACCGGCCAGTTCGGTTGGTCCGCCAACATGGAGCGTATCATGAAGGCCCAGGCTCTCCGTGACACCTCCATGTCCAGCTACATGTCGTCCAAGAAGACTTTCGAGATCTCCCCCAAGTCTCCCATCATCAAGGAGCTCAAGTCCAAGGTCGAGACTGACGGCGAGAACGACCGCACCGTCAAGTCCATCGTCCAGCTTCTCTTTGAGACCTCCCTGCTTGTCTCTGGCTTCACCATTGACGAGCCTGCCGGTTTCGCTGAGCGCATCCACAAGCTTGTCCAGCTTGGCCTCAACATTGAGGAGGATGACTCTGCCCCCGCTGAGGTTGTTGCCGATGCCGGCGCTCCTGCTGCCGCCGCTGGTGATAGCGCCATGGAGGAGGTCGACTAAATCATTCAAAAGCAGCAAAAAATCGGGATTCAGGACAAGAAAAGTTCTATGGAGTTTGATATGCTTTTGAACACACGGTTGGCTGTGTGAGCCTTTTGGCTTTTTTTACGAGTTTTATTTGTTTTGCAATGATGCCATAATTTCCTTTGCGCGCTCGTCGAGAACGGCGCGAGGGTGTATTCTAGCTGTCCATGATCATGAGTTAGACGAGGTAGATAGGAATGATTTTCTACACCATTAGATCCATGCAATGTGATGTCTTGCCCAGTAATAAAGCTGCTACCAAGAATATGGAGAATCCATGAATATGAAGAACCCATAAATATGGAGATGTACTAACATTGAGTGCTGCCAATGTTTTGGCATGTGCTTGTACTCACAAGATATGCAGTAGCTTACAGGAAATGAAGGAGTCGAGTAAATCAAGTAGTCGAATGAATCAAGTAGTCAAATAAATCAAGTCTAGAAATTGCGATGCCTGGGTATGTAAAGCTAGACGAACGATAGAGGCTATGTTCAATGTACAGATGGTGCAAGTATGTCTCTCGACGCCGCTACAGCAGCACATAAAGAGCACAAATCAAAGACAGCCCCATGATCATAGAGGACCAAAAGAAGACATTGTTGAGGGTCCTCCGCCCGCGCACCCACTTTGTGCGCTGGAGCACGACAATGGGCAGCTGGAGCATCTGGCAGATGAAGCCGTAGCCGCGCAACTTCTTGGTGATGCAGGCCATGACGATTTCGTGGCCGATGGCGGAGATGAAAAAGGTAATGGCGGTGGCGCCGCTGCGGCTGGTAAAGGGGCGCGAGGCCGAGTAGACGTGGCGGCGGAGAAAGGCGTGGACGGGGACGTTCCACTCGCGGGAAAAGGCCATCCAGTCGGTCGAGTTCCACCAGTCGGCGTAGAAGCGGCGGTCGGCGAAGCGGGTGATTTCGGCCATGGCGCCGAGGACGTACTCGAAGATGACGAGGAAGACGAGGAGGAAGGTGAGCATAAAGGGGAAGAGGAGCCAGGAGATGGTCTCGGCGAGGATGAGGAGCGTCTCGGAGGTGATGGTGGCGGCCGAGTTGTTGGTGGCGGCGAGGTGGAGGGCGGCGAGGCGGACCTCGGCGTCGGCGAGCACGGGTAAGATGAAGTCTTCGGAGGTGATGGTGAGGAGGAAGATGCAGCCAAAGACGGCAATGATTTTGGAGATGAGCGACGTCCAGTTGACGGTGGGCGCGCGCGGGTACTCGATTTCGTAGCAAAGCGTGGGGCAGAGCAGGTAGTCAAAGTAGTTGGCCCAGGTCAGGTTGCGCGGGTAGGTGACGTGCCCCATGGGCGAGGTGAGCTCGCGCGCGAGGGCGTCGCGGAGGAGCTCAATCTCGTCGTCCGAGTCGCACTCGTGGCTGGTGCTTTCCTCCCTGGCCGCCTCCGGCTTGGGAGGCGCCGACTTGGACTTGCTGCGGCCGGTGGGCGACGTCGGCTGCTTCTGCTCCTCGGCGTTCTGGTGGTGCAGGTGAATGTCCTCCGGGCCGCCGTCCAGGTCGACGGCGAGGCCAGCCTTGCTAGTCCGGCGGTTCGCGTCGGCGACGGGGTAAATGTACGGCGGGGAGCGGTCCTTTGTGCCGCGGGCTGTAGGGGCGTCGAGGCGGCGGAGGCGCTTCTCCGTCTCGGCGAGGTGGCCGTTGTAAAAGGCGTAGGAATGCATCTTCATGAGCAGCACCATGGTGTGTAGCAGCAGAAAGACCTGCGACGTCCACGTCCACTCGAGCCAAAAGGGCACCGCGACCCAGACACCAAGCCAGACGAGCTGGTACAGGCTCTGTAGCACGCGGCCGCCTTTCGCCCACGTCCAGAAGCCGTCCTGCGGCGCGGCGCGGAAGCGGCGGTGCAGCGGCAGGGAGATGGCCGTGGTGGCGACCATGAGAAAGTCGGCGACGGCGAGGTGCCACAGCTTGACGGTGAAGAGGGACCAGATCTGAAAGGTGAAGGGGTAGCCCGTGTCCTTCATGTGCCGCAGCATCGTCGTGAGGCCCATGATGGCGAGGCCGATCCAGAAGAGGTTGAAGAAGCCGTGAAAGTCGCGGTGGTCCGAGTCCGGGTCCAGATGGGACAGGCGCGAGGCAAAGTCGGTCGTGGGAAAGATGCGGCGCCGGTGCTGCTCGGCGCGCAGCGTCTTTCGCGCAGACGAGATGGACTTGGTCGATGGGGGGGCATTCTCAGCTATGGGTGTCGAGCGGCCACTGGAGAAGACACGGGTCTGTTAGCATGGACTATGCCAGAAAGGGGGAGACTGGGCGGGGGAAGGGACGCACCTCGTGGCGACGCTCGCGATGCTGTCGGGGATGCTGAGGCTGCTGTCGGCGGCAAGCTCGTGCTTGAGGAGCGCGTGGGCGGCGGCGGCGGCCTTGCGCGGGCGCGGCCGTACAAGGTCTGCGTCGCCGTTGCTGGCGACGTCTATCGCCGTGGTAGCCATGACGGCTTCGTTTCAGGCGTGTTTGTAGGTGCCAGAGTCCGAGTTTTTTGCTGACGTGGGTTCGTGGTGTCTCCTAGGCACTCCTTTTAAAGTGGACAAGGGCCAAGTGGCGAGTCGTGCGGCCAAGACACACACGGTCTGTGAAATTGAGACGGGAAGCTTTCGTGAAAAGATGTGTTATATGGTTGATGGAAAGGCCAGAGATATCCAAAGGTGAGCGGAAAGAAAAAGGAAGAGTAAAAAGACGCTTGGTGAGGGCCCAGCTTTTGAGGTTCAAGTCAAGCTTCCCGGAGCTCCGTTTGCTGCCAGCCGCTGAGCCAATCGTACGCCCCCGATCGATCCGGTCCCACGAGCCGAAGCTTCCAGGTTGAATATGAGCAGGTGACAATCTGTCCAGTTCTCCGTCGGATTTTCCGGAGTATTCTGTCCTTTTTTCTTCGGCAGGCGTGGATGAAAGAACTAGGAACAAGGACAAGTGGCGGGGTGGTCAACTTGTTTCATATAGCCGCGGACAGTGACCCGGGTCTGCGTAATCGACACGAAAAGGCCAAGACTTGCCCGATCCATTGTCTCTCAGCCCCTTGTACAGCGCATCAAAGTCCAGCTAGCGGGAACAAGCGAAAAAAGGAATTATCCCGGGCTAAGCAAGGCTGAGTTGAACACGGTGGACAGCTTGTCGACAAGTGACGTAAGGCGGCACTCAGCGCCCTCAACATTTTTTTGGCAGGTGGTGGTGGCACTAAGCCTGGTAACGTCATCCTTCGATCCGCGCCCACCGGTCGATGCGGTGCATCACCGTCCTCCGTCGGGGCCGGCCTTGCATGTCGGAGACACGGGGAGAGAGAAGAAGATGGGCGTTGGCACGTTGTTCTGACTTTTCGATGCTGGATGTATAAGAAAAAAGAGGGTTGGATCGTCGCCCGGGACTGGTGTAGCCGCATGGCCTGATGTTCACGTTGAAGGGACCTACCCTGCACAACGGTTATTGCAGCGCCTCAGATCCACCTGCAAGCCATCAGACGCTCCGCACCCGAAACTCTAATTCTTTTTTTCTGCGTGGTCAAATTCCCAATATTAAAATTGATTATGGCATGCATGCACCTGAGAGCGCTACATGTGTCCAAGGCGGCGCTGGGAGCACGGCATGAGCCGCCGGCAAGCTACACGACAACGATCGTAACCAAGGCTTGATTGGGCGCGAGGGATTAGCGGACATCAACGCATAGAATATAGGGCACTGAACGATACATGAAAAACAAAGGGTAATTATGATTTTGTCTAGCTTTTTCTACTTGCATTGTTTGAGGAAAGGGTAGCACTCATTGGGCTGGGTATCAATTGCGGCCACTTCACGAGCCAGGACACCTAGCCCCTCGGGCAAGTAGAACCACAATGACGGGTCATAGTAGTAGGACGGCTTCCTGCAATGTGAAATGCTTTTGTACAAGTCGACTTCTTTCTCGATATAGCCGAGCTTGACACACGCTTCTTTCTTTATAGGCTACAAGACGTTCCACTGAGAAGATTTTGGGGTCCAACGAGAAGAGCAGACCTCTAGCTTAAGACTAGCCAATTTGATGGGTGAGGATGAGATGGATTAACAGATCATATATCTATTTCCGAATATATGAAAACATTTAGAGTAGACATTTAAATATAGTGTTGCTCTATCTTATCCCAAGGTCCCTGTCGATTCAATGTGGGGCCGATCTGTCGTGGGGCAAAAAAGTTTCCAAAAAGTTGCTGGCGCATTTTGACGACTCTGCCGCTGCCACTTCTTTTTCCTCTCTCGACTCTCTTACCTGTTCATCTTTCTTAGAAATCGCCCCAAACAACACATACAAGATGCCTTCTGTCAAGAACCCCAACGGCCCTTCCAAAAACCGCATGGCCGCCCGCGCCGCCAAGGCCCGCAAGACGAGCCAGAAGCGCTCCGAGGAGGGCAAGCACCGCATCGCCAAAATCGACGTGCAGCGCGGCGCCCGCCCGGGCCTGCTGCCCAACAGCGGTCCCAAGGCCAAGATCAGCTCCAAGAAGGCGCGCAAGCTGCAGAAGAAGCTGGGCTACGCGATGAAGCGCAAGATGGAGGCCAGCGGCGAGGCCGTCATGACTGGTACGTTGGAACTGGCGTCGCTCGTTATGGTGTGAAGAGGTAACTGACTAGAGTGTTTGCAGATGCCACGGAAGGCGGAGAGGAAGTGCGACAAGGCCCGGACGAGACGGAGATGGACGGCATCCAGTAAAGGACGAGAGGGCGAGAGAGCGAATGACGGACGACCGAGATACGAAATTTTCTTTTTTTGCACGAGTTTTGAACAAATACATGCAGGGAACGGCGTTTGGCGGCTATAAAAACAGAAGAATTATTTGTGCTTTTATGATGACGAGGCTAAAATACAGATGGCGAGACTGATATACAGACTGACGAGACTAAAAATACCCTACCATACACAAGAAGAAAAACCAATTTGCGCCTGCCCCAAAACAAAATCAGTGTGTCTTAGGAACGCCCCAGAAACCGAAACATACTGCTGAGGCGCTGCCAGACCATCTGACGCCTCGTATCGAGAATAGACTCCGTGCTGTGCGGGCGCGCCGCCCCTTCATAACCATAGTGTTCATGCAGAACCTCACACGAGCCTGCCGAGGTCCCCTCTGGATCATGCACCGTGCTGAGCGAGCGTCGGTCACGACTAGTCTCCTGAAATAATGTCCCTAGAGAGTCTTCTGAGCCTGACCAGTCCCAGTCGGGGAAATGGCCCGCGTCTCTTTGGCTGCTGGTCGCTGCACCGTCTTGCACGCTGTCGCGGGCGGCCGCGGTGGTCGTGACGGGCAGGGACTGAGGCGCTGTGGATGTGTATGCAGGCGGTTGCTCATAGGGAAGGAAAAGCGAGTATGGCGGCGGCGGATCGATATCGCCAAGCCTGTTGCACATTCCTCTGAGGACCTCTAGATGGCGCTCATGTCGCGAGATTGCCGTTTGGATCTCGCGTCTGAGCGCTGGCGCGTAGGCTTCGAGACCGGAGTCGCTGCTGCGATGGCTGGGGCCAGGTGAAGCGGCTCTGGTCTCTCCGTGTTCCTGTAGTGTGAACCTGAGATGGGACTCTTGGGTCATCTTGTTGGTCTGTTCCTGTAGCGAATGCTGGCACAGAGCTCCGCGGTGAAGGGCATGGTGCGAGTTGCATATTAAATAGTACGTCCGGCTCCCTTTGATCTTTCGCATTTTGCAATGGCAAATATTCAAAATACTAGAGCTGCGCAGCTTTGATGGGCAGCAAATCTTGCTCTTTGGATGTGTGCTTGTGCCACAATGTTGGATGCCAAGTTGGCCGCCCGTTCGCAACCCAGCGCCCATGCAAACGACGTCGTGGCCGCACCAAGGCTTTGGCATGTCGCGCTGCGGTTTCGGATGCGCAGCATTGCTACTAAAACTTTCAACACCGTGGTTCGCACGCCCGTTTTTCCGCCTTTTTTTGTCCCGCGCACTTCTCAGCCTCTGCCACCGACCGCAGTGCAGCCAACGTCGCACAACAGAACGGGAACGAGCATCGTCTTTATGCACGCATATAAAAGGGGTCTTTTCGACTCCGCCCTTTGTCCTCTAGACTTCTTTTCGCCCTCACACCGCCACTAGCAACTCTGTATGTTTGACGATTCTAGCTCTTCAACTAGACATGCCCACCGCATTCGACGCCTTCCACTGGCTGCCAGAGGAGAATCCAGCCAATATTGTCGAGATATCCAGCGATGACGACGATGCTGTGCATCAACCGGCTCTCCCGTACCCACATAATGCAGAGAAGACTCCAAAAGGTAGTTGTCGGGTTACGATGAAGGAACGGGCCTTGGCTAATCACGAGCATAGTCACCGAGCCGAGTGCAGAGGCCAAGGCCGCTTCTGCTGCGTTTCGAAAGGCCATCAGTACGAGCGTACCCATTTACTTTGCCGATCACACGGCGCGACAGAAAGTACGCGGAGCGGCAATCAGGATGCTGGAGATTGGGCTGAGCTCAGGAATCGCTTTGAGCGCTATATTCATAGACAACAATTGTCTACCGACATGGGCAGGTCGTGAGTGGGACCCAGAGGTGCAGTCGTTGCATCAGGTCATCCAGTCGCGGCTCATGGAGTGCCAGGACGCCCAGGAACTCGGATCTAGCCTACGTGGGGTCATTGTCCAACTGGGAAACGAGCGCCTCCGAGAAGCCATCAGGCTCGGTTTGGAGCTCGAGGACGTCACGATTGGCCACGATTTGCTGCCAACCTGGCAAGGCCGGGACGGCCACGACGTTGTTGATGACGATGCCACCATCATGGGGGCGGAAAGCAGCGGCAACAGTAACAACGCGGGTGCGGACAGCGTTGCGGACAGCGTTGCAGACGAGTCTCTCGGTGCTGCTACAGTGCTTGAGCGTCAGCCTCCAAGTGCATGGAGCTCAGACACGGAGTCAGAAGAAGAACCCGAGACCGAATCCACGTCCGATTATGATGACGAGATTAGCCTCTTTAACTTTGTCAACCAGTATCCCATTGTCGAGGAAGCGGATGTCAATGCGCCGCTGAGCAACGTTGTCCACGGCGTCGACATCTTTGGCTCCTCCCACGACGGATGCCCCGTCGACTTTGGCGTGTACCTCGCCCAGGGCGACGACAGGGACATTGAGCAGCTGCCCGAAGTCGAGCTGGCGATTGACGAGGACGCGTTTGCGCAGCACTACCACCTGGCCGACGTGATTGATATTGAGCTCGTCGATGGTGCTGAGATTTACTGGGTCGCGCCGTCGCGGGACGACGAAGCAGATCAGGACGTGGATGCAATGGAGGTGCCGGAATACACCATGGAGTCGACCGAGGAAGAGGAAGAGGAGGCGCACAACGAGCCGGTGACACCACCGAGCGCGGCCGAGGTTGAAGTTCAGACGGACTGGATTGTCATCTAGATTGAAGCAAAAGACAGGGATGGATGTACGCCCGATGGACGGCGTCACTTTTGCTCTATGTTCGTGGCGGGAGGAACCATGACATTGAAGCAACGGAGAAAGAGACCCAGGCGCATAAATATTGTTATTAATACAGACACGACTTATGAGTTCAATGAAGTTTATTTTAATCAAGATCGGCCTATATAGAGATTGCACAGCATGGCAATCGTGGGCGTCACGAGTGGTGGCACTACTATGGAGGCATCCTCACCGCAGACGCCTCTTAGCACCCGGGCATCTTCAAAGCCTCTGGTCAACATTTCCCTCCTTTTCTTAAGCAACACTTGATATCCACATCCATTACGCCCTCTTATCGCAACCATTCAGCCATGCCGCAATGGCACCAGTGCTTGGATCTGCGGCGACATAGTCCGTCCGCCCACTGCCTGGATGCTGTCTCGTCCCCGTCAGCTGCGCGAAGCGAATGTTGGCGCCCGACGTGCCCACGCCGTCTTTCACTACGCCGATGTGACGCCATGCCGGCAGCTGCGGGTACATGTTGAGCCAGACCTGCACCTGTCCGTCGAGCGGTCGCGTCCAGACGTAGTCGGCCTTGCCATCGCTTTTACGAGTAAAAACCTGTCAGCAATGGCAGCACTTGGGATGGGATGTGACTTACCCGTTGATGTCGTAGAAACTAATCTCTTCAGGACGCTGGCCGATTCCGGAAGCGTCCGCCTGAGGAAGCGCTGAGAATCGATTGTTCGGACCCGTGTCGGGGCCGTACATGTTGCGATAGATGGTCGTCTTGCCAGTCTTTGAGAGGTAAATGTAGTCGTCGCGCTACATTGCCAAGTTAGATGGGTCACACCAATAGTAAATATGATGAGTATAATGGCGAAGGACGTACCCCATCTCCGTCAATGTCGGCAATGCGGACATTCTTGCCCGGGCCAAGGCCACTGGCAATCTGGCCGACGGGCTTGTACAAGTAGCCGCCGTATTGGCTCTCGCCTTGGCCGCCTGGAACAAACAAATAGGCTGTCAGCGCCCCGGTATCGGGATGAAGGACCAAGTAATCGTCGTATCCGTCACTACACCACCGTCAGTGCTGGCCAGAAATTATGTTGGTAGATAGACGGTTTGTACCCGTCAATGTCGCCAAACCGAACCTGGCTTCCTGGCGCCGCGCCAGCAGCGATTGGATGCCCATTGTTCAATGCACTCCATGAGCCGCCCTGGTTGGAACTAGTTTCAACTTGTAAGCTGCATCTGTGCGTATGTGGAGGGTTGAGTGCCTTACTAGACAATCGGCGCTCCGTTCTTTGGGTCAACCCATACGTAGTCCTTGCCCTGCATCGCTCCGTGTTAGTAGAGTGGGGGGTTTGAGTGCACCACTTTTGGTACTGCATTCTATAACATGCCTGGCTTGCAGCAATATCGGCGAACCGTAGTCCGTCAATGGCCATGCTGTCGTTGGTGGTACCGCGGTTGTACCAGACGGAGAGCGAGCCGTGGTCACCGATGAAGACGTAGTCATCCTTGCCATCTCTATAAAATAAAGTTTAATCTTGAATGTTCTGACGGAAGACATTGTATAAGTACCTACCCATCCATATCGGCCAATCGAATTGTATTGGGCGTATGACCGAAGCCATCACAGATGGACTTGGCACCGCCTTGGTCAATATAGAGAGGCACACCCTCGCTGTTGGTACGCTGGTTCAAGAAACCAGAGAGACTCCCATCGTCATCCAAGAGGAGATAGTCTACAATAAAGTCAGCAAAAGTCATGAATACCAGTCTATTCTCGAGTCATACCGTCGCGCCCGTCGCCATTCATCTAAGAAACCCTAGTGTCAGTAACATTGTCTTTCGAAATGGGACGCCACCCGCCAGGCAAGCAAGCAAACAGCCTACATCAGCAAAGACGAGCTTTGAAAAGTCGTCCAGTCCGACGCCGGTCGCGATGCCCTTTTGGTTGTGGAAAACGACGCCTGTCCCGCCTACGGAGCCGACATTGAGCCAGTGGACAAGCGAGCCGCCCTGGCCAATATACACGTAGTCAGCGCGGCCGTCGCCGTTGATGTCGGGGAACCGCAGCGTCGCGAGGTTGGCGTGCGACACGCCCGAGGCGATGACGCCGCCGTCGACAAACTTCCAGCCGTTGGCCCAGTTGTCGTCGGGGCCGTAGTTCCAAAAGACGCGGACGGCGCCGTTTCTCGGGTTGACGACGAGGTAGTCGTCCATCTAGAACGTTGTTAGTCAAAGGCTATTTCGTAAATGGGTGGTAGGGGGGTTCTTACACCATCGCCGTTCATGTCCTGCAAAGATAGATTAGCTACAAGGTCTGGGTTTACGACTTTTGGGGCCATACGGCAAGATAAACTGTCTGTCCGCGACCGGCGCCGCTGCCGATGATGCTGTTGTTGCTACCAGCGGGCCTCCATGGTCGAGGAAGGTTGTTGAGCCAGCACCTGATTTCGCCCGTATTTGGATCAATCCAGACATAGTCTGTACAATGCTTTGTTAGTAACCCCACTGTATAAAAGTAGCAACCGATTTGCTACTTGCCTGCTTTGCCGTCGCCATTCATGTCGTGCAGTCTGCAAGTACCCCTTTGTATTAGTCTAGCAACCTGGGGTTCATATTACACAGTCGTAAAAGGAAAACTCACCGGACATGTGCATTGTCCAAACCGAGACCAGAAGCAACTTCACCTACCTCCTGCCACTTTTTGTGAAATTGCCAGTCGCCGTTCTGACCAAGGCCTTCCGCAATCTTTCCCGTGGCTTTCCAACTCGGATTCGACTTGCATGCTGCCGGACCGCCGCCGACTGCCCAGTCTCGAACGTCACGGTAGCTTCCATCCGGCCTAGTATCCATTGGACTCTGTCCAAAATCCGGCGGGGGGATGTTCTCGTCAATACCGCCGTTCAAGCTCGGATCGTCCAGGCCCAGCCGATGGGGGTCCTCGCCAACAGGAGCCTGGAGCCAGCCGCTGGGAATCTGCGTCATAAAGTCGTACCAGTAGTCGCCCATGCTCTTGTACCCGGGGTTGGTGGGGTGGATGCAGTCACGAAGAATCTCTTTGCCGTAGCGCGGAACAAAAGTAGTAAAGTCGACTGCAAGGACGTGGTGGCCGGCGGCCTTGCGCTTCTGGACCGCATTGGGGATCAGCTTCTGGAACATCTGCGTCCGCGGCTCTTGTGCTGGGTCGCATGTGTCGATGATCATGGCGACTAAAATAGTCGCGTCGGGGCATTTGCTGATAATTCTGTCAATGAGGTTGCCGAGTCGATCGGCGGCTTGCGCTGGATCGTTGCCTTCGGTGGAGATGGACGGATTGGGATTCATGTCATTCGTGCCGGCGGCCACCAGGACAACATTCGGTCGCTGGTCAAGCGAGGCATCCATATGGTCTGCTATAAATTGAATCGTCTTACCACTCCATGCTGCCTTTTTTGTTTTCCCACTCCAACGTTAGCTGTGCTCTGCCCCAGCTCACTGAGAGCATGGTGAGACGACTTACAAAGTATCCGTCCTCCATGGTGCCAAATGTTTCCGTCCCAGCAAACATAACTTTGTTCCCTGGGGCTGCATATTAATAAACTTGGTCATGAATTTTTGCCAAAGGGTGTTTCCAAGTGTAGGACGGTACCGGATAAGTCATCTCGTAATTGACGTCGGTAGCCATCGCCGTCGCCGCCAATGTTACTCCCAAAGCCAACTGTAATGGAATCTCCCACAGGCAGGATACGTAGGTCAAGGCCGTTTGCGATTTTTTTGTCCCGCGGGCGTGCTCTTGAATTGCAGAATGGTATCGCCGTCGGCCGCGGAGGCGGGGAGCGCCAGCGATGCTGGGAGAACGGCGGTGGCCGCAGCCCAGTGCAGGCGCATGGTGTATATTTGAATTTGGGCCAAAAAAAAAAAAAAAAAGAAATAGAGTGGCAGACAAATTTCCTAGGAGGGCTGTAGAAGTGACTCTTGTACAAATCTCCTGCAAGTCTCACCCTGCGCAGGGTTGCCTACATCAGGCAGACTTGGGCAGCGCCGTCTATAACTACATCGTGATGGCATGGAGCACAGGCAGCCAGACTGCAGCCCCAAATCCTACACATCGTAGGGTTGCAACTGAAACGGCAGACAATGCGGCACTAAGAGCACTAAGAGCATTGCTCTCAAGCTAGCAGGTAAACTAGATCGTTTAGGCTCACTCTGGAGGCCGGCCGAGTGCCAATATCTGTCTAGTGTCGGAAAGATTCTGCTTGCATGGGCAAGCGTAGGAAGAATTTGATATGCACATTTCGTAAAATGGCAGCATATTGGGAGCGAGTGGCGAGGCTGTGGGAGTGAACCTTAGCCCGATGTTACACTAGACTGCATGGCACCTTTGTCCGGCTCCTGGGTCCGCAGCTGGCCTGCCCATTGCGAGTAGGAGTTGACATGTATGCTGACGCTAGGCCGGGAATTTTAGCCGGCTGTAGCAAGAGGTTCTCGCAGATTAACGAGATGGCCTGTTCCCAGCGCAGCGTCTAGGAATGGCAAAGTGGTGTGCAGTCTCACATGGCAAGGGGATTCACATGATTCACAGGGGCGGTTGAAGTGCAAGACTGGTAGGACAACATGCTTACCCATTTCTAAGAAAGATTGTATCAAGAACAACAAGTTAAAAAAAAAGTATTGTGTCCCTTTCATGGCGACCGCGTCGCATATTCTCGTCGCGCCCCATTTTTGGCCTTGCACCTGCAGCTTCTCTAACGCATCGATCGATCGTGACTGACAATCGCCCAAAAACAAAAGAAAGAGCTTTCTCAGGAGCTGTCTTGCGACCGAATCTCGTTGATATACTCAATAGTCGCACCGACGAGAGCTTTTCTCTCTGCACATCGATCGTCTCGGCCTCGGAAGCTGTGCCGAACGCCGCAACGTACCCCCTTCAGCCCCGGATAGAATATCGCAAGCGCGCTGAAGATTTCTTCAAGCGCCTCGTGCTGCTTCGGTTCGGTTTCATTCATCTCCTCGATCTGAGAGCGAAGCGATACAGCCCTGTCTTCAGTGGAACGATCTCCGGTTGTCGTCGTCTCTTGTGGCGGCTGATACTTGCTGGTGCGGCCAAGAATGGCATCCTGCAATTTCACATGTTCCGAGGGAGGCTGTCTCGGCGTATTGTCCAAGAGATGGCCGTACCTACCATAGATGCTCCGGAACCAAGGGTACGACATCATGGTTTTTCGGCCAAACAGTGCTTGCAATATGATGGCATCAAGAGGAAATGCCATGAAGCCATTAAGCTTATCTTCCAGAAGGTTCTCGCGCTCGTATAAGCTCTCCACAGTAAACCGAAAAGCTTTTTGCCCCCGCAGCCGTCCATAATCACGTTTCTCGTCTTCGCTGAGAGCAGGCGTCAAGGTTGTCTCTACATAATTGGAGGCGAAATCGTTGAGAAGGTCAAGCTCAGACTGTTGTGGAGGCATATTTCACAGTGGCAGTTGGCTTTTTCGATGAATTAAATAAAAAAAGTAAAGTTTAATAGTTGAGCGTGAAATGTTTCGCGAGAAAATAGATGATGCAGAGGTTGAATTTATAAGTGCAGGAGGGGGGGGGTGTGAGAGAAACGGCTGTGCGAACGGGAAAGTAAAACACACACCGACCATGTTTTGTACAGCCTTGCCGCGCGCGAATTTGTTTGCATGTTTGTGTACAGTAAAGCAATGAAGTGTGTGAGTTGACCGAATAAGATAACTGAATCATGGACTTCCTAACGGCGGTGCAACGCGATGGTGACCAGCAAACGGACCATGCTCTTCACAGTTTTGCCGCCCGCGAGAATGTGCTTGTACTACCTATGATGGGCGAGCTTTGCAGCCCTGGCTGGTACCTGCTAAGGGGGTGTCTGCTAGCAACGGCCTTTTTACCAAAATTGAGGCATAAACTACCCGGCTTAAACAAGGATTAAACTTGGCGGCAAAACACTACCTGACATGGGTACAAAACATTCGCCTCGCACCCAGTATGTTTGTATGCAGTGAAGCGATAAAGGGTCTGAATTAACCTAGTAAGCCCCTGTCGCTGAATCATAGACTTCTAACGGCGCCGCCTTTTCAATAACCCACAGGTGGCTGGCCGGTCTAGTATTCGCTCTCCATTTTCAAGCTGTTGCACACAGTATCTGACCAAATATGGGCTTAGATGATCAATCCCTTTGTCTGCTTCCCCTGCTCCTCCTCAATCTTTCTAACATTGATGTTCTTCCACGAAAAGACGCAGAGAAGACAAAGAGGCATAAACGCAGCACCGACAATTACCATGAGACGCATGACGTGAGAGTACGCTCCAACAACAGCGTCGCGCTCCGGAGTGCCGTCAGCAAACGACATTTGTATCCTAATGTCACCAAAGATCGTGGTCGCGTTGGCTTTCATCGCCTCGGGCAAACGCTGCGTGAGCTGATCGGGAATCATGTTGTTCCACATGGCACCAGCAATGGCAATGCCAATAGAAGCTCCCACGCCTCCAAACAGACCGCCGATGGCGTTGACGGCCGCAATGTACTGGTGCGTGACGGGAGCCATGATGGCCAGCGCGCTGCATGCACTGAAGATTTCACTTCCCAGGCCGACGAGGAATTGAGTAAAGACAAGCATGCCGACAGGGGCGTTGGGGCTGCGGAAGGGGATCAAAAGGGCGGTGCCGAGAAGCATGATGGGCACACCCGCGTAGGCAGTCCATTTGAAGTCGCCGGTGTAGCTGATGAGGAAACCGACGAGGGGCGCGAAGAACGCTGCCGTCAGCATAAAAGTGTTGAGGATGTAACCAGCCGTATCGATTTCCTGCCTGTGCACGACCTGGAGGTACGAGTTGAAGTAGGTGTTCCAGCAAAAGGTGGACAAGTACATGAGGCCGACCAGCAGACTGGAGCCAATGATAGTTCCTTGCTTAAGGTAGTGGAAAGGCAAAAACTGCTTGGGCGCAAACTTGGCCTCCCAGATGTAGAAGACGGGAAACAAAACGACACCGAGGACGAGCATGGCAATGATGTATGGAGTTGCCCATTTCTGCGGCGCGCGGCTGGCCAAGCTAAAGGGCAGCAGGAGGAAGGAGAGCGCAAAGATGAGGACAAAGATGCCGATGATGTCAAATTCCATGGTGTAGAATTTGATCGACTGCAGCGTGCTGCGACCAGAGGCCGGGCGCTTCTGAATGATGCCCTGCTTGGTCGCCTTGCGGAACATGGACGCCATGAGGGCGAGCGCGGGTATGCAGCTGGCAATCAGGATAATGGTAAAGGCGCCAAACGCCCAGCGAAAGTTGACCTGCTCGTAGAAGAGCTTGCCGAGCGCGGGTCCCGCAAAGGCGGTGGCGATGCGCGGGGTGTTGCTGAAGCCGATGAAGATCATGCGGTTCTTGAGGCTCGTCATGTCGGCAATGATGACGCCAATGACGTAGCGGATGCCCAGGTGGCCGGTCCAGTAGAGCGTGTGCGCGGCGACGTAGGTCTCGACGTTTTGGGACACGGCCTTCATGATCATGCCGATGACGCAGACGGCGAGCATGAAGATGAAGCCCTCGACGCGGCCCCAGATGTCGATGATCTTGGCGAGGGCGAGCGGCGTGCACGCGCCGATGATGGTGGACAGGATGCCGCCAATGTTGAGCAGGCCGTGCGACTGGAACATGGAGGTGATGTAGGGGCTCAGGGCGTAGTCGAGGGCATTCTGGAGATAGTCGACGAAAGAGATCAGGTAGAGCCTATACATGGAGGTTAGCTCGCGTGCTCAAAGACTAGCTTGCGCTCATCGCCAAAGATCAAGTCTTACAGTGCAAACATGCTCCAGAGCGTCTTCTTGGTCCAGATGGTCGTGATGGCACGGACACGGCGCACACCCTCTTGCATATCATCTGAATCTGAATCTGTGCCATTCTTGGAGTCGGGGTCGACAGTCACTCTCGCTCCCTTTTCCGCGTCGTGCTTGTAAGCAGAAACAGTCTCAGGCTGAGCCTGCTGCTGCTTGTCTTCCGCAATAGCCGCCATTGCTTCAGTCCAGTGATAATTCCAAGTGAAAAGGTCTCGGAGAATTATTCAGAAAACGGAAGCGAAGCCAAAAGAGAACCGCGAAGCTTGCATGCGAGATGGGCTTTCTCAGACGCGGGGCGGGCGACACTAAATGTACATCTCAGCCCCTGGGCTGTCCATGTGGGAATCGCCTCAGACAGGAGGCGAAAAAAAAAGACTGATGAGAAAAATTTGCTGTTGAACTGATCCTTGCCGCATTCGATGAGAATAGAGCAGCCTCAGCTGGGTAATATTGCCAAGCTTTCGTCTTGGCAAATACCCAGGATCAGATAACGGGTCGGGTTGCTAGTTTGGGTAGAACCCCATGGAGAGGGTCCGGTTTGAGCCGAACCTTGTTTTAACTTTAATTTTACAGGTCGAGCAAGTTCATGCCTTGGTTCGTCTCGTGGCGTCTCGCTCGGCAAGGACCCTGGTGGTTCCAACAATGCGCTTCCTACCGAGATCGCTCACGTCAAGTTCCCGCGTTGAGGTACCTTGGATTACCATTTCGCCTCTGTACTCGGACAAAAGGCTACAGCCTCGAATTTAGCATGCATATTAAGTGGTCCAGCGGCCCCCAGCACTTCATCTCGGCCGTTTTTTATAGCAGAGTTTCCTGCCAATTAAAACCTGCTCCATGTAGCAGCGGATCCGCTTCGCACAGGGGGAGTGGGCAGGAACGACTAGTTACAGGCTATGTCTTTATTGCATGGAGCAGGTGACATGCTGGATTTGTTAGTGGTGAGGCTGTGGAAGGCCAAGAGTCTAGATGGTCCGACCCAGGGCTTGGCACGAGTCACGCGCGATTGATAAGATGGGTTTGATTAGATTGAGCTCGACCCTGAACTACTGAACTTGGTGGTGACTTGATGCAGCGCTAAACGCGCAGACTTGAAAGATGAGAGTTACTCAGTAGCAAATATAGAATACGGGGTTATTATAGCGACGAGAGTAGAATTTGCCCCAGTTGCATATAAGATGATGAGACGTGGTCTTGCGCGCAACTATGTACGATTGGGGCTAGCCGATAGATACAATATCCAAAAACTAAAATCACCTCGAGCAATTACCTTGCTATTCTCTGAAATGAATACAGAGCGATATCGGAACTGATGGGCTAGTGGAAGGGAGAACGCGAAAAGCCGCGGCTGGGACAAAAGCCGCCCGAAGGTTCTCACACCTGATTGTTACCCGCCCGCCTACGCGGACATGAGGTTGCAAAACTGTGCTATATCTTCAAGTCGTATTACACGGCGGCGCATATTGATATTGTACCCACTCCCATATGAGACATGCATGGAAATGAAAGTCAGGCAAAGAACATTCGTTCACGTTGGGGCGGATCGGTATACGGTAGTGGAATCCCCTCTCGTTTGACGGCAGTTGGGAGGTCAAAATAAGAAGTGACTGCTTGATTCTGCAAAATGTGATAGAGTGTCCTTCAGAAAGGATTTATTCTTTTAAGAAGCATTTCAAAACACTAACAGGAATACTGATCCGACCGTATAAGCAGTTGGGGTATCGCGAGAATACAGAAGCATCGCAGCTTGTGATAGGGCTGGAACAGCCACGTGTGGGAGGGGCGATAATCATACTCGTACACAACCTGGATATATAAGACGGGTAATATAATCTTCATGTTTGACACATCTTCTAAAGCTGAGGTGTGCAACCAGCAATAGGCAATATGAGCTTATACAGAGTGGTGGCACAGCTCTGCTGCAGAATGGCTTGAACACTGCTCGCGCAGAGTAACAAAGCGGCTCATACAGCTACTCATCGGGAGGCATACTTTGCGTCAAAATTACTGTCGCCTCCCGTATACCACGGCGGCTTGCCAGAGACACACTTTACCATGCCCTGAGAAAAAAAGAAAGACAGTCCGATACCAAAAAATGGTCCACTGCAGTCTGTGACTGTTGCGCAATATTTCCCTGTCAGCAGACGACGCGCAGAATAGAGAAGGAGAGATAAAGCTGTATATGCTTCGCGATAATATTTCGCTCGATCTTTTTCTTAAGCTTGGAGGCGATATAAATGTAAAATATCGTCGTCGTACGGTTCGGCGCTTCGAACAGCTGCATGAGTCATGCGTGATTGATAAGATGGGTTTGATTAGATTAATCTAACAAGCAGTGGGGAACATGGCGTTCTCCAGTAAGCCTCGGACACGCAGGACCAGAAATTTGAGGGAAATAAAGCAAAAAAAAAGCTGAAAATCATGGCTCAACAATTTTGTGGAATGAAAAACTGGGGAGGCGGGATCAGCACCGTAACAAGTATGCAACCTTTTCTTGGCACTCTTCTGGCGTACCTGCACATTTGCCGTGCCGTATTGTGATGCAATTGCCACACACCCGAGGAGCCTTATTCTCGGAGCGGGCTCGGTCGAGGCCATTTGTCCCCGAGAACCCAGTTTAGAAAACAGCTATCCCGGCTGGACCACATTCCTCGGCGCGACCGTTTCTGCTGCTTTCAAGTCACATTTGCGAGAGCACCCAGGAGCGGAACCATGCCCTCAGCACCAAATTCGGCAGCAACCGTACGGGTTCTGGTCGCGGGCGGCAGCTACGCAGGGCTGTCCGTCGCCGTAAACCTGCTCGACCTGCATCGCGGTGTCTCGCCTCGCATGCACCCGGAGCTCTTTGTGCCTGAGCAAGACTGGCCACAGGTCAAGTTCCACATCACCATTGTCGACGAGCGGGATGGCTTTTGTACGTCAATGGTGCAAAGAATGCAAACTAGAGTCGCGGGTTAACCGGTGTTCGCAGTGCACATTGTCGGGGCCCCTCTCGCCATGGCCGACGCCGCCTACCGGGATAGAGCCTGGGCGCGGTTCAAGGACATGACGGATCTCCAAGACGAGAATGTCACGTTTGTGCACGGCAGCCTGTCCCATGTGGACTGCGCGACCAAGACGGCCACGGTTCTCCAGCACGGGAGCAACGAGCCCAGCACCATCGAGTACGACTACTTTTGCGCCGCGACGGGCTACCGCAGAGTCTGGCCGGTGGTGCCGCAGTCGCTCACCTATGATGATTACCTGGTTGAGACACAAAAGCACATTGACCAAGTCGGCAATGCCAAGCATGGCGTCCTTGTCGTCGGAGGCGGCGCGGTGGGCATTGAAATGGCTGCCGAGCTGAAGTTGGTGATGCCGCATGTCAGGGTGGTGCTTGCGCACTCCAGAGATAAGCTGCTGTCCTCGGAGGGGCTCAGCGACGAGTGTAAAGACGTGTCTCTGGAGCTGCTCAAAGATGCGAATGTCGAGGTACTGCTGAATCACCGTCTGGAAAGTCACAATATCGTCGAATCCGAGGACGGCGCAACTAAATACCGGGCGACATTTACAAACGGCACCTCCATGGACGCCAGCGTCGTGATTGTGGGAGTGTCGCAGAGCGTCCCAGCGACGGATTTTCTTCCTGCAGAAGCCCTAGCTGCTTCTGGCAGAGTAAAAGTCCAACCAAAGTACGCTACTCTTACACATTGCGAAATCACAAATACTAATTTCCCATAGCTTGATGCTTCCTGCGGACATACCCAATGCCGAGTACCACTATACCGCCGGCGACGCGACCGAGTGGTCCGGCATCAAGCGGTGCGGCGGTGCCATGCGCGCCGGCCACATTGTCGCGATGAATATCCACCAGCACACGCTTCATCGTCTCATTGATCACACGCCAAAGTACGACGAGCTCTCCGAGATTCCACCCATGATTGTCATGGCGGTTGGGAAAAAGGCGGTTGCGTCGGGGCCGCACGGGACGGATTCGGGAGAAGAGGTCATGAAGAAATTCTTTGGCACGGACCTGTACCTTTCCGGTGAGTTTGCTGTTGACTGGTTGATTTTTGCAAGTGTGCTGACATGTATGTAGGTTCTTGGCATTGGATTGGTGTTAAAATGCGCGAAGGCTTACACGCGTCGATCTGATGCCAGTAACGGTGCAGTAAAGCTACATATAGCGGTAGAAATTATATAAACGAAAGAAATGACTAAAGTTTGAAAACAACGTTAAGTCCTACAAGTTTAAAGTTAACTATTGCAAGGCTATACAGTTGTGCTTTCTCATAGCAAGACTATGCCGGAATATATAGGGTAGTGAGTGCTGACTAGAACAATGTGAGCAAGCATAATTTGAAGCCTGTTCTGTGGGATAAATAGAGATTAAATAGACCAATTACCGATCTTGAGAAGAGTATGCATCACTCTTCAATGCGGTTTTCTGACCTGCCATTTGCAAGGCCAGCGAACGCGACGACACCACATGAAGCCACCACAATGTGGCAGAACCTAAACGCCATGGCTGGCAGCCACCACCCCGATGCGCTCTTATCGCGAGTCCAAAACGCCAAAAGCCACCCATCTCATCGGAAATCTCATCTCACAGTCTGCGCCCATTTGTCCCCATTCTTCCCAAGCCCCGTCGACTGGCGACCTCGTTGCTCGTCCCGTCCGCCAGCATCACCGACGACTCGCCAAATTGCACTGCGGTTATTGATGCTGACGTGTCTGTGAATCATTAAGAAATTTCTTGGCACCGCAGCTGAAAAAAAGAAAAAAAACATTGCGGGATTGTCGTGACCGCTCTCAGCAGCCAAGGATAAGCACTCTTTTTCGGAAGGCTCGGCCATCAGAGTTGCTGAAACAAGATGCCGTCGGTTTACGACGGTGTTACGCAGCCTACATATCATATGTATTGCTGCTTCCGCCACCACAATGTCTTTCAAGCTGGGGCCTGTTGCTTGGAGCCAAGTCATCTTGTGGAGGTTATCCCCGCTACGCATTGGATTGATCATCGTGAGGGGTATGCGCCAATTACATCATGAGCTGTGG
Organism: Samsoniella hepiali; assembly: GCA_001455915.2. Classification (NCBI taxonomy): domain Eukaryota; kingdom Fungi; phylum Ascomycota; class Sordariomycetes; order Hypocreales; family Cordycipitaceae; genus Samsoniella; species Samsoniella hepiali. The sequence continues at coordinate 2,219,159 of LNDK02000024.1, read as the reverse complement.
CATCCCTGATGTAGGACAACTGGAATAATTCTTACTTGCAGTCTATGAGATGAATTGGGATAAATATACTTTCCAGACTTTTGAGTTTTATCCGAATCTACCAATGTATTCTAGTAAAGTGACTGCATTTATGCAAAATCACAGATTAGCCGCGCCAGACAGCTTCAATGACAACAAAGAACGCGAGCGGATTCGCCTCCAGACGAACAAGATCAAAGCGCTCGTCCGCCGCCTTGAAAATGGCCCGCCACGCCTGCGCCGGCCTCTCCTCGGCGTTGAACAGCGCCATCATTCTCAAATCCGTCGCCGTGCCCATCTGCTGAATCGATCGCGGCACCGGCGGCTGGCCCTCCTCGGCCTCCTGTTTGCCGACAAAGTCGAGGAAGAAGACGCGCGATCCGGGCCGCATCGCCGGCACCAGCCCCCGCAGGATCTTGACGCACTCCTCGTCGGGCCAGTCGTGCAGGATGAGCTTGATGAGGTAAATGTCGGCCTGCACGGGCTGCGGGTTGAAAAAGTCGTGCGCGGTAAAGGTGACGCGCTCCTTGAGCGCGGCCGGCTGGTGCTTGTTGAACACGGCCTCGGCTTTGGGGAGGTCTTGGACGGTAATGGTGAGATCGGGGAACTTTTCGGCCAGGAAGAAGGCATCGTGCCCGCCGGAGCCGCCCATCTAGATTACCTCATTATTAGCGAGACCACGTATGAGAAAGGGAACAGTGCGACGTACATCGACCACGGTAGATTTGCCCAGCGCTTTCCAGTCAAAAGAACTCTCAAGAACGGACTCGAGTCTGAAAATCTCCTTGAGGTAGCGCATAAACTCGACAAAGTTTCTTTGTCTCCAACCCTTTTTGTCCCCGTCGCCATCATTCTCAATATACTCCCACGATGTTGTGTAGTTGCCAATCGTCGCCCCCTTCTGATGCAGCGCAAACGCCGTCTTGGTCATGTCCTTGGTCAGAGACGGCTGGCCGCGCGCGTGCAGCTCCAGCGCCTTGTTCATCGCCAGCATCGGCGCGCCCGCATCGTCCAGGACGGTGGACACGAGCGCGCGGAGGCCCGTCGACTTGACGAGCGCCGCCGATCGGCTCGAGTGCTGCACACGGCTCGTCGCTTTAAAGTCGCCTTCGGGCGAAAACAGGCGCAGTGTCAGGCCGTGCTCAATGACACGCTTGACGACTTCTTCGGGCAGGTTGGCGTGCGTCGCGATGTCGGCGACGGACGCGGAACCGTCGAGTGGCACGGCGGACCAAAAGTCAAAGTGGTTCATGAGGTTGAGAGCCATGATATCCGGAATGGCCTAAAGACAGCAATTAATACGCGGTATTAGGGCATGTCTGATGAGACAAGACCGACCGTGTGGACATAGTTAAAGATGCTCTCGCTTGGCCCTTGGACAAGGTACCACATGTCAGTGATCTTGTCAAGGAGCTCCTGGCGACGAAGAAACAGTTCCGCCGTCAGGCCATCGTAGTTTGTAGAGCTCTTGGCCGTGAAATCCGGTTCAGGGATATTCGCCTCTCCAAGGCTTTTGGTGAACCCGCCGGCAAGCTCGGCGATCTGCGCTGCCAGTCCATTGATGCTGTCGTTGGCCGCCATTGTGCTATAATTCTCTTCCACTGAAAACAGTAGTTGTGTAAGTTTAAATTCAGAATTGCCGACTCGATCGTGGATTAAATCTCAACGTCAGGGTATGGGCGCGCTAATTAAAGATCAACCGGCACATGTAGCTCGTGCCCTATGCCGAAAATAGTTTTGTTTTTTACTTCTGCTCATATGCGGTCGTGATGGACCCCGTTGACGTAGACAATGACAGGTTTACCCCTCTCGAGAGCCACACCCGCGCGGGGGACTCGCAAGTCCGAATTGTATGGAGCAACGGCCTCTTGCTGCTTGTGCGCCGCTTCCTTTTCCCGCATAGAGGCAGCTCGATGTGGGCCAATGGCCCGGCCGTCGAGCTTTAGAGAAGGAACCAGGAGTGATCCTGTCGGAAATAGGCATCCTGTGCCGAGCGCCTCCGTATCGTGGGCGTCAGCACACTTTGCGTACTTGGCAGGAGTACGTGCTTGCAGCTCGTTGGCACAATCCTAGACCCATTCCCATGGAAATGGCCTAGTGTTTATGCAAGTGACTTGGCTAGACCATGCACCTTGCATTACCCCTCCCGAAAGCACAGACTCGGCTCCTGGTATCCTTGTCAAATTCACGTCAGTATCTTATCAATCAGATCATACCCATGGACCCGTTCCGCTTTTTAAAGTGTGAGATTGGGTCATGCCAGAAATCCCTCAAAGAATTCGCCTGCACGCAAAATTCTCTGAATACAATAACAGGAGACTGGCCTTGCCGGTTTCCATGCCGTTGCGGGGCGATGTTGGAATTGTTGAGTGGTCTTGCGTCGGGTAGGCCGTTGTTTCCCGTACCAATATCTCGGGTACTAGCGGGAGGCGCACGGCGATTCACTTGCTTTAATTATAGCTGCGCCGAAAATATGAGCGTCTCTAGAATATTTGAAGCTCTACTGCACATGCTCCTTTTCTTCTGCCTTTGGGATTCGGACCATGGTGGCCGCAATGAGGGCCGCTACAAGAGACAAGGCCAGACCAAACCACCAGATAGCCCGCATACCCTCCAAGCCAATCTCTCCTGACGGCAATTGATCAACCTTTATGCCGATCGAGTCGGAAACCGAAGTCATGATAGCCAGGGTTAGATTCTGAACAGTCACTAGTAAGCTGCCTGCCGAGCCTTGGTAGGACCTTGGCACGCTCGATGTGATGAAGATGGTCGCCGCCGCAAAGCTCAAGTCAGGGCCGAGCGACGCCAATGCCACAGCTGGCATGGAGAGCGCCCAGTACGAAGTGTTTGGCGTTTGCGGAAGAAAGAAAACGTTTCCGATACCGAAGAAGACCATGCTAGTCGCCAAGATCCAGTGGCCGGGCAGAACGTGAAGCGTTCTGGACACCAGCCAGACCGCTGCAACACCAGCCAGAGCGTTTGGAAGGAGGTAGAGCGCTACTTTAAACGGCGAGGCCCCTTGGTATCGGATCCAGAATTGAATGGCATAAAATTGCCAGGCACCAGCTGAAAAATATTAGCATCGTGGTGCCAAGACTGGACGCGGGCGGTGCACTCACCATATCCACCGAATCCAAATACGTAAGCTAGCAAAACGGGCACGAAACCCGGAATCTTCCAGACGCCAGTTGGTACCAGTGGTCTCTTTACATACGGGGCTGAGAAGTAAAATGCAACCAGCATGAGGAAGCCTACAATGACAAGAGAATAGGTGTACGGGTTCCATTGCACGGATGAGCCTTGGGTAAGTCCAAACAGGATCAGCCCACTGCCCAGAGACGCCAGCGCCGCACCAATATAGTCAAAGTGCTTGAGAGACGGTACATCCACCGAGTTGCTATCCCTAGCAGGGACTAGAGGAGGAATAGTATAGTATGCGGCCGTGGCACAAGCGCAGAGGAAGAGGGATGTGCTCCCAAAGATCCATGGGAGGTGGGCGCTGAGAGCACCGCCCTGCATCGCGCCGAGCCAGAACCCAAAAGGCGCACCCGCCGCCATCATGGAGAAGACGCGGGTCTTGCGCATGCCGGGATTGTACACGCGTCCCAGGATGCTCATCGACGCCGAGACGAGCACACCGACCGCCAACCCTTGCATGGCGCGCGAGACGAAGAAGAGGACCTTGAGCTTGGGGGAGATGACCAGCGCAGAGACGGCGTTCCACGCCGCCTCCCACAGAAAGGCACCCACCATGAGCGGTTTCGGCGGCGCGAGGTCGGCCAGCGGGCCAAAGACAATGACGGACAGGCCGCTCGCCAGCGTCGACGAGCCCAGCAGCCACGGGATCTGCGAGGGCACAATGTCGAGCGCCTTTTGGAAGACAAACTGGTTCACGGTAATGTGGCCGAGGGTGAGCGAGAAGATTAGCTGGCCCGCCGTGCAGACGAGCACAAAGACAATCTCGGCCATGAGGTTGGGCAGCTCGGGCGGCACGCCCTGTGGCATCAGGCGCGCCGGGCTGCCTTGCTCCTCTGACAGGCCGGCCAGGTCATCGTCGCGGCTGCTGCGGGCATCAGAAGGGTCGACCTGTCTGCTCCGGACGCGGCCGAGCTCAATCATCAAACTGGGAGAGGCGGTGTCGGCAATGTCCCTGCTGTTGACCGTCACCACCGACCGTGTCTTGGTAAGGCCCGGGACCCCATGGACACTTGAGGGTTCGGCGAGGTATTCTGTTTGCGTCTGCGTTGCCATGGCTGATGTAACGCTGATCAAGGCCGCGACATTCACTGCATCGCGGTGAGTGAGGAAGCTTTGAGTCCTCTGTATCCGACATCGGGATGCAGCTTTTATATCATGGACTAGGAACCACCTTTCTGACTAAGGTCATGGCGGACATTTACTCGGCCGCTGGACGTTGTTTTTTGGTGGAGCTTGCAGGCGAACTTGCAGAAGAATACTCCGAAATGATAGGAAAATAAATTGGGCGTCTTCAAATTAAAACAAACTTGAGAATAGTTGTACATGTTTATGTTGGTAAAGGGTTGTCCTAGGGAGTGACGGGTGCACTATTTACACCATGCTACACACCAGAAGCATCCACTACAGGTTACATGGACGCGGCACTTTGCAACCTTCACCATCACGGACAGGTTGGATTGCGCGACAGTTTTGTCCGTTTGCGAAACCCCACTTGCATCGTTACAATGATTAAAGGTACATGACGCCGCAATCCGTGTTGACGGGCATTCTTTTTCGCCGACGGTCCTAGAACAAAGAGCTCGTTTGCACCCACTACGCGCTCAGAATCGTGGACTGCTGCCACACTGTTGCCAGCCACGATCCCTTCATCGCATCAGCCGCAACGCCAGCTGATCCTGGCGTCGCCCGCCAAAAATACCATGGCTACTCATGAGAAGGAACCGACGCCAGTGCATCATGCGATCGAGGTATCCCCAACGAATGGCGACGCTCACGCTGCTGACGCCGCAATGGCCGCAAACGCCACCGCGCCAGGGGCCAGCCCGTCGCCAGACGCCGCAAACACGAAGCTGACATCCCGCCCCCGACGGTCTCTGCGAAGCGCCGGGCGTGCAGCGGAGGACAATATTGTCAAGAAGGCTGTCAAGGTCATCATCAAGCCGCGCCCGCAGCGCAAGTGGGATGCGGAACGCCTCCTCACAGACCCCAAGTCGCCACTGGCCAAGGCCAATCTACGAGTACGTCGCAAACCACTCTCGCACGTTGGCATTGCCAGAAAAATAAAACAGAGCTCATCCTTTCGAAACAGACGATTCTATCCAACCCCATGGCGTGGAGCAGTCTCAGCGCAGAGGACCACGCCGAGATTCTCGCCCTCTTCCCTGACCAGCGCCACATTCTCAAAGGAGACGGCGATGGCGCGGCGGCGCGGCCCAACATGGAGTCGCTCATGAACGACGACAGCTTCCGGTACGACTGCGCCGCGTACACGGAGAGCCTGGTGCAGGGGCGGCACGACCCGGACTGGCTGGCGCAGGCGTGGGCCGCGCACGAGCGGCGCAAGGCGGGTGATTTTAAGGATTTCCTCCGCACCAAGCTGGAACGCGACTGGGAGGTGACGCTGCCACTGGATGAAGATGATGTGGGCGCAGAAGAAGAAGACAAACACGAGGGGCAAGACGGCAGCGGGGAGACGGAAGCTCGTGAAGCGGTAGCGGATGACACAAACGGCTTGAAGGAGTGAGAGCATGTACCCAGATGCTTTGAGTGCGTGTTGGTTTTTTAATGTCGGAATATGATCGCCAACTACGATTAGTAGGATTGATTCGGGAACGACTCTGCAGGTGAACGCCTTGTTTTGAAGCCGACGTTGGATTGTCTTGTATTAGACCGTCATTGGAAGACGTTGCAGTGCCGAAGGTGCTTGCAACAACATCACAATCACTTCCTCTAAAATAATTTATTCTGTACTTTTGGTTCGTCCGAACCGGTAATGCCACTTAATTACACGCTTCTGCAAGATTTCTCTTTGAAATGCTGATGTAGGCGGCTCGCCCGACCCATTTCTCCACATCGGGACCAGATCGAGCGCTGCAAAACTTGTGTCCCGGACGATTCAAAAATTCTTTTCTACATCGCCGCCACGCACCGCAGCCCGCGTACTTTAATGGCACCCAACAGCATGATTCATCAATAGATTCTACCGTCTAATTCTATAATACATAATGGCACCCACCGCCAACCCCATACATACACGGTCGCACAGCTTGCTGCTGCTGCAAAAGCTGCTCAATCTGCGAGATGGCGCAAGCCCACTGACGCTGTTGCTGGACAACCTCGAGCAGCCAGCCACGCCCGTCGTGTCGGAATTCATCTCAAGAGCCAAGGTACTTTTCCTGTTGCAGCGCTGCATGAACAAGGACATGGGGCAGTAGCTAAAATATATTATCATAGCTGTCCAAGACAAAGGTCATCTTCGTCTCATTCGCCACCATTAAGAAGCCGCGCGACGTAGACGTCGTGGTCAAAGCTACCGGCAAAAACTTCCAAACGATCAGGAAAGAGCTCCTGTCTAATTATCCGGCTATTGATCCAGCCGCCGCCGCTGCGCGTGATCGCAGCATCCCACGTATTAATCCCCCCCTCCCTGCTCACGAAGCTCCCGCTAACATTGCCCTCTTTTCTTAAACAGGCGCCGTGGTAATTATAGATTCATTGAACACGCTAGCTTCTGCCATCCCTCAAGCACTGGCGAGCTTCCTCTCTGGCATCATCACCCCTGCCGCCTCCGTCGTCGGCGTCTACCACACCGACGTGCCCGTGCTGCTGCCCGCCACCTGCAGTGAGTACGAGCCCGCACCCGTCACGATCCTCTGCCATCTCGCCACCGCCATCCTGCGCCTGGCCAGCCTGCCGCAGGAAATCGACCGCCAGCGCGCGCGTGACAAGGCGCTCGTGGAGCCGGAATGGGGCCTCCACGAAGGGCGCGAGGGCGTCCTCATCGGCCTCCCGCGCAAAGCCGCCACCACCGCCGAGGCCGACGAGGCTAGGGGCGTGGTTGTCAGCATGGAGCTTCGGAGACGAAGCGGACGCACAGTCACCGAGACGTTTGTGCTGGCGCGGCCAGACGGTGGCAGGGGCACGGGGAAGCTGCTGCTGCGGAGCGACCACCCAGCCTTTGCGGCACCGGGGACTGCTGGGGAGGATGGAGCGGACGAGGAGGCGCCGGAGAGCACGTTTAACCTCGGCTTGACGGAGAAGCAGAGAAAAGATCGCGAGGGCATCGTGCTGCCGTACTTTGATGCACAGACGGACGTGGGCGGCGGTGATGGTGGTAGGATTCTATATGACATGGGGAGAGAAGATGATTTTGACGAAGAAGAGGACGAAATTTAGACAATTATACCAAGAAGACATTTTAGACATAGTAACAGCTGGCTACTAGTATTTGGGGAGGATAGCACTAGCTGTGCTCTAGAAAGATGCGTTTCTATGTTGTTTCACGCAATATTCACCATATTCAAGGCAGGGTCTAAGGACGGCAAAAGGTGCACAAGTTCCTCCCAACTTATTTTTTCCAGCTTATAAATGAAAGGCCTGCGATTGCTGAAGATGGATGCCCATAGATTTGAATGTGCAGGGGCGCGCCGCCGGCCCCAACGTTTTGGCGGGGCGGCACCCGGCCGGATTCGCCCCCCCCTTGCCCATCCGCGGCTCTCTGTCAAACCTCGAACGGCTTTCCAAACATTCGACAAACATCTCCCAAAAGCACCAGAGCAGCATTAAACGCCCTTTTCGCCATATCCAGCACCGGCTGTTTTCTCCATACATCATACGATTGTCATTTTTTGTTGGCAATTGCGGGCCTGGGTTCGTGCGAGGTGTCACGCGCGTGCCGTTTCTTTGTCTGGACACGTTGTTAGAACGACAGGCACCAGCAAACGGTTCTCGACCAAAACGCCGTTTCTCCGTCTTGTTCCTCTACATACCAAACACCACATATTCAAAACCGTAATCATGATTCGATCAACACAAATATCACGGCTCGATGGTATGCTCGTTTACCCCGTCCAGCAGCAATGTGCCAGAACCGTTCCCCCAGCTTACTGACATGACCACCAGGCCTCATGCTCTGCGCCTCCGTCGATGACGAACAGGTCCGCCCTCCTCCCTCTACCCTCTCGACATGAACGTCCCCTAACCCAGCCGTTTACCCCCGTCACAGGCCGAAACCGCCCTCGCCGAAGTCAAGAACCAGGTCCGCCAGATCATGCGCAAGCTCACCCGCACCTCGGAGCCGCAAGCCTCGATCGAGTCGGGCGCCTACACGCTGCACTATCTCCTCGACGCCGACGTCGCCTTTCTCTGCATCTGCGAGCGCTCCTACCCGCGCAAGCTCGCCTTCACCTACCTCGCCGACCTCGCGCGCGAGTTCCACACGACGCACCCGGCCGCGCAGGTGCACAACCCCGCGCTCCGGCCGTACGCCTTCATGGACTTTGACAACTTCATCGCCAAGACGCGCATCACGTATGCCGACTCGCGCGCGTCGCAGAACCTGGACAAGCTCAACGACGAGCTGCGGGACGTGACCAAGGTCATGACCAAGAATATCGAGGACCTGCTGTACCGCGGCGACAACCTGGAAAAGATGGGCGAGATGAGCAGCCGGCTGCGCGACGACAGCAAAAAGTACAGACGCGCGGCGGTGCGCATCAACTGGGAGCTGCTGCTGAAACAGTACGGTCCGTTTGCGGTGCTGGGATTCATCTTTCTCGTCTTCGTCTACTGGCGCTTCTTTTAAGCTACTCCGACGATTGAACCGGGAGGTGGTGATGGGTGTATCGTGTCTGTAATAGCGCATGTGATTTTGTTCTCTCAGAACTTTGGGTATCATACAAACTAGAGATGGGGGCAGAAAGGACCAAAGGAGAGAAATAGCGGGAGGAAATCAAGGACACAAGAGGTATCTTTTTTACTTGCTTCCATGTACATTAATGGAAATACTAAAACGAAACATGCAGCTCTATCAATGCAGAGCAATCCCGAACTGTGTTTCCCATGTTGAAAAAAAAAGAAAACGCTAAATATCCGTAAAACGCCGTGCCGTGGTCCCGGTGCAATGGAAGAGGAATAGTCCTCTGTAAATATAATGGTGGTATCGTAGAGTTGTTCGTGCTTGCTGTGAGGATCTTTCCGTCCTCATGATGAAGTTGGGTATCGTTCAGATGTCAATGCATAGTTACATGACGGTGCACTTGTCCGTCGAGGGCAGCGACACCGGCAGCGTCGTGGGCCGCGCCGGAGGTGCATGCTGCCATTCCAAGTGTTCCTGCAGCGCCGCCAAATCGTCGAAGCGGTTCTCCGGCCGCCATATGTCTTCTTCGTCGTCAATGTCCTGCGGCTCCGTGGCGTCCTCGCAGAGGGGGCACAGGAGACGCGCGAGCCAGTCGCCGCGGACCGGCGCCATGTGGCTCGCAATCGCCACCGGCGGGTACATGACCTGTTTCGGCTGCTGGCCCGACCGCGTCGTGCCCGTGGCCTGCCACTCGCCGAGCGTCGCGCCATAGGTGTCCTGCAGCGGCGTCGACGTCGGCAGCAGCGAGCCCACGCCGGGTGCCGCGGACGAGGCGGCCGCCTCTGGCAGCGAGTCGACGCCCGTGCGCGTCGTCGGCACGCGCTCAATGTCGTCCCAGACGACGTGGCCGTCGCAAAAGTCGCAGACAAAGGCGACGTCGAGGTCGCCGAAGCGCTCGAAGCCGCCGATGGTGTAGCACTCGTCGACCTCGTCATGCTGCCGCCGCTGGCAGTCGTAGTCGCTCGCGCCGGCGCGGCGGGCCGCGATCCAGGCACGCTGCTTGCGGTGGAGGATAAAGGCGCCGAGGCATCGCTGGGTCGTTTCCTTGGCGCTGTTGAAGACGCGCTGGGCGGCGCGGCACTGCGCGCGGTGCAGCTGTCGCTGGAGCGATTTGGTGTCCCGCACCCACACGGCATCGACGGGGCCGCCCGATCGGCTCCATTCTCGTATATTTTGGATGTGCATGTAGAAGTGGCCGCTCAGCTTGCGGAGTTCCTCGAGCGACGCAACTAGATCAAACACACATCAGATTCAGTTCTCCTCGGAGGGTGGCGCGTCAGTCCAAGCTTACACGTCCGGTCGTGCTCGTAGTGGGATTGGCTCTTGAGCATGGGCGAGAGCTCCTGAAAGTCCGTCTTGGCGTCGTTGAGCACGCGCTCCATGGCCCGCTGCAGCTCGTACTCGTCCGGGCCCCAGTGGCGCTTGTCGGCGAGGCCCAGGATGCGGAGGCCGTCGACGACGAGGTTGGCAATGTCGGCCAGCAGCGAGCCCACCGAGTCGAAGCCCATGACGGGCACGGCGGCGCAGGCAGGCGAGGGTGTGTCGAGCTGTCGCGGCGGATGATGGAAAGACGGATGCGACGCTTGGGAAGTTTTTGTGACGACTAGGGCGGCGGCAAATGATGTGTGATTCGCGGGCGAGGTTTTTGGTCGTCGCAAGTTTCGTCGCAGAACGAGAAGTGCCCTATTGGGGAAGATAAAACCGTGGCCAGTCAGTCACACGGAACACGCGCAGAGGGAGGGGCAGGCAGGCTGGCGGGCGGGCCGGCGCGCTCAGTGCGGCATGGCCGTGGCGAGGACGGCGGGCAGAGATGCGCCTCTCGAAGCTCTAGCGGCAGGATAAAGGTAATGGAGAGGTACGTAGGTCCCTCTCAAAAGTCGTGTCTTTATGGCTTTACACTGGAATCGGATTGTAACGGGTACTTCTCCCTACAGCGGAGCACGGCTAAAGCCATCACAGCTTCACTTACTGAATCCACTACACTGGCCAGTATCACGGCTTTACCGCAACACGGTAATTTTATTCTAGGTACTAGGGGTACCTAGACAACTAGAGTTCCAGTAGCACCCACAGCTAGTTTCTGCTCAATCAATTCGTATCCTATGACTAAAAACTGCTCTGCGCGACAGATTGGTTGATTACGTAATAATTCATGTCGTGGGTTGACGTTGACGCATGTTGAGGTGAATATGCTGATCAATCAAGACTATTTATATACAAAAAAATTATTGAAACTCTAAAGCTGCAATTCCATCAACTTGGACAACTTCCCATCCTGCTTTTGTAGGAGCGTTTTCGGGCTACCCACCTCCGCCAGGCTGCCCTGCTCCATGACAACCACAATGTCCGAATTCAGAATAGTGTGAAGCTGATGCGCCACGACGATCTTGGTGTACGTTTCGAATTCTTCCTTTAGCACTCTTTGTACTGCTTCTTCTGCGTCGGCATCCAAATTACTCGTCGCCTCGTCGAGGAGGAGAATGCCCTCCTCGCTTTTCTTGGAGAGAATGAGCCGTGCTAGGCTGAGGAGAAGTTGTTCACCGCGAGACAAGTCGTCGGCTTTGACCTCGTGGTTAAACCCGCCTAGTCGTTCGACAAGACGGGCAAGGCCGACACGCTTCAATGCGGTGGAGACAGCTTCATCAGTTGCGTTGCCCTCGGGGTCAATATTGACTCGAAGGCTAGCTGGGATAATTAGGGGATCTTGTGTGGCGACGAGGAGTCGTTCGCGAATGACTCGGCGAGGTAATGTGGCCATGTCTATACCGTCGATGACGATGGTGCCAGAGTGGATTTCTACCAGGCGAAGCATTGCGCTTATTATGGAGCTTTTGCCGCTTCCTGTGCGCCCGCATATTCCAACAGTCTGTCCTGGCTCGATTGTGAGGCTGAAATCCCGGACGCCAGACGAGCTGTCTTCATAGAACGCGCTCAGGTTGTTGAACTGGATTGCACCATTCGCTGGCCATTGCGCAGAGGCGACCACACACTCCTCCGCCCTGTCTTCTGGCTTCACAGCTGCTTCAAAGGCCTTGAGACGAGCAATAGAACCTAGCGAAGTTTCAAGCATGGTCCAACCGCTGAGGAAGTTCGAAAGGGCGGCACTGAAAGACAGAACATTGTTCAGCGAGACACCGAGAAGACCGGGGTTCGTTGATCCGCGGATACCAACAGCCAGGCCGACGACGAGAACGGCTTCAGCGGCGACGATTAGATCGAGTACGAGGCTAAGCCAGATCTGAATGCAGTAGAGGGAGTAGTATGGGCGCTGGGACTGGTCGAGTAGCTCAATGTTGACGTCTCGGAATGCCTCTGCCAAGCGAGTGTGCGGATAGTCATTAAACCAGATGCAGTCTCCGCAAAGTGAGTGTACAGGGGACTCTTCGCTTCGATGTCGAGTATACGAAGCTGGCGAGACGTACGAAGGTAAACGTTTTGCAAAGCCCAGATGGCAAACACAAGAAGGGGAATGGTGGCAGCCATGTATGAGGAACCGGTTGCGACTAGACCTGCAGCCTGCAACGCGGAAAAAAAGTTTGTGACGCTCACGAGAACGCCAGTGGCCAGCTGTCCTTCGATAATGGTCATGTCCTGCGTGAACCTGTTCAAGATGACTCCGTTGTCTGTGCTGGTAAAAAGGGCCTGCGGAGCATGCATGACAGTTCGCAGGAGAATGGCGTGGAACTTGCGAGCAGTCGAAGGGGATATCTTGATGATAATTGCCCAAACATATGCCCCGATGGAGAATGAGTTGAGGAATGCGAGGCCAATGAACACGCCGATGTATAAGCCAATCTGCGCACCGCCTGCGTCTGTCCACCACTTCAGCCAGATCTGAGAGAAGCCGGAGCTAAAGACGTTGACGGCTGCGAAGAACAGAAAGAAAAGCCCGGGGAACCAGTGCACGTGGCGAGAATAGTATTTATAAACCGCCAAGTCGCCCGTTGACCTGCTCAGGTCGTCGATTTGCTGTGCTCGCTTGAGCTTGGAGACATCGGTCTGGGCCGGTGGTACAGTGACTGGAGTAGCGGCCGCGTCGCTGGCGGGCTTGAGCTTGAGGGCCTCGGCCTCTTGGCTAGAAGTTTCCTCGATGGTTCCATTGACCAGAACAAGAACTTTATCGGCGTACTTGAGAAAGTTTACGGTGGATGTAGCCAAGAGAGTTGTAGTCCTGCTGTCTCGGAGGAAGCCGCCTTCGCCAAACAGTGCCATGAACACCTTTCTCTGCGTCGCTCAGTCTAAGGCGGCAAAGACATCATCCAATACCAACATCTCGGGGCTGGAGTATAAGGCGCGAGCGAGGGCCACCCGGTGTCGCTGACCGCCGCTGAGGGACGATCCGTTAGAGCCAAGCTCAGTCTGGTCGCCATTTTCAAACTGACTAATGTCGTGATCCAAGTCGCAGATTCGCAAACATCTTCGGTATCTAGCTTCATCGTATGGATTGGCGGTGGTGATGGGGCCAAGAATGGCAGCTTTGAGAGTAGTAGAGGGCAGCCATGGGTACTGAGAGCAGTATGCGGCGCGACAGTCGGATATAGTCAGGGATCCGCCTTGTTCGATGGGTAGTTCGCCGAGCAGAGATTTGAGCAGGCTTGATTTGCCTGCGCCAACGGATCCAGCGAGAATAGTTAATGACGCATGCGGGACTGAGAAATTCATATCTTTGAGTATTGGATCGGCTTGCGGTGCTGGCCGGAGAGAGACATTTTCAGCTTGGATGACATTCGCCGAAGACGGGACTCGCTTCTCAGCCTGGGCAAGGTTATTTAGTTCGACGCCACCATCAGTCACGGACTGCGCATCAGACGAAGACGGTGCTTCAAGTGAGCGTTGATCATTCTTGCGTTTGGTGAGCAAGAAAGCTTGAATGCGGTCAAAGCAGCCCATGGTTGATGCTATGGACGGGATGGCGCTGACGAGCTTCGCAGTAGGGTCTGTCAAGAGGTGGATAATGGCTAAACTTGAGAAGGCCGTGACGGTATCTAGAGCCTCGTCTCCGCGAGCAAGGGCCTGTCCGGCGTAGATGGCAAACGTCAATGCCGGTGCGAGGGCCCACGGCAGGTTCTGAACGACGTTTTGCCAGAGCATGCTCCATCGAAACGCCGCCATGCGAAGCGTCTCGTCGATACGATACTGCTGAAGCCTGGACTCGATGATGTCGCACAATCCGAGCATCTTGATGTTTTTCATGCTTGCCAAGATAGAGGAAGTGAACGATACGCGAGCTTCGACGGCGTCGACCCAAATCTTTTGCTTGTTGCCAATGGTCTTGGTTACCTGGGCACCGCCTAGGAAGGCGATAATAACGAGAACAATGGGCACGACAGAGACCCAGCGGAGCTGCAGCGACAGCAGCGTAAGCCCAATGATGACTTCAATAGTCTGTGACCAAACTTCATTTAGTGCAGGTAAAGCAGCGGCAATGCGGTCTATATCTGCGCTCATAAGCGTAAGGGAGGCGGACTTGTTGCCGTCGCCGTCGGCAAGACACAAGAGATGATCGTAGATACAGCATTCAGCACCGCCGCGGAACATGACGACGAAGCGGTGCATTGCCTGGTTGTAATGTAGCCTGCATACTGCTAGTCCGAGGTAGATTAGAGCGGTAGCCCCGATGAGGGTGTATCCAACAGATTGGCTCTCTTCCGTAACTGGCTCCGCGAGAAGCGTCAAGGTACGTTGAATGAGAAATACTTGTGAAAAGGTGAACCCAATGGCAAGAGCTCGCGGGAATGCAGCCAAAGCAAGCTGTTGCCAGAAGGCTCGAAGCACGGTGTATACGAATTCCAAACGGCGTTCTGGTCTCTGTCTCGATATCCACGCATTCTGGAACTTGCGGCTGAGATGCGCACCGGCCAAGTCAGGATCTAGGCGAAAGAGATGGTCGACGGTGAGCTTTGATCGGAAACCCGCGACGAAGAGGCCATTTAACCAGAACTGGAAACTTCGGCTGATGATGCTCGCGGTAGCCTCGGGTGGCAGCTCGTGGTATTCCGGCTTCAAGACCCCTCGCTTGGACCGGACTTCAAGGACGAAGAGGATCAATTTGGTGATAAGTCGCATGACAAATATGGTTGCAATTGGGATGCTGAAGCCAACCAGCCAGAGAGTGCGAGCCTGAGCAAGATCCAGCAGAATCGTGAAAGCGAGATATGCGCCGAGGATGGTGGATGGCCTGACGGCTCGGCGATCCTCCATGTGGGCAAGAACAGGGAGGACAGCTGCTGCAGCCAATTCCAACGACGAATAAGCAATGGCGAATTCTCTATCCCGTGGTCCAATGCGCGTCCAGAGGATAAGAAGAGTTATTTCACTGGCAGCAAAGACGAAAGCAGCGACCTGGTGGGCATTATTAAAGATAAACCATGAAATATCAGTGATTGATATTTTCACGTACCAGCTTCGCCTTACGGGCGCGGCCATGTATGGTCCTGATTGGCTGTCGAGAGAGATGAAACACCCTCAACACCGCAGCGACGAGGAAGATGGCTGTGGGAATGAGCCCGAAGATGGCCTGCTCCGCAGCGAGCGTGATGCCGAGGCTTCTGCCGTCGCAATCTTGGCTCGCAACGACTTTGAAGCCATTGCAGTGGGTGGCCATGCTTCTGAAGCTGCGACAGATGGTAGACCAGCGTTTAGTTTCCCGTTTTGGCGTGCGTGCGTGAGCGTGGCCAGGGTGCAGAACAAAGGAAGAGGCTTTGGGTGAGGCCAACACGGCACGTGACTCTGGCTTACTTCATTCGCTAGCAGTTACGCTGGGAAGTCGGGGACATGAAATATCGCCGATCGCTAATAAAGGACTAGGTAATTATAGGAGAGTATTTCTAGCCATCTACTCGAATTTCTCCGGCAACATTCACTTCCCGGCTTCTCGCCTTTGACCGGCGAGTCACTCGCCGCACAACCTCCCCACTGCCAGCCTGCTTTCTAAATCAACCCTGCATTATTACGGAACCACAGTGGAGACATTTTAGATGGTACAGGGCTCCTTCTGCGGCATACTGAGTACAGCAGCTGGAAGACGAGCTTTTGTGGGCCATCACCCGAGACATCTGCGGGAGGCCTTGCATGCTCCTTCTGTGGGCCCTTGCACTCGGGTGTAGCCGTGCTTGCCGCGGACCATGGCTCCACTTGTAGTAGGTAACACTCAATTAATGAATTGGTATTATTAATTAATAATACAATAAATTTAAATATTAATTTTGGTCTCAGAATCCGAGCGCCCTGACCGCGCCGCTAATATCAGTAGAGATACTTGTCGGAATACTGGTAGTAACCTGAAGTAGAAGGTCGGATTGACCGCTGCTGGCGTCCCATCGCAACGGGCATAGCCCCCCAACGCTGGAGGGCTGACCACGATGAAGCTCATTGGGGGAAGAACTTGTCTATTGCTGCCTAACGTTTTGCTACGGAAAGAAAGACATGCGTATCACGGTTGTCCATGCTTGTGCGGCCCCTCATTGCTCATCCACGCCCCTAGAGCCTGACACCGGGGGTAGATCACCGGCGCCGTAGTGTGGAAGCTGGTCACCGCTGTCTCGCCGTCCAGGATGGCCCTGCCGCAGTGGACCGTGTGCTGATACGCCGCCAAGTGGCTGTCGATGCTTCGCCCTTCCGAAACGACACGCACGAGCTGCCGCCTCACATACATGCAGTGGACCTGGTGGAATTCCCACGAGACGTGCACAGGACGCTGGTCGAGCGGCAGCTCGGCCGCGGGGATCACGGTGGACCGCTGCTCGTCCGTGACAAAGTCCCATTTGTGGAAGGCCATAAACCCGGAGATGGTGGCGTTGTCGTAGCATTCTGGGGTCTGCCATGCAAAGTTGAGCTTGTCGAAGACGCAGCCTTTGTCTTGCGCTTCGGCTGGGCTGCTGCCGCACGCGAGCATCTGCGCTGGCTCGGCCAAGTGGTCGTGAAGTTTGGCGTGCGTGCGGCGCGGCTGGTACTGTGTGAGAGTCTGAACCGTAGCGACCATGATGGCCAGGACAATGATTATGCCTAGGAGGTTGCCGTTGTGGCGGCATTCCTTGACCAGGCGTGTTCGGCATGAGTTTAATGACTCCGAAAGCCAGGAAACAGGCCAGGGACGCCTTAATCGAGTTCCTGCACATTGTTAGAACAGCTGTTCGTGGAAAAGCAATTGCTTCTAGTGTCACATACTCAACGAATCCATGATAGTGGCATTAATTTACCCTGGTCTAGGGGTGATGGATCTAAAGAACAAGCAAAAGTTCAAAGGATGTGTGTATAGTGTAGAACAATACAAAAGCTTCCACATTGCTTCATTCTGGTTAGATGAATAATGTGCATCATATATGGAGCTGACGGCGGCGTGCGACGACCAGGCTGGTAGCTATCGGGTGTCAGCACCCACCAACGAACGCTACGCTTATATCACACTGTTCTTATTTTCGTCGTCATTTGAGTTATTTAATATCTACCTTTAAGGGAATATCGCCAGTCCTCGCAAAAATGCAAAATTACAAAGACAACGGCGCATCTTTTGCCCCAGACTCCCCAGACTCGCCGCACGGATCTGATAACCTAGACTCCGGCCGGCCTTCCCTAGACCTCCTAGAGCTCTACACTTCTGACAATGAGGAGACGCCCAAACCCTACCAAGACTCCCTTTCCCCCTCTTTGGAGCCCTTTGAGTCTCCATTCAAGCCGTCAAGCACTCTTCGTTTCTTCCTCAAATCTACAGCTGTCATGCTCGCCCTCGGCGTCGTCTTCTCCTTCAGCACCATGGCGAGCCCCAATTTGACGCTCAACTACCCTTCTCCCACCAGAATGAAATTTTCCCTCAGCCCCTTCCAGAGTCCCTGCGGTGGCGATCCAAAGTCTGCCCGCGACGCGCTGTGCTACTTTGACCCAGTCACCGTGGCCTGGCTACCTTCTGAGTGTCATGACTACGAGCTCACCGCGGAGTTTTGGAAAGAGAAAGAGAGGCATTTCTATGCCAGGCCCGGAGCATTGCTATCGCTGGCGAATGTGATGCAGGGGCAGCACACGACTCTAATCAGTATTGTCAAGGAGTAGCCTAGGTATCATTCATAGCTAAGACTATTAACATTAGAACCTACTTTTTAGTATAACCCCACCTATAGTAATCTAAGCTTAAATAATAGTATTATTGTGTTGACGAAACAACAACCAAAAACAAGGGAGACCCCAGAGCACTCTCTGTACCCCTGCAATTTGGGGTGGTAATCGGCGCTTTTCTCAATAACCACACATCCAAATTTAATTTAGAGTGTATTTCGCGGTTAATTAACTCACTACCGACCAGTTAGCACTTTTCTTACCTTTAAAATAGCAAGTATGGTTATTTTATAGTAGTATAGTTAATAAAGAGGCTATATAGGCCACTTAAGGCTATAGTAAAAATACCGTATAGTATCCTAATCAATAGGTATCCATTTAGTCACTTTTAAAAAGTAAAATAAAAATAGGAAAAATAAGATATCTCTTTTCTTTTAGTCTTAGGGACTCTCTAGTACTTATAGCTAGTAAGACTAGGCTATAGCGGCTATTACTCTTAACCTAGTACATCGACTGACCACTTTTAGCCTAATACATTATATTAACGAAATAATAACTAAAAATAAGGGAGACCCTAGAGCACTCTCTATACCCCTATAATTTGGGGTAATAATTGGCGCTTTTCTTAATAACCACATATCTAAATTTAATTTAGAGTGTATTTTATAGTTAATTAACTTACTACCGACCAGTTAGCACTTTTCTTACCTTTAAAATAGTAAGTGTAGTTATTTTATAGTAGTGTGGTTAATAAAGAGGCTATGTAGGCTACTTAAGGCTATAGCAAAAATACTATATAGTATCCTAATTGATAGGTATTTATTTAGTTACTTTTAAGAAGTAAAATAAAAATAGGAAAAATAAGATATCTCTTTTCTTTTGGTCCTAGGGACTCTCTAGTACTTATAGCTAGTAAGACTAGGCTATAACAGTTGCCACTCTCAACCTAGTATATCGACTGACCACTTTTAGCCTAACACAATATTATAATAATTAATATAAATTAGTAATTCTTTTATTTATTTAACTTAATAATAAAATTAAAAAGAAATATTATAAATATTAAAAGATATTATTTAGTTATAGTTTTAAATTAATCGTAATAACTTCGTATAGCATACATTATACGAAGTTATACGAGAGGGCAAGGTTGGGGCCCTTTTCGACCTTGAAGCTCATGATCTTTTGCANGGGCGACTCGTAATAACTTCGTATAGCATACATTATACGAAGTTATACGAAATATAATAATATAATAATATAATAATATTAAAAATATTAAGAATATTAAGAATATTAAGAGTATTAAAAGTATTAAAAGTATTAAAAGTATTAAAAGTATTATTAAATAAATATATTTTATATTAATAAAGATTATATTAATAAAGATTATATTAAGTAAATAAATAAATATATTAAGTTATATAAAATAAACTAATTAAGTATTTATAAAGTTATATTAAATAAGTTAAGTATTTATAAAACTATACTAAATAAGCTGAGTATTTATAAAGCTATACTAAATAAGCTAAGTATCTAAAAAGCTATAACTAGCTTAGTATCTCAGTTAATAGGATCCTTATGTCCCTCCAACCTGGAAACTGCGCTTTCCTGCACAATTCCCTCCTTAGCAAGGCACTCTAAGACCCTGATTACCCAGCCCTGACAGTTCTCCGTCACGGCAGCCCGATTTGCGGCTCGTGGTGCAGGCTCTGTTTTTGTTATATGAGTGACCCTGTCGTACTTGGAGTCGCTTAAGTTGTCGTTTACGACCTCGTGCCAAAAAAAGGTAGCCGATCTCAGGATATCAACATTTAATGCGTGTTTGTAATGCATAAACTCTGCATCGCCCTTGACCTGCCATACCTGGCCCTCTCCGGCCCCTTGACCGTTGGGTCGGTGGCAGAACAGATACCAGTGTTTGGGCTCATTTAGGGACTGATTCTGAACGACAACAGACAGGTGCAATCCCAGGGCTTCGGACTCTGTGGACACTGGAGGCTCAATATCCCTCCAGTCGGTGAGTGGCTTACCGGTCTTGAGATCGATCTTGCGGGTCATTTTGGTACCATCTAAAGTAATGAACTCCCGACCAGCCTTCGTGGACTGGCAAGTAATGGTACGTTCAGCATCCGCCATGTTGGACTTTATCAAGTAGTCGGAAGCAGGGAATAAAAAAAGTTTTCTTTCCGGCCAAAATTCCAGCTTGCAAAATTGAAAAGCGGCGGTTTGTCTGGTTTAAATAGATAAACAGGAAAGCGGCATATAGAGCTCGTGACCAGCCTCTATTTCGCTTCTTTGACCTTCACGGGCGGGTTCAGTCCAACTAATCGGCCGCTTCGAAGTCCTGGTATAGGGTGACAGTGTGTGTTAACAAGATCCGTGATTGAACATTGTACCATGATCTCCACCTACGGTTACCGTCCAGCGAATCAGCCACTTCGACAGTATGTATCAACATTATCAGTGATTGAAATTACACCATGACCTTCACGCACGGTTACAGTCCACTGAATCAGCCACTTTGAAGTCCTGACACAGGGTGACAATGTGTGTCAACATTAGTGGTTAGAGACTATACTATGGCCTTTACGCACGGCTACATTCCAGGTAACCAGTCGTTTTAAAGCACTTATACATGTAACAGTGTCTATAGTTAATATCAGAGAATTATAGTATAACCTTCGCGCGCGTTTACAGTCTAGCTAATCAGTCGGGTTAAAGCGCTTGTACATATAACAGTGTCGTTGGCAATGTCAGAGAATTGTAGCATGACCTTCGCGCACGGTTGCAGTCCTGCTAATGAGTCGCTTCCAAGTTCTGTACAAGGTAGCAGTGTGTCATCGCCACGCGTGTCTATGGTGATACAGACACGTGACACGGTCGTCCCTAACATGTTTGCCAGTTCTAGTATTAAATCCCCGCCAGGGTCATCAACATTTGACACTCGTTTCCTTAGCCACAACGACCAGGAAAAACGAACAACATCCGAGCAATACATCCGAGCAAGATGAGCAACAAATGGTTTGATGGATGTGAGAATTTACCCGGAAACCCCTCGATTGACTCCCATTTTGACGTGTAATAGATAGTCCGAACACCGCGCAAGCGATAGATCCGGACAAGATGAGTGACTATGACTTTAACAATCGTCAGGACACCACCAGGATAGCCTTTGATTGATTCCCACTATTAACGTTGAATTAGATGATCCATACTTCATACCACGTCAGCTTGCATGGCAGTTCGGATGCACTGTCACCTTGATTCAGCCAGGTATTATTCAAAAAATAGGCGGCAAAGTTCGACAAACAGAACTAACGACAATGCGACTGGTAAAGAAGCATGCGCCGAGTGTGAGAATCCCATCCATTCACGGGTGGGCGTTTCGATATAAGCTGGGGAAGCCATACAGTGGCGAGGTCTTCCTGGGCTATGTACCGGGCCAGACACTCAAATCTGCCTGGGCTGACCTAGACGATGAACGCAAGAGCGTTGTTTGTCAGGAGATCTGGGATATTGTCGCTATACTCCGCACTATTCCGCGCCCTGATGATTTGCAGCCCGGCTTCTATCGCACTGTTGACGGCTCCCCTTCCAGGGACGCGTTGCTTGGCAATTGTAACGACCTTCCGCCCTGTGACCTAGACGACGAGATGCTGCGGAATCGCATCTACGATCAGTTCGTAGCCATGAACGGTCTTTCCTACAAGGATGTCGATGATCTCCCTGAATCACTCCCTCGATCGACCGTGTCCGTCTTTGCCCACGGCGACATTGGTCCGCGAAACATCATCGTAGACGAGGACGGCCACGTCAAGGCCCTGCTCGATTGGGAGTCGTCGGGCTGGTTCCCAGACTGGTGGGAGTACGCGCAGATGAAGAAGTGGTGCCATCCGCTCGAGTGCGAGTGGCAAGACTGGATGGAACGGACAAGGCCCGTCGCGTGGGACATTTCGGCCATTCAAAAGGCACGACGGGTTTTGTTCTGAGAGGTCTTGACACGTGCGCCCTTGCTAGGAAGACGAGGTAGTCCAGGACCAGGCTGGCGATCAAGATGCAAAGCAAGCAAAAGCAACAGTAGCAGGGGGCGAGCTGGGTGCCGCAACATGATTTTCACGGTGCACAAGGGAGTAAACAAGGTTAGATATTTGCTTTTGCTAGTCGCTCTCGCAATTTTACATGACTTAGCTTTTTATTATCAAATACATAAACTTCATAGCTCTATCCCAAAAACGACCTTGTTAAGAAGCACCTCCGCGACCACCGACTCCCCACTGAGCCTGCGCCTCGGCAATCGACGTGTCAATCGCCGGCAACTCACGCCCTCTACCCGTAGGCGCGGCCATGAACTTAATCTCCACGAGGTACCGAAGATATCTACCGATATCCTCACGCGTGATGCCCTCGCCTGCGCTGTCATCGACGCCCGTCCAGCGGTCCGCATCCGCCTGCAGAATCGCCACGGCGTTGCGGTCGTCCAGCTCCGGCGCGCGCGTGGTGCTGGGCAGGTTCGAGGTAGCCATGTGGAACAGCGGCATCAGCGCGCTCTGCTCCTGGTCCTTCTCGACGGCGCCGGCCGAGACAAACTCCTCCAGCTGCGTCTTCCAGTCGTCGTAGTCGACCTCGGGCACTTCGTACCCGTAGTAGCTCAACACGGAGAGGAACTCGTTCATCCGCAGACGCGGGTGGGCGGTGACATGCACCACGTTGACGCCAGGGAGGGGGTTCAGCACCGAGGCAACAACGACGCGCGCGACGTGGTCGACTGGCACGGCGTTGACCGAGTTGACGATACGGGGACGAGCGCCGAGTTGGACGCAGCCCTTGCAGAATCGAATGAGGAAATCATCGGTGTTGGAGACACCGCCGTTGCGGCTGCCCAAGATGTAGCCCGGTCGGACGACGGCGCCGCGGAGGCCACGGCGGCCGGCCTCGCGGACGAGCTGCTCAGATACCCACTTGGTTTGGCCGTAGCCGGTGCCAAGACCGGTGCGGCTACCCATCATGTCGTCGGCCTCCAGCACAGCGCCGCGGCCGGTGGCGGTCTGAGCATCGGAGAGGTTGAAGTAGTGGTCTGTATCGAGGGTGGAAGTGGAAGATACAAATGAGAAGAGCTTGGGCTTGCCTTCGTTGCAGAGCTTCATGGCGTCAATGGTAGAGAGGACATTGGGACGCATCATCTGCTCGTAACGGGCGATCCAGTGGACGTATGCCGCGTTGTGGATAAATGCGTCAGCTGTGTCGGCGACGTGCTTCCAGCTGGCGTCGTCAAGGCCAAGACGAGGCTTGGAGAGATCACCAATCACACAAGAAATCCGATCAGCCCAGGCATCTTGCCAGAGACCGTAGCCCTTAAGAGATCTTGTGAGACGCTCCTTGGCGAACTTGTGGTCCTTGGCTCCACGGATATGAGCGATGAGCTTGGTGTTCTTCCTATCGAGGATGTCCTTGGCCAGGTATGCGCCGAGGAAGCCAGTAGCACCGGTAAGGAAGAAAGTGGCACCGGTCGAAGGGCTCAGGGCATCGGGATCGGCGCTTTGGTACTTGGCGTCCAGCGTCTTGGTAAGCTCGTCGAGGGAGTCAGAGTAGACGGTATCGGCAGAATGGTCGACGGTGACAGCCTGGCCGCTGCGAAGACGGTCGACTTGGGTGCTCAGGCCGCGAAGAGTGGGGTTGGCATAGAGGACGCTGATGGTAATGTCGACGCTCAGGTTCTTGCGAATGTTGAGCAGGAGCTGCTGGGCAAGAAGGCTGTGACCACCGCAATCGAAGAAACTGGAGTCGGGCCTAGAAATGGGCGATTAGTGTTTGAACTGTAGAGAAGTGAACAACAGAGCGCATACCTGACTGTCTGGGCATTCAGACCAGGGATCAGGGTTGACCATTGTGTCGCAATAGTCTTTTCAGTCTCGGACAGGCTCTCCCAGACCTTGAGGTCCTCCTCTGAGGCCTCCTCCATCATGAGAGAGGCATCGGGGAAAGGTAGGTTAGGAGAGTCGACCTTTCCGTTCGGGTTGAGAGGCAGTTTCTGCAGCACAAGGTAGATTGAGGGAACCGAGTGCGCTGGTAAGCGAGACTTGAGGTGGTCTCGGACCTCGGCTTGGATGAGGCGGAACCTCTTCTTGAGGTAGACAGTGCAGGGCCCCATTTCCACACCCTCCTCTTCGATATCCTGGAGGCCCTGAGTCTCAAGCCAGCGCTTCCATTCGGAAATCTCGGGCACAATGTAGCTGACGAGCGTCGGCTCTTCATTACGATCTCTTCGAACCAGGGTCTTGCAGTCTCGGATCAGAGGACTGCCGCTGAGGTTCGCATCAATCTCGTTGAGTTCAACCCGGAATCCACGAATCTGTTGGGTTAGCTTTGCGAAAATAGACGGATGAACGAATCACTAATTACCTTGACTTGCGAGTCGATACGGCCTAGGACGCGCACAGCCCCGTCTGGTCGATATTCTCCGAGGTCTCCTGTGACGTAAAGTCTGTCTCGCGGCCCCTTGTAGTACTTGCGCCACGGTTCACCCTTGTCGTTGGCCTTGTCTGCTTCCACCCATGTGTCGTTGTTGACGAACCAATTGTCAATGAACTTCTCCTGGTTCTTCTCGGCATCATTGAGGTACCCTTCGGCAAGACCAGCGGCGCGGATATAGATCTCTCCAACTACGCCAATTGGACAAATCTTGGTGCGATCTTGCCGATCCACGACCAGCACCTGGACATCCTTCATGCCCCAGCCAGCGGGGATAGAGTCGCCGAGGGGATCCAGTGCTGTTGGATCCTCCTCGGCGGAGGGGACTGGAAAGTAGGACACGGCGCGAGACGTTTCGGTGGTTCCGTACATGTTGATGATGGTGCAGGCAGGCCCAAGCTTACGCAAGGCTCTACAGTCGCGAGTGGTGAGGACGTCACCGACGAAGAAGACCTGACGCAGGTTCGTAAACTGGGCTGTGGCGCCACCGACCAGAATCTGTCCCATAGCAGGGGTAAGGTGAGTCGTCGTTGGTGACCACTCTCTCATCCATTCACTCAACCTCTCGTGCTGAATATCCTCCTTGGCGGGTATCAGAAGCTGCGCGCCCAAGAAAAGTGGCGTCATGATATCTGGGGAAATTAGTATTATTTTTAAACTGTATCGCAAATGATTTCGCACCTCGCTGAATTGGGTCGTGGGCAATTCCGGAAAGACAGGCGTAGACGCTCTCTGATGAGAGGCCGAACGTTTCAGCCATCCATGGGAAGTATCTTGCCAGGCTGTAATGACGGCCAAGCACACCCCTGTTGAACATTAGTAAAAGCCCAACCTGTTATAAGACATAGAGAAAAGAGAGAAAAAATTCGTACTTTGGTAAACCTTGAGTTCCGCTCGTAAATGACAGCGTACAGTTGGAATCGGGACCGATGAGCACATCGGGAGGTGTGGAGGCTCTCTCCTTGACGCTGGCGAAGATGTCGCCGCTGTCGTGATCGCCGCCCGTCAACACGCCATCGTCGGTGAATCGGAGGTCTGGAATCTTGATCTTGATGGCAAGGTCATCATCAATGTACTTCTGCACGAGAGGAGCAAGAGGGCTGTATTACAATGTCAATATCTGAGTGTTCAGGTCATATTAGGGTTGGGCTTCGCTTACCCACTCTCCTCCGTAGCCTTGCGAATGGAGATCAGCGCCTTGGGCTGAGCGACTTGCAGATAGACTGGTATCATACGTTAGTTGGCTTTTGTTCAAGTTCTCGTCCGAGGTGCATCATACTCTGTTGTCTTTGCGGGGGATATTGAGGATCGAGCACGGTGACGATGGCACCCGCAGCCAGGGTTCCCATGTACGCACAGACCAGCTCAACGGAGCGGTGCGCAAAGATCATGACTGCGTCTCCATTTTGGATGCCGGCATCGCGCAGGTAGTTTGCAATGTTGTTGCTTGCCTCGTCAATTTGGCGGTAGGTGTATGTTGTTGTAGGCGCCCTGCATGTATGGTCAGCAACCGATGCGAACATGGCCATGCCTCAGTGCAAAGGGACAAGACTCACTTTGAGGTCTTGGTCTCAATCACACAAGGCCTGTCGGGATGCGCCACGGCATTCTTGTGGAATATCTCATGAATGCCTCCAATGAAGCCCCCCCAATCGAGGTCTTCAGTAGGGTCAGGTAGCGACATTGTGGCGGCTGTACTGGTGCACAATCTGAAAAATGAACCGGTGGCTACGGTCGATGAAGAATAGGAAGAGATTGGGCCGCTGCGTGTGTTGATCAATTGAAGCTCTCGAGACTCAGAGGAATCGCAGGTCGTCTCCGGATTGAATGGAAGCGGGGTGCGTTAAAAAGTAGTCGCTTGGAGCTTCCAATGCCGCAATGCGTCACCAGTAAAATTTCTGCCACGCTCCGACCGTCGGAGCTGAGGGGTTCTGGGAATTGAGCTCCCAGAGCTTCTGTATTATTGCGGGGCGCATGGCCTCTACCACGTTGCACGCATCCGAAGGGCATTTATTCACGTGTCAGTTAAATTGGCACAGAAATAGCGAAGCTCGTCACCGAATTCTTGGCTAATAGTCAGGAAATGGAAGATGGAAAGCCGGTTGCCTGTGTAGCCTAGAGCCTGAGCCTGGCCCCTGCTGTGCTAGCACATCAACTGTGTGTCATGGCTTGCCTGAAATGTGGCTAGGCGCTCGGCTTAGACCACCGCGACAGAAAGGAATAGAGCAGCGACAGCTCAAGCTTGGCGCCAAAAAAAACTCCCAAATCAGGAAAGCAAGTCGTCAATGGGCGGACTCCATCACTGTTTGCGTTCCCAATGAAAGGCCACCATTACGAGGAGGCTGCTGGCTATAATTTCACTGTAATTATTATCAATCAACCCATCTATGTTGCCATGTACCTAGATGACATGCAACCTACATCCACCACTTTTCCACAGCACATGCTACCTGTACACACTTCACTTCCTCTTCGTCGCTGCGCCCGTATCCGCACCGCTGGCCTTGGCCTTGGCCCTCTCCTGCAGCAGTTGCTTGACAGCCTGTCTCTTGGCGTCCTCATTGACCTCCTCCTTCTTGCCCTTGTCCTCGACCAGCTTGGCGGGCTCCTCGTCTTCCTCGCCGCCACCCTGACCAAACTCGTTCACGCGAGAGTAATCCGTCTTGTAGGCCCACTTCTGGTACAGGTAGATGAAGAAGATGATGTCGTCGCGAAAGGTGGCGAGGCGGTGCAGGAGGGGCATCTTGATGGTAAAGGCAAAGAGGTCGTCGATGAAGGTGTTGAGGAACTTGTACATCATGGCCTTGGCGGGCATGTGGGCGACGCTCTTGAGGCGGTAGTTGATGTACAGCGAGGGCACCATCATGAGGAAGCCGTACGTGTAAACGGAGCCGACGAGCGTGGCGATGATGAACGAGTACCACGACTTGTGCGTGTCGTACATGAGCGAGTAGATGCCATAAGCAATGAGCAGGGGCACGGCGACAATGTACATGTACTTGAAGGCAATCTCGTCGTATTCCTTGGTCTTTTCCTCCGTCTCGGTGAGCTTGTGCTTGTCCTCAAAGGCAAACCAGTAGGGAATCCAGGAGCCGGGCGGTGTCGCGCGCCAGCGGACATCGACGACGGTGGTAATCTTCCAAAACTCAATGACGATGCCAACAACCTGGGAGCCGAGAATCATCCAGCTCGTGTTCTGCGAGTTGTCGAGCAGATACAGGAAAATGACGGCCTGCATGAAGACGTTGGCCAGAATGGAGCGGACAGAGATGCCGACATTGTCCTTCTTCTTGCGGTAGTGCGCAATGTCGGAGCCAAACGCCAGCGTCTCGAGGATAAGATGGGCGACGGTGGCAAAGGCGGTAATGGCGAGCAGGATGGGGTTGTTGTCAATGAGAATCTCCTTGACCATTTCAATCTCGGAGCCGTCGCCGGTGCCGGGCACGGGGTTGCCAAAGGCGGCCTGGCGCGCGTTTTCCTTGGAGTTCATCTCAATGTTGGCCATGATCTGGAACTGCCAGGCAGGCATGTTGTTGAGGTCAATACGGATGGGCAGCTCCTTGACCGTCTCGTTGAGGGGAACCATGTCCTTGGTGAGCTGCCAGAAGGTGTTGACAAACAGAAGCGGGTAGTACCAGCCGTTCTGGCCGGAGCCGTCACGGGCGCCGGATCGCTCGAGGCGAATAAAGTGCTTCATCGGAGGGGGCATGGTCGCAAGCTCCTTGACGCCGACGGCCGGGATAAACGACAGACTAGCATTGGGGTGGTAGTGGTTCGTGATGATGGGCGTCTTGGGCTCGGGAACCTCGGGCTCGGCCTCTTCGTCTTCGTTGCGCGAGCCAAGTAAATTTCTCGTCTTGGCCACCTTCTTCTTGGGCAGGTACTGAGTCAGCGGGTAGGCCATGTGGTAGGCCGTGTCGCTGCTCCAGGTCGGGTCGCGAGGGTCGAGGGCGCTGCCGGCGAGGCCGACGAAGAAGTGGCCCCAGAGGGTGCCGTTGTGCTGGACCTCGGGGGGCACGGTGAACTTGCCGTCGACGTGGCGCTTGTCGGAGCCGTTGGCCATGTGGAAGCGCTTCTCGTTGAGGACGACATACTCGGCGGGTGTCTGGTCGATCGGGGCCGGGTTGGGCGAGGGCGAGACGGTGATGACAATGTCGACGTGGCTGTCCTGCGGCCAGATGGGCGCGACCAGCTTGGGGAGGGCGGCGCGCTCGGCACCTTCGTCGAGCTCCTTGGGCCGCAGCTGGAAGGCGGGAATGTCGCCCGTGTTGGAGGTGATGCGGATCTGCTTGCCCGTGCTGGGGTCCTCGACGCTGACGCCGCGCTGGTCCTTTTGGAGGTACCAGCTCAGACCGGCATTGATGGCGAAGTAGAGGCCAGCGCCGAGAAGCAGGCGCTGGAAGTTGAAGCCGCCCTAGATGGTGTCAGGATTCAAGGAGCCGTGGAGCGAAAATTTTCAAGACGCGGAGGAGGAGCTCTTACACCTTGCTGCTGCTGCTGTTGGCGCTGGCCGGGGGCTCCCTGCTGGGGAGGGAGCACGGCGGCGACACCTTGGGCAGGCATTGCGTCGCTGCGACGGAACGATTCGACGCGCAAGTGTCGATTCGGGGATGGACAATGCCAAACAGTGACAGTACTCTTGCGAACAAAAGGCAGAGAAGGGTGTCTGGGGATGGACAGGCCAGATATGCGCAGCACAAAATTCGGGCTGTCCAAGGGGGGCGAGAATGGACGTTGGCTTTTGGCGTTGCGGCTGGCCAAGCTCCCCCCACTGTCGCTGTCAAAGGTACCCACGTGTGCGCCATGTTGATTTCACATCTCAAAGAAATAAGGAAGTTTCCAGGCTACTATTAATTGACGTAAAACTTATCAACTTGAGATATAGGCTATATACTGAATTTATACAATCCCACTAATTCGCAAAGTTCAAGATTACAGGTTCCCATTGGTCCTCGGCCATGCTCCTCCCCGGCTTCTCTTCGTTTGTGTAACCTAACCAAGCAGGCAGTCAGCCCAAACACATGTCTGCCTAGGCAGGTGTTCATTCTTTAGGCTTCCAAGTTTCAACTCACTCACAATGACCACAGTAGACACGCCAGCGCACCTCCCGGCTCCGTCCAGGCTGGACAGCCTGCCCCTCGATCTGCTCATCATCATATGCGAGTGGCTCGTCCAGCATGAGCCGAGAACGAAGCGCAGTCTCTGTGCCTTTGCTCTGGCCAGCAATACATGCCGTGACGCCACTGACTTTCAGCGTCTCTACCAGATGAATCTCTATATACGAGGACCGCGTAAGCTGGTTCGTGATGTGCAAAGCTGGCGACAGACTGTCCAAGCACGAGGACGCACGCGACTCTTACGTGTCGTCAAAATAACAGGAATGACGATATCGCCGGAAGAGGAGGAGCTAGAGGATCAATCAGGGCCTGGCCTCCATGAGTCGCGTTTACTTATGCCGCGTGTGAGTTGGCCAGGTAAATTGGACATCGAGGAAGAGGAGGAAAGTGTCATCCTGCTCAGCGGCATGGACAATCCACTCAGCGCCCGCACGGCACCGAAAATTCCTTCAACGCAGTGGCCAGATGAAAAACCATGGCAAACTCTGGCCGATCTGTTCAAGGACCTGCCGTGGCTCGCGGATGTTGTCTTCATGTCTGAAGACCAATTCCCGCGATGCCTCTTATCAGAACTTCACCGCAGCCACCCACAGAGCCGCTTGCATATGCACTACTTTTTGCTCCGCAGCCTGATTCATTCCGAGTTCGATCAGCCAGCGGTGCACCCAGACGACGTTGCGCTCGCCACGTCCCCTTGCCTCTATAGCATCGTTGCCTTCACAGCACAATACCGCGACCATCAGGTTGTTGATTATAACAAAGAGGCCATCATGGATATGGTCAGCGGGCTAGCGCCGCGGCTGACCAATGTCTGTACCCTGGGAGCCTTCACCCGCACCAGAGAACCCTTCGCGAGCACCAGTGTCCGCCCTCCATAGCAGGGTTTTCCGCCTTGCCCCAGCGAGTCGGATCGCAAGCAACCCTCGCGCGGCCATCTCCAGCACTTAATTATAGACCCCGATGGCGACAAGCCCCTTCAATGGGCTCGGCTTACCGATTTCAGCCAGCTCCGTTCGCTCACTCTGAAATTTGGAGTCGAGCCTTCGACAGTTCAGCAGTTGACGCAGATAGCGCGTCAGAGCCCCATGTTGGCTCTCTCATCGTTTGAAATCAACATGAACCCGACATCTATAGCCTTTAGGAGAGAAATGACCCGTCTGGATGCAGAGCTGGCTCAGCTCTTTGAGACGCTTCACCCACTAGAGGAACTCAGAGTCTACGGGCCGGTTCGCAAGCAATCTTTCGACGCCATAATTACTCATCAGGCAGAGAAATTGCGTGTGTTAAAATTCGAAGGCAAGGATGATCGGGGCGTAGGTCTTTTTGTTCTGTCACCATTGCAGGCTGATCGGCTCGCTCGGCGATGCATCCAGCTTGAGGAGTTACAGCTGCAAGTGGCTAGGACGCAAGGCGACCAGAATGAAACAGCAGTCTAACGTCATCTTGGCAGACTGCCAAGTCAAAAGCGCCTGACTCTGTATCTTGTCCTTTGCGTCAAGGACATTCCAAGGTCTGGCAGCGACGCGCACGCGTACGCGACGGCAGAGGAGGTCGACGTGGCCAACGTTGACTTGGGCAGTGGCGAGGATATTCCGCTTCAAGAGGTTTTCAGAGACGCAGCCATTGATTCCAACCTAGCCTTGTCCATTTTTGGCCGGCTAAGCAGAGGTAGCGACCTGCGCATACTGCAGCTTAAACTCGGCGGCTACTACCAATGGTCCAAAACTGGGAAGTGGCTGCGCTGGCTCGGGAGGGGGTGGAGGGTTTGGAAAGACTCCACGGCCAATATCACGGCTAACGAATTGCGAGTCGAGCAACGGCGAGCATGCTTGAGGCAATTGCAAAAAAAGACCAGTGAAGAGTGGCGTGTGTGCAAGGAGGCATGGGTCGCCGTCTGGTCGCCGCGTTCCGAGCAGTGGTGGGATGAGTGGTCCAGCGTACCCCTGCAGCAGGGCTTTGAAGCGTAAGACTGCGCTGTTCAGAAGAATATGAGAAGAAGTTAGATGAGGAGACTACGAGAGGCAACCAGAGGGCAGTCTACCCATCGTGACCAGACGGTGTGAGCTTGTGGCACTCGGCCGTGCGTACGTGACGAACGAGTAGGTGGTCACGTAGGGCTTCCTTCTAACCAAAACCCGGAGTGAATAGTGTTGCAGCTAGAATTTTGGAAACTGGGCCAAAACGCAATGTTTCGAGAATTGGCAGCCCCGGTGTGCGTCCAATAACTTTGCGGCAATGGTGCATCGAGTTGGGCTTACCTCTTCGTAGCCTGTATCACGCGCCGACTCTGCCTTGACAAGCCCAAGTATTGCATTTTTCATTCTGCATCTGCACCGGTTTGATCGAATGTGCTTTGCTCTCTGAGCCACGGTTCTTGAAAAAATAAAACATAAAATTTTCTGCCGTTGTTGCTTTTCAGATGCTTGGCTCATTCGTCTCGATAGGCTTGCAAGCGACACACATCCCTGGGTCCCTTGAGCTTGTTGCCAATTTTGGATCACGATAACGGCATAGATGATTAGGATGAAGAATCGCTGCTAAAGATTCAGATGAAGGGGGGGGTACTTTTGCTCGCAGTCGAGCAAGACTGAGGTGGTAGTCTTTTCCGGTTGTGCTATCCTGCTGACTCCATTTGCGTGCCTCGTCGCAGGCATCCGCATTTTTTGTTTCCAAGTGTAACCTCGGTGGTGTGAAAGAGATATCCAGGGTGGTCACTTCAGCGGGGGATGAGTGGCTTATCGTGGTCGCAAGAGTACCTATGCACGGCATCGGCCTTTGAACCAGCCCCACGCAGAAAGACTCACAGGCCGAGCCAATGAGGGAAAAAAACGCAGATTTTTCTCGTTTTTCGATGCGAATATGTATGAGCCCTTTTATTTCAAGTCCTATGCTCTTTGAGCCGAGCGTCCATACATCGTGAGTCACCGACTGGGCTGTGTTGCCCCCTGCAGCGTGCCAACTCTCAGCAGTTATCCGTGGTAAAGTTAACTAGCGCAGCGCAACTGAAAAAAAAAATCAAGAGCCGCCGCTATGCTGGCACCTTGACAGACTATTTTTTGGGAACGGGCCAATGAGCAACCCGGAAGCCGGAGGAGAACTGGTCTAGCCAGGCAGAAGCCACCCCGGCGCGGCGTGTGCCGGCCGCTCGCCGAAAACGATGACCGTTGCCCCCCTCCGCAAGGGGGAGTCACTGGACGTCATCTCGCAAAAAAGGCCAATATATTTTTACCTTTTGAAGAAAAACAATAAACATCCCGCCGGGTAGCCAATTTTCTTTTCTCTTCACACAAGACACTAATAATACAACAAGCAGTCACACGACACTTTTATCCCCCGCATTCTTTTGTTGTCAATTGCCACACCCTGGCACCTGTCACCTGCTTTGTTTGCCTCAACCGACGTTGCTCCTTGGAGAGAGCTTGGACCGCCCCCCCGGATATCACAAAATCCCAACTTTGGGCGCGCGCTTCGCTTTTCAAACCTGTTTCTGCACAAAAAAAGCATAGACATCAACTTGCTTCCATTCAAGAATATCCATCTAATTCCACAATGACGGCCGTAAACACCAACGGCAGCACGCCGATCGCGGCGCCCCGGACCAAGATCTGTGTCTTTTGCGGCGCGTCGCCGGGCACGAAGCCCGAGTACGTCGAAGCGGCACGCGCACTCGCCCGCTCCATGGCCGCCAATGAGATTGACCTAGGTATGTCTCCCTTTCCCTCCAGAACCTTGTCCCCGTTGCTACTAGTTATACGCTCTCGCCCTGTCTTAAGAGACACCCCCGCTAACCTCCCCCCGCCTCACAGTCTACGGCGGCGGCACCGTCGGCCTCATGGGCGAGGTGGCCAAGACGCTCTGCGAGCTCCGCGGGCCCGACGCCGTGCACGGCATCATCCCCGAGGCGCTCGTCAAGTGGGAGCGCGACGGCACCTACGCCACCGTCAACGCCGACGGCCGCTACGTCCCCGACGAGGCCAAGTACGGCCGCACCACCGTCGTCCCGGACATGCACACGCGCAAGAAGCTCATGGCCGAGGAGGTCTTTGCCGGCGGGCCCGGCTCCGGCTTCGTCGGCCTGCCCGGCGGCTTCGGCACCATGGAGGAGCTCTTCGAGGTCATCACCTGGAACCAGCTCGGCATCCACGACAAGGGCATCGTCCTGCTCAACGTCCACGACTACTGGCGCGGCATGCTCGACCTCATCGACACGGCCGTCGACCAGGGCTTCATCCGCGACGCCAACAAGAGCATCGTCGTCGCCGCCCAGGACGGCGACGCCGCCATTGCCATGCTGCGCGACTACAAGGTGTCCGAGGCCATTTACGGCCTGGAATGGGGCAAGCAGTAGAGGGAAGAAAAGAAAATGAAAGGGATACATAAAATGTAATACAGAGGGTACAACGGTTTATAGACTCTGGATTAAGAAGTTTTAGGTTATGGATCTCGTGGGGGCTTCTATTTGTTAGCAACGGCGTGGATCTTCTACTCATCAATACCATACACTACTCATTCGTACTCATTCGTACTCATTCGTACTCATTCGCACATGCCAAGCATCTCTCACTCGTCTCCGTAGATGGCATGAATCGGTATAGTGCCTTGAATTGCACAGAATTTGCCGTCTCGCAGCGTGTATAGTACATGTTTCTACCTGTTTATTTTCATCATGTCGTTGCTCGCTGGCCCCCTTTAACCATCAACCTCCATGCCTCCTTGGCCGTCGCCGACGCGGTCGATCCACTCCTTGACCTCAAACTCGTCGTAGAGCTTAAACTGCTCAATGGCCTTGCCGCCCTCGGCCTTGACGCCGACCAGGCCGACCGAGGTGTTGTCAACCGTCAGCTCCTTGTCCTGGACCAGGCTCTCGCGGAGCGCGCTCAGGCCGTGCTGGACGAGCTCCTCGCGGGAGCAGTCGGCAAACGCGTCGACGTGGCGCTCGAGGTATGTGCGCGCCATCTGGCTGCGCGCGCCAATCGCAAAGGCCGTCATCTCCTCCGTCATGCCCGAGGGCTGAAACTCGTACAGGTGCGGGCCCGTCTCGTCGACGCCGGCAATCAGCAGGCCCACGCCGTACGGCCGCTTGCCGTACATTTGCGTGTTGACCTGCGCCTTGTCGCCAATCATGCCGACGAGGCTGCGCAGGGGCATGGCGCGGCCATACGTGAGGCGGTGGCCGAGGCACTGCTGCTTCATAAAGTTGGACAGGACGCGGGCGTCGGATGTGAGGCCGGCAATGGCGATGCCGGCATGCTCGTCAATGGTAAACAGCTTCTTTTGGTATGATGAGAGTTCTTCCGCGTTGCGCTAAAGGGAGACGAGGGTTAGCGGATGAGGAGTAGATGCCAATCGTCAAACCAGGTGCTTAGTTACCTTGACGGCGCAGAGAACGGCATGGGTCTTGCTGACAATGCCAACAACTACCGAACCTTGCTTTACAGCTTCGGCAGCATATTCAATCTGGAATATTCGGCCCTGGGGCGAGCTAGGAGATGTATGGTCAGCTTGGGAGCTTCGAGCAACGAAACGGCACCAGCCACGCGGTCTGCAAACAAGGGTCGCATCGGGGAATCGGGGCGGGTAGGCGTACAATGTGACCGAATCGTTATCGTAATTGTTGCGAAACATGATGTATAGCTCCCTGACGTGTTGGGTGCGCGGACGGAGATGGATGTGGATGGGCAGTCGTAAAGTACTGGAGGGCGAGGGTGAAGCTCAAGCTGGAGTGGGTTGGCGTCGTTGTCCAGCAGCCAGGCAGCCCAAGCTTCGTCGCCTCTCCAGGCTGAAAGCTGTCGCGCGGTGCGGCAGATCCGCGGTTAGACCGCCACACCGCCTGCCTAAAATGGACGTGTAAGACCTGGGCAACAAACGTGGGCATGAGGAGGTAGAGCTTAATAAAGACAATATTGTGGTAGCTAAAAAATAGAATATAAAAATTTGTGACGATTTAATCCTGGTAGATAAAAAATAACCTCATTCTAGATTCCATCTGATCGACATGCTCAGTCCACCTGCAACCTTGGTGGCTGTCCATGGTGGGGGCGGCACAGCGCGTTATCCCACTGAAGAGTCGCCCACAGTACGCTGACGGTCCCCTGTTCCAAGGGACCACGCACGATGTCTGTTCTTGGACATTCCGCAAGCATGCTGCAAGCCAGCTGCAAGGCGGAAGCAACAAAGATGGTGGCTGATATTTGCGCAGATTGACTCATTTCACTGTAACAGTCCGTCAATGGTTCAAGTACCAATCGGTTTTTGCTACCCAGCATCCATACCAATCATCGACGACCCAGAGCGCCGATGGTCGGCGGCCGCCATGCCGTCATCTCGCTGCAAGCCCACCAGCCTTCAAGGTGGGGAGGGGGGGTAAAATCTACCTACGAACCAAGCTTAAACATCTGCCGCATCCGTTGCTGTTTTTCCCCTCCTCAAATAAGAACATTGGCGAGTCCCCTTGTGTCCCCCGTTGGCCAGTTTCTATCTAGTAATATACCCTTGACTGGATACATTACTCTCGCGTTGCTACATAAACCCCTCGTTGTGACGCTTGAGCTTTTGCCATCCTCCCTCTTCTCTTTTGCTTCGACTCCAAGCTCCATTGTACTCTAACACAGCAGCGCAACAACCGCTATCATGCCTTCCAGAGAGGAGATTACCTACTTTGGCGCCGGCCCGGCCCTGCTGCCCCAGGACGTCCTCGAGACGGCCGCGCAGGCGCTCGTCAACTTCCAGGACACGGGCCTGGGCATCGCCGAGCACTCGCACCGCTCCGCGCTCGCCGCCAAGATTATTGACGAGGCCAAGGCCGACCTGGCCACGTACCTCGACATCCCCGAGGACTACGAGGTCCTCTTCATGCAGGGCGGCGGCTCCGGCGAGTTCTCCGCCGTCGTCTACAACCTCGTCGGCGCGTGGGTCGCCCGCAAGCGCCGCGCGCTCTTTGCCAAGCTCAAAAAGTCCGAGGCGGACGAGGCCAACGACCCGGCCCTGATGCAGGAGCTGCGCACCGCCATCGACCACGAGCTCAAGCTCGACTACATTGTCACCGGCGGCTGGTCGCAAAAGGCGGCCGCCGAGGCCGCCCGCCTGCTCGGCCCGCACCACGTCCACCTCGTCGCCGACGGCCGCGGCGAGGACGGCAAGTTTGGCAGCATCCCGGACGAGTCCACCTGGAAGCTCTCCAAGGACGCGGCTTTGGTGTATCACTGCTCCAACGAGACGGTGGACGGGGTGGAATTTCAAGAGTTTCCCCAGTCGCTCGCTCCCGGTGCGGACGGTGAGGGCCCCATTGTCGTCGCCGATATGTCGTCCAACATTCTCTCGCGCAAAATTCCGGTGCGCAACTACTCACTCATCTTCTTTGGCGCCCAGAAGAACCTTGGCTCGACAGGTATTACTGTTGTCGTAATCAAGAAGAACCTGCTCCCTCAGCCGTCAGCGACACTCATGCGCGCCATGGGCCTCCCCATTCCTCCCATTATTTTCTCTTACGAGACCATTGCCAAGAACAACAGCTTGTACAACACACTGAGCATTTTCGAGTGAGTACTCCGAAGATATGGGTACAAGTACAAAGTATGCTGACCCCCATCTAGCGTGTACATTGCCGGCCAAGTCCTGAAGAAGCTCCTCGCCACGTACCCCAACCGCGTCGAGGGCCAGGAGCAGGTTTCCGCCAAAAAGGCCGAGCTCGTGTATGGCGCTCTCGATGCCCACCCCGATGTCTACAAGGTCGTCCCGCAAAAGAATGTGCGCTCGCGCATGAACGTCTGCTTCCGTGTCAGCAAGGGCGGTGCTGTTGATGAGACAGAGAAGAAGTTTCTCAGTGATGCCACCGCAATTGGTCTCACTGGACTCAAGGGGCATCGCTCTGTAGGCGGTGTACGGGCCTCGTTGTATAACTCTATTCCTCTAGAGGGAGCCGAAAAGCTGGCCAAGTTCATCAATGATTTTGCCAAGGCGTGAGTCATGGTAGGTGCTGAGAAGGAAGATACGGTTTAGGGTAGAGGTCACTGTTTGAGGACGGTTCAACCCGAAAAAATAGCCGCAAGATCAGCTTGTGGGCTAGACAGCATGATCATGCTAAAAAGTACAATCAACAGTATAATAAAAAAATTAATGACTCTAACAAAGCGGGTGTTGGAGAGGCGTGTATAAATATCAGGGTGGTCGACATACCATCAGGCAGTAAGTGAGATCTCTGCTCGTTCTAGAGTTCGTTTTCTGGCGAGCGTCGTGACTCCACCAACGTAGACCCTGACTTTTCAACAACAACCTGGAGCAGGGCACTGGGGTTATTGTGCACGCTTTGAGGAGCTAAATGCCAATTCTTGGAGTGGAAATGATTTAGAGATGCTGAGACCAGGCGTATTGATACGCAGAGTCGCTTGCGCGACAGCTTGCCCGGCTGGCGCATTGCCCCGTCGCGCCGCAAACCGCCATCGCCAAACGCCAGCCCCAAGGAGAGCACTGTCAACAAGCCGCCGTTGCTGTGTTTCTGCGGCACAGCCAGGTTTCCCAACCACCAGAGACACGATATACGCTTTATCTACAGCGCCAGGAAAGGCCGGTATTGCCGTGATTCGCATATCAGGGTCCTCATGTCTCGATGTTGGTGCTCCTTACCCCCCTTTGTCATTCCTGTCTGACACCTTTTAGATATATAAAAGTCTATGCCCCTCCAAATCAGCCCCAAAGCCGCGCTACGCGGCTGTCCGCACGCTTTTTCATCCGCAGGCCAACGGCGAATCGGCCATCGTGCTGGACTCGGAAGCGCTCGTTCTCTACTTCCCGTCGCCCGCCACCGTGACGGGCGAAGACGTTTTGGAGCTCCACGTCCACGGCGGCTCCGCCACCGTCAAGGCCGTCCTCGCCGCCATTCCTCACTGCGCATCTCGTTCTTCCTCTGGCATTCGCTACGCGGAGCCTGGCGAGTTTACCAAGCGCGCCTTCATCCACGACCGGCTGGACCTGGCGCAGATTGAGGCGCTTAGCGAC
This sequence comes from Samsoniella hepiali, assembly GCA_001455915.2. Classification (NCBI taxonomy): domain Eukaryota; kingdom Fungi; phylum Ascomycota; class Sordariomycetes; order Hypocreales; family Cordycipitaceae; genus Samsoniella; species Samsoniella hepiali. The sequence continues at coordinate 2,180,675 of LNDK02000024.1, read as the reverse complement.
ACGCTCGCCGCGGAGACGGAGCAGCAGCGGCGGGCCGCCGTGCGCGGCCACTCGGGCCGGCTGGGGCGCACGTACGAGGGGTGGCGGCAGCAGCTGCTCCTGGCGCGGGGCGAGCTCGAGGCGCTGATTGACTTTGCCGAGGACCAGCACTTTGACGAGTCGCCGGCGGACCTGCTCGGAAGCGTGGCGCGTCAGATAGAGGACATGCGACATGGCATACAACTTCACGAGAGAGGGAGTGAAAAGAGTGAGCTGCTGCGGAACGGCATCAAGATTGCGCTCGTGGGGCCGCCAAACGCGGGTAAGAGCTCATTGATGAATCTAATTGTCGGACGCGAGGCGTCGATTGTGTCGGGTGAAGCGGGCACGACGCGGGATATTGTGGAAGCGAGCCTGGATATCAGAGGTTACCTGTGCTCGTTTGCGGACACGGCGGGCTTCCGGACGAAAGGCGAGGGCCGCGAGATTGGGATCGTGGAGGAGGAAGGAATACGGAGGGCGAGGAACAAGGCGAAAGAGGCCGCTATTGTGGTGATGCTTGCCTCTGTCGAGAGAAACCGCGACGGCGGTGCGTTTGTCCGGTATGACGAGCAGACGCTCGAGCTGGCCGCCGAGGCAGACGACTGTCTCGTGCTGTTGAACAAGAGAGACGCCACTGACGAGCGGTCGTTGCGGACGTTGCTCGCCGGGTTCCAAAAGATGCTGCACGACAAAGGTGGTAAGCTGGACAGCATCGAGGTGCACACTGTGTCGTGCCGCCAAGCGCAGGATACGACCGCGGTTGGCCACACGGACCCCGGCGGCGTGCACGCCGTCATGGATGCGCTCCGCGCGCGCTTCGCCGCCATGACGGCGCTGCCCGCCGCGCAGCAGGACCTGCTCGGCGTGACGGAGCGCCAGCGGCAGCTGTTGGCCGACTGCCGCGGGTACCTGGACGAGTTTGTCCTGGAGGCCGCGCGCGGGGGCGAGGACGGTCTCGAGGCGGACAGCGTGCTGGCGGCCGAGTTTCTGCGGTACGCGGCGGATTGTCTCGCGCGCATCACGGGACGCGGCGAGGGCGGCGATGTCGAAGAGGTGCTCGGCGTTGTCTTTGAAAAGTGAGTTGCTGTTTTGCGATGAAAGCTGGGGTGTTTTTTGCTAACTTGACGATAGGTTCTGTGTTGGGAAATAGAGCATATACACACTGTAGGATATTGTATGAATACATCTGACGGGTTGGACATGTCACAGATAAGAAGTTGCTGTAGATTATTATTTTGTATTTTCTTTTCTTTTTTTTAAGTTGGAATGTAGCATTGTATGGATATATTCCCGTACGGCGTGGGTCATAGACGTCTCAAGTTTACTCATTCACTGCGAAATCACAGGCTATGCTTCCGTCTCCCTCCACAAAACTCCCCCAATAATGCGCGCCGACAAAACAAAAAAGACAAAGTATGACGAGACCGACGCACGCACGCCCATGCCCGCCCACACTGTGTCTATGCCTCCGTCGTGCCACCCGCCTTGGCCGCCGCCGCCACCAAGTCGCCAATCTTATCCGCGGCCTTGTTCAGCGCGGGCGGGTTCGCACCCTTGATGTCGAGCTGGCCGTTGACCATGACCTGCTTGCCGTTCTTGAAGAAGAGAAAGGTGGGCATGGCGGTAATGTTGAACTTTTTCGCCGCGTCCGTCGCCTCTTCGACGTTGACCTTGGCAAAGGCGAAGCGGCCGGCGGCGCCGTGCTTCTCGGCGAGCTTCTCGTACTCGGGCGCAATGGCCTTGCAGGGCGGGCACCAGGTGGCGAAGAAGTCGACGACGACGTAGGTGTTGGCCGCAAAGACGTCCTCGAGCGCGGCGAGCGAGGTGACGTGCTGGATGGCCATGGTTGGTGGGATGTGTGTGTGTGCGTGTGTTTGGTGATGTAGAGGTCTGTGTGTGTGTGTTTGTGCGGGGGTGGTGTTTAGGGCTGTGCTTCTGTGATCTGCGAGATGCGCGCTTTGCAAGATGTGTGTGCTTTGTTGAATGTCTATCAAGGTTGGAGAAAAGGTTCGGGCGTTTTGTTTAATGTTCCGTCGGCAAGTGGTGGTGGAAGTGGCTGGAGTGGGGTGGAAGATGGCGTCTTTGTCCAACGGAAACGGCTGTGTCAGCATGATTTCTCAGCCTTGGAACCTGCACAATTGCATGAATTCCATGCAAGGGGCGGGAAGCCAAGCATTGCATTCCTCGACTGGTTATGGCTCATGATGAGCCTGCCTTTTTTCTTCTTTTGCCTTTCGACCAGTCTTCTCCTTCCATGACAGGGCTGCTAGCCAGCACTGACAGTGCACTGCCCCGCCATCATGCCCCCGTCCGAGCGGCCTCCTTCGGCATTTAACAAGCGCATCCCGAGATAGGTCCTATTAAGCAATCCCCTGACTATATTGGCATTGCTCCCTTTGGCTGAAGATCCTACAATCAGACCAACTCGGTCAACTCAGCCAGTACCGGTGTTGGCCGCCACCCTCCCATCAGCTCACCGCAGCTGCAGACTCCGCCCGCCCTGCAGCATCATGAACCACAAAACAAGCCAAAATCGGTACCAATGATGGAATAAAAATAGACGCTTGTGCCGGCACCCGAATACATGGACTCGTCCGACGCCCAATTTGATATCCTCTCTGGGTAATGAGCCAATCGCTTTACGTAAAACTAGCCACAGCCACACACAGACACCGTACCCACCCAAGTTCAACGATTATCTCGCGAGTCGCGGCATTAAAGAGTCACGCATAACCTTATTATAGAATTTTTTAAGCATACTGCGCCTAGTCTTTACACTCTACTATGCTTCACGTGGCTTGCCCGCTTCACCTTGGCCCCCAATTAAGTACACCGGGGACCTAACATATATTGCGATACACAGCCACCCAGTGTGGTTCTTGCTAGACGATAGCCTCATGAGTCGCGTCGCTGAAGACTCACGCCATTCTATCTTTATAGAATCTATTTCAAGCATATTCCCCGATTTTGCGATGTACTCTACACAACTTCCAAAACTCTACACTTCTTTCAAGGTCAGCGTCGGTCGGTACGCCGAGGCCTCTACAGACGTCACAATACACAGCCACACGAGCGTGCCTACCACGGTTCTTATATAAGGCAGATTGCCTCGCGGCACCAAAGAGTCACATCAATCAGCTCATCATCAACCTAAGAAAGCACAATGACACGAATTCAGCTTTTGGCCTTGTTTCTGGGCACTGCGGTGCCTTGCCTCGGCAATTCCTTGCCGGGACTGCCAGCGAAAACACCCTTCAACGACGACTTTGGCAACTTTGTCGATTCGGTACTGAACGACTTTAAAGTTCCTGGCATGTCAGTCGCCGTCATTGACGGCAATCAAACATTCTCAAAGGTATAGTGACCCCCGTTCCGTGTTCCTCAGACCCTGTTGGCTTACACGACAGGACCTCAGGGCTTTGGCTTCGCCAAGCTGCCAGACGTAAAGGCCACGCCCGAGACTCTCTGGCTCGGCGCATCCACCACAAAGGCCTTTGTGGGAGCGACCCTGGCGCAGTTCATCCAGAACAAGAGCTACCCGGCCCTGCTCGACAAGGGCTGGGCCACGTCGATTTCGTCGCTCATCCCCGACGACTTTGTCCTTGCCGACGACTGGGCGACCAAGCACGTTACCCTCGAAGATGCCATCAGCCACCGGACCGGTATGCCGCGCCATGACTTGTCCTGGCAGTACACCACCGCCAACGGCTCCCTCACGTCGGTGCGCGACGTGGTGCGCAACCTGCGCAACCTGCACCTGACGGCGGAGCCGCGCACCGTCTACCAGTACTGCAACATGATGTACCTGGTGCTCTCGCACGTCATCGAGACCGTCGCCAAGCAACCTCTCCAGACTACCTTCAAGGAGCTCATCTGGGGCCCGCTGGGAATGAACTCGACGTACCTCGACCTGCAGGAAGCCAAGGACTCCGCAAACTACCTGGCTACGGGCTACTACTGGGACAACACCACCCAGAGCTACGCCGCCGTCGGCCACGACACGCTGCAGCTGTCCGGCGCCGCCGGCATCATCACCAGCGTCGTCGACCACGCCAAGTGGGTGCGCAGCCTGCTTCACCAGGCGCCGCCGCTCGCCAAGGCCGCGCACGAGGACATTCGCGCGCCGCGCTTCATCACCAAGACGCAGCCGCACGCCGACATGGACGTTGTCACGTACGCGCTCGGCTGGCTGCGCACCACGTTCCACGGCGAGCCGCTGTTTTTCCACTCCGGTCAGAGCCTGTCGTTTGGCGCCAACATCTACTGGCTGCCGGTGCGCGGGTACGCCGTCGTGAGCATGGGCAACGCGTTTTTGCGGCCCAACCTGGCGGGCGAGGTGATTGCGCGGAAGCTGATGGAGGATGTCATGGGCATTGAGGCAGACAAGCGCTTCAACATGACGAAAGAGTACGTGACCCCTATAGTGACATGTTTCTTTTTTGATGTACTTCTCAAAGTTAGGAAGAAATTACTGACAGGTGTATATCCATAGGCTCAAGCAAGACCTGACAGGGTGGCCGGGATTCGAAGGGGCCGTGGACTACATCTATCCCAACCGCACTGCCACGCCCCTGCCTTCCTCGGCCAGCGTCCAGAACCTCACGGGCGACTACTACAACGCAGGCTACGGCAAGCTGTCGTTCAAGTCCACCGGCAAGAACGACAGCAGCCTCGAGCTGGTGGCGGAGCGCCCGAATATGGTCTACCAGTACAATGTCCGCCTCGAGCACGTCTCTGGCGACGACTGGGTCGCGTACTTTCGGTCCGTGGTGGGTTCGCTCCTGCCGTCGCAGTACTTTCAAGCCAAGTTCAAGGTGGACGGCAAGGTGTCGGCGCTGGATATTCTGATGGGTGATGGTACGACCGGTACGAAGCCGTTCAACGTCACCTTCAACAAGATTGCATGAGAAAAAAAGAAATTTGCTTGAGAAATTTGGTTGTGTAAATGTACATCATGAGATAGTCTGCTCCGCTCAGTTTTGCATATATACAGTTAGGTATCACAAAGAACCTCATTTATCAATGGTTCCAGCAGCGCTGCCATTTTCCTGCCTCCCTCTACACTCGGCTCAACCCTCTCCTCGTACTCGCCCGCATTCTTGCCGTCCATGGCCTCGAACAACGCACATGCCTTGACCGGCACGCCCTCAATATGGATGTTCCTAGTCGCCTGCTCGTACATCTGCTTGATGCCCGCCTGCAGCCGCTCCGGCCGCGTATTGTACCCCAGGGCCCCCAGGGCCCTGTCCGCCCAGCTCTGCGCGAGCCCGGCCTGCGCCTCGAGGGGGTAGTAAATCATGCAGACAATGACCAGCCGGGGCTTCTTCTTCGCCACCATCTTGGCAATGTACGCCTGCGTTTGCGTCTTGAAGAGCCGGATAAAGTACAGCAGCGCCCACGCGCGCCCGCTCCGGAGCGACGACATGGGCGTCAGCCACGCCAGCCACAGCATGTGCAGAATCGTCCAGACCGTCGGCTTCATCGCGATGTCGTTGCCGCCGACGGAAACAATGAGGACATCGCGCGAGGTAATGTGATCGCGGATAAACTCGTCGTGCGCCAACAGCGCGGACCCGTGCCGCTCGCGCAGCAGCGACGCCTCGACGGCCAGGTTCAGCGTCGTCGCCCGCGCGCCCAGCCGGTGGTTGAGCCAAAAAGCCACGTCCGCCTTGGGACATGGCCTCTGCAGCACGAGGCGGTATATTTCTGGCACCGAGTCTGCGGGGGACGGCGGTGGCAGCCAGTACTTGTTGTCCAGGGAGGAGTCGCCGGCCAGGTACACAATGGGGCCGTCGGGGCGCTGCGCGGCGGCAATGTTGAGAAAGGTGGTGATGTCGGCGATGGGGTGCCCCTTGTACTCAAAGTAGAAACGTGATGTATTTATTTTGGTCGTCATTATGAGAGAAAACGGCGAGGGAGAATGGGTTGAGGATTGCAAGATGTAGGAAGATGAGCAGTCAGGTATAAGTGGCTTGCTGCAACACCAAAAAGCAATTAGGCGTCGACCAGTTTTCAGCCACTTCGTTCAGGCAACAGCATTTCTAAAAACCGACTTCTTCTACAACGACAAAGCTGGCAAAACAAATGGCTACTAAAAATAAGTACAACCTCCCGAAATGGCAAAAAAAGAACATCCTAAGGATGCTGGCGGTATCTCTCCCGCCGGGAATTGAACCCGGGTCTCAAGCGTGACAAGCTTGCATACTGACCACTATACTACGGAAGATGATTGAACAACTGTAAAGCAGCTGTCGTAGTGTGGATTGAGCAGCGGGCGAGACTAACATATATTTGAACCTTTGGAAATTGGGCATCACAAAGTTTTTTTACCATGTGTATTTACTGCACATACCCACGTCCACGTCCTTCTCAATCCATATCAACTGGATGTTTATCTTAATTTTCATGCAACCATATGATACATTTTTTTTCACCCACCTTCATAAACCTTATGCCTCTAGATGCTCGCCACTCTGCTTCATGTTTTACAGCTCATCATGAGACTTCTTGCCCTCCAGGTCCTCCATGGCCATAATCTTGACCACCAGACTCGTCCAGCCGGTAAAATGCTGCGTGCGCTGCCCCGCGCCCGTCTCCGGATTGTACTGCTCCCACGCGTAGCCCGTCTCCTTCCAGCTGTTGTACACGGTGTTGACCAGGTTCTTGCGCAGGCGAATGTACAGGTCGCGCGCCTTTTGGCTGTGCGGGCCGCTTTGCGTGGCAAAGTACTATGCCGGTCAGTTTCAAATTTCATGTGAGTACAAGGTACTTTACTTACGTGAAGCTGCTTAACAGCCAGGTAGTTCATGGGCATCCAAATAGGGCTGCGCCAGTAGTTCTCCTCTGTGCCGTAAAACTCGGACTGCTTGCTCAAACTGCGAATGCCGTACGGGCTAAAGAGGTGTTCCTCATCGCCAACGAGGTCCAGAATCCTGCCCAGCTTGGGGTCCTTGGGCTTCATCAGGCCGACGAGGAAGGGCATGATGGAAATGTAGCCCTTGTGGCAGACAAGAGTGTGCTCCTCAAAGTCATCTAGGGACGCGTCACAAAAGCAACCTTCCTTCTCAGACCAGTGCAGATCATTCAAGTTGTGCTCNTTGAAGAGCCGGATAAAGTACAGCAGCGCCCACGCGCGCCCGCTCCGGAGCGACGACATGGGCGTCAGCCACGCCAGCCACAGCATGTGCAGAATCGTCCAGACCGTCGGCTTCATCGCGATGTCGTTGCCGCCGACGGAAACAATGAGGACATCGCGCGAGGTAATGTGATCGCGGATAAACTCGTCGTGCGCCAACAGCGCGGACCCGTGCCGCTCGCGCAGCAGCGACGCCTCGACGGCCAGGTTCAGCGTCGTCGCCCGCGCGCCCAGCCGGTGGTTGAGCCAAAAAGCCACGTCCGCCTTGGGACATGGCCTCTGCAGCACGAGGCGGTATATTTCTGGCACCGAGTCTGCGGGGGACGGCGGTGGCAGCCAGTACTTGTTGTCCAGGGAGGAGTCGCCGGCCAGGTACACAATGGGGCCGTCGGGGCGCTGCGCGGCGGCAATGTTGAGAAAGGTGGTGATGTCGGCGATGGGGTGCCCCTTGTACTCAAAGTAGAAACGTGATGTATTTATTTTGGTCGTCATTATGAGAGAAAACGGCGAGGGAGAATGGGTTGAGGATTGCAAGATGTAGGAAGATGAGCAGTCAGGTATAAGTGGCTTGCTGCAACACCAAAAAGCAATTAGGCGTCGACCAGTTTTCAGCCACTTCGTTCAGGCAACAGCATTTCTAAAAACCGACTTCTTCTACAACGACAAAGCTGGCAAAACAAATGGCTACTAAAAATAAGTACAACCTCCCGAAATGGCAAAAAAAGAACATCCTAAGGATGCTGGCGGTATCTCTCCCGCCGGGAATTGAACCCGGGTCTCAAGCGTGACAAGCTTGCATACTGACCACTATACTACGGAAGATGATTGAACAACTGTAAAGCAGCTGTCGTAGTGTGGATTGAGCAGCGGGCGAGACTAACATATATTTGAACCTTTGGAAATTGGGCATCACAAAGTTTTTTTACCATGTGTATTTACTGCACATACCCACGTCCACGTCCTTCTCAATCCATATCAACTGGATGTTTATCTTAATTTTCATGCAACCATATGATACATTTTTTTTCACCCACCTTCATAAACCTTATGCCTCTAGATGCTCGCCACTCTGCTTCATGTTTTACAGCTCATCATGAGACTTCTTGCCCTCCAGGTCCTCCATGGCCATAATCTTGACCACCAGACTCGTCCAGCCGGTAAAATGCTGCGTGCGCTGCCCCGCGCCCGTCTCCGGATTGTACTGCTCCCACGCGTAGCCCGTCTCCTTCCAGCTGTTGTACACGGTGTTGACCAGGTTCTTGCGCAGGCGAATGTACAGGTCGCGCGCCTTTTGGCTGTGCGGGCCGCTTTGCGTGGCAAAGTACTATGCCGGTCAGTTTCAAATTTCATGTGAGTACAAGGTACTTTACTTACGTGAAGCTGCTTAACAGCCAGGTAGTTCATGGGCATCCAAATAGGGCTGCGCCAGTAGTTCTCCTCTGTGCCGTAAAACTCGGACTGCTTGCTCAAACTGCGAATGCCGTACGGGCTAAAGAGGTGTTCCTCATCGCCAACGAGGTCCAGAATCCTGCCCAGCTTGGGGTCCTTGGGCTTCATCAGGCCGACGAGGAAGGGCATGATGGAAATGTAGCCCTTGTGGCAGACAAGAGTGTGCTCCTCAAAGTCATCTAGGGACGCGTCACAAAAGCAACCTTCCTTCTCAGACCAGTGCAGATCATTCAAGTTGTGCTCGATCGCCTCTAGATTCTTCTCCATGTCGGCGACATCCTCGGCAATGCCAAGAGCATCAGCAATGTTGACCAGCGACTTGGTCATCAGACCAACCCAAGCCAGCAAGTCGACATGGAGCTCACCAGGCGAAGGTGGGCTAGGTCGAGGGTAGTCATCGAGACCACTGGTCAAGCAGTGCGTCTCGGTGCGGCCACGCCAACGGTAGGCCTCGCGAGTGGAAAACGCCTCGCGGTCATAGGTCTTGATATCACCGCGTTGGGTACGGCGGAACCACTGGTACTGACGCTGCAGCAGAGGGTAAATATTGCGCAGATAAGACTCGCCAAGCTCAGTATTCTTGAGGTGCGCGTCGTGCAGGTCGTCTTCGTTGCCCAGAGTCTCCTTCGTGGTCTTGCCAGAGCCGTTGTGTTTGCGCAGCTGCTCCATGAAATCCTCAATGACGAGGAAGAGCGTGGGAGGGTTGGCGTAGTGAGGGTACTGGATCTGAAACTCGGCAGGCACTTTGCTGCGGGCTTCATGTCCCAGAATCTGCTCACGCGGAATCCAGCCATCGTCGTCCATGGTGTTGTACCAGCTCTTGACAACGTCCAGGGCCAGATCCATGTCCCAGTCCGAGATGGGCATCAGGTGGAAACCCTCATCCCACAGGAATCCGCGAGGGAAGAATGGGCGCGAAGGAACGCTGGTGAAGAGCTCATAAGGGCCCTCGAGCCCAGCCTTTTGGCGGGCTCTGGCTTCAGCAGCACCCTCCCAGAAGCGGTCCTCCTCCTCGTCGTATTCTTCCGCGTACGAGCGATCAATAATCTGCTCCCCGTGAAAGTAGCCGACACCACCGAGAAGGTTGGAGAACATGCTCTTGGCAAACTGCAAGTACTTGCTACCGCCAAAGGGAGCCTTGAAATCGAAAACCTTGGAAAATCGCTGGCCGAAAAGCTCGGAAGTCTGCTTAATCTCTCGAGTAACATCAGCCGAGTTCAACTGCTTGCCAGCCGACGCCGACGAGAAGATGACGTCGAACTCAAACTCGCCCTGGAAGTTCTTTTGCACGATGTGCGAGTTACCGGCGCCAGGGGTGTTGGCAATGCGGTAGACATGCCACGGGAAGGGCGCATTATCCTCCTCATAGTCGTGTTGAATCTCCATTGCGGCAGCTTGGAGCAGCTTAAACACAGCCGCCTTGGTCTGCCAGAGCTCGTGCGCGGGAAGGTCCTGGCTGTGCACCAGAGTCGTGTCCATCCTGCGCCTCTTGGATAGGTCATGATCTGTGGTAGGATGCTTGCCCTTGCCCTCGGTGACAACTAGGGTGTAATCGCCTAGCGACTTGGAACTTCCCTTGAGGGCAATATCCCCAGGGTATCCAAACTCGGTAGACTTCGTCTCAACAGCGAGCTCGCCATCGCCGTCTTGGGCAATGTAGTAGTAGAGCATAGTGTTGATGTCTTTGGGAGCGCCCTCCCGAGGTACGCCCTTGATGCGTGCAGCCCAGCTGCCGCCGTGTTCGCCGCCGGGGACCTTGACAAACGATGTCGTAATGTCGATCGAGTTGCCTTTGTCGTGGATTGTTTGGATGCCGCCATGTCGGGCGTCGAATTCATCCCAACCATAGCCGTGTGCGTGCTCACCCTGTTCGCAGGTATACCGGAAGCCTGAATGCCGTTCATTAGTGTGCCGCCTTGTCTAGGGCCCGTCTTGTGCTACAACATACCCTCTTGCACCTCGCCGTAGTTATCGACCTTGGACCACATCAAGCCTGTCCACAGACCCTCTGGTGTTCTAGGTCGCACGCCAAAGTACACGTTTGGCTTGTAGGGTCCCCAGAAGAGGCTCTGGTTGTTCTGGCGTCCAATCTCTGCGGTCAGAATCGACTCGCCTTCCGCGGTCGAGGTTCCAATGGCCAGCGCCACCGCAACCCATCGCGCGAGTCGCCCCATCTCGATTGCTAGTGAGAAACCGATTGATCTGTGGTTCTTGGATCGATTCTCGGTAGAATTGACTATCCGGTAGATTATTTGCGAATTCCAGGCGCCGTCATTGACAAGCGAGAACGAGCGTTTGTCGTCGTGGACACGGTGTAATTGGGAGACGCGAGGCTCTTTAACCAGCTCCCCGCAATAAAAGGGAGCTCCCTGAATGAGTGGCCCAATCTAGCACTACCAGCCTACGCGTAGCCACAAGCCAGAATTTGGATAGCGAATAAAGGAATAATGAGGGAAATGGTAATAATGTTGGGTATCAGTTCTACTTTAGTTACGTAATTTTTGAAATATGTACATGAAAAAATTCCGCGAATTGCCGCCATTTCTGCTGCTGCGACTTAGGGATACAAGCGTTTGCCCCTGGTGCCTGTGCCAGCCACATCCTGCCACTGCGTCATTGCGGTGGCTTGCGTGGCTTTGCTCTTTCACCAGCTTCCAATTCTCCGTCTTCATCCAACAACTGCATGCTCTCTCACATCACAGATGCTTCCTTGCATGATCAATCATCATCTGAATCGCCTCCTTTTCAGACGTACTCAACGAGTGCTTCAAGCCCGCTTCCCCCGTCAGGCATGCCTTGTTGCCGCCCAACAATTGCCACGTCGTCGTTGATGTGTTCTCGGGCTCGGCGACAAATTCTCGAAAGTTTCCAAACTCCCAGTCCTTCCTGTCGAGGAACTTGTTTTGAACTAAGCCGCCGTTGAACCAGAGGGGGCTTCCGTCCACGCCCAGATGTAGTAGTTGTGGCGCGCACACTGTATATGCAACTGGCGGTCTCTTGCTGGTCTCGGCCGTTGATGCTGCGTCGGATGACCTCTTGAGTTCCTCGGCGGAAGATTTCTCGGCTTTTGCCTCTTCTGCCACGCCCATTACAGCGACTCTACCGCGGTGAAAGGCGTAATCCGTGTCGCCCACGAGTTCCCAGCCAAGCCAGAATGTTTCTTTGTCACCTAGGATACCATTAGCTTGAGCTCTTCTCGGGCTTTGAATCGGCTAGCTTACCATAAACCATGTCATAAACGCCAACAGTTCCCTTATCCTGGTCGCCGTTTCTCTCGGGGCCATTCATACGACAGACGATGAGCATGGCGATGAAATGGCGCCACTTGTCTACCACGACGACCCCAGACTCTTGCATATGTCCGCTCTCCCCCCGCCAATACCGGCTCGCCAGAACCTGTTCCGAGATTGGCTTCGGTAGTACCTTTTTGAGCCAGTCTTGCTTCCACTCGGCCCATAGTATCCGGTCTTTGAAGAAGAGAGCGCCCGTTCTCTGGTAGTCCTCGTCCTCAAACAAAGTCTCTGGGTTTCGGAAAAAGAGGCTGTCAGCATCAATGAAAATCGCCTCGCGAAAGCTGGAGTATAGGATTGCATAGGATTTCACTGCCCAGCCAGCCAATTTCCAGCCTTTGTCGTCCACCATCGGTGCAATCTCCCGCGTTATGACGCCATCGAGGGCTGCAAGTTCCGCTTGCACGTCGACGTCGAGGTCTGCATCATCCAGATACATGACTTCGATGGGCAGAGTGCATCCCACATCTCGCAAGTTATCAACGAGCGTCTTCAAATGTGGCACTTGGGCATTGCCGGCCGTGACAACGATGCCTCGCCCTCCGTGCTTCAGGTTCAAGTGGAGTGTCATATGGTCAGAAAAGTATGGCGCAGTCCAGCCAGCCATTAACTGCTCAAATTTTCCCATGAAAGCTTTGTATCTCTCATATGCGTGAATAGTCCGCTCAACACGAGGGACCTTGCCCAGGCCTCCGGAAAAGTAGCGGCGTATGTATTGTACCATGTCGGATCTGATGAATGTCGCCTCAGGTCCGCCATCCACCAAGTGCAGTGTCTCCCAAGCTTGGAAGAACTTTTTGTATTCACGAGCGCGAAGCCCAATCTCCCTCAGCTTCTCCGGGCCTGTGCCTTCAATGGGGTGTAGCATCCAGCGAGTCTCCATCTCGCTAGGAAGGAGATCCTTCACGCGGCGGAGGGCCTTTTCAAAGTCGGCGTTTTGGGACTGTGCTGATTCATGTTGGTCCTGCGACGGAGCTACCAAACTCATTGGGGCGACTTCGTCACTGGCATGCTCCCCTGGCGTGGTGTAGATGGCGTCCTCTCCAGTAGGCGTAAATGCGGAGTCGTCGACCAGATATCCTATTTGACTCGCGCTTTCCATGTAAAAAAAGACCAGACACAACAGGAAGAAACTCGTCAAAAGCAGCTTCACGCAACGAACGGCTCGTCTCTGTCGGCCCAACTTGCCGAACTCGCGGCTAGGCGACAAGCGCCGAAGAGTGCCTAGTATAGGCATGTGTAAAGGCGATTTTCGGAACCAGAGTTGGGAAAAGGAATTAAACAATATGAGCAATAGAAATAAAAACGCAAAGGTTGGTATCAAGAGTCGCAGATATGTCATGACATTGTGCCGTGTGGAAACAGGCGAGCATTCATGGCAGAGCTGGGGACTACGTGAAAGATAAATGTACCCCCCACAGCACAGTAATAAATGTTGCAAACTACTATACGAGAGAAGGAATCTTTTGAAATTTTCGCTAATTCCACGTGTCCCTGCGTCCCTCGACATTCGTATTCAAGAGACAGCCACTTAAAGTTTAGGTCCACCCACAAGTCGGCCGCCCTGACCGCCAGCTTATATCAAAGCCATAGCCGTTTCGCTTCAAACTGTTGATGGCTTTATCAGACTAAACCATCAATGCTTGTCATTCGGTACACTACAACGCACCCGGTTTCCACGTGTCCGTACAACGCCTCGCGCCCCAACGAGTGGTCAAACTCCAATTGCCCACTGCCGCAGTGGGGTCGTAGAGGTATGGACGCGCGTTGCCATTCTCCCTGGTATATGCTGCGATGATCCAGCCACAGTAAATTTTCCGCCAGAGTTGAGTACAGCTCTGCTCGCAGGAACTGAATCGTCCGCCTTGCTGTGAGCTGCTTGTTATACGAAATCATGTCGGACTCGGCGATCTACAGAGCGGAGCCGGAGCGCATGGGCTGACTTGGAATTTTATCATCTAGCTTATCAACACCAGGAACGAGCACATCAAAGCGCAATCCTGCATTTGCGCTGAAGACGATGCGCCCTTGGCAAAGAAGACAGTGCAAGATCCTTAGCCGGGTGCTCGAGCGACGGGTATTCGCTAAAAGCGACGAGCCACCGGAAACTTTCTTCTGTCGACCAATTGCGCAAGGGTTCCTTTTTACAGATTAGGGCGAGAATCACCTTCTCAGCTCCGCTTCTCGCAAGGGCCCTGAGGCTCGGGACCCATTCAGTCTGAAACGCTCGATGCCAAATATAGATCCCGCCATGCGGATTCTTTGAGCGGACACTTGCTATAATGAATTAGCAGTGACCCTAACGAGCCGGACAGCATTGTAATGTAGCCGGCGCTGCCGGGAGATCCCGTGCCCACGGGCAGGTAATGTTGGTTTAGTGACCTTTTTTTCTTTCTCGTTCAACTGACAGAGCGCAGCGTCAGGCTTGCAACAATGCAAAATACATCCAGCCTTTTCAGAATACTCTTGTCAGAGGTTTTTGTAGCCATGAGGACAGAAGCTATATGACCTTGAAATCTGTCTATGACTCGGTACCGATTCAGGAGGCGCAGCGAATATAGTGCTATTGCGCGGCTTCTTCATCATTTATCCTTGCTTTTCTACCTTACTAGTAACTCTAATGCATTCATCCCACACTTAAAGCCGCGCATTCTCCGCCTTGGTCCGCGTTACCTCGCGGCATCCGATCCGCCCTGCGCCCGACCTTTGCGGCCGCCAGTTGTGCCGTTGCGCTGGCATATTTCTCGTACTATACCTACCTGGCATTTCTGGATCAGCCAAATAGAGCTGCATGGTCTGGTGATGGTCCTTGGCCGAATGTTCAAGCCTAAAACTCTCCACGCGTCGTCCAAGAACAGGCTGGGGAATACGTCGCCCTAGAGCGTTTTGGGAATGCGACTCCCTTTACTCTACTTTTCCAGCTCCAATCATCCACGAGGCACTCTAGCATGGTTTGGGAATGCGAAGGGGTGGCTTGCGGGGATTCTACGGAGCCTTTGTGATGAAAACCAGGCCAGCCTCGTAATCACCCATGTTCGGAAGATCCATCATGGCTGTGGCGTCTGGCGTTTTTTTCGTAATAATGCAATGGTCCGCCACATCCCTTCGACCGTCGAGGAGGAGCGTTGAGGTCACAAATCGCAACTAGTAAGAATACGTACACACACTATAAAGTAGTGAGACAGCAGCAAGCTGTGGCTGCATGCCGACTGTTGCATGCGCTCCTTTGTCATTGCCTGCCTGGGAAAGGTCTACTAAAAAAGAAAATATAAATTGGGAAAAAAAGATATAAGATTAATTTTTAAATTACTATACCCGGCTACTTTTGAAAGCAAGCTCCGAGTCTTCTCTAGCAAAGGAATTGTCTCCCTAGTTGTAGGCCCTCTGCTGATGCTGGCTCGTATTGACGAAATATATGACACACAGGGGGTCGTGTTCTAGATGTTCTTGGCCAACACCCCTCCTCGGTAATATATATGGGCTGCTCTAGGGCTAGTTAACTGTCGTCAATTGTAAGGAGGACTTATAACCCTGGTTCTCTGGACTTGCCTTCTATTGGAACTGTCTGGGGCTGAAGTTAGCGTATCCATGCGCTGGCCACAGCCTGATCGATCACGCACTATGTTCGGTTAATCATATACCTCAGGCTGGGGTATGATTCTTTTAGTGGCGGCGGGGGACTGCAATACGAAGGCCGCCAGCCTAGGGAAGAGGAACATTCCCAGGAAGAGGAGGAAAGAGACAAGAAGGGCGGATGATGGAAACCAGGCTGCAAGAGGAGGGAGAGTCGCGCCGGCAGAGGTGGGACTCTTGGGGGGTTTCAACTCAGGATACGACGGCAGCAGAGCATACCAGACACAGAGCTTAGGCAATAATCTGGAAGCGTTCTAAAATCTGGGCTTCGCTTACTGTTGGAACAAGCTCACAATAGCAGTTCCGTCGCCAACGAGTCTCCCTTCTTACCCTTCTTAGAGAACAGGAGGAACGCCGACTGATGCTAGTTAGTGTGAATAGTGTTACGACTTGTCTACAATTACTGATGTCAATTTCATGCTGCGTAGCGAGTATCTCTTGATCAGAAAGTAGCGCGATGATAACTGCTTTGCGCGACCTGCGTACTTTACGTACAGTGCCCTGACAGAGGTCCAGTACGCTCAACACCAGCCTTATCTACCAAGCCGTACGAAACCTATGTCACCTCACTGTAACTATATTGAAATTTACTCCGTTACTACCCCCGTAACCCTGACCATGATCTCGCCGCGGACATTCACCCTTCCCTTTGTCTTCTTAGGATAGCCCATGAGACGAGCATGATGAATCGCCACATCTTCCATCGTAGTCTGGTGTAAATCCATCTCAAAGGTCTTGACAAGCCGCACAATTGTCAGGTACAGCTCAGTAAAAGCCAATCTATGATATATCGAGTCAATAGTGTTTCCGGCAATGGAGTCTCCCCGCAAAGTACTTCGGAACAAACATACTGAGTCGCAATACACTGCCTGCTGCCCTTTGAGAAGCTGGCTAGATATTTGTTGAGTGGAAAATCATCTCTCGCCGCCCGCGTCCACCGATCAGGATCAAAAGCATAAGGCTCGGGAAATATAGATGCGTCAGTGTGAACAAAGTACGTCGATTGGCTCACGGGAGTCTAGAGAAAAAAATTGGAAAAGCAAATTATTAGCCAGTGGTGGAAGAATGAGCTCATGCGAACTTACGCCCGGAGGAATGGTGTAGTCTTCATATTGAAGAGACTCGTGAGTCGCTACTCGCGGTGATCTGTTTATGGGTCCGAAAGAGAGGCGCAAACTTTCATGGACGACACCAGTCTATGGTTATATTAGCCTTTTCGTGTAGTGCAAGCCCAAAGGCGGATTTCCGTACCAAATACGGCAATAGTTCAAGTTGCGACAGAGAGTAGTCATTGTCAGGCCGGGGCGGCAAGCACTGGAGCTCTTGGCGAAGTTTGCGCAAATGGGTTTTATCTTTTAAGAGATAAAACATGCCCACACTCATTGCGCGGGCTGTCGTTTCTGTCCCTGCAAAAATGATGGTGGTACCTTCGTCCATCAACCGGTCAATTTGCCGCTCCGCAGCAGGAATTTCGGAGTCGCCAATAGCTGATACAATAATGGACTCGCTTTCATTTCCGTCCATTCCTTCGCGAGCGTCTAGGAGTTTCTGCTTGATTTCTTCCCGAAGCGCCAACAGCTCGGCCATCGGGGGGGAGACGATGCGGAGGATCGCCGAGGCAATTCCTTGGAAGAGGACACCAAGCCTGGAAAGAATCGCGCGAGGTTGTACAGTAGATCGAGGCCGAGAAAGGCCTTCATAATGGCCGTTTTGAAGTCGGGAATGGCAAGATAGTTGAGGCGCTCGCCATACAATCGCTCGGAAATAATGTCGGCGGTGAGGCAAGAAAAGGCCGAGTCCAGGGGGACCACCGCGCCGTCATTTTCTCGAAACTCTTGCAAGCGTTGACACAGCTTGCCTATATGTTCATGTATCATGCCCTCCATATTCGCGATTGCGCGCTTGGTGAAGTACGGTCTCAAGTAGCCTCGACGAGCATGATGATGGTGGTGATCCACGGTAGCCGTGATGGATGCAGGGATGCCAAGTGCCGCAACCGTCGCGGCGTCCTTGTCTACCTTGCGTGCACCGGCCGTGTAGATAGTGTTGTAGTACTCGGAGTCTTTGATGTGTATCTCGCGAGGATTGACTCGGACGATGGGACCTGCCTGACATTGAGCAAACTGATTTTGCCAAAAAGTTAAAAAGTTGGGAAGCGACGTACCGTATTTCGCATGCATCCGGTCAATTTCCCATAGATATGTCCCGTCACAGATGACATCAAACCAGAATTCATAGAGGCTCGTCATGGCAGCCAACCTCGACCCGGGAATCTTGGCCAAAGGATGGAAAGTGACATTATAAATACAGGTTCCAATGAATTTGAGTAAAACCAAGGTAAAAACAGCAGTAAAGTAGCGAAAGAAATGGTCCGATGTGACTGCAAACATGTTCGTCGTATGGTTTCGTAAATCCTTCGAACTAGAGGCAGAGTTGGGCCAGTCATGCATTATTCAGATGAGGCAGTGTTTCATCGAGCCCGGGAACCCAGGATGGCATAATTTATCTCAGAGGCGGGGAAGACGGCATGATAGCCCTCCGCGACCGGATTTCGTACATATGCAGGTCGCAGATTATTGATGCAGCTGCTCTGCCACATGATTCAGGCCATGTGGTTACAGCAGGTAGTGTACGAGACCTACCTGGTACCATCGTCGAGCACTTGCTATGTTTCTCGGTCTAGCCAGAAGAAACTGCTTGCATTCACGTAGTATCCATATCCTTGACACTTTTCAATTTACGTCGATCAGTCGCAGGACCAGACTAGCAGCCGCCATTCGGAGTCCAGTCCGTCAGCCGTCATCATGCATACAGCGTTTCCATAAACTAATGCCTGGTAGGCTTCAAGGTGTTGTCTTGAAGAGATCCTGAGCTAGTCTAATAACGAACCCCGACAAGCCTCGACTAATTCACGTACAGAGGCATCGTTGGGGACTTGGTTCAAAATACCACGGACAACCTTGTCCTCCAGCCCCCGCATAAACCAGTAATACGACTCGGTCCGTTTTACCAGCAGGCACCAATGCGCCAGGACAATCAGCGCCGCCGGTACCTGCTGCGAGAGCATATCGTTGAAATGGTCTGGCACCTCCCGCAGCCAAGATTCCATGCCCAGCCACGCGGCCATGCCGCCGTCCTCGTCTGCGGCGTAGCTGATGATGAAGCAGTCCGTGAGTATCTCAATGGCCGACACGACACATACAAGGTCTTCCTGGCTATCGGGCTTGCTCAACGCTACTGCCATGCGGAACGGCAGCTCACGCAGGCTTTTCAGCAGGGAAGGTGGCGCCTTGTTCGGCACGGTGGCCGCCAAAATTCTCGATGCGACAAGCTTGGCCGTGTGTGATGCCGGATACGGTGATGCGTACGGCGCACTCAGAACAGCAATAGACGGATCTTGGCAGCCTCGAATCGTCTTGGTGAGAAGCGACCACTCGAGTCTCCCGAGTTCTTCAAAGTTGCTTGTGGGTGCTGGGCATGTTATTTGACAGAGTCGCTGGATGCATCTGATTTGCGCTCCAAGCTCTATCGTCGGGGCTTCGACCACGCCCTGCTGCGTCGGCCACGTGCCCAGGAACTCGGCCTGGAATTGCGTGGCTCTGTCGCTATGCATCTGCTGCACATCGCGATCTTGTGCCAGCGCACACTTATGCGTCGCCGCCAGGGCCAAAATCGCGCACATCAGCCAGCGCAGTTGCAGCGCGCCTGAGACAACGTCGGTTTGCCAGTACGCCGTGTTTCGGTCGTTGCTGGTCGGCAGAGTCAAACTGGTGACATTCATGAAATGATGAAAATACTGGAGAGTTTCCATCTCCACCTGCAACGGCGTCGCAGCGGCGGGTCGCCACGGCACCATGTCATCAAAGCGAGCATCGCCAACAGGCTCAACAACGGCCGACGGGCTGTGAGGACTGTCCGCCGAGACACTGCGCACTGGAACTATGCTGGTTGCATTGTCCACCAAGACCTGAAAGTACTTCAGTTTTGTGCCGCGAAAAAAAGTTTGCAGGTAGACCTCGGTGGCCATGGAGGCAGAGGGCTGGTCTATTATGTCGTGGACCTCGCTCCAATGCCGTCGCATGCGCTTCGAGCTGGCGCAGAGTGCCTGGCATCCGTCGGCTACGCAGCGGTAGCCTGGGATAACGGCCAGCCCGTCTATGGGGGGTACAATGACTGAAGGCGGCACCGCACCGTCGGGTTCTGTTAGGTGGAGTTTCGCGATTTCGGCGAGGAGCGTCTTTCTCTCCCCCCGGTAAATCTTGTGCCGGAGAAGATGACTCTCAATGGCACTCTTTTGCACGGCATACCTACATTCAAGGCAGATGAGGACTGCGTAGGTTTCGTCGTAGCGTAGGCGACCATTGCCTCCAAAGGAAAAGTCCATAGCGACTGTGAATGTGATGATGCATTGTGCAAAGCGCGGCGAGGGCCAGCAATTGAAGAAACGAGGTCGAGCAGGCAGGCAGGCAGGCAGGCAGGCAGGCAGGCAGGCAGGCAGGGAGCAGACAGGCGAGGCAGGCAGCAGACAGGCGAAAGGAAGAATGGGTTGAACGAGCGAGGCTGTGACTGGGTTGTGTCACAGCTCAGCCCAAGTCCTTGGTGATCCTTGTCGACCACATCCACTAGTGCTAATTGAGAATAGCGCCGCAAGAACCCGATATGCAGTTCCAGAACGCCATGTGCGATTCCACAGAAGTGTGTAAGTCAGCTTGGTAACATGCGAATATCCATCTTACATCAAGGTGTAGTTCCCATGATTGTAAATGAAGCTTTGAAATACAGTAAAATAAGCTGATAAAACATGGTCACTGGGTTGGTAATACCGCCCGTATAACGGCTGGCAAGACGATAGCTTTCTGAATATAAAGGACGATGCAAGTCCACGACAACAAAAAGAATCTCTACAACTCAACAACAGTCACAACTCTTCAATACTTTAACATTGCAAACCCCCTCTAGTTGCCTTATTCTTTTTTTGCCAACACCACTCTTCTCAAAATGTCTTCCAATCAAGCTGCGTGGCTCACCAAGGCCGACACTCCCCTCGAGGTCCGCGAGGCACCCATGCCGACGGCTGGACCTGGCGAGATTGTTGTTCGCAACTTTGCCGTCGCCATCAACCCGCTCGACACGCACATGCAGAAGACTGGCATTTTTGTGCAGCAGTGGCCTGCCATCTTTGGCTGCGATGTTGCTGGCGAGGTCCACCAAGTTGGCGCTGACGCGGACAGCCGCTTCAAAAAGGGAGACCGGGTCATTGGGTAAGTTTCTAATGCGTGTCAAGAAAATGAAGCAGAAAGAGAGAAAACAGGACAGCTCACTGACGATTCTCAGCCACACTGTCAACTTGGTGAGCGGCCGCCCCGAGGACGGCGCCTACGCCTTGTACACGGTGGTGCAGGCCGACAAGGCCGCCATTCTCCCCAACGAGATCCCATTCACCAGCGGTGTTGTCGTGCCCTTTGCCCTTGAAGCTGCAGTCTGCGTCCTGTCCGTCAAGGTGCCTGGTCCTTCGATGCCCGGCGTGTTCACCCCGGCTCTTGCTCTGCCGTACCCGTCCTTGGACCCCAAGCCCCTGGGCAAGACCCTCGTCGTGTATGGAGGCTCGTCCTCTGTTGGATCCATGACGACGCAGCTCGCGACCGCGGCTGGAATCCGGGTGGTGGCTATCTGCAGCGAACGCAACTTTCCGCTGGCCAAGTCTGCTGGAGCAGCCGCTGTCTTTGACTTCAGGGACGCCTCCTTCGTGGGCAAGATTATTGATGAGATCCGTGCCTCTGGACAGGAATTTGTCGGCGTCTTCGACGCTATTTCAACTCCAGAGACGTATGCCCATGGACTCGAGATTCTCAACGCTTTTGGTGGCGGCCACTTGGCCTGTGTTCATCCACCTCCCGCCGAGGTCCCAGGTAGCGTCAAGGCAGGCATGATTTTTGCAGTCAGTGACGTGGCCACGCCGGTTTGGCGGGAGTATGCTACAGCGGCTTTGCAGCAGGGCAAGCTCAAGTGCCTGCCCTCTCCAATTATTGTTGGGAAAGGCTTGGACAAGATAAACGAAGCGCTGAAGCGGTGTGAAGCTGGTGTCAGTGCCGCAAAACTTGTGGTGGAATTGTGAAGCCCTGGGCAAAAAATGTAGTTACGCAAAACTGCAACGAGCATCATCTATACTGCGCCAGGATGGATTATTTAGTCTATGAAAATTTATAGAATGATTGAAATCTGTCGACTCGTTTTCCAAGCAATGACAGCCAGAGACCTGGCTGAGAGGCCAGCACACCCGATAAATACTGCTGCACCTCACACATATACGGGCAATGGGATAAAAATAGGAATGATAAAGAAGCAGCGAGTAAGGTCACAATAGAGGAACTTCTGGATCTGGCAACCGTTCACCAATACCAACAAGCTGTTAAGGAAAGGATGGCAGCTAAGGGTGTGCCGCTTGGCTCCGCATTGGGGTTTATTGATGGCGTTGAAGGATTCGCCGAATCACGAGAGGTAGACGGCAAAGAGTAGCGTGGGTAGGATGGGAATTCATTAATTTTTGGTGTTTAACTGGACAAACCATGCATTTGAAGGATTCTTTTTATGCGTATGTGTTCGTTTTAACGGGAAATCCTGCGTGGCGGAAATGCGCTTCGGCGAGGCTCGACGTGGCTGCGAAATTGTGATTTGTCGCTCAGCATGCGCCCCATCTCTTGCCAGGGAAGGAATTTGTTAGCCTCTGTTCATTTGCAGGTGACTCTTCAGCCTTCCACCAGCGCCGCCAAGTTTATCCTTGCAAGGTTGCAGCAGCGGGTGATGGACCTAAAAAAGCGTTAGCTGCAGTAGCTGAGTGGCATCGCAACTAGCCATTACTCTTGAAATTAACCTGGTATTTTGGGTTGGCTGGCAATTGCCTTGCTGAGGAGAGGCTGTGAAGCTGCAACCGACAGGACTTTTAGTTTGTGGTGTGTATTACTGGCTTTCATCAGTCGCGTCATTTCGGCAGTTACCAACTTGCCTCCGTCTACCAACACAACCTCGCTACAACTTGCAGGTAACATCCCACCAGCCAACAAGATGAGCTCTCCCAGAACAACTGCAAGCGCAATGGGTAGCAGTTCGTCTTCACGAACTGCTACTCGCGCCTCGCTTACGACGCCCTTTGTGCCGCCGTCGGGGTGTGAAAGGGGACAATTTACAACGATTACTGGTATTCCTTACCATACGACAGAAACCTTTGTTATCTCCGATCCTAGCCGCAGTTCGACATGCCAGCCTGAGGGATGGGATGCGCTCACCTGGAAGTTTGCGTACAGCCCTGCGGTTTGTCCTAGTCGCTGGACTGCGTACTCCCTGACAGTAGCTAGCGTTAACGGCGAATTCGAGTCCCGTGCTATTTGTTGCTCAGAGTAAGCCATGCCAAGATTCGCGCGCTTTTCCGCAGAAACGGCACACTGACCCTGGAATCAAAGGAGCTTCACATTCTCAAACTACGTATTCAATCCTCTGCACAGCGGTCTGAGCGCGTGCGTAAACGAGCATCAAACTGATGGCGGGACTGTCGTGTCCATCCACGACCCGTGGTACATTAGCTGGAAAGAAGCAGATGCATCTTCATTAAGTCCTGCACCGCCATCGATGAAGCAGTCATGTCAGAACGTGCAAATCAGCACCTGGGTTCCCGGCTCCAAGGTCGAGGCGAGCGCTAAAGCGACCTGTGAGCGTCGCAACGAAATTGAACACGGGCCTGACTTTGGAGCGGGCTCTTTCTACATTTGGCTCCCGATTCTGATTGTGACCCTGTTTTGTTGTGGGCTGTGTTTTGGCTGTTACAAAAACAACCAACGAAAGAGGTTAGCGAGAGAGCAGCGAGCGGTTGAGATGTCGAACCGGGCTCGGAGATGAGAGACCAGCTGGCAGGCCTAGCAACGACTTTTTGTACCATTTGGACATTTTACATAATAAACATGGGTTTCTAATACATTTCTCGGCTATTACCTCCCCCATTCCTAGTCGCCGAGAAGCACTTAGTGCAAGCGAGAACAGTCCCAATGTGGTTCGATCGTGCGCTGAGTTGAACGGTCAGGCTGCGTCGGCGATCGCCTCAATTCACAATTGATACCATGGCGCACTATAGCGCTCAATATAGCCTTTTTCCTAATTGGGAAATGCTCTGCTTTCATCTCTGGCTGCAGCTGAGGCGGTCACTGAGGCAGTCACAATACACCAGCGCCCAGGCTGAACCAGCTACCCTTGCAACACGATCCATGCAGAGGGATTTTGGCCGAGCAATGGAGCATATCCTTGCGTATAAAGAGATTCAATTGTCCTGGACAGTCTGGATTTGAACTTTCGAAGCACCAGCTCGTCTGACTCTCACACCAGCCCAGCCTCTTCTTCCCTTCTACCAAAGCATCATCCACTTTGCACATCACAAACCTTGATCAAGCAAAATGATTGCCGAGATTGCTCTTACCATTGCTGCCGCCGGTCTTGCCGTCGCCAACCCCCTCCTTGCCGCCCGCAGCTGCGGCGAGGGCACCCAGAAGCTCTGCTACGGCGTCGACGGCGGCGACTCGCAAGACCTCAAGCCCGAGGACATCCAGTACGTCGCCGAGTACCTCCGCTACCGCACGTCGGTTCTCTACGAGGATATTGCCAATGCCATCGACAAGGCCAACCCCAACGTCGACAGCTGCGGCAAGAACGGCGGCCAGATTGGTGTCGTGCCCAACCTAAGCAACCCTCTGTACAACAATGACGAGTACAAGAAGAGCGGCAACCACCCCGACGGCATCGTTCTGAAGCTTGTCAAGGCTCCTAAGTCTTCTTAGTAAAAGGGGCCTGTATTGTGACAAACGCTGACTTTGTCTCATGTATATTATCTCCTTAACCAATAAACCAAGAAACCAAGAAACCAATAAACTAAAAAAAAAAAGAATTACCCTCTCTCCTCGCGATGCTATGCAGTGTACGTTTCTTTTCGTACTTGAACCCAAAAAAAAGTCAAAAAACCGGAAGCCCTGCCTGGTATTTAAAAAAGAAAAGCAGAAAAGAAAAAAAAACACAGCGCCGTTTTCATGGTCAGTGACTGCATGCGAAGGGTAAAGCACGTATGCCTGAAACATGGAACTTGCCAAACATGGCCCTTGAAACAATAACTCGTTCAACGAGCTGTCAAAAAAAAAATGCTAAAGACGGATGTGGCCTCCCGCAGCGTTTCGGCGGTCTGGCCCTCCCTTGCCGGTTCGTCGTGTTTCATACCCACGTCGATAGCGCCACCAATCTATCGACTCGGCACGGATCGATAGTTGCCGGACAGCCGTCTCGATAGTTTGACAGACTATCATCCGCCTAAAAAAAAAGTATTGAAATCCTTTTTACTTTCTCCGCGTTCCTATCGTGCGCTCGTAATGTGTATGTCGTCATGAGATGCGAAAGAAGACTAGAGGCCGCTCACTCGCGTAGTAAATTCTTGACGCGCTCGATGCGGCTCATGGCGCTTTCCAGCCGGTCGAGGCGCTGCTTCTTTTCCGCGTCGCGCTTTTCCAGCTCTCCCACGCGCTCCTCGAGCTTGGCGCGGGCGCGGCGCTCATCGGCCACCATTTCGTTGGCCTGCTCAAAGAGCGCGGCGCTCAGCTCCTCCATCTCGCGGCTCGTGGCGGTGAGGCGGCCCTCGGCCTCTTGCCGCAGGCCCTGCTCGCGGGTGAGCGCCTCGAGGAGGTGGTCTTCCGTCATGTGCGCCGACCCCGCCGTCGGTGTCGTCGGCGAGCGCGCATCGTCGCCCGGCCGGCTGCGCAGGGTCGAGACGGACGACGGCGGCGACTTGCGCGCGTAGAGCAGCGCCGAGATGCGTTCCGTGCCCTGCTGTAGGTAGGACGAGTTGCTGCGCGTCGGGCTCGGCGCGGCGAGGGGCGGGGGCTGGTGGCGCGGTGGTGACACTGGCGACGAGGCGGCCGACGTCGAGGATCGGAGCCGGGTCAGCTCGGCCTCGTACTCGGCCCAGCGGTTCATGGCCGTGGCGGCCTTGTCGTTGAGGACGCGCACTTCCTTTTCGAGCTCGGCGATGCGCGACTGTGCCACGGCAAGGTCCTTGGGCGGGAGGTCGGAGCCGCAGCTCGCGCAGTGGGCGCCGGCGCCGGCTTTGATGCTGAGAGACGGTGGTGCGATGGTAGCGACCATTGTTGACGACATGACGGTGCTCTGTGTATGTGTCTGTGTATTATGGAGGGGGGCTATAGTTGTGCCCAGGGTTGCTGTTTCGTTCGTTTGTTTTCGCACGTGTAGTCAATGCGGAGAGCGGAGAGGGTGTGTCGAGCTCATTCGTAGGTAGATGTATGGTGAGAACACGACAGCAACAATTGATGTGGAGGACCGCTCGGGAGAACGGATTCGACGGGTTAGATTGAGATATCCGCTGTGGCGTCGGGTAGCCGTTAATATGCTGGAGCCCGTCTGTCAGAATACGCTCGTGGATGGAGATGGCAAGGCGAGGTGGGCAGGTGCGGCGTCGTCGACGGGGCTGTCAGTGAATGACGGATGGGGCGCTTTATTTATCAAGCTTGGCCGAGCAACTTGGGCCGGGCTTTGAGCCGTCAGCTGAGAATTTTCCTTCTTGTTTCTCTTTATTTAAAGTAAAGGTAGCCGAGACAACAGCGATCCGTCTTCCCCTGCAGCAGTCGTCTGCAGGAATGCGACCCCGCCATTGACAGCCGCTAACAGGGGCTGGAGCGCACTTGAATCTAGGGCTACAGCGAGCCTGTCAGCGCTGGATGCCCTGAAAATCCCCGCCCAAGAATGCAGGGGGAGGCTAGCAGCGCATGATGCCACCGACCTCGCCAAGCTTTTTGTCACCTGTAACAGCTTCCATCGGGCAGCACAGACTTTTTTTCCAATAGTATCACAAGAATCTATTTGCTTTTAACTTTGATGGTTTCTTTGTCTATCGCCTTGTCATCGGCAAGGGAAGGTAACGCTTTGGACAGCTCGTCAGCAAATATCCCCTTCAAAGCGGCAGGCCCGTTTGAAAGACGTCACAGAGCTCACGGTGCGTGCACGCTCTGCGACGCCATAACGGAGTCGGTGCAACTCTGCTCTCACGGCCAATGGCTCGATCTGTGGTGGACATCTCCCTTGGCAAAGGATATCGCCGTGATCAAGTTGTTTCCCTTCGATAGCCTTGAGCCCGCGTATGAGCCAACGCATCGGTGCCGGGGTATTCTGATTCTTTGGGCCTGCAGCCCAGCCGTGATTTGCTGCCCTGCACGAAAAATACATCCGCCCTTAAAGTCCGTCTATCGATACATTGTCGACGACGCCGGACATTTTTTGCTTTTGCCCGCAGATCCAGCTCAATCTAGGTGTTGGCTCTTCAGCTCGGCTTGGCAACCTTGCGCAGCTCGCTTGTGCCCGTCTCAGCATCCTTGAATTCCTTCCAGCTGACCGGCACCATGTCGTTGCCCGCCTCGCTGGTTGCCATGATGACACCCAGTTCGTTCGATGCCGTCGACAGGTAATAATTCGCTTGATCTCCTAGCGAAATCTACATATCCTCTTCATTAGTCTTCACCCTTTGTTTCGCTTCCTCGAACCAATCGGCCGCAGCCCACTTACCACCTGGGCCCGGACAATATCGCCAGGCTTGAACGACTCGTAAATTTTGACCTTGTCCTTTTCCGTGGCGCGCACGTCCTGCACGCGGATCACGCCCTGCCATTCCGTCTGCAGCACCGTGTCGCCGACCTGCTGGATCACGACAATGGCTTGCTTGGGCATCAAGCGCACCACGCGAGCCAGCACCGTGTTGTTGACGTCGGGCAGAATCTCGCGCTTGCGGCCGTTTCGCGCAACGGTAATCGTGGCCAGCTCGTCGGAACCGGGCGTTGTGATTTTGTTCAATCGCTTCGCGGGGCCGGGGGCTTTGGCGGGAGGAATGACGGTCACGTTGCCCATCAACGACGACACCACATTGCCTTGAAACTGGTGTGTGCCCGCGCCGGAAACATATCTGGACACGGGGCCAAGCACTCTGCCTGGGATCGCAAGGCTCGGTACTTCCGCAGTAGCCATGATGGTGACGACGATTTATTCACAATTGCTGAGATGTTCGTACGGTCGTGTTTGCTAGCCGGTCCGTAGTGCTGCTAGGAAAAGCTCTGCCAGCTTGTCACGGCGGCAAAAAAAGTCCACCGCCAAAATGGGGCAGTGACCGGTGCGCGGCGCCTGTAAGCTCCGTGCTTTGCTAAGCAGGGCTGTAATACCTGAAATCCACCAGAGTTCCGCTTCTCGCAACTGTCCGTACCAACTTTTCAGCAAGCAGAAGCAAATAAACTGATCTACCCCCGGCTCCTTCGGATCACGCGCCAGGGAGTCATGGGAGAGCTGCTTGTTCAGCATGCAGTCTGCAGGGCAAACTCCGATGCTGACGAGGCACCGGCAGCCTGACTCCTGAACAGCCTCAAGCACTGGAAGTCGCTGGTCCAACCAAACCCGACCGGCCGTGAGATCTCCCCGTGCAGCCTTGTCAGGAAAAAGTTACCGAGATTACCATCGACTATTGGCTGGCTGGGGTTCTCTGCGATGGTTGATGAGTGATCAGAGCCGCGCTTTTACAGCTACAATCATGAGACAGTTGCGCATCCCTCACCCAGCAGTCCCAGCATTTGAGTGTGATAACGTGACTAAAACCAAACCGAATAAATTCGAGAATGTCGGCAATAATGTCTCGGCAAGCTTTCATGACGTGGGTCGAGGGTGCGCTGCACCGGACCGGATCCCGTACCCTGCCGCCTCTCCCACGTCGCACACCAACCGGCTTGTTGTTGAGCATTGCCTGTCGAAACATTTTTGCGGTGAGCAAAGCCTGTCAGGTTGGAAGCGAAAGCAAATTGGAGCCGACACCGAGCCGGAGCCGTCTGTCGTTTTGTGCAGAGCCTCACTCGCGATTCTCCACGTTGCCTCACTCGCATTCATGTCGTTGCCTCGTCGGCCTGCCTTTGGGCCTACCTTTGGGCCTAACGAGATCCTGCGTGGGTCGTGACGGAGAGCAACTAAAATCGTACCTGGTGTACAGGAAAAGCTTGGCCCGGAGATTCATGCCCAAAATATGGGACTCCGCTGCCCGCTGCAGGATAATGCTCCCGTTGTGCCAAAGAGCAAAGTGCGGGGGGAAAGGCCTTAATGGGCCAAAGACATCACCCCAGGGTACTGTACGCAGATTGCCCATTGGACCGTAGTGGCAAGTGGCTTGCCGTTGACAGACTTTGCTCAGGCTCCCACACACCCACCCACAACCCACCAATTACCGCCAGAATATAAGCCTTGTCGAGTCGGTTTCCAGCACCTTTGACCGCCCCCAGTGCTATCATTACTAATAATGACAATGAATCCAGGCCCATTTTGCGGAGTGGATTCATGGTCGCCACTGTTGGGAAGTTGCGGACGGACTTTGCCTAGGCCCGGACTATATGCCCGGGTACCAGTTGCTCCTTCGGTCCCGTACCGGCGGTTTCATTTACTTCTTTGGGAGCTGCTACTTTATTTAGTCCTTTCTTCCCAGTGCCCTCTTTTCCTTGCGGCACTGAATACAATCACAACTCTTATTCTTCCTCCGGCAACTACCTATCGTTGTAGCACATTGGCCGACGAAAGCTTGACTCTTTCGGGCTTCCTTGGACCCTTGTCCGAATCCAAGACACCACTCAGCCAGAGACCCTCTCCTGCCTCATGGAACAACGCGCCGATCAGTACTCTCTTCAGCGTTGAAGACTCGGATTTAAACCGCGTCCACTGTGTCGCGACAAAAGAAGCCCCTCCGGAGGTCTGACGAAACTGTTCAAGACGCTGGCCACAATGGCCGACCACCCGGAAAAAGATCTCCAAAAAGATCGCCAGACGCCGGATGTGCTCGCGGCCACTGTCGCACAGCAGGAAGAGTCGCCGCCCATTGCCGATACGCCATACGCGCAACCAAGCGACAAGAGCGACAGCGCCGAGTCACATAGCGTTGAGAATGAAAAGTCGCACACGCGGTCCGACGGCCACGAAGAGAATGAGCTAACGACGACCCAAACCAACGCCACCGACGCGAGCGTTGGAACTACTGCCACCGGTCTACCACCACAAGAGAAAAAGACATGGAAACAAAAGCTCAACCCGCTTCGCTGGGGAGGCATTCCAGAAATTCCCCAGGAGCGCATCGTCTCCCGGGAGTATGGCGCGAGCATTTTTAGCCAGCTCTTCTTCAACTGGATGACGCCTCTCATGACGGTGAGTTGACGCACTCTTCCAGAGATGCTCACAACGGGGTACGCTAACGATTCGCCAGACTGGATACAAGAGGCAGTTGCACGAACGTGATCTTTGGGCTGTGAACCCCGAGCGAGGCGCCGAAGTCCTGACCAACAAGGTCAGGGCCGCATTCAAGCGCAGAGTTGCCAATGGCTCCAAGCGCCCGCTCACGATGGCACTGTACGACAGCTTTAAATTTGAATTCTACCTCGGTGGATTCTGCGCCTTTATCTCGACTATGCTCCAAGTCATTGCGCCCTTTACTCTGCGATACCTAATTCGATTTGCGACCGAGGCTTACTACGCCCACCTCCAACACACCGATCCGCCCAACATTGGACAAGGAGTCGGTCTCGCCGTCGGCATCACGCTGATGCAAGTCGTTGGCAGTCTCTGCATCGGTCATTTCATCTACCGAGGCATGATGCTGGGTGGTCAGAGCCGTGCCGTTCTAATTGGCATGATCTACGACAAGTCCATGGTGATCTCTGGCCGTGCTAAAGCTGGCACTTCCAAGGACGCCCTGTCATCTGAGGAGGGTGGCAACGAAAAGCCAGATGCCGAGACAAGTGATGATGCGAACAAGACGAAAAAGGAGAGCAAGAACAAAGGCGCGAAACCAAATGAGGTTGGCTGGGCTAATGGCCGCATCGTCAACTTGATGAGTGTCGACACCTACCGTATTGATCAGGCCTGCGCTTTGGGCCATTTTATATGGACAGCACCAATCGCTTGCATTGTTACTCTCATCCTTCTCATTGTCAATTTGACGTATAGTGCTTTGGCCGGTTTCGGTCTACTCGTCCTTGGCGTGCCTCTTCTCACAAAGGCAATCCAGAGCCTTTTCGCTCGTCGCAAGATTATTAACAAGATTACCGACAAGCGTGTATCGTTGACACAAGAAATCATCCAATCTGTGCGCTTCGTCAAATACTTCGGTTGGGAGACGGCATTTTTGGAGCGCCTGGCTGAGATCCGCTCCAAGGAAATCTACTCCATCCAAATTCTGCTGGCCACTCGAAATGCAATCAACTCTGTCAGCATGGCTCTGCCCGTCTTCGCCTCCATGTTGTCCTTTATCACGTACCGCTTGACCAACCATGGTCTTGCGCCCGCCGAAGTCTTTTCCTCTCTGGCTTTGTTTAACAGTCTTCGAATTCCGCTTAATCTTCTGCCGCTTGTTCTTGGCCAGGTCATTGACGCCGCATCCTCTATTGCTCGTGTAGAGGAGTTCCTCCTCGAGGAAGAACAGGAGGAAGACATTGTTGTCAAGCCAGACGGAGAGCACGCGATTGAGATGAACCATGCCTCTTTCACGTGGGAACGCACCAAAACACAGGAGACGGAACTACCCACTGACCCGAAAGAGAAAAAGGCTGCTGCCGCCGCCGCCAAGGAGGCCAAGGCCCAGCTCAATTCTACCAAGCCTGGCGACGAGGATGCACCGAAAGAGGCCACCCGCGCCGAAGAGCGAGAGCCATTCAAGCTCCAGGAACTCAACTTTACCGCTGGACGAAAGGAACTCTTAGCTGTCATTGGCTCCGTCGGTTGCGGAAAGAGTTCTCTCCTTGCGTCACTGGCAGGTGATATGCGCAAGACGGAGGGCGAGGTCGTATTTGGCGCTTCAAGAGCTTTTTGCCCCCAGTATGCCTGGATTCAAAACACCTCCTTGCAGAACAACATTACTTTTGGAAAGCCGATGGAAAAGCCCTGGTACAAGGAAGTCATTGACGCATGCGCTCTGCAAGCCGATCTCGACATGCTGCCCAACGGCGACCAAACCGAAATCGGGGAGCGCGGCATCACCATCTCTGGAGGTCAGAAGCAGCGACTCAACATTGCACGCGCCATTTACTTTGATGCCGACATTGTCCTGATGGATGATCCCCTCAGTGCCGTCGACGCCCACGTTGGCCGCCACATCTTTGACAATGCCATTCTCGGGCTGCTCAAGGACAAGTGCCGCGTCCTGGCTACTCATCAGCTTTGGGTCCTGAACCGCTGCGACCGCATCATCTGGATGGATGGCGGCAAGATCCGCGCCATCGACACGTACGACAACCTCATGCGTGACGAGGAGGGCTTCCGCGCCTTGATGGAGACGAATGCTGTCGAGAAGGAAGAGGAGGAAGTGGAGGCCGAGCCTACGGAGACGATCGAGGAGAGCGAGGAGAAGAACAAGATGGAGCGTGTGGGAACCTCTGCCGAGGATCGCGCCAAGAACAAGAAGAACAAGAAGCAGGCCATGCTCATGCAGCAGGAGGAGCGAGCCGAAAAGTCGGTGCCGTGGTCTGTGTATGTAGGCTATCTCCGGGCGTCGGGCAGCATGTTCAACCTGCCCTTGCTTGCTCTCGTGCTCATCCTGTCCCAAGGCGCCAACATTGTCACCAGCCTGTGGCTCTCGTGGTGGACCTCGGACAAGTTTGGCTACACGGACGGCGTCTACATTGGCGTGTATGCGGCCCTCGGCGCCAGCCAGGCCCTCCTCATGTTTGCCTTTTCCGTGCTGCTAACAGTGCTTGGTACCACGGCCAGCAAGAGCATGCTACGAGACGCCGTGACGCGCGTGCTCCGTGCCCCCATGTCCTTCTTCGACACGACGCCGCTGGGCCGCATCACGAACCGCTTCTCGCGCGACGTAGACGTCATGGACAACAACTTGACCGACGCCATCCGCATGTTCTTCTTTACACTTGCCAACGTCACCGCCGTCTTCATCCTTACCATTGCGTACTACTACTACTTTGCGGCCGCGCTCGTGCCCCTCTACATCCTGTACATGATTGCCGGCACGTACTACCGGTCGTCAGCCCGCGAGGTCAAGCGCTACGAATCTGTGCTGCGCTCCAGCATGTTTGCACGCTTCAGCGAGGGACTAAGCGGCGTCTCGTCCATCCGCGCCTACGGTCTTCGTGATCGCTTCATGAAGGACCTTCGCACGTCGATTGATCAGATGAACGGCGCCTACTACCTTACCTTTGCCAACCAGCGCTGGCTCTCTGTGCGGCTGGACATGATTGGCAACCTCCTCGTCTTTGTCGTGGCCATTCTCGTCGTCACGTCGCGCTTTACTGTCAGCCCCTCGACCGGCGGGCTGGTGCTCAGCTATATGCTGTCCATTGTGCAGATGCTGCAGTTCTCTATCCGGCAGCTCGCCGAGGTGGAAAACGGCATGAACGCCGTTGAGCGGCTCCGGTACTACGGCCACGAGCTGGAAGAAGAGGCCCCTCTACACACCGTCGACGTGCCTGCCAGCTGGCCGGAAAAGGGCGATATTAAGTTTGAAAACGTCGAGATGCGGTACCGCCCCAACCTGCCGCTTGTCCTGAAGGGCCTGTCCATCCACGTGCAGGGCGGCGAGCGCATTGGCGTCGTTGGACGTACCGGCGCGGGCAAGTCATCTATCATGAGCACGTTGTTCCGTCTCGTGGAGATTTCCGGTGGCAAGATTACCATTGACGGCCTGGATATCTCGACCCTGGGCCTCGGTGACCTACGCAAGCGCCTCGCCATCATCCCGCAAGACCCGACGCTCTTCCAGGGCACGGTGCGATCCAACTTGGATCCCTTCCAGGAGCATGACGATCTCGCGCTGTGGTCCGCGCTGCGCCAGGCCGACCTCGTCGGCGCCGACACTTCCCTCGCCGATCACACGGATCCGTCGCGCATCCACCTCGACAGCATCGTGGAAGACGAGGGGCTCAACTTTTCGCTCGGCCAACGGCAGCTGATGGCGCTCGCACGCGCACTCGTACGCGGCGCGCAGATCATTGTCTGCGACGAGGCGACATCGAGCGTCGACATGGAGACGGACGATAAGATTCAGCGCACCATGGCCGCGGGCTTCCGCGGCAAGACGCTGCTGTGTATTGCGCACCGTCTGCGCACCATTATCGGGTACGACCGCATCTGCGTCATGGACTCGGGTCGCATCGCCGAGTTGGACACGCCCGCGAATCTGTACCGCCACCCAGAAGGCATCTTTCGCGGCATGTGCGACCGCAGCGGCATCTCCCTGGGCGACATTGAGATGGCGGCGCAGACCATGGCCACAATTGATAGCAGCACTAGCTCGGCACCGCGTATTGCGACATCGGACGCGTAGAGTGTTGTGTCTTTGGTTAAAAAAAAAACTGTTTGTATTTTTCAAAAGTTCTACCGTATATAGAGCGTTACTTGTTTATAATTGGATTATATGGGAGATGTAAAAATGGGTTGGTGGCAGTATGGCCACGTCCTTCAAACACTGAAGGAAAGTAAATATACAAAATTCAAGTCTACATATGTGCCCAAGTTGGTACTTATTTCACGACGCATCATAGTGAGACTACCTTTAGAGGAGAAGTTTGGTGAAACATGTTCCAGTTCTGCTGTCAGGTGAACTACCAGGCTAGAGGTCTAGCCAACAGCCTGTTTCCGCTATACGTGCTGGTTTTCGTTACGTCAAATCGAGCAACACTTTTCTTTCTTCAAGTCACAATAGACGGGTCATATTAAAATCTATAATTTGCCCATGGGCGCCGCTTCCAAATTATTAACCGGGGCAGACAGATAAACTGCCTGCTCACCAAAAAAAAAGCTGCTCTAATGGTTATGATACAACAACCCTCGTTGTTTCCCCCAAGTAAAAAAAAAAAATAAACAGTCCAAAATCAAAGTAAATACTGGCGAATCAGCTAATGCGAATGAAATACGAAAAATGGGTAAAAATAACAGGGCAACTCCATCTGCAGTCACAGTCTTAAAGACAAAACAAAAATCCAACCGTTATTCAAAAAACGCCTCGAACAAGGGAATGTCGTGGTATATGCAAAGTGCGAGAGATACGTGCCGGGAGACTCTCTATAACGCAGCTTTTGTTTGTCGGTGTAGTACCAGCGGTCTATCGACGGGACCCGGGCATGTTGGGCGGAGGCAAGGCCGACGGATCCTCGGCCAGTAGATCCTCAAGGTAGGCGCTTGGGGCTCTTTGGCCGGGTTGAAGAGGCGTGGCGAGGTTTATCGACGAGGTGCTCGCATCGCGCCGGGCGTGGAACATGGGGGACTCGGGGGGGGAGCCGTTAAGGGTGTTGCGTGAGCCGTTGGCGTAATGGCCCGACGCAGGGCTGAGGTTGGCCAGGCCGATAGACTGGCCCTGCTGGTTATGGGCGGCGGCAGCAGACCCAGCGTAGAAGCCAGAGGGCAGGTAGGTCGAGCCACGGTTGCCGCCTGGGCCGCCGCTGGCCGCGGTCGGGGAGAAGAAGAGGTTGGACTGGCTGGGGTTGGAGGAGAGATCCGGGCCGCGCGTCGAACGTCGGTTGGGGCGGCGGGCGCTGTGGCCCAGGGAGCGCGTCGATTCCTGGTCGGTGTACTTGTAAAAGGGCGCAGGCGGGGCGGGGAAGGCGGCGGCGGCGGCGGCAGAGGACGAGGACGGCTTCTTGTTGTTGGCGACGTACTGGGCCTTGGAGGCGCGCTCGACGGACCGGTGGAGCAGCAGGCTGACGATGCCACGCCAGATGAGGACGGCGAGGAAGAAGGCGCCGAGGATGGCGCCGACGGCGATGAAGACGGTGCCCTCGGGGGCGCTCGACGACTGCATGAACGGCGCATCCTTGGTGTCGGGGACGGCAGGCGGCGGGTAGGTCGGTATGGCGCCGATGCCAGTCAGAGTCGGGAGACCAGTGAGGCCGCCGGTGTCGGTGTTGCCGGCTGAGGCCTTTGAGGCTGTGGCGCTGGCGGACGTGGAGGATGTTGGCGTAGAAGACGTCTTGGAGTCGGTCGTCGCGCTGGCTTTGGTGTCGGATGATGGCGTGGTCGACTTGGAGGCCGAGGCCGATTTGGAGTCGGACGAGGCCGATTTAGAATCCGTGGTGGAATCGCCATCGGCGGCACGGACGGGCACGACGATGCCATTGAGCAGGGCAAGCGTCGTCAGCAGCGCGGCGCTGCCGGGCATGTGGTTTGTAAGGCGCATGGTGGGCAGGCTGCGGCGACCAAGTAAGAAGGCGAAAGAAGAAAGAAAAAATGGAAGGCGAGCAGGCGTGCGAGAGAGAGTAAGACGAGTGTAAAGTCGTGGGAAAGGGGGCCCGTCGAGGCGCGACTCGGTGCGGTGGAAAAGAAAGAAAATGTCGATGCGTTGTCAATTGTCTCGCCCGGTAGGCAGCGAGAATCGTCGTTGAAACAGGGATAAGATGAAGGCCTGAGATCCGTGGAGGGGGGTTACTGTCGTCAGGAGGGCCAGTCGGCGGTGGGCGTCGGAGGTATTCGGTGCGTGACAAGGGAAAAGATGCTGCTGAAGAAGACGATGATGAATACAGTAATGAAATAAGAGCAGTGAACAAGACGTCGCGAGTGGGCAGTTGAAAAAAGCAGCCCAAGAAGAAAAGTGGGAGAATGAGGAGGAGAAGGAAAGAATGGCTCCCGTCATCTCCTTTTCTCGCGGGGGGCCAGGCACAGTGGGCGGCTGGCAGGTTCAGGGCACAATGTACTGCAACTCGGGGCCATCCAGGGCGCGGCTTTTAGCGCCGGGATGCAAAATTTGCCCGCCAGCTGCTGTTGCAGCTGCTGTTGAGTCGCAGCTCACAGCTTACAGCGGGTGGTCCAGGCTAACAATGGCTGCTGCGCCCCACTTGCCACAGTAAACACAAGGCAGCGAGCCTAAAAAGGTACCTGGCATGTCTCACCCAACACAAAGCAAAAATGACCCGTCAAACAAGTACCTCGTGGCCCGCCGCTATGATGCCATCTTGCCAGCTGAGTTGCTAGGACAGCTGCACTATTTTCTCGTATCCAAACAGATGGGCTCCGTCGATTCAATACGAGATCTAACTATATCTGAGAACCAGAAGTAGTTCTAAAATGGGGCAATGGATTTACTTGCATCATTTCTACAGCCTCGCATTGTTCGCTCCGGTCGCTTGATCCTTCGGTTGTACAATCGCGTGGAGGCAAACACCAAACAAGGACGTGAAACGCAGGCGCAAGATGGCATCTCTAAATTTTTGGTAACACTTCACATGCGTTTGTTCAGAGCGCTGCCAGACATGGAACGATTACATTGCACCACTCCAATGCTCTTCTCGCCACCGGGTCAGTTGTTTACTTGGCCAACTACAATCCCGTCTTCCATCACCACCTCTGTACATCGCAGCTGCCAATGGCTTCATGATTTCATCTATAATTGCTTATGAAAATAAAATGGGACACTCTACACATTCCCCCAGTCCGGGTTCCGCTGCTTACATACCGACACAAACAGGACGATACTATTAAACAAGAGCGACACGGCCGACAGCCCAATCACCACGCGATGCTGCAGTCGCGCCGCGCCATTCCCAATGAGCCGCCGCCGCCCATCCACGTCCACCTTGCACCACACCATATTCACCGCCGTCCCGCCGCCCGTCGCGCCGTCGTACACGGCATACCCGTTGCGCGCGTCGTAGCACTGCTTGGTCCACGCCGCCGGGTCGCCGGCCCGCGGCGCGTACAGCACCTCGATGTGCCAGTAGGACAGCACGGCGACGGCCGCGAGCCAGCCCAGCACGGACACGGCGTCGAGCGCGACGACGACCCAGACAGAGTAGGGCACGCAGCAGAGGAAGCGCACGACGATGATGTAGAGCTGCGCGGCCGCGACAAACGCGCCGACGCCGACGGTGACGCACAGCGCCGTGTTCTTGGCCATGGCCGACGGCACCATGGCGGCGTAGACGACGGTCGCGAGGAGAGACGCGGAGAGGAGGATGCGCCACACCATGCCGCAGCTCCGCGGCTCTCTGTACCGGAGGCTACGTCGCGGCTTGCCATAGCTGCGGTACGGGTTGGGGGCGTCCGGCGTTGACGACATTGGCCGTTGAACGCTGTCGCTGTGGTTGAAAGCCTTCTCTCGTGGCGGCTGTGATTCGTCCACAACGCAACGCTGTTGGTCTGCCTGCGAAGAGGTGGCTGGCGAGGTGCTGCGGTTGGTGTTTTCAGTCGCCGTGGACGGTGACGAGCCATTGGCCTTTTCCGTCAACTCATAGCGCGGGGGCGAGTCTTGCGCTGCTTCGTCCGGCGGCATGTTTTGCGCAGAATGAACTGTTGAGGAAAGATGGCCGCCGCCCATGGGAATAAATGGAAAAGAACTGCCAAGGCGTTTTACAACCGAGACGGAGAAATACAATTCGGAGAAATACAATTCGGAGAAATACCGAGAATGCCTTGTCAGTGTTGACTCTGCCTCAGCCGCAGGATACTCCAGCTCGGCCGAGTTTAGAACCCGTCGGCTCCGTTGTCCGTTGGCCCGTAATTAGATCATGACGTACGTGTAGAGTATGATGAATAAAGGAGAATAAAACAAACTGTTTCAAGTTACAATTCCTCGAGAGAAACATCTTAGATGAGGTACAAAAATAGCAGCTTATAGTGGAACAAGCCTAAATTTAGTCGCAAATCTATGTACATGGAAGCATTCCTATCGAGCTGAGAGACACTCCTACCCTACACCAGTCGGAATTGATGACAACTGTTCGAGGCCCCTACTTTTGTGCTTTTGTTCCGCAGTAAGTTGCGTGGCGTTTGTAAAAGTCTATGTAGGATGTAACAAGGCTGCTTAGAAATTCGCGAGACAAACCGTCGCCGCTGGGGTAGCAGCCGTACACGCAGATCAAGCTGTCGAGAAAACAATATGCCACAAAGCAAGGGCGGTGCGTAAAAGTGGACAAGGCTGCTAGCAGGTTCCTTCACAGTGACGCTTTTAGAGATGATGCGCCGAACACGTTTGGAGAGAACGTGTATTCCTACAACCCCAGTCGAGGGCCTTGGGTGTTGTAGCCATCTTGCTCCAAGCTTTGAGATTCCGGGTACTTTGAATGGGAGCTCACGCGAGCCGATACAATTCCAACCTTGTACTTGATCTGCTAGAGTTTTATTCAAAAATGTTCTATATTGATTTAGACTTTGGTGGACTATAATAGAAAAAGAAAGAAGGGCGACTAGAAATCTCATACACCAACGCAGAGACGCGTGTATTGACAGGCTTGGTTCCACTTCTTGAAGCTTGTCTCCGTCGCAAGGCTGGGGGATCTGTAGCCAGTAAACAGTGTGCCCTTCACGCCACAGCTATATAAAATAATCTGAAAAGCATAGCCCGTTCCTGGCTTGGCCAACCTCTGTCAGCAAAAGTTCCTTGTTGGTAGTGCTCATGTTTGGCCAACCTGTCTAGTCCAAAGACGGAAGCTGCTGTTGCTGGAGGAAAGGGTTACATTTTGGTACAAGTGGCCCACAGGCTTATGCAGTCAGCGAAATCACCGTGTCGACCACTTGGTATCTCAGCCCCCCAGCCTGACCTATCACGGGCCCCAAGACGCCGTACATTACAGACTTGTGTAGTCCGCCCTTTCGGGGATAATGTATGTTGAACTTGATGCCATAGCTAGCCAGTTGCCGTCTCAGCGAGCGAGTAGGTGCCCTTTCAATAGTTACTTATGCAACTCCTCGTTACTGTAGATTACTTAGTTACACTTGGCTGGCTATGATATACTCTAGCCTACATTTCCTAGCTAAGCGCCACACTGCCCAAAAAAAGCTTGGACAGTAACTAAATGTCCACTGATAGGCACTCGAAGTAGTCCGGGGACGATCCCGGAATCGCGCTCTTCTCCACAACGTTGCGCCGTGGCCATTTCGTGCCATGTACAATAGGTTGTGAGATCCTCCCACCATCGGAGCGGAGCAGTTACTCTGTTGAAAGGTGCGTCTACCAGTAACAAAACTACCCCCATCCGCCCCCCCCTCCCGGCCTGTACCGCGGCCCCCTCCCGCCCTCCCCTGCTGTGGCATTACTATCTGCTGCCATCGCTGTTGCTTCTCCAACTTCTCTTCTCCCATTTCTCTTCTCTCCCGCGTCGTCTCCTCAACCCATTTACCATCTGCCACCCCGCCCGTGTTGCGCATTTTGGTCATATTGTCCTGCTCCCAACCCAGCACTTGCTGCTTGCGCAAAAGCCAGTGGCTGATTGGCAGTTCAATACCCAATCCCCTTCAAGATGGACGACTCATTTGGCCCCAGGCTGCTCGGCCACTTTGACTTTACCCTCTTATTTGAGCATTCCATGCTTCAAATTGTCCCCGCCTCCGTCTTCTTCTTCACTCTGCCCTTTTACGTCTACAAAATTGTGACGAGTCAACCCGTCGTACGCGCGGGCTGGCTTCTTTGGACAAAGCTTGCTGTCGCTGTCGCCCTCATCGCCGTTCAGCTAGCTACCGTCATGTTTTGGTACAGCTCGCCGTTGAATTCAAAGGTGGCATTGGCGGCCGCCACCCTCTACTTTCTGAGCTCCATGGGGATTGCTGTCATGACCTACGCCTCACATGCCTATTTTCTGCAGCCTGTCCTTTTTTTAGCCGCCTACCTCAACGTCACCATTCTATTCGATCTGGTTACCATCTACACGTACTTTCACCGCACTGGCTTAGACACCATTGCTCGTCTGACCTGTTGCTTGCCCGGCCTGAAATTTATCCTACTAATTCTGGAAGAAATCTCAAAGCGATCGCTCGTCATCGCTGGAACTCGACAATCCTTTAGCAGAGAAGCGACAGCGGGGTTCTGGAGCAGATCTACGTTCCTATGGATTAACCCACTTCTACTATTCGGCTTTCGCAATGTCATCGACAACGATAATCTCCCGGATATCGGGCAACAGTTTGACTCCAAGGAGCTCTACCAGAATTGGAAGGAATGCTGGGACAGACAAGATCAGAGCGCCAAGCATGCGCTACTCCGCGCCCTGGTCTTTTCCATGCCATGGCCGTTTCTCTACGTCATTCTACCACGATTACTCTTGGTTGGATTCATCTTTAGCCAACCTTTTCTCCTACAGGATGTGGTCAATGTTGCGTCGGGCGAGCCGATACAGGCTGACTACATGTCAAAAGAAGATGAAGTTATTGGGCTAATCCTGGCTACTGCTCTTGTTTTCTGCGGCAAAGCTGTAAGTAATGCAACGTAGCGGTCCTTAATTCTTGCCCCAGCTAACAGTACGGTGTAGGTGTCGAGAAACTGGTTCAGCCATATCCGGAATCAGATAATGGTTCGCATCCGAGGCGCA
Organism: Samsoniella hepiali; assembly: GCA_001455915.2. Taxonomy (NCBI): domain Eukaryota; kingdom Fungi; phylum Ascomycota; class Sordariomycetes; order Hypocreales; family Cordycipitaceae; genus Samsoniella; species Samsoniella hepiali. The sequence goes on along the minus strand of LNDK02000024.1, from coordinate 2,139,801 downwards.
CTCATATCCGCCATATACCAAAAGTCTCTTCGAATCAGTGTGGCTGAATCAGATGAATCGGCTGCAGTGACCCTAATGACCACGGATGTCTCTGGCATTGAACGGCTCATATCACTGTCCTATGATAGTTGCGCAACCGTCTTGGAAGTTGGCCTTGGCATCGCAATTCTCGCACTCTTCGTGGGCGCTGCCAGTATATTCACTGTCGTTACCGCTATTGGTAAGTAACCTCGTGTACGTCTCGAATTTAGTTTCATGCGCTAATCTAACTATGTAGTGGTTACTGTCGCTTCTAGGCACATGGCCAAACGGATCGGCGTCGCTAGAAAGCGATGGAATGAGCACATTGAGGATCGTGTTGCCGCGACTTCAAATATACTCGCACAGATCAAGGACATCAAAATGACCGGCTTGGCTCCATCCATGGCGACACACCTGAATCAACTGCGCGCCAAAGAAATTGAGGTTTCCCTCACTGACCGACGGATTGTCTGCATTACTTTTGGTATTTGTGAGTTTTTCATCCCTTCTTCATTTCTGCTATCAAGGCTAATGGGAAAAAGCCGCCTTTGCCGAAACGATCACGCCAGCACTCGTTGTCGCTGCGACTTTATTCTGGACCAGAGCTTCCGAGCCCATGTCCACGGCGCGCTTCTACACAATTCTGGCCGTTGTGACGCTGGTCGCTCAGCCGCTCGCTGCCTTCTTTGCAAGCCTCCCCCAGTGGTCTGCTGGCTTCGCTTGTCTTTCTCGCATCCAAGTGTACCTCGCTCAGAAGGAGCTGAAGGATCCTCGTCGGATTCTGCAGCCGTCGGCCGCCAGCTCCAGCCTGACTCAAACTACCACAGGGCTGCGCAATAGAACCCCCGACGCACGATCTCGCACATACGCAATCGAGCTGCAAAACATCAATGTCCCGATGGATCCTACAGGGTCGATCCTACACGACGCAACGATTCTTGTCAAGACTGGACAAGTTACAATGATTGATGGCTCGGTTGGCTGCGGCAAATCAACATTGCTGAAAGTGATGCTGGGCGAGACGCTTCTTCGGAACGGAACCGCTCTTCTCGCTTCGCCATCAATTGCTTATGCGGGCCAGAGACCCTGGCTGCTAAATACGACCATTCTCCTCAATATCATTGGCCACAAACCTTTCAACCGCCCTCTATATGAAAGGGTCCTATTTATCTGCGTTCTAGGTCCTGATCTAGAAGCACTGCCAGACGGTGATGAAACCATAGTCGGCAGCGGGGGTTGCATTCTCAGCGGCGGACAAATGCAGCGAATCGTAAGTGACATGATACGACTGTGTCGCCGCCTACAGCACAGCCGTCACAGCCGTCACTGACATTTGCCACAGTCCATTGCACGTGCTCTCTATGTTGAAGCAGATATTACAATCCTCGATGATCCCTTCAGCTCTCTAGATCGAGAGACTTCGGCACTGACTCGCATAAGACTGATATCGGATGGAAACGCCACATCGGATGGAAGATCACTGGTTATGACGACAAGCATGAGTAAGTGCATATTCATCTCCCATCTTGACCATCTGCTGCGGCCGCTTGCCCTAGCCACCACTGTTCCCCAGCCAAGCACCATGGCATTATCTACTTGTACTGACCACCAACTCACAGAACAACATCTTGTCGACGCCGACGCTGCGTACCGTGTCACTCCAGAGGGTAACGTCGTCTATTTACCACCATCACAGGTAGATAGAGAGCTTGAGGAGCTGGCCCAGAAGTCCTCGGCACAAACGATGCTTACAACCGAGCAAACCAAAGGCGCCACCGATGTTTTTGAACCGCCTGTTGTTCAACCAGCGACACGTTATGACGCTCGTGAGCGCCAGACGAACACGGCTGTGGCCCATGGTAGTTTGTCTCTGTACGCATACCTTTTCCGGCCCGCGGGCATGCTCTTCTTGGCGATATGGCTCTTTTCTACTGCCCTAGCCTCTCTCTCCGAGAAACTTCCTAGTATGTTGCTTTCTCTCCAGGACTGGTTTTCGTTTTGCTAATTTTGTATAGACATTTTCGTGCGCGTCTGGCTTGATGCAAACGCCGGTGATACTACCTATTATACCGGGTATGCCATACTTTGCGTCGCCTATCCGATTCTCAATTCCCTCTCTGCAATGTGAGTTATTCGTATCGCTGCTCAGATCCCACCCTTTTTCTCATCAATTGTCCAGGTTCTTCTTTTACTTTGTCACCGCAAAGTCTGCCAAGAAACTACATGAGGACCTCGCCAAGGCCACGTTCAGAGCAACGTTTGAATTCTTGACTACTGAAGATGCGAGCTCCATTTTGAACAGGTTCAGCCTAGACATGTCCATGGCCACGCAGAGGGTTCCTGCGCTGGTAATGCCAACCGTGTTCCGTAAGAATCTTTTTTCTCTTGCCCCGCAAAATGACGTCTGTGCTAACAAGATTGAATTGAACAGGTGCGGTTTCCATTTTTATCGACATCGGCATCATCAGCGCCGGTGCCAGCTACGCGGCGCCGGTCATCCCATTCTTTTTGATGCTCATTCTGGCCATTCAGCAATATTATCTACGTTCTTCCCGACAGCTACGCATCCTGGAGCTCTATACTTCCAAAGCCTTGGTCCGACATTTTACAGAGACCGCAGCCGGGATCGAACACATTCGTGCTTTCCGCTGGCAGGAGGAAGTGACCCAAGAGCTCCACGCCAGTCTGGATCTCACTCAGCGACCTCTATACTTCTTGTACTGCATTCAACAGTGGCTGGAAGGCGTCTTGGACATGTCTAGCGCAGCTGCTGCGGTCATTGTCGTCACGTTTGCACTGAAATTTTCCAACTCGGCATCCGCCAACTCCATGGGCCTGGCACTGCTTAGTCTTATCGGGTTCAGCGACACGATATCTGACTGGGTCCAATCGTCGGTGGCTTTGGAAACAGCTTTGGGCGCAGTGTCACGCATTCGATCGTACTGCGCAGAGACCCCCGCTGAGAAATACAAAGAGGACCAGGAGCCAGTATCATCTGACTGGCCCGCGCATGGTCAGATCGAGCTGAACGGTGTGTCTGCAAACTATCGAGCCCAGGCAACAACGCCGCAGTTCTCTCAGGTGAACGGTGCAATCGTCACTGTTCGGCCTGGCGAGACGCTTGGAGTAGTAGGCCGAAGCGGAAGTGGCAAGACGACGGTGCTACTGAGTATCCTCAGCCTGTTGGAATACAAGGGCACAATCAGCATCGACGATCGAGAAATTGTTACAATACCTCCTGATGTATTGCGCTCGCGAATAACCACCCTCACGCAAGGTGGAATCTACTTGAGAGGCTCCGTCAAGTTCAACCTCGATCCTTTTGACCCTACAGAACGACCGTCTACCACCATTGTAACGAATGCAATGTACGAGGATGCCCTCCGTCGTGTGGAGCTTTGGGATATCGTCAGCAGCCGCGAGGGGCTGACGTCTCGCATGAAGGATCTGAACCTTTCACACGGCCAGCGGCAACTCTTCCAGCTCGCGCGCGCTATATTGCATCATGAAATAACAGGATCCAAAATCGTCTTGATGGATGAGGCGACGTCGAGCCTGGATGAGGACACGGAAGCGCGAATGATTGCCATTATTGAGAGTGCATTCAGAGGGTGTGTGAGGGTAGTTATTTCTCACCGATATCCTACGCTGGATAAGTCGGACGCGGTCATGGTTCTGAACCAAGGCCGAGCGCACGTCATCAAACATACACCAGGGAAAACAGATTGGAGACGTGAGCTTGAATAGAATTGGATTCTTGCCTGTTTTGAGACTTGATTCCCCCCTTCTGTTGACAGAGCTTATACATTTAGTCTGTCTAAAGTGTATAACAGTATTGGACAATTCAAAGGGGCGTCAATAGAAACACACTGGGATCGTCGTATATTTTCGCAGCTTGCTATTTTACCCTTGGTCAATGTCTTTTGTGAATAGTTGATCAGACATTGCTATGCATATTTATCTCAACGCCGAGTTTAATTTGATTGAATTAATGTTAGTGCCGTCGTGAACAGCAGCGACCATTGATCCGAAGATTGCAATCGCTTTGTAACAGGAAAGCCGGATGTGCAGAGCGGAGAGATATATGAGAAGTCAATTGATGTCATGAGGGGCATCGCAAGTTATGTCTGATTCACAGTTGCCAGAGCACTCACTGGTTCACGGGATAGGTCCAGTAATTTCAGCGAGTTTCAGTGAGCTTCAGTGGCTGCCACAGTGAGTGCATTGGCCCACCGAACATGGCCTCGGGCTGTACTTGGCGCTAGACTTACAACTATTGACGGCCGAACTGCAAGACAAAATTGTCAACACTACAAATCTACAAATCTACAAGAAAATAATTTTACTATATAGGACAGACAAGTAAAGAAGTCAGTATTCAATATCTGGTTGCTCTTCATTTTTAATTTCCTGCTGCTTCTATTTTGCTTGTTCACTGGCCAGTATGTCCAGTCCCGTCACCAGTGTTTTATGCCCACGTGACCCCAGTGACTTAGCTGCCACCCGGCTTCGTCATCGCAACCGTCGACCCCAGCCTCCAGCGACGAACGAAGCTGCAACCCAAAGACTGCTCTGAATCAACACGCACACGCCTCCATTGAACGATTTTCCCGACTTTTGCGAAGCTATCGGCCACACAGCACGCGGCGATCCCCAGCCTCTGACACATTCACGATTACCCCCGAACGGCTCAAGGCTCCGGCGCCCACTCGACGACAATCATGGAGGAAGACCGTCTTTGGAAGTTTACCAAGCCCGAGTGGCTCAACAGCATCTGGGCCCGTAATGCCGGCATCTACGCGGCTGGAGGTCTAGTACGTTTTTCCTTGCCCCTACCATCCGCCGCCGCCAGCGTGCGTCGCTGCGCATCCGACGTGCCCGGCGCATCGCTCGCAGCTCCGAGCGGCCCCCGCGCGCGCGCCAAAGCTAACCAGCAGTCAACAGTTCTCCCTCGCCTTTTACACCATGCTCGACGCCGCCGTGTGGTCCAAGTCGGCCAGCAACGGCTCCGACATTCACGTCAAGTTTGTCGACTGGCTGCCGCTCGTCTTTTCCTCGCTCGGCATGCTCATCATCAACTCGGTCGAGAAGCAGCGGCTGAGCGCCGACTCGTTCAGCTACAGCGGCTCGGGCGTCGCGTGGAAGGCCCGCGTGGTGCTCTTCCTCGGCTTCGCGGCCCTGGCCGGCGGCATGGCGGGCGGCGTCGCCGTGTTCGTGCTCAAGTACATTGTGCCGAGCGTCGGCTTCCCCGCGCTGGGCATGGGCATCGAGACGCTGGCCAGCAACGCCCTGGTAGGCTTTAGGTACGCATCCTTTTTTTCTGCCGACGTGCTTCTTTGGCTGTAGTGGACACGCTGTAGTGGACACTGGCTAACTCTTCTCACAGCTCCGTCGTGCTCTGGATCACCCAAAATATGGAAGACGAATACTCGTACAACCTGTCGCTGTAAACCCAGCAAGTGGCGGGTAAAGTCGAGCCTTTGTCAGATGCGGGCAATTTCAATATGAGTTTTTGGCAAACAAACCCTGCGATTCTCCGGGATGTGTGTACGAGTACAGCTAGCTGTATGTGGTTGGGATGGTCCGGCTTGAATAGTTTTAGCATAGTCATTTTACAACATGGAAGCGTTGACTTTTGCAATGTCTACGGGTAGAACAAGCTGCACTTTACCCAGCATGAGCTACATCTTGACCCCGTAGCGGCATCTAGATACTCCCTCGCCAAGTGGCACAAGGCAATTCGATTCCCGTATGCGCGGCCGTTGCCCCACCAAGCTGGCCGCCCGTCCACCGCCAATAGTTTTATTAGCGCCCGGCTGCAAGGGTCTGTACAACAGCGTCCCCCTGCTCATTTGACCAATGTCATTCTTTTTTCCCACACGCACCCTCAGTGACATGATAATTTCCCACATGCCCGACATACAGGATATCAAAGACTGCAGCCATGAATGAACGCAGCCGCGCCATCAGCGGCACCCACCACCACCACCCGCCACCGCTGCAGCGCCCACGCGCCGGCACAGCAAGTGCGTCGGCGCCGTCATACCAGTCGTCGCAGGCGGCGGCGCCCACCGGCGCACGGGACAGGACGAACCTCTTTCGCAGCCATCTGACCAAGCGGCCTACCGGCGCCGCTGCGAGCAGCAGCTCTTCCGCTGCCTCTTCGACTGCGGCGGCGACTGCGCAGGCGGCGGTGACAGCAGCAGCGGCGGCGCAGGCTGACGCGGCGCGTCTGGCGGCCGAGGAGCAGCAGCTTCACGGAGAGCTTTGCGAGATTGTGGTGCGCAACCAGAACGGGGACATTGATCTCGAGGGCTCGCCCGTGGTGTCGTTTGACGACATTGATGAGATGGCGCTAGAGGCGCGGCAAGAAACAGAGCGTACGTAGGACGGCGCGGGGGTTTTCTTTTGTCCCGGTTGAAAGATCTTGATTCTGACTCGAGGTATAGATGAGCGGCAGAGGTTAGCTGAAGCTGTCAAGCAGCATCGGATCAACCACACGACGGTTCCTGACCAGCCGGAAGGTACGAATTCATGTCACTAGCACCCAACCCTTTCAGCAATTCAGCTAACACCTTGGTAGAGCTATTCGAAGCAGTCCGCGCAAGTCTGCGGGCCAAAGTCGATGCTTTGGCCGAGGACAGCTGGATGTTTGAGCCCGGAGAACCAGCGCGCGGTTGACGCGCTTCTTACCGAGCCTACATGGATATCACTAGCATGGTGTCATGGAAAGCGGCTCTACCATGACGCTTGAATTCACTGCTCTAAAAAAAGACACACAGCCAAATCTCTAGTCTAGCGCCTCGGCTGTGGGCGCACCCAGACCTGGTCTCCTCTGCTGCGGTGGCGGCTGCTGGCCACCACCTCCAAACATGCCGCTCATCATGTCCATGAGCGGGTTGCTCTGCCGCGGCTTCTGGATGCCAAAGTACATTTCCGCAATCATCTCGAGCGCCTCGCCCCACGTACCCACCTCGTTGATCTGCGCCGCGTACTTGGACACCAGGCCCTTGTACACGTCGGGCGCGCCGCGCTGCGCCGCCAGCAGCAGCAGGCCCAGGAAGTTGAGCAGCGGCAGGCTCGGGAACACGCGGACGTCGGCACCCGACGCCGCCGCCACGTCCTGCACGCCCAGACCCGGGAAGTCGGTGCTGAGCGCGCTGGTGAAGAGCCGGTAGCAGGTGCTGGCCGCGCGCACGTTGCCGATGAGCAGGTACGGCAGGACCGCGCGGGCGGCGTACAGGGGCGCCGTGTGCGCGTCCGACTCCTTGTACCAGGCGTACTCCATCTTGACGAGCACCTCGGCCGAGTCGCGCGTGCCGAGGACCAGGTGCTTCTCGGCTTCGTACGTCTCGTGCTCGGCGGCGTAGAGGGACCCGGCGACGTGGTGCAGCTCTGGGTCGCCTGCGGGGTACTCGCCAAATTTGGACGACCATCTAGACGGGCAAACTCTGTTAGTATATCTCTAGGATAGTATATAGACACCAAACATATATATATATCATGGGTGCCAATTTTCACATACGCCATCATTTCGGTAATAAACTTCTTGCGTGTGGGTTCCTCGCCGTCAAACAGGCGCAGCGCCGTCAGCAGCCGTCCCTTGCTCGTCGCGTCGGGCTGCAGCGCGGCCTGCCGGTAGACGTCGACGAGCATGACGCACAGGTCGCCGCCGCTGCCGCCCTGGCCCGCCTTGAGCAGCGACTGGGCGACGCTCGCGAGTATGTCAATGGCGGCGGGCCAGTTCTGCGTCTTGATGTGCCGGGCGGCCGCGACGCGGGTCTGCTGCTGCGCCTCGTAGTAGTCGCCGTCGGCAATCTTTTGCTGCAGCCGGGCCACGATGCGGTCGACCTTGCTTGCCATGGTGTCGGTGGTGTGTTTCCGTCGGAATATGTTGAGGAGCTGTCCGAAAGCTTGACGTCAAAGGTGGCGGGTTGTGGTTGATCAAGCTGTCAACCACCAGTGGAGCCTGGAGGGGCACAAAAGTGCACCAAGTGGGTCTTCTTTGCTACCATTATAGGTCACATTAAAAAATTCCATCGATACCGTCTTATCCTGCGCGGATAGTGTAGTGGTTAGCATGCGTGCTTCCCAAGCACGCGTCCCGGGTTCGAATCCCGGTTCGCGCAAATTTCCCTACGCTGCGTCAAGTATTCTTTTTTTTTCCCTTGGGGAAAAAGAAAGATCATTTGTTCCTCAAGCACAATATGATTGACTCTTTTTGCAATAAAGGGGGGTGTGCAACAGGCTTTCAAAGTGGCAGCCTTAGTAATGCTGGTGACGGCACTCGTGCATCGGATCTCCGAGCTTGGGCAAATCAGAGGTTCCGTAATCCATGCGTAATCACAGTTTCACCTTTCTACATACCAAAAAAAAAACAGGTCGCCAACAATGTCGCAACGGCTCGTGCTGCGGCAATTGACACGCCAGGCATGGCCGTCTGTCAATCGGACCTTGGTTGCGTCTGCGGCGCCGCGCCGTGGCTTTGCGTCCAAGCCGCCGCCGCTGCCGACGGTGTCTACCTGTCCGTCGCCGACGTGCGAGTGCGCCGAGACGCCCGCGATGCCGGAGGGGCTCGAAATCGACCACAAGAGTCCCATCAATGGCGTTATTGCGGGTTATGCGGAGCAGGTGCTCATTTGCACGGGCAAGGATGACTGGCCGTCCAAGATTGAGGAGGAGAATGGCGGCGACAATCTGGCCGCTGATCTGAAGGAGCTGTTCGGTCGCGGCGGCACATATGCCGATGTGAGTCGATTTCATTTTTCGCTGCAAAGCATTCGTTTCAAAGTATCCCTTGCTAACATTGAACAGCCATTTCACAACATTGCGCTCGTCAACAGCTCATTACCCAGCTCACTCCCACCACGCGCCGAGGTCCAAAGTACCTCGGTATATCTCCTCCCCAGCTTCAAATACGTGCCATTTCTCCCGCGGGTGTCCTTTGACCATGTCCAAGCCCTCGCCAAGGGCTATCTGCTGCCCGAGAAGCTGCACTCTGCCCACGCCGGCCTGTCCCCTCTGCATCGCGACATTCTCACCCGCAACGACGCGTACCAGAGCCTGCTCCCCGGCGTCCAGGACGTGACCGACTCTCTGGTTCTCATCTGCGGGCATGGCGGGCGCGACATGCGCTGCGGCATCCTGGGCCCCTTGTTGCGCACCGAGTTTGAGACGCAGCTCGCGCGCAAGGGTGTCGAGGTTCTGCGGGGGCCGGTACCCATCAAGGCCGACGGCGCGGAAGAAGCAAAGCAGATAAAAGGCGAAGCGGGTGCATCCAAAGACACGGCGAGGGTGGGCGTGATTAGCCACATTGGCGGGCACAAGTTTGCCGGCAACATCATCATCTATCTGCCGCCGGGCAAGACGCTGGCGGATGGGTCACCGCATCCGTTCGCAGGCCACGGCCTATGGTACGGAAGAGTTGAGCCAAAGCACGTGGAGGGTCTTATTGAAGAGACGATTGTCAAGGGCAATATCGTGGCAGATATGTTTAGAGGTGGCATCGATCCACAGAGGCGCATCCTACGGCTATAGACGCATTGCCTGTGCGGGCGAGCATCATGTATATTAGAAACATTGTATAAACATAGACAGACGTTGGTTTAATATGAATCAACGCCGGAAGTCCGCCTATCTTATTATCCACTCTAGCCGAGCGGTGTTGATATTCGTTTTTCATGTCACTTCCAATGCCCTCTGCCACATCAGGCGGCCAAAGCGCTCAATAATGAAGGGAGAGTCTGTGGAGGTGACATTGGTTGCGCGCCAGGACTCGGCTTGCCAGCCTAGTGGGGCCATTTCATCCAAGGTCTTTGGTTCCCTTTTTTTCTTTTTTTCTTTTCTGGCAGAGACTAGGCCCAGACATGTAGACAGTGATGTCATGTCGGTGACGTTGAGAGGTTCCGTCTTGCTGTGGGGGATTGTGGCATCGACTGTCAAGTTTAGCGCAAAGTCCATCGTGAGTTGTTATTCTTTACGGTTTTCTTTGTCGATTTCAGTCAGTATATTTGATATGAAGGGATGAGAAGTACAAAGCCTAAAATCAGGTGCTACAACTATGTCGCTTATTCTCGGGTTATACCTGTTCAGGGTGGGGGCTTCATTCGTGCCTCGTGTAGCTTGACAAAGTTGTTGGCTTATGCATTCTGGCAGATGCTCAGCCGGCAAATTTGAAAATGTAAAAAGCTGGATTTCTTAAGCAAATAGGTTGTCTAATTATTGTCGTTTCTTGATTTCGGTCCTGTCCAAGGAAACAGGCGCACGAATACAGCTACCCCTGCTAAGTACACCAACTGCACCGAGATCCAAGTTAACGTCACCAACTTGTACGAAATAATACTGCAATGTCGAAGCAATTTGCAAGATTTAATAACTCATCAGAATATAGCAGCCAAACTTTAAAGCTGAAATGCCCATTGTTGTATGTTGTAGGTCGAGGTACACGTGACCCCATGCCCAGTCCAAATCTGGTCATCCAAGTCTCAAAAATCAGCCCGCCAAACCTTACATCGACGTCACCAGTATGAGGCTAGACAGCGCAAAAGTCCAATCGCAAATGATTCAGCAATAACAATTCAGCTCTCAAAATATACATCTCTACCCAATCCGCGATGAGTGGCCCTCAAAGCGCAATAGGGGCGTGCAGCCGCATCCTCTCCAGCCGTTCTCCGCAGGCTCTACCGCATCTGTCGGCACCGTTCTCCATCGCGTCCTGCGCGCGACCATTCTCAACGCAACGGCCTGGAAAAAGCGGTGATGGATATCAGCGGCGGTCAGGACGCCCTCTGCAAGCGCGCGCCGTCAACCCCGCCATTGCCGCTCTCCTGCTCGTGGGCGGCGGCGCGGGTTACTATCTCAGCACGCCCTCGTCGCACGACAAGGTCCTCAACCAAGACACCTTTGTCCCGTATACGATAACGTCGCGCGACGCCATCTCGGCAACGTCCTTTATCTTTACGGTCGCGCCGCAGCATCCTAATCCGCACCCCATCTTTCTGACAGCGGACCCGTCTACCGCCGCGACGGCGACGTGGCGCTACCCGCTCTGGTCCGTCGAGTTCAAGCAGCCCGAGGTGCAGATTGCGCGCAACTACACGCCTCTGCCACCGCTGGAGGGAGAACGCCTCGAAGATGGTCATCTGCGCTTCTACGTGCGGTCCATTCCGGGTGGCGAAATGTCCACCTACCTGGGTCGTCTGGGGGTCGGGCGCGAGGTCTGGCTGCGCGGCACGCATCCGGGCTTTGACGTGGCCGCACGCCTGGGATCCCAGCGAAACGTCGTGTTCCTCGCCGGCGGCACGGGCGTCGCGCCGGCCATGCAGGTGGCCAAGGCCGTGCTGGACAGCCACGCCGACGCCCGCTTCACGCTGCTCTGGGCCATCCGGAGCCGAGAAGAGCTCCAGGAAGCGCCGGATCTGCCGACAATACGGCCGCATGATTCGTCATCGTGGTGGGATCTGTTGAGACGTCGCCCGAGGCCGCACCCGACAGAAGTCAGCCACCCCATTGCGGACGCCAGCCCGCTGGGCCTGGAGCTGGGCGAGATGAAGGCTCGCTACGGGGACCGGCTGCGCATCCACGTCGGCATTGACGACGAGAGCAGCCAGTTTCGCGAATCGCACATTGCGACGGTGATCCAACGCTCGCCGCCCGCAGCGCCGACGGTTCCCAGCGCGCCCGACTGCGAGCCGCACAATCAAAAGTTTCACGCGCCAGCCTCGGAGTTTGAGCCGAACGGCGCGCGCCCGTGCACGTGCCCGACCGACCAGCGTGGTAGGAACTTGTTTATGGTCTCGGGCCCGGAAGGGTTCATTTCGCACTATGCAGGGCCCAAGGTGTGGGAGGGCGGCGTCGAGACGCAGGGCGCGGTGGGTGGTGTGGCGGGGGAGCTGCGTAGGCGATGTCCGGGCTTTGCCGCCGACTGGCTTGTGTTGAAGCTGTAGAATAGACTAGTGTAATTCAATATGTATAATATAGTGTAGAGGATTTGATGTTAGTAGCCAGCAACACTCATACGTCGCTGGCATTTACCAGATCTACTGTTCCAATGTAGGTATGTGATCTTTTTCACTGTGAAGGCAAAACAGCGACAGGTAACAGTGCCGTAAGCAATGAAAGTCACCAACGCATACCCATCTATTCACACCCCCCAACGTCTTCATCGATGAGTGCCGTTAGGACCATCCGGCCATGCATTCGTCAAACAATTCGGCTCTAAAGTCACTGGAGGGTACGGATACGTCCCAATGCGCAGTCTGCGACAACACGTGCAGCTCGTATTTTCTGAGAGGAGGTAATAACACGTGCGATATGAAAGAAGAAATGCTCCTTTTTCCTTCGGCCCTTTATTAGACAGATTCGAGTACCCCGTTCCGCTCCTTCACACCAAGAACTAACCATTCAAGTTTGTACGCCTGTTCCGCAGACCCCGATGTGACACCACATCATGTCAAAATCAGCATATGGGCGTGAGGTCAATTGAGAGTAATTGATCTGCATTGCATACTTTAAAGCTAAAACTTGAGCCTAGACTGGTCCTTTTGGTAAATGTGTCGAAGTAGATGGTGCAACTGCCGACACTCGCACTGCTACTCGTCGTAGCCGCGGTCGGTGACAGGTGTGCAGCCCAAAGAAGTAGTCGGTATATGCACAACCCAAAGAAGTAGTCGGTATATGCACAACTCTTCTGATGAGGGCATTTCCGGAGTAATACTACATGGCATCGGAGTAAAGACAGTAAGCCAAACGCCTGGACGGAGTGTGTCACCCAACCCTGCTGGATCTGGCCAAGGAATATGGCTGGGATGGGGCGGCGCCACTCACGGCGCCACAAGTCCAATATCCGGAGAACGGTCTAATATATTGTTCCAGATGCGCGTGTCGGAGCCCGCCGACGGATGGTGGACAAGGCTTCATATACGAGAGCCCCGGAGCAAAGCAGCGGAATTGAGGCGCGCTCTTGTCACTGAACTGAGTAATATCCCCGCGGATCGCCTGTATTCTGCAAAATCAGCTCCCGTATAAATCCTGCTGTAACGTAACAAACAAGTGGAAAATGAGGATAGTCGATGCCCTGCTTCGGTATCTGATTTCAGCCTTGCGGGCCCCCATGGGCTTGATACCCGTTCTGGTTCGCCAGCCCGCCCAGAGCGCCCACACGATGTTGTGCAGGTGGATGGACCAATAGTGGGCGCGGACCCAGGAACATACGTTGAAAACAGCTATACCTAAAAGTCGCAGTCTGCGAGGAATTTCTGTCAAATATTTACGTCACCATCAAGGTAGCATAAGGCCGTTCAACCTAACCGCGGGGGGGCGGATTCGCAAAGGGGCCGAAAAGGGTCAAGGGTCGTGGTTCCGCCCGTCAGCACGAATGGCGCCGTACTTGCCTTTCAGCTTTGCTGCAAACGGGAACCGAAGGATCACCGAACGGGATCGAAGAAAGCCTGCATTCTGGGGCTAGTCGATCCCGGGTGCTCAGGGCTCTCCGCCATCAAAAAGGTGGGTGGAAGGGTGACTGACCACTCAACCCTGGCGCGATCAGGGTAATAAGCCGGGCTAGATCCAGACGGGCAAGAGATGATCATGGCTGCATGACAAAGTTGCCAAGCCGGGATGGGCGTAGATGGCGTTCGGAGAAACTGCCCCTAACAAGACGGAGAAATTGGACCCCAGCCTTGCCAACCAACCTTAAGCACCTTCTACTACTACACTTTCTTCGTGAGCTGTCAGACCTTGTGATGCTACCCTTGGAGTAGCCTAACCGGGCGGGCGCATTTCCGCGCACCGACAGGTGATGTATACTAAATCGCATGATATTACTCCCCGTGGTTCGATAGCATTCAAGGGGTCCGTCCCACCCACGTTGCCTTGACCAATCGCTTATGCTCCATGCAATGCGACGTTGGTCTGACATTGCCCAGGGGGGGCGGCGGCGCTCCGGCGGCGGCGGCGCACGATCGCGACGGAATGGTACTGACGGATTTCCATTCTAAGCCTTTGAGTACTCGGCGAAACTGTTAGGCTAGTGACGATCTTTGTCCGAAATGGTTCGTCGGTATCTCGTCAACGAAAATATATAAGAAGCCGTGTAGAGCCCACGACTCTTGTAAGTCATCCAGATCAGAGTACTTTTGAGCAAAGAGCCATATCTCATCATCATGTTCTCCAAGGCTGTCCTTCCTGTCCTCGGTGCCATTGCCGGCACCGTTGTCGCCAACCCCATTCAGCGCGCCGTCGCCGAGGCGGTTGCCAATGCTCCCCAGGTCATCTTCTCGCCTACCGGCCCCGTGGGCGGCAACGGCAACAAAATCACCACCGAGCATGACGACCTGACTCTTCTCCAGGAGGACAACTTTTACTGGACTCACGATGCTGAGGGTAAGCTGTCCACCACCACCCCGCCCTTGCCATGGCACTCACCAGACTAACACGATACCATCAGAGCTCCTCGCCAACATGACCGTTACGGCCAAGCCCGCCTACCGTCTGCTCAACGAGCACCACTTTGGCGACCTTGTCAAGTCCGTGGACTGCTCCAACGCGCAGCAAATCACCGTCACGTTCCACAGCGCCTCGACCGTGGCCGACGCCAAGCAGGCCTGGGCCTGGGTGGGCGAGAGCGCGGCCAACCAGCTCATCTACGTTGTCGACGCGCCCGGCTGCGGCGGCCAGTACGGCCGTCAGCCGTACCACGTCGGCGCCGTGACCTACGACGCCGCCGCGGGCGTCGCCCGTCTGGCCGTGCAGGCCGCCGGCCAGTGGAGCGACTTTGTCGAGGACGCCACCGTCAACATTGGCGGCGACGTCGAGGCGCAGAAGCTGAGCCGCCGCCTGAGCTACTCCAAAAAGGCCAAGATTAGCCTCGAGCACACCTTTAACAAGCACTTTTACGACGCCGACATTGGCCCCGCCCACCTCTCGGTCGACTGCTCCGACTGCGGCACCCACGGCAGCCTCGACACCGACATTACCATTTCCACAAAGGACGGCTTCTCCGCGTCCGCCGTCACGGCCGACAATGTCAACGTGCGTCTGGCCGTGGCCGTCACCGCGTCCGCCGCCATCAGCACCTCGCACCTGTCGCAGAGCATCGAGCTCATCAAGTTCCCCCTCGCCGTGTTCAAGGTCGCCGACGTCGTCACCATTACGCCCGAAATCACCCTCGACATTGTCATTGCCGTCTCCGACATCTCCGGCTCCATCACCAGCGTCATTGGCGCCGAGCTCGCCTTCGCCGACGGCCAGTCCATTGCCATTGGCAAGGGCGCCACGGGCCTCGACGCCCAGTTCAAGCGCATCGGACCGACAATCTCCGGCAAGGTCGACGCCACCGCCCGCATCAACCCTCTCCTTACGTTTGACCTGTCTGGCAAGATCCTGGGCAAGCACGTCACGGGCGGTCTGGGCCTCGCGGCGCCGTACCTGGCCTTTGCCATTGGTGCCGACGTCCATGAGCCGAGCGCCTGCTCCAACACCAACTCTGTCCACTTCTCCGTCGATGTTGGTGTCGAGCTCGACTCCTTCTACGGCTTTGGCAAGCCTGGTGATGAGCCCCACAAGAAGGCCATCTACCAGAAAGACCACCCTCTGCTGAAGGAGTGTATTGCTTGGTAGACAAACTTTGACCAAGTGACGCGGAAATGGAACAGTGTGGAGAGACTTTTGTCCAGTAAACATTCGTCTATATTCTTTTATATAGTGATGAAATGCAATGAGTAATATGAGTTTCAGAATCTCGCATGGTCATAACTTACTACAAGCTTTCATAGAGTACTAGCTCGGGAAAGTGCCAAGCATCCGAACGCAGATATCATTGCATATCGAAACATGGTGAACTGCCGTCCTCCGTTGACATGCTTTCCGCTGCGCTCTTAGTCCTTGGCCGACTTCTGGAACTGCTCTACCAACTCATGCACAGCAGCGGCTACCTCTTGCGGCCGCGACAGAAACGGGCTGTGGCTCGCACCCTTAAGCTCGCGGACTATCCAGCCCTCTTTGCCCCCCGCACCGTCCACCATGGCCATCTGATTCTCCAATGGGATAACGTTGTCCTCTGTGCACGCAATGTATCCCAGCCTGTGCGCGTAGTGCGCCGCGTCGTCCTGCCACGCCTGCGGCGGCACGATGCCCATGTTCGCCGCCGTGCTCTGCGGCTGAAGCTGCGCCATGGCCCATTCTACGCGGTCCTGCGGGACATCGGGCGGGTAGAACATGGCGCGCGGATCTTTCGGAAGAAACAGCCCTTCCGACGGCGAGTCCCAAATCACGTATGGCAGACCGTTCATTTGTCGAATGACGGCGCCCTGGTCCATGCCGCCGGGGAATATAAACGCGCAGAGAGCGATTAGGCCGACCACGCCGCCGGGCAGACTCTTGGCCGCTCGCTCTTGTTCAGAGAGCCCGATGATGGCCGCGCTGCCGATGGGCCCGCCGTACGAGTGCGCCATGACGACCACGCGCTTGCCTGCCGAGACGAGCGTCTCCAGCAGGGCGTGTACCGCGTCGGCGTCGTCGAATTGTGTCTTGCCGGCGATGCTGTGCGTGGACGGCAGATGGACCGTTTCCACATCATATCCAATCTTCTGCAACTCGGGAATCTGGTCCTTCCAGCACCATGGCCCGTGCCATGCGCCGTGCACAAGAAGGATGGTGATGGCGTTGCTTGCGGACATGATGATGGTATGAAACTTGAAAGAGGTGAAATCTGCTGACGGGTCGATGTTCGTGCTTATGCAGTTCGGGCATTTCCTAATGTTGACATGCACGTGACAGAGAGTGACTGCGACCGCCAAGATCGACACCCCAGTGACTATATCACTTTAAGTTAAGTTGGGTTGGTTGGCTGTTCGATGTGGGCTCTGTATTCAACGACTACTTAGAAGCCAGCCTCCAAAAATATTGGCTTCTAGCGGCACCGGTGGCTGGTGTGGCTATTGTGCCTCGTACCAAAGGTGCACCGTAATGAGTCCATGGGCCAGCATTAATCCTCTAGAAACGCTTGCCGCAAACGGAATGAAAAAAGAAACGTGTAAGAATAATAAAATGAAAAAGCCGTCATAGTCATACATAACAACGTCCAAAAGGTCTGAACCTATTCTATCGATTTTGCACCTTTCTGTACGACGGCGGTTTCATCGTTCTCCTAATAAGCTTCGCCGCATACGGTGGCACGAGTGAAATGGACAAGATGGCGAGAACACGCCAAACGAATCCCCTACAAATAAAGTTAGCAGCCATTCAGTGTAAAATAGGAAAACGCGGTGTTCAACGTACCACGTAATGATAAACTCCAAGTCAAAGTATGTGCCCAGAAAGGGCATGGAGCCAAGATACATGAGAAACGTGCCAAGGATGCTAATAATCATGATGGGATGCCAGGTCGTGATTTCAATCGCCACCATCAGAAGCTCGTTGAGAATGAGCACCGTGTAGCTGACAGCCGTCATCTTCTTGTTCTCGACGCCCGTGAGAATCTGCGACAGGCCCTGAATCATGCCGCCCTGGTAGATAGAGACAAAGACCCAGACAAAAAACGTGCGGTACGAGAGTGAGCGCCCGGTGGTGAGCTCCTTGTACAGTTCCGGATACAAGTTGGCCAAATCTTCGTCTACATCCTTATCCAAGACGAGCGACAACACCGGCGCGGCCGTGTAGACGGTGGCGTAGCCAACCATGAGCCAGTCAATGTAGAGACCTTCGGGCTCAAACTTGAGGGCAATGCTGTACATGGTCTGGCAGACGGCAATGATGAGACCGCGATGAATGACAAACTGGGCCAGCTTGGCGCTGCGCTTGTAGCTGTTGCGTCCATGCCAGACAAGCAGCTTGACCAGATGGCAAAATTGCTCAATGGAAAAGTCAGCCGCCAAGCTAGCCTGGCGACCTTCTTTGCCGACAATGCCAACACCGACATCAGCCGCTTGAATCATGGAGACGTCATTGCCACCATCACCAATGCAGCAGACGCGCTTCTTTGTGTATTCTTTGATGAGCGTGGCCACTTCGGCCTTTTGCATCGGGCTACAGCGGCACGCAACGACCGTCGGCAGCCGGACGGCCACGGAGATGAACTCGATGCGAAAGTGCGTGAGGAAGAGCGCCAGGCTTTCGCCGTCAATCAAAAGGCACGCATCAGTCTTGTTGCGCAAGAAATCGAGATGTTCTTGAGCATTGTCCTTGCGCTTTAACTTGGCGACGGTGTAAATGTATTGGCCACGAGCAACAAGCTTTGAGCTGACAGCAACGCACCGCGCGGTTTCGACCTTGTCGCCAGTAAGCATCCAGATTTTGATGCCGGCGTTGCGAAGCAGTTCCAGAGACGGTTTGATATCGCGCTGCAGCTTGTCTTCGACACCAGTGACGCCAAGCAGTTCAAGATCATTTTCCAAGTAGTGCGCAACAACGTTTTGCATGCCAGTATCGCGATTGTTGATAGCGAGTGACGCGTCGTGGTACCTGGAAGAGAATTCTTGGTACTGCTGATACGATAACCTCTTCCTGCCAACCACCAGAGTTCGCAGGCCTTCTCTAGCCATGTTGGCCGTCTCCTCATCAAGCCAGTCATTCGCAACCACGATGGTGCTCATGACAGTGTCGGCACCCTTTTGGTAGAACCAGATGTCGCCAGCACTGAGATCTCGGTTCGGGCTGTTGAGGTCTTCCTGAAAGTGAACAATAATACCCATGCGCTTTCCTTCCGAAGTAAATGGGAACACGTCGAGGATGTTCACACGTACAACTGGACGACCTGTAGTGGTCGCGGCGAGGGTCATGCTCTTTCGGTCACGAGAAGCAAGCTTTAGTCCAACACTTTCAGCCCATTTGACGATGGCAATCTCGTCAGGAGAAGAAGCCTGGTATGAGGTGACTTCCTTGCCGTCTTCTTCGTCAGTAGTCGGTGTCACATTGTGGCACAGCGCCAGAGCCAAGACAACATCCCGGACTCTGGTGCCAATTTCTCTTCTTGTTCGGGTGGCACCAACAGCAACCGTATTCACATATGTGGATGACGGAGTAATCAGCATGCTCTGTGTCGCAGGGTCCGTCGTCGGTTGAATGTAGAAGCCTTGGCGAACATATGAGTTGACTTCGTCCATAGCTTCGTTGGCGTACGAGACTGTTCCAATGTGGATCTTTTTCATTTCCATGTCATTTTGTGTCAAAGTTCCAGTTTTGTCACTCAAAAGATATTCAATGCGGCCAAGGTCTTCTGGAATGGTGCTTGTACGGACGACGGCCCCTGGAATACCAGGATCTCTCTGGATGAAGCGGCCGTAAGCAGTCTTTCCCATGTCGAGGTTGACACGCAGACTAATAGGCACAATTGTGGAAAAGAGGACCAGAAAGCGCATGATTTGGATATACCATGGCTTTCCAGGTCTATTCTCGAATCCCTCAAGTGCGACAAGCACGATGGAAAGAGCCAGAGTTAGTGCGCAAAGAATTTTGGTGAGAGAGTTGATTTCGTATTCGAGAAGGCCAGTCTTGGAGCGGGATGGCGAGGTAGACAGGGCGGATCGAGTGTGGGGTCCGGTGTACATGATGACTGCCAGAGTGCTTCCTTGGGAGGCAATAATTGTGTTCGCCCACGCTGTGTTGTCGATGGATAGCGCAGCAGTCGTGACAGATGCATCTTCTTGGCTCAAAGAAGCCTGCTGCTGGGTGGCCTCTTCGCGAGACGGCAGCAGCTCGACAGTTCCGATAAATTCGTTGACCTTTTTATCTGGTTTTCCACCATTGACTCGCAAGCGGACCAACTCCTCGGCAGGAATATTTTGGGTAAGTGGCGACGCAAGTCGGAGCTTCCAATCCGTCTCACCATCTAACTGGTCTGTTCTGATGAACGTTTCCCCGACCGTGATCTTAGCTGCTGCCGAATCCTGCCTCTCAGTTGCAGGCTGCTTGCCCTTGGAACGCGACTCAGCTTCGTCGTCCAACGACACCAAATCGCCTAGCTCAGCTTGTTCACCTGGATCACTCGTGTCCAAAACCTCACCACTGGAGCACTGCAAAATGACAACATCTGCCGGCACACGTTGTCCCTTGGTTAATCGAAGAACGTCACCGACAGCAAGGTCCCTGGACTTCCGGCTCACTTCCATTACTGTTGAGGAAGGTCTTCTGGGTTCCAATTCAGGATCCTCCTGGATATCTGATAATCCCGCTCTTTCCGCTACTTCGGTACGACCTTTTTTAGCTCCGCGCTTCATAGTTTCGGATTTGAGAGGTTTCTTGGGCCGGGGGCCAGGTTCCGGCGAAGGCTGTTCGAACTTGAGGATAGTGTATTCTTCCGAGTTGGCTTCGTTATCTCGGCGACGACGATCAATATCATCCCACGCCTCCTTGCCCATGGTGATGCACAGCACAAACGCCAGCGGCGCGATATAAGTGGACAGATAGCCGATTCGCAAGGCGGGGATGATTTGCGACAGGGCAACGAGAAGGAAATACATGTTGAAGAAGAAAGAAAATTCGTTGTATAGCGTGACGGGAAGAAAGGACCAAGGGGTATATTTGGCGTTGGAGACCATGTTTGTGGGATATCGCACTGGTTGCACGGAGCCAACCGGGACGATGCGTGAGGCCGAGGGGTCATCTTCCTCGGGGAGCTCCTCGTCGTCAGATCCCCGCTTGGTTCCCGACATGAAGCTAGGCACTCTCAGAACAGAGCTTAGCGATAATCTCCGCCCTAGATTGTCCCTGGAGCGGCCGCCGAGGAGAGGCGCGCCATCTTGGCCCTCGTGCGCGTCGTCTCGATCGCCCAAAAGGCGCTGGGAGTCGTCATCGTCGTCGGCGGCATCGCGATCGTGACCAAGCTCCCCGTAGGCGCGGTGTCGCTTGCCCGCTCTGCGCAACCCACCCATACGCAGGTTGCGGAGGGCTATCCTCGTGGACTTTTGCGACGTGTCGTCCGGCTCGGGTTTGGAGCCTCGGGTGGGCGCGGTGGAGATGGGGTCCAGCTCCTGGATGTCAAGCTCGAGGTCGGAGTCGGAGTCTTGTGTGGGAGAGTCGGGCGGCTCGGTATGACGGTACGAAGGTGAAGAAGGCATCCCGCCGGGGGTCTGGGTCGGGAGGTTCGTCGTGGATGGATCAGTTCTGGATGGCGCTGTACGGCCGGCTGATCATGGCTAGCTCAAGCGCGGCGCACAGTAGTTTAAGTCACGGGCCCCAGCAGCAAGTGTTTGCTTGCATGGTAGGGATGGGTAATGGTAGGTTGGCGGAGATGGTTAGGAGGAATTCGGCGTGTGTACGATTGAGTGTGTAGGCCGAGCCAAGAATGTATGAAAAAGACAAATGAAAGCCAAAGCGCTCTAGGCTGCCGAGTTTCACGTTTGTTGCCCTTGTGAAAGCTGCCAAGTAGCAACGTCGCCAAAAGCTACGTCAGCTCACCACTCAAGGGGCGGGCAAGCTTCGACCCACGCCCACATGGCAGCGCCTCGCGTGGCGCAGCCCCTCCAGGTAACCGTGCATGGCACGGACTGTGGCGCAACCTAGATTTGGCGCTCGAACAATTGCCAGACACGAAATTACTGCCCCTCGAAATAACCTACCTCGCTCAGTATCCCGGAACAATTTTTTTAAAAAAAAATTCTCTTTCTTTCAACATCCTCAAAGCACGTACTTGACGCGCGGTGATACTTGTTGCCAGCTGATGTCCTACTACCTAGCCATCAGAAGCGCTTTACAAGACTTCAAATTTGAGCGTCTGACCTACGAACACTCAGCCAGCCAAAATCAGCTACAGATTATCTTCAAAAATTAATTGGCAGCTTTGGCGCTCTACACCAGCCGCAAGGTCTACCACAGTGTAAGTGAAGCCGGTCCGTGCTAAACACTGTATAGAGTTGCTCCCGTAACACTGGCCTAGAACATATGTTCACCATCGCATTATAGATCTAAACAAACAAACAACTTGTCGGGATGATTTCCAACCTAATACTTCATACTTCTCGAAAATAACAGGCTGACACGCTTCGTACCACTGTAGCACCTCTGGTCCGGCCAGTGGGCTTGACAGCCGGCCGCCCTACCGGCTCCCGCCCGGCCCCGCTTCCTGAAATACCGGCAGCTATGAGTGGAAAGATGGGTGAGCCGCGTATACTCTCAAGGGTTGTGGAAAATTTTATAAATTGCGAATAATTCAAACAATAGATTGAGTCAACTGAAAAGGCCAAGGGCTATTCAGAAATCGAGAAATCTGCGCCTAGTTCTACCGAGACGAAGCTCTTGCAAGGCCGTCATCCAAGAACTGACGAATGGAGAGCAGATAAATACGGCTATTTGGTCTCTTTTAGTTACACCATAGTCTACATCATACTACAGGGTCTCATTGACACCGTATTTTTGTATCAATCGCACATTCAAGTCGACCCAGCCCAGCCGACAGCTTGCCGGAGCGCCCACTGGCAATGTCTTGTTTGGAGGCGCTGCTCATCGCCTCGTCAGCGCTGAGAACCTGAAACTTTTCAATGCGCAAAAAGTCATCACTAAACGAGCAGAAAGAAGGAACTGGGGAGTTGGGGGGCAGCGCACCATGAAATATTATAACACTAGCCCCATCGGAAGTTAGAAGAGCGAGTGCATCGACGATGGTTGCGGTGCGGCACTCTATGATGACCACAAACGCAAATCCAACAGTCCAGGTTCTCATCGGGAACTACAATAGCCCGTTCGCTCCCAATAATTCCAAATACAGGATCAATATCTACAGTGGCGGGCGGCTGTCTGTTGCCGCAGCGTCCCGGCACTGTGGTGTTCCGACCACTGGACCAGTCATCGCCTCCACGCCGAGCTGTAAATCGTCGGAAATAGTTAAATCGAAAAAACAAAAATGGATTTATAATGCCGGATGAAAGACGCCGGTTTGTTGGTGATGTGCCGTTTGCCATCTAGCGCATCGGATGCTGGCGCTAGACATGTCTATGACGATCCAGTCTTGATCAGCCAAAGTTCAGTCACTAGCCAATCACAAGGGGACGTCATAAGCATGTCAGTATAAATCGAGAAAAAGGCGAACAGATTTTGGGAGGCAATTATGATCAGCCCTGCAATATTCAGTACGATGGGGGAGGAAGCAATGATGAAGCCCGCGTTGCGTTGATGTCATAGCACGGCGCATCGGGAGCGTACACTCTTTACGCCACGTCCGAATATACATAAATACAGCAGTGCAGTCCGCCAAACGTTTTGGGCTTAGAAACCATTCGTATACTCCAACTTGTCTACGCAATGTCTTTGATCAAATCTCTGAGCCTTCTCGGTCTCCTGGGCCTTGCCGCAGGCGCGGCTGTGCCCACCAACGATGGCTTTCCCATGCCAAACAAGGACCAGCAAGTCGTTCTAGCCAAGCAAGCTGGCGGCAAACTCCCCAACGTGGCTTTGCCTGCGGAGCTTGGTCCTGGTAGCACGACCGCTTTCCAGCTCATTACCTTCAACGAGCTGTTCGAGACTGCTTACTTCGACTCCCTTCTCCAAAATATTACCAACGGTGTGCAAGGCTATGAAGCCGACAACAAGGAAGAATTGATGAAAATCTTCTCCACCGTGCGAGCTGTTCGTGTTCCATGTCCGTCCTGTGTTTGCACATAAATACTAATCTCTTGAACTTACAGCAAGAGGAGACGCATACAATCGCCGCCCAGGCTATTCTCATGTCGGCCAACGCCTCCTTCGTTCCCTCGGCTTGCCAGTACATGTTCCCGACTACCAACTTGACGCAGGCTGTCGACATTGCCGAGACATTTACTGCGGTTGTTCTCGGTGCGTTGCAGGGCGCGAATGTCTTGTTCGCCAAAGACAACGTGACCGTCCCCATCCAGCTCATCTCGTCCGTCATTGGTCAGGAAGGCGAGCAAAACGGCTACTTCCGCACTGTGCTCAAAGAGGTGCCTTCAGAATCGCCCTTCCTGACCGCGGTGCCGGCTGCCTTTGCGTTTTCCGCCCTGCAAATGTTTATTGTGCCTGGATCGTGCCCGTACCCCCTCTCCAACATTGACCTGCCCATCTTCCCGCCGCTGATGACCAACGGCCAGCCAGTGGCCGCGCTCGAGGCCAAGGACCAGACACTCTCCTTTTCGGCAGACCTCAGCAAGTCTGATCAGGCACAGAAATATGCTGGAGGCGATGGAACAGACCTTTTCCTAACTTACACCACTGGCCAGCAAAAGCCAGTCTCGCTGGACATTAGCAATGTCAAGTGGGCCAATGGCATGATCAGCTTTGATGCGGACTTTCCGTTTTCCGAGAATGTTATGGGTGGTTTCAGTCATGCTGCTTTGACAACTGGAAACGTATTCGAGTCCGCGGATGATCTTACCCATTGCACTCTTGCTGGACCTGGTATTATCCAGGTCAGGGAAGCGACAAGTGGTGGTATGGGGGCGGAGAGGCGCTAGGAGGGATAGTTTACGGCATCAGTCATGCACCCCGTCGGAACCGGCGTGGTGGATATATAAAAACAAGCACTTAGCTAAATTGCAATGAAGAACAAATACCGTCCACAATTATTCCCATCTACTCCGGAAGTCGAGAAACATGTCGATTTGAAATTTAATCGAAACGACTATAGGGTACCTATACTGCCGAGGCCAAGCTGCGGCAAGCACCCGCAAAAGGTGGCTCCGCTCCGCTCCCGTGCAGAGCCAGAATTCGCCAGCTGTTATTAGCCCGTTTGCCTAGGTACCTATTTTAGCGACGGGCGAATCGGCGAACGACACCTACAACACTAGCACAAGGCCAGTTCTCCTTTATTTCTCCATCTTGCCAACTTGCATCTGCGATCCTGCGCCAGTCAGTCAGCGACACTCATTGTCTTTTCATTTTGCATCGTGTCGTGACGATCGCTTTTTTTGTCTGGCTTTGATCTTTAAATTTAATTCTTCCAGTACGAATCCGGTCCGCTTGCGCTTGGACACTGCTTTTTCACTTGGATCGCGGCGCTCTAGTGGCGATCCCGGCTGCACAAAGCGCAGGCTTCCCGCTTTGAACCGACTCGCTGACAGCTGGCCTCCTAGTATACCCCCATGCATTTCTGAACGTCTCCCTCGTCCACGAGTAGCGAGAGACATGGCCGAAGGAGTTTCCGACTCCTCCTGGCATCCGGCCCGGATGCCGAACAGCCAGGAACAGAGGGCCGCGCTGCGCAAGGTTGGCGACGCCCTGCCGTCAGACGCCCACGACGCGGCAACGACACCGAAGATACCCGATGCAACGCATAGCCATCATTTGGGCGATGCCTGGATGGCTGGCGACGGCGAAGAAGACGATGTTGATGCCTGGCTAATGTCCGCGGAGCCGACTCTGCAATCGATTGATGTTGACGCGCCCGAAGCTGCCCCTACTGCGGTACCCGATCCATCCAACGACGCGCAAATTTCTCAAAAACCTCTGGAGGACGCCGAGAAAAAGCCCGCTGCGAACGACCCTTTCGGTGCGAATGAAGACGAAGACGCCGATGCTTGGTTTACGGAACATCCCGCTCAAGAGCCTTTGCAACCCGAAGCTGCGCCGGCTCATGTGGCTGAGGCTGCTGAGCCCGCCAGTGTCGAAGAGACCGAAGCCACCGAAGCACAGCCGGCGCTCAAGCCAGCGGCTGAGATTGATGCTGCTCTGGAACCAGAAGGACCCGAAACACAGGATGCTAAACTACAGTCGCGTACCAAGCCTGAAGATGGGACAGCGGAAGAGCTAGAGCCCGAGGCAAAGGAGACACAGCCATCGCATCAACCTCCATCTCAACATTCAAGCTCCATGTCTTTCGCTCGAACCGTGTCTCACGAAATCAGCTTCAACGACGACGAGGAGAGCGACTGGACACTCTCCCGATCCAATACCGATCAATTCAAGTTCATGCCCCTCAGTGACCGAACGAATTCCTTCCCCCCAGTTCCGCCGGCACAGCCAACCGAAGACGTTTTTCCTTCACACCCACTACCTTCTTCTCAAGCTCTCGACGTTGTTGAGGAGGTCGAGAGAAACTCTTTCGCCCGGGACGACCCAGAGCAACAAGGAATGTTCTGGGAAAATGATGGTCCAGAGGAAAATGGGCAGGAGTCTTTCCAGGCCATTGGTGGCGACATCGGGGATGCTGCTACAGAAGCATCTCAGTCTCGCTTCGAAGAAGGTCTGCCACTAATTCCAGCGGCAGCGGAGGCTGCCAGAGAAGACGCTGAGCCGTCCAAAAATAATGCTTTTGACCCCTTCCAGGAGGACGATGCAGGCGATGACTTTTTCTCCAAGGTTCAGCAGCATGAGACCTCCGACGACTTCATGCAGCCAATCCAACGCAAGTCTACTATGCAAGTTATTGGAAACACCCTCAACGGAGAGCCGACCATGCAGCAGCCCGGGTTCGATACAGTGGAAGAGCACACCGAGGAGGATCAGCATGCCGAAGCTCATGCAAATGCCTTTGGCGCGGCCGTGCAGGATGAAAGCCTGCCAGACCCCCCCGCTGATCTATCTGCAAAGTGGCAAGAAGCCTTTGGAACTGGGGACGACGATGACGAATTTCTTTTGGACGACACCGGGAACGAAGATGAGGCGGTTGATACAGCTGGTTTCCTGGGGAGCGACGACGAAGGCTTTCTGCTGGATGACGACGATGCGCCTGCGGCCACGACAACTGACGCACCAGCACCCAACCCGTATCTACCAACCCAGATCCAAACACCACCCCAACCTGTTTCTGCACCGACAACTCCGTATGGGTATACCGCGCAGCCTCCACAGCAGACACCTTATGGTGGCGCTTTTGGCTATGCTCCGGCTGCACTTCGAACGGATGCTCCAAAAGCCGAGAGCTTTGCAGACAAAGCCAGGGGTGGATACGCGTCACCGTATGATCTTCCAACAGATCTTGTCAGTATGAACATCAAGCCTCGAAAGAGAACAAGCTTGCCGAGCCCTGCCCAACAGCCAACTCCGCCACCAATGACTGCCCCGCCACGGCCAGCGAATGCGTACGCGCCCCCGCCTGGGCCAGTGGCATCTGCTGCTCCCGAAGCTTCGGGAGCTGCCTCGCAAGCGCCGCCTCCCAGATCTGCAAGCCGGCAGGAGAGCTTCTTCGAGGATCTCCCTGTGACTGCGAAGCCCCGCCCCGCGTCCCGCCACAGCCTCCGTACCGCCTCTCCCAGCAAACAGTTTGGTAGCCCGAGCCCGACTAATTCCACTGCACCTCCGCCGCCTGCTATGAGCCAGCAGTACCAGTCTCCGCCGATAGAGCGCCCTGCGGCACCCGAGAATTCTGTGCCAGACCTAGTTGCGCCACCAAAGGTGAACCCGTACGCTGCGTTGCAAGCAGGCTCTGCGCCACCATCTGCGCCTGCGAGCAATGCTACCAGATACTCACCAGCTCCCGCTCAGCAACAGAAGGGAAGCTCAGCGCCTCCACCGGCAGCGTTGAACCGCTTCTCTCCCGCGCCTCCGCTGCCACGTCAGAACAGCTCGCCAACTCAGATTGCGCCTGCCTCCGCGTCACAATCGTATCTGCCACATTTGCCCAGAACTTCAAGCCCACTGGCCCAATTTGAGATCCATCATGACAAGACCAGTGCGGGCGTTGATGCTCACCACCTGGATAGACGTGCTAGCTACAACCATGAGCCGAGACTGAACCGCGTTTCATCACTTCCGCCCACCCGTGAGGTAGATGAAGAGGAGGATATCCAGGCTGAGAGTCAGCTTGGAGCACCCCAGCAGCCACCCTCTGCTGCTTCCCGATACGACCATGCTCCCCAGCAGACCCCAGGTGCTCCGTCTGGCCAGCTATTATCACCACAGAAGCGCAATGCCAGCCACTACCAGCCTCACTCTGCGCCACACCAGCCTAACTTTGCTCTTCCTGTTCGATCACAGACACAATCACCTGGAGCCACACGAGGCATTCAACAACAAACCCGCCCGGTTTCTGCCCATACAAATGCCGCCCCGACTTTTGGCCAGGCTGCGCAGCCAACACACACGATGCCTATCCGCACTCGTGGGACGTCTCTCACTATGAATATGGTTCCTCCTACGGATGGCCGTGAGCATGATCCACTGCAACGCTGGCAAGGTGTACCCATTATCTCCTGGGGCGTCGGTGGTGCTATGGTAACTTCGTTTCCCAAGAGCACCCCGCGCTATACTATGAACCAGTCAGCGCCGACGATGCTCAGAACTCCTGGAGAGGTCAAAGTCAAGAGCATGAAGGAAATCGAGCCTCTTCTTGACCATCTGGCCAGATTTCCAGGCCCTCTACGAGGCAAGTCGAAGAAGAAGGATGCCCTTACTTGGCTGTCTGCCGGAATTACTGCGCTGGAAAGAGAACTGCCGGATGTGTCCCTTACCCCTCAGCTGTCTTTGGAAGCAAAGAGATCTATTGAGCGACTGCTTCTGTGGAAAATCCTTCGCGTCTTCATTGAGTTCGACGGACACTTGGAAGGCTCCCCTGCAGTTGACACGGCAGTGCGAGAAGTTTTGTCGTCGCAAGGAGCCGGAGATGCCTCGCTACCCACCGGCTCGAATTTCAATCAGATGGCATCCTCTACGGGCATGAAGGCGGATGACGTCGACTCCGCTTCCATGGAGAGTATCAAAGACAACTTACTCAAGGGCGACCGTGAATCGGCCGTCTGGGCCGCTGTTGACAAGCGCCTATGGGGCCATGCTATGCTGATTGCTCATACCACTTCGCCCGAGCTCTATAGCCGAGTGGCACAGGAATTTGTGCGAAAGGAGGTCAACTATCCAGGCCACAGCAACCAGTCTCTTGGCGCGTTTTACAAGGTTCTTTCTGGAAACTATGAAGATTGCGTCGACGAGTTGGTGCCTGTCCATGCGCGTGCTGGTCTGCAGCTGATGTCTACCGATACAGGTTTGGGTGCAGCTCAAGATTCGTTGACCGGCTTGGAAAATTGGAGGGAGACTGTCTCCATGGTGCTCAGCAACAGAAGCGACAACGATGTTCGTGGCTTGAACGCTCTCGGAAAACTTCTTTCAGGCTATGGCAGGGCTGAAGCAGCTCAGATCTGTTTCATCTTCAGCAGATCTATTTCCGTCTTTGGTGGCGTTGATGACCCCAACGCCGACTTTGTCCTCGTCGGTGCCGACCACCACACGCAATTGGATCAGTTTGCCAAGGAAACGGAGGCGTTGCAACTGAGCGAGGTCTACGAGTATGGGCTGACTCTGTCCGGGGCCGCGAATCTCGCAGCCGGCGCCCCGCATTTGGCAGGCTACAAGCTTCAGCATGCGACTGTGCTTGCCGAACATGGTTACCGGGACAAGGCCCTACAGTATTGTGATTCTATCCTCACTTCCATGAGCGCCCAAACCCGCCGATCACCATACCACCACCCTCTCCTGGAGGCCTCTGTCGACGATTTTATGAGACGTCTGAAGCAGGCTCCCAAGGACGACGGCTCAAGCTGGATGTCCAAGCCAAGCATGAACAAGGTCTCTGATAGCATGTGGAACCGGTTCAATAAATTTGTCGCCGGAGATGAAGACGGCAATGGACAAGCTGGCGCCGAGGGCGAACACGGCCCGTTTGCTCGCATCGCCTCTACTCCAAACATCAGCCGCTCCCCGTCTGTCTCAAACTTTGAGACCTACGGAACTTCGCCTAGCTACGGTGCATCGGCCCTGCCACCGCAAGCCACAGCCGCCAACTCCCGATATGCGCCAGCCACGACCCCCGCCGCCACTACAGCTCAGAGCCCATATGAGTTCGTCTCGCAGCAGCCAGCTCCTGTACCGCAGCAGACGACTGGCCGTACGTCGAATGAGTATACTCCTAGCCCCTATGAGCCCGCCTACACCGGCACTAGTGGCGGTGATTCGGGGTATCCGGGCTTCAACCAGAGCGCACCCGAGCTGTCGTACCAACCCCAGCAGCCTGGAGCGCCGACGTATCAGCCACAGGCACCGAGTGCTACAATTCAGTCTTATGGTCTGCAGCCTTCACCTAGCATCACTGCCGAGCCTACCGTGAGCACAAACTATGGCTACCAAGGATACCAGCCTTCTGGTGGCTACGAACCGGCGAAGCCTGCTGAGGCTGACATTCCCCAGGCGGTTGACACGGCACAAGGCTACCAGCCGCCACCGACACAAACCTACGGATTTGAGCCGCCGTCGGTGCAGTCCTACGGATACGAGCCACCTTCGATGACATCTCAAGGCTATGAGCCGCCATCAAATGGGTCGCAAGGTTATGAACCTTCTTCGAACCAGTCTCAGGAATTTGAACCGCCTTCGACTCAGTCTTACGGCTATGAGCCTCCCTCGTACCAGCCTGATCTGAGCAACAATTTCGAAGACAACGCCTCCAAGCCAAAGAAGAGCTTCATGGACAATGATGAGGACGATATTCCTGCCCTGAGAGCAACAGACAGCAAGAGCAAGGCTGACTTGGACCGCGAAAACCAAGAGTTGTTCAAGAAGGTTGCAGAGGAGGAAGCGAAGCAAGCTGCAGAGGCAGCGGCAGCTAAGAAAGCTGGTGGCTGGGGCTTCGGTGGTTGGTTCGGCGGATCCAAGAAGGCGGACCTTGGAAGCGGCGAAGCGTCACCTCAGAAGGCGATCAAGGCTAAGCTCGGTGAATCCAACAGCTTCGTGTACGATCCCGATCTGAAGCGATGGATCAACAAGAAGGCTGGTGCTGAGCAGACAGAGGCCCCCAAGGCTGCGGCGCCTCCGCCCCGGGGTGGCGCGCCTCGCTCTGTCAGCGGCACTCCTCCACCGAGCGCTGCTGGCCCACCTGGCGGTCTCCTACGATCGGCCTCGACCTCTAATCTCCGGGGTGGCACGATGCCTCCACCCAGCGGCCTAGGCATCAGCGGCCCCCCTCCTATGCTGCGCTCCGATTCCAATGCCAGTACTGCTGGCGGCGTTCCCACGCCACCAAGCGGACCTCCCAGCCGCCCGCCCACGAGCATCAGCAATGCCAGCAGCATTGACGATTTGCTCGGCGCCGCTGCTGGTCCTCGCAAGACCTCGGGCAAGAAGCCTCGCAAGGCTGGGCGCTACGTGGACGTCATGGCCAAATAAGGAGATGAAGGAAAAGAGAAGCCAGTGGGGGAAGGCGAAATGAAGGAAATGAATGGAACGAAAAGGAGGGAATGAAGGAATCAATTTCAAATCATTACTATACTAATCATCATCGAACAGCGCGGCGCGGCGCGAGGCCTGGAGCTGTGGCATATCCCTGATTATGGCTGCATTTCTGGCCCGTTTCTGCGCATTGTACGGCGTTTCGCATGTTTGGGGACGGGGACAATCCTGTCATGCCCTGCGTTTCTTGTTTTGTTCCTCATGTATCATAATAGAGTGCGTTGTATTATAGATGTTCCTATTGCAGAACAGAAAAAAAAAGATCTACCATGTATTATTTTGTTCATTGCCTGGTCATTAGCTTCTTCGTAACGTGTTTATCCCTATGCGCTGTACGACTGGACATAATACTGCAGCACCGCACGTTAGTAGCCGAACAGCACGCACATTCGTGGCCACCAAAAACAACGTACCGTGACTACAGAATCGTCCGCGGACGCGTCGTCGTACTGCGGCACGTAGACGTAGAGAATAAGCGCGTGGTCGTCGGCAAAGCACGCAATGACGCGGCCCTCGAGGCGGCCGACGCTCAGCACGCGGCTCCAGTCCTTGCCGTCGACGCGGACCGTGGCCCAGCGGTCGGGCCCGTCCTCGCGGAAGCGCGTGCTCGGGTGCTCGGCGAGCGGGCGGTCGAGCTGCGCGGGGTCGAGCTCCGGGTTCTCGAGGCCGGACCAGACGCTCGCGACGTCGGTGGTGTCGGTGGCGATGCGCAGGCGCAGGCTGCCGTGCATGTTGGCGGCGAGCTCGAGCCGCGGCGTCTTGGCCGAGGAGGCGGAGGCGCCGGCGCCGCCGGTGGCCGTGGTCTGGGCGAGCTTGGTGAAGCGGTCCGAGATGGCCTTGAGCTGCAGCAGCGGCGGCAGCTGGATGTGCACGTCGGGCTCGCGCACCTTGGGCTGCATAATGGTCTCGACCGTCTCGGGGTGCAGCACCCGCACGGGAATGTCCTGCGTGATGATCTTTTCGTGCTCCCGGCGCAGCGACGTCTCGAGGTGCTCGGCGTGGAAGAGCTCGTCGTCGTCGCCCGCGGCAAACGGGTCGTCATTGTCGACTGCCGCTGCGGTGCGTGCTTGCGGGCCAGCTTGGGCGGCCGCGGCGGCGGTCGTTGTGGTGGTGATTGTGAGGGAGAGCACGGGCAGGCCGTCCTTTTTGGTGAGGCGCAGGGAGGCGGAGATGCTGTTGAGGGCAGACTTGAGCGCGCGCTGCAGCGGCTGCAGCGGGAGCTCGAGGTTGATGGTGTTGGAGGCTTCCGCGGATTGGATGTGGTAGTTTTCAAAGATGAAGTCCATGGCGAGGGAGCTGGAGGCATGTTAGCGGTGATTTTGCCTGACTGGCGAGCCAGTGGATGGCGATGAATGTCGCCGATGCGGCATATGGATTATGGAATGCGTACGCCCAAACCTGGGATCCCATGTCGGGAATCACCGTGAAGCGTGCCGTCTCATCACTAAGACGCACCCAGGCGATTTTCTCGAGCGAAGAGAGGGCCGCGGTGAGCTCTACGGCGCTGTCAGTGCGAGTCCGTCGTCTGTCGCGGGAGCGGATGGCCTACTTGAAAATGTACGTATATTTTTTAATTCTGTTCGGAAGCGCATGGCGAATGGATCGAGTCATGTTAAGAGGTTGCATGAGCAAACGCGCGGTGCGCAGATCGGCAGCGCGTAGATGGACTTTTGGCGGGGCACTACCGCATTTTTTAGTTATCAGCGGACGGGGATTGCCTGAACATCATAGAGAACCAAAGTAATTCATTCATTTTTTTTTATATCAACAGCGTCTATTATTCACCGGTTCTCTCCAGCCTGGTGCACGTCGGTCATGTTGGTTGGCTTATGGCGGCTCGGGGGGCACTCATTCGTGAGGTCCGGCCAGTTAATCTCGGCCGACCAGTGCGCATGGCCATGGCTGCACAGAGCCATGAACTCGGACAGGTACGTCATCTCGGCGATGCACAGCGCGCCCACATACCCCTTTTCGTCGCGCGAGCAGACGGTGCCGTGGACCCGGGGGCAGTTGTGGCGCGTGCTGCTCATCTCGGGCCCGACGGTCTGGGTGCAGAGCAGCCCGCCCCAGCGGTAGTCATCGTGCGTGCCGTTGCAGCGCAGCTCCGGCACCTCGACGCTGTGCCTTTTCGGCTGGCTGAGGTGGTACGCGCCGTCGGCGCACTTGAGGCTGCAGTTCTCGGGCGTCTGGCACGCGTGCTGGATACGTGGGCGCTTGATGTCGGCCGAGGTGGTGGTGGCGGCGCAGAGGAGAGCGGTCATGGCCGTGGACGGCTTCATTTTGTTGACTGTGCGGCGTAAGTCTTCTTTCAAGAAACCAGACTGAAGGTAGCTGCCACTGTACGCAAGGGACAAATACAACGTATCTGATGATGGAACCACTTGTCGCTGGAGTGGCATGAAGAGGAAAACATTAAACAAGGGCAAGAGATTCAACATATACGGAAGGACTGCCTGCTAACTTAATTTGTGGCTGCTATCGAGGACTAGTACCATAATTTCATCATTGACTTCTCCAATATCGCTCAAATGCCGTAAAATATTAGCGAAACTCAGACAGACTAGACACGACGCCCAATACCTAGACAGCGATCCAGTCCACTTGGCGAAACAGCCTGACAATGTTTCTCCCCAAGATTACTTGGCTATGTTTCTAACAAGCCATTATAAGAGGGGCATGCTTGACGAAGGCTCTGGCGGTGTACCACGTGCGGCTCGCGATGGTCAATAGACTTGGCTGCCTTGCTGCCTGGCTGGCTAGTTGATTGTCTAGGCCTTTCTAGAATCTACAAAGGCATCAAAGAGCAGTCAATAACCTCTTTCTTTCCATTGAAGCGAAGGAAGCCATCTAATAATGGACGATCCGGAAGAAGAAAGACTCTGCCAGGGCAGAATATAATGCTGGGCAATTGCTTCAGAAAGGGAATTTCTACCAAGGCGCCATACAACGTATGCCCATCCTTCTCTTCACAGCGTCATACATGTCTCCAGCCAGCCACCGATATTGACTACAAAAACTCTATCCCCTCCATAGTGCGCTTTGGCTACTGTCACGCCAGAGTTGGCGTTCTCGCACGTGGATGGTGGCTTTTCAGTTTTTCTACTGCCGCTCTGCGCCTATGACCATAACAATCCAATCTCCACAGGCCTGGAAAGTATAAAAGAGTTGAATGTATCTATCTAGTCAGTAGCGAGAACCTCGCGCTCAATTTCTACGTCCCGACACTCCCTGCATCTCAACCAAACATCCACCTTCGCGGACACCAAGTACACAGCATCACCTACACCTGGCTGAGCTCCTCGCAATTTTCTAACCTATGCACAGACTCCACGCCGTGACATTTACGATGAAGCTCACTCTTGTGTTTGTTGCCCTCGCCGAGGCTACCGCGAATGGCTTCTGGAACTTCGAGAACAGGAACCACATCTGCCGCGGCCCAAGGGACTGTGACATCAAGTGCCAGGACAAGAACTACACGCAGATCTTAAACACCATCACTGGCCTCAAAGATCTTCGCTGCGCTGGCAGCAACTCTGACAACACCTACCTTGCCGCCATCTGCCGCGCCAAATCGATAAATGACCCCCCCGTCGATATCTGGAAGCGGACGTCCTGCCAACATGTCAACGGCCTCCTCTGCAGTCCCGCCGATGCGAACTACGTCAAGAAGAGCTTGTTTAACTATTGCATTATGGAACCCGACCGCTACGAAGAGTTTAGGGAATTTTGCAAGGCGGGCAAGCCGAGTTTGGAGATCCCGAGTGCCTTGATTGGCGACACCCTCCGCGGTGACCCCATGGTTGGCGTCGCCATCCGCGGTGTCCCCTTCGACTGCAACCCCGACTATTTGCCCTGATCAATTACTGATCCTTTCAACACTCTACTCGCTGTCTGCTAGGGGATTTCTTTTCTTCCTAAATATTTTAATCTTGGGGATCACTAGTGACGAGCTGGGACTTATTTTCACTTCCTTTTGTGGTAGCAGCATAGCAGAAGTTATACTGACCTCTTCTTCGTCCTCCTCCATAGTCAGCCAGGATAAGCAAGAAAGGTGTTACTTCATGAAGAAAGATTCTGTGAATTAAAGATGAAACAGGAATGAGACCACGTACGCGTAGCAGAGTGGCATTGCGCCCCAAAGACGACAACCAGCTCGAGCCTAGAGTAGGCGCAAGCCACAACAAAGCAAGTCCCACGTTCAAGACACCGGTATCACTTTCTTTTTCGAGGATGACATTCTTCTACCTGTAGCTAAGCGGCTTTGTCTACTTTGCAACAATGAAAAGGGCATCTTTATTCCCATTCCGATTTTATAGCATCACTCCCCGACAGCAGCAATATTTAATCCGTCGCCCTCCAAGCTGTCCACACGTCCCTGGCTCGACGCTACCAAAAGCTTGACGACGCCGCCGAGTCACCTCTCAGTATAATAGGAATTTGAAAAAGAGAACCCTGCCCGGTATCACGCAGAGGCCAAGATGGGTTGTGTTATATCCTGCGAGCGTCGCTACTCAGACAGGCGCCAACCACCGCGTCCTCGCCATCCATACCTTAATCCCCGTCCGCCCAGGGTCGACACGCCGCCGCTAAGAGGACGACAGCTTACCAGACAGTCTGTAAACTCTAGAGGGACGCACTCTACCACGATGTTGGGCGAGTCTACCATTGAGCTCAAGGGCCTCGACGGGAGAACGAGTATTCTCGTGTACGGGCGCGCGCACGAGGACCCGCTGCGCTGCCACCCGCTGATCCCGTCGTGGGCGGGCAAGGGCAGGTCGGCCGTCGCGAATCCGGGGGGCGACGACGAGCAGCAGAACAAGAGAGCCGGGTTGGTGTTTTTGAGCGACACTGAACCAGGCTCCTCGGCGGGCTCAGCGGGAGAAGGCACTCAGGTAGAGGTCGACGGTGAGCAGGGCGGCGCGGCCGATGAGACCAAATCTACGGCGGCCGAGGAGACTAAGTCTACGGCCGAGGTGATCGAATCCACAGCGGTCGAGGTGGCCAAATCCACAGCGGTCGAGGTGACCAAATCCACAGCGGTCGAGGAGACTAAGTTTGCGGCGGCTGAGGAAACCAAGTCTATGGCGGTCGAGGAAACCAAGTCTACGGCCTCCGAGGAGACCAAGTCTACAGCAGCCGAGATGATCGAATCCACAGCGGTCGAGGAGATCAAATCCACAGCGGTTGAGGAGACCAAGTTTGCGGCGGCTGAGGAAACCAAGCTTATGGCGGTCGAGGAGACCAAGTCTATAGCGGTCCAGACCAAGGAGAAACACCAGAACCCAGGGTCCTTGAAAGGCGTGAGCATATGATGATGATTTCAAAGAGGGAACTTCTGAAGTGGCGTTATGGCGGGCTTTAAATACACAATGGGGGTGTTTTCATGTTCTTAGTCACAGCGACGGACTATCAGCGGGCAACAACGGCAGCAAGCGTACAGTATTGGCCGGTATCGGTTCCGAGTAGAATCAGTGTCGTGAAATTCATAAACGCTATGCGAATGCTATATTATACATGCGAGGAAGCCAAGTTGTTCGGGTGTTTCAATGATCGTCTCCGTCGCTGTCGTCTATAAAGCCTTCTTCCAATCTGTCCGAAGCAAAGCGGTTAGCATTGTAGTTGGAAATTATGGCATCCCTTCCCTGTCAAATTCCCAAAAGGAAAAGGAAGAGCAACTTACTCTCTACTCAGCCGAACAGTGTCCGGCCCGAACCCCGTCACCTCGAACCTTCCCGTGAGGCCGTCCTCGACACGACCCAGCTCCTCACCGTCGTCATCATCGTCATCACCGGCGGCGGCGGCGGCGAAGCGGCCCCTGTCGCGGCGCCACGTCGACGGCAGCGTCAGCGCGGCGAGGCGACTCGTGATGCGATCGCGCAGCGACGAGGCCGAGCCCAGCGAGTCGAGCGGTAGGTACTGGCTGTAGCGGTTGCGGTAGCGGCGCCACAGCGGGAGGACGGCAAACGTAACGACGAGGAAGAGCGCAAAGGAGATGGTGGCGGGGACGATGAGCACCTGTGGTGGTTTGTTCTGTCAGTGACATGGCACGGCGCGTGGGGAGAAGGGGAGCGAACCTTGATGCCGGAGAGTGCGGCGCCCATGATGGCGAGCGCGCAGTGGTCTGTCGCAGCGGCCGGCGTTGGTGGGGTGCCGTACCGGATGCGCAAACGACGGAGAGGCCGGCTGTGGTAGGATGGCGCGCGGCGGTAAATGGAAGCCGTCGACGAATCGAGATTTGGTGATGTTGGTCCACGTAGACGGTTGTTCCCCACGAAACAAAGTGTCGAGACCCTGAATGCGGAAAACGTGGCCCGGCTGCTTTGGGCCGAGGCCAGAGGCGCTAAAACATTCGCTATAGCGCTCCAAAGGTACCTACAGTCAGTTGAGGCTTGCCCTGGCTGGTGCCCTGCAGTGGGCCGGTGGTGTCATTTTACAGCGCCCCAACAGGCCATTATCCGCTAAGACGCCGCAACAACTTGGCGGGTGCAATGACAGACATTGGTGAACAAGTGAACGGAGTAACCCTGCCACGCAACTGGGGTCGTAGCAAGCCTTGAATAACAGAAATACACATGTTGTTACAAAATAACATTACAAAATAAAGGTAAATTGCCCAAGTAGAGTTTCTATGCTAATAGCCAGAGTCAGTCACTGACCAAATGGGCTATAGCACGTGCAGGGGCCAACGACACTCGGCGCTTTGCGCGGAAAGACACGGTACGCATACTACAGAGACGCTTCGTTGTACTACTCTGCTGTTTTCTTCCTCTTGCTTTTTTCTTTGTGTGACTTGGAATAAGGAGTGTAGTGGTCAATATGCGCCGTGCCCGACGACAACACGGCCAGTATCCTCCACCGACCCAGCACAAAGAAGAACCACGGACGACAGTCAAGATTAATTGAAAATACTAACATAGCGGTACTACACGACCCTACTTTCCGTACGCCATCTCACAACGCATGGCGGCTAGCTTGCACATGTCGCACCAGATGTTGCAACCCAAGTCTCGATATGGTTTTTGGGCCAAGGGGCCGGGCGTTGAATTACCACCGCGCGCCACCGACCTAGGTGCTACCCGCAGAATCTATAGAACGGCCCAGCATGGTCGCATTGACAGTGAGGGGTAATAGTGTTTGGTGTTGGACGTCTGCGTATCGATAACCGTGCGCCGGACCCTGTACCATGGCGTTGTTTCGGAGCGTTCCGACATGTAGTGACAAAAGCTGGCCGCTACTAAGTTCAACTTGCCGAAGGATTTGGGCCATGAAAACGCTCGTTGGATGCGTCTGGTTGCACACATACTGAGACATGTATGCAGCATCACAGACTCGAGGATCCAATGACATCCAGCATCATTTGCAGTCTAGACCCTTTGGGGACAACCCGATGCCAATGCAAACCAGGCAAACGTCTCCTGAGCAAAAGGGCCGCCGCTAGACCCAAACAAACATGGCGCCGGCGTGGAAATCAGGGGCAAGGTCACTGTCGGCACTACAACGCCAAGTCAGGACCACCAACTCTCAGGGCAATCCCTGGCAAGCCAGGCAGGGGGCGCCGGCGCAGGGCACTTGTAATAACAATAACAGGCAGTGATTATTTAGCCCTTTTTATATGGTCTTGACGAACAGAGTATGCTTGGCTGGAAGAGGCTGTGGCAGAGTCCCCTGGAGACAGGCAGGTAGACGGGAGCACGCAGGTACAAAACACAGGGGCCAGCCGAACCGCTCGGTACCCACGTAACCTTTCAACGGCACGCCACTCAACGCCTTGCATCTCAAACATATACACTTTACCTATTAATGCCTATGTCCTGATTCCGCGCGACTGCCGTCTCGGACCTGTTTTTTTGTTTCTCACATACTTCAGCTCACCTACCAGGTCCTCGACTGCCGCCCGACCTCCTCCTGGCCCTCAGTGAACCGCCCGCCTCTCCCCTGAGCTGCCCCGAGTCCCCCAAGTCCCCCACTAGTGCACTAGCCACAACCACTATCCAAGCCACTACACCCGCTGGCCTGTCGTCTCCTTTTGACCACGCGCCGCCTGGCACAAACCAACGCCTCTCGACCTTTTTTCCCATATTCAAACTGCCAGAGTCGACAAACATACGCCCGAACCTTGGCCCCTCGAAGCCTGCTGTCCCGTTGCAATACTCTGAGCTCAAGGGATCGCGGGCAAACGTACTGCAATCCAGCCAACGACCACGCAAAGAAGCAAGGAGGAAGACAGGACGGTACTGCTTGGACCGCTTCCTACAGTCGACGTCTTCCCCCTCTGCGACGATACGAAACGACTCTTTGCCGTCATCATCATGCGAGCGGCCCACGGCCTGCATTCCGTCGCTTCTACGCGTTTTTAACCACGAAATTAATACCCCTACTTAATACCAATTCAAAATGTCCGACAAGACGAGGCAGTCGTCTGGTGGGCGCTCCATCTTCTCCCGGAACAAGAACAAGGAGAAGCGCACCACCGACAATGATTCCTACGATGCCCTCAGTACCATGAGCTCCCGCTCGTCTCGCCACAACCGCGACTCCTCGGCCATCTCCATCGATGGGCTTCCCCCGCCCGATCCCAGCATGGGCATGTTGTCCAGCGTCATCTCCTCGATCCCGTACGATGCCATCGCTCCCGGCTCGCGCTCGCCTATACCCGTCGACTACCTCCCAAAAGCTGACCAAGTGCCCGTTCGCAGAGAACCTTTGCCTCACCATCTAAACAAGGGCCATGACTTTCA
The DNA here is from genome assembly GCA_001455915.2 of Samsoniella hepiali. Lineage (NCBI taxonomy): Eukaryota > Fungi > Ascomycota > Sordariomycetes > Hypocreales > Cordycipitaceae > Samsoniella > Samsoniella hepiali. The sequence continues at coordinate 2,099,947 of LNDK02000024.1, read as the reverse complement.
CCAATATCCAACCTTTGACCCCTCCAGCGGCAATGCTGGCTCACACACTTCCAGAATGGCGCCCCCCGCATCCAACATCACCATGGCCAGCACAGGCAGGGCCACCCAGTACCAGCAATGGGGCCCCTCTCGTGGCAGCATGGTTAGTACTATTAACGGATCTCACACGTCTCGATACGACTCCCTCCTGTCTCCCAACAACCGTGTTTCTGATGCCAGCGTCTTCTCGGGTATGTCCACCACTGTTGCACAGATGCCTTGGGCACCTGCTAACTCACGCAGTCCAACCGAGCGCATCCTCGCTGAGCTCCTATGGCGCGCCTCACCGCGAATCCCACCGCCTTACCAAGTTCCCCGGGCCCGGCGCACACGACACCTTCCACTTCCCCAAGCCCGACGACGACAATGTCATCGAGCAAATGTTTGCGCAGCTCATGCACAGGCGAGGCTGGCACAACCTGCCCGAGCAAGCCAGGCGACAAATGATGGCCTACAAACCCGACAAGAAGTGGACTCTGCTGCACCAAGACAGATTGGCCGAGTGGCAAGGCGAGCAGAAGCGTCGCACGACGGCCCGTGTTAGTCAGTTTGCCCAGCCAGACGTCACTACCTACTCCGATGAAGAGGGCACGCCCGAATGGTACGTACGGAGAGTAATGGAAGACAAGCTAGATGGCAAGGGTATGGGCAGTTTGGAAGTGAATCTTCGCACGCAGCAGATTGGCTGGGTGCGTCGCTTCGTCGAGTGTCAAGGACAAGTTGCGCTCGTCACTCTGCTTCTCAAAATCAACCGCAAGATTGCCAACGCCTCGTCAAGTGAGGGCTCCAAGGTTGAAAAGGGCCTCGATCGGGAATACGATATTATCAAGTGTTTAAAGACACTTATGAACAACAAATTCGGTGCAGACGACGCTTTGATGCAGCAAAAGGTCCTTCTGGCACTCGGTACATCGCTTGTCTCACCTCGCTTAACCACAAGGAAGCTCGTCTCAGAAATCCTCACGTTCTTATGTACCTGGGGTGACAATGGTGAGGGTCACTACAAGGTCATCCAAGCTCTTGACGAGGTCAGAGCCCAGAGTGGCGCCAATGGCCGATTCGATGATTGGATGCAGCTCGTTGAAGCGACTGTCGACGGGCGTGGAAAGATGGGTAGCATGGTTGGCGCGAGTGATGACATTCGTACTGGCGGTGTCGGTATGGAGAACTTGCTCATGGAATATTCTGTTGCGACCGTCATCTTGGTAAACATGATGATTGACGCCCCGGAAAAGGATTTGCAACTGCGAATACACATCCGCGCCCAGTTCACAGGATGCGGCATCAAGCGCATACTGAGCAAAATGGAGGCTTTCCAATACGAGCTCCTTGACAAGCAGATTGAGCGCTTCCGCACCAACGAGGCAATTGACTACGAGGATATGCTTGAGCGTGAAAACAGCAGCATCAAGGACAGTATTGAAGGCGAGGTCAAGGATCTTAGCGACCCCGTTCAGATTGTCGACGCCATCCAGCAACGTCTCCGCGGCAGCCGGACCAACGACTACTTTGTTTCGGCTCTTCAGCATTTGCTGCTCATGCGCTCCAACGATGGCGAGGAGCGCCTACGCATGTTCCAGCTTGTGGATGCAATGCTTAGCTACGTCGCCATGGACAGGAGACTGCCCAATATGGATCTGAAACAAAGTCTCAACTTTACTGTTCAAAGCTTGCTCGATAAGCTGCACACCGATTCGGAGGCCAGACAAGCGCAAGATGAGTCTCTCGAGTCGCGCCAAATCGCCGCGGCCGCCATGGCTGAGCGTGACGAGATGCGTGCGCGATTGGAACTTGGTGCAGATGGACTTGTCGCGAAGCTTCAAAAGCAAGTCGATGAACAGGGTAGATTTATCGATGCTCAAAGACGACAGACTGAAGGGTTGAGGGCTGAACTAGAAGGGGTACAAACAGTCCGTGCCAAGGAAGCCCAGCGCAATGAGCTTGAGACCCGAGAATTATACCTCATGCTACGTGATGCCCAGGACATCGCCGCATCCAACGCCGCCAAGGGTGCTGCTGCCAATGCCCCTGCCGCCGTATCCAGCAGCACCGAGCCTGAACAAATGCAAGGCATTCTCGACCGTCAACGCCTGATGGAGCGCCTGCAGATGCAACTTGAGCGGCAGAAGACACAGTACAAGCTTGAAGGGAGAGTATGGGGTGAGGCTGCTGGGCCTTCCGATCGCCTCCGCGCTCTACGTGAAGAAATGGAGGATGAAGAAGCTGAAGCAGCTCTCAGCGCGGCCCCTCGCGATTTCACCAATAGCATGCTCGGCAGCACCAATCGTCAAACCCGTATTCCACGCAAGCCAGTCAATGGAAATGGCGAAGTCTCTGACAAGGAAACCATCGAAGAAGCCTCTGAAATGGAAGAGGAGGATGGTGTTGTGTATGAGCGCCCCAGAATTGTTGAGTACAAGCGACCTGTTCTGGATCCTAAGCAGCAAGCTGGTTTCGTCGACGAGCTTGGTAACAAGCTCAAGAAGTATGATGGAAGCGATGATGACGATGAAGGTGTCACCACTGGACCTTCGCACCCCAGTCTGGAATCCTCTGCACCGCAGACACCTGCCGATGCAGACACTCTGACGGCTGGCTCTACAACTCCAGCCACCAGGGCAGCTGCACCGGCTACTGGTGCTGCTCCTCCTCCCCCTCCACCCCCTCCCCCTCCTCCGCCTCCCATGCCCGGCCAAATTTCCGGAGCACCACCGCCACCACCGCCGCCGCCGCCTCCACCTCCCATGCCTGGCCAGTTCCCCGGCGCACCACCTCCTCCTCCACCTCCCCCGCCTATGCCTGGCATGAGGTCGCCTGCCATAGGAACAGATGGCACAGCTTCGCCAGCGCTACCGTCTTCCGGCTCGGCAGGATCAATGCCTCCTCCGCCACCGCCGCCTATGCCCGGCCCCAAAACTGGCGGCTTCCTTCCCCAGCCCACATACAGTGCCACACCTAGCGTCGGTCTGCCTGTTGCAAGACCCAAGAAGAAGCTCAAGGCTCTTCATTGGGAGAAGGTTGATGCGCCTGAGACAAGTCACTGGGCTGCTCACACACCATCCGCAGAGGCACGCGAAGAGAAGTACATTGAACTTAGTAGGAAGGGTATCTTGGACGAAGTCGAGAAGCTGTTTATGGCGAAGGAGATCAAGAAGATTGGCGCGGCCACCGGACGCAAGGATGATAAGAAGCAAGTTATTTCCGCAGACTTGCGCAAAGCATACGAAATTGCACTTGCCAAGTTTTCACAGCATTCTGTGGAGAAGGTTGTGCAGATGATTATTCACTGCGATGCCGAAGTTCTCGACAACGTTGTCGTCATGGACTTTTTGCAAAAGGACGATCTCTGCAACATTTCGGACAATACGTCCAAACAGATGGCCCCTTACAGCAGAGATCTCACCGGACCAGATACTGCCCAGACAAGAGAAATGGATCCGGCCGATTTGACCAGACAAGATCAAATCTACCTGTACACTGCTTTTGAACTCCACCACTACTGGAAGAGCCGAATGCGTGCTCTGGCGCTGACACGAAACTTTGAGGTGGAATATGAGGAGATTTACGAAAAGATGCACCAGGTTGTTAGCGTGTCCGAGTCGCTTCGAGACTCGGTATCGCTGATGAATGTACTGGGTCTCATTTTGGATATTGGCAATTACATGAACGATGCCAACAAGCAAGCTCGTGGTTTCAAGCTGAGCTCGCTTTCGCGACTTGGTATGGTCAAGGATGACAAGAATGAGTCGTCGTTGGCCGACTTGGTCGAGCGTATCGTTCGTAGCCAGTACCCCGAGTGGGAGAACTTTGCTTCCGAGATTGGCGGCGTCATTCCTGCACAAAAGATGAATGTGGAGCAGCTCGAAGCCGATGCCAAGAGGTACATTGACAACATTCGCAACGTCCAAATGTCGCTTGACTCTGGCAACCTCAGCGACCCCAAGAAATTCCACCCTGAGGATCGCGTCAATTTGATTGTGCAGCGTTGCATGAAAGAGGCCCGCCGCAAGGCTGAGCAGATGCAGCTGTACATGGACGAAATGATTCGTACTTTCAAAGACATTATGATTTTCTACGGCGAGGATCCTGCGGATGACAACGCCAGACGAGACTTTTTCACCAAGCTTGCCGGCTTCTTAACCGAGTGGAGGAAGTCACGAGAGAAGAATATTCAGTTGGAGGAGACACGAAAACGCAACGAGGCCTCGATGAAGCGGAAGCATGCTGCGCAAAAGGCCGCGCAGGCGGCTAGTGAGCCAGGCTCAGCCTCTGCCACCAGTACTGGTGCGATGGACTCGCTCCTCGAGAAGCTCCGTGCGGCGGCGCCACAGGCTCGGGACCAGAGAGACCGACGTCGCCGCGCCCGTCTCAAGGACCGCCACCAAGTGCGTGTCGCTTCTGGGCAGAAGATTCCCGATCTTAACGAGATCCCCGAAGTGGAGACGGTATTGAAGACATCGGACCAGACGATTGAAGAGGAGGAAGGCAGCACAGGCGGCCCTACTGGCCCAGCCAGCCCGGATCGCACGCAGTTCCGCGAAGGCGACGACGACGTGGCGGACCGTGCCGCTGCCCTGCTGCAGGGCATGCGTGGCGGCGACGCAGACGACAGCGAGAAGCGAGAGAGTCTTCGGAAGGCAAGGAGGCAAACAGCCGAAGAGGAGAGGCGGATGCGGCGGCGTCGCCGCGACAAGGCCTCTGTCGGCAACGCAGACGACGTTGGGAAGACAGCTGACGCCACGGAAGAGGATGGATCGACAGCTGGGCATGACCAGTCGGCCCGGGCGTCTGTCGCTGGGCCGTCGGAGGACGGCGAGGCAGGAGATGAAAGCAAGTCATAGTGAATAAGACGGTCGTTGAAGGACGACACGGAGAGTGAGACGGCTTGAAAGGGTTTGGGATCAAGGGCATCTCGCGATTCGCTCCTTTTTATACAAAGTACGTAATGTTTACATACAAAGCACATAAACGCATATAATTTTTCTTTATTGTTTGGACTCTTGTCTACATTTCACTTTGTTGAATTAGAGGAGGAGAAAAAGGCATCTGGAGTTTACAGTTTTCCTCTCTGTCGCAATTGGTTTGAAGGATGGTTTGAAGGTTGGCAGTAGCTTAGAGATTTGGGGGGACTGGTTCGTTTTCCTGGGTTTTGTCCTTTTTCTTCATTTAGCTTCATCCCCCTCTATTAGCTAGGTATGAAGAAAGAAAAAGTCTCTCTCCTTTTTTTTTTCCCTTGTCGAAATGCAAGCAATAACAAGAAACCTGATAAACCTGGAAACGCCTGAAAATATAAAAAGCACGGGCAAATCGCTAGAAAGATGTTGGCGGCAAGAAGAAGAAAGCTCATGGTTCCCGCGTCGGACTCAGCGCGCGGTTGAAGCCGCCCAGGCGGTTCATGTACTGCCTGTACTCGGTCTTTTTCTCCTTGCGCACGGCGCCGACATTGTTGCCCGCGACGCGCTTGTCCTTTGTGGTGCCGAAGCCGCCAAAGCCCATCATGGCCTGCATGGCGGCCATGTCCTCGTCGTCGTCGCCGCCGTCCTGTCCGACGACGGGCACTGCCGGTCCGGCGGCGGCGGCGGCGGGTTTCTTGTTCCTGCTCTTGGACGACGGCGGCGGGTGCGGTTTCGACTTGGGGTCTTGGTCCATGCGGTCGGAGGGGGAGTCGCCGGGAGGGGGGCTTCGTGAGGGAGAGCGGCGGCGGCGGTCACGGCCTCCTGGAGAAAACATGTTAGCACGCTTCGAACAGTAGTTCGGTTAGGGGCTAGGGGGGTAGTATTCGGCGGGGGGGATAGAAGTACCTCTGCGGTCGTAGTCGCCGTCTGCATCATCGTAGTCTCGCCGACGGTGGTCGTCGTGGCGCCGGGTGTTGTAGTCTCGATCTCGTCTGTCGTCGCCACCACCCCGACCACGTCCGCCTCGTCCGCCTCTGCCGCGACCACCGCGTCCGCCACCGCCGCGCTCGTCATTGTCGCGGTAACTGCCGCGTCGGTCGGGGGAGCGGGAGCGCTGGTCGTCGTGGCCTCCTCCTCCTCCGCGGCGGTCGCGCGACCTTGATCGGTAGTTGTTGCGCCTGCCGCCGCCGCCGCCGCCGCCGCCTCGGGTGCCTGCGTCGTCGCGCGCGTCGGGGGCGTCCCAGTCGCGGCGGGTATCCGGTCGACGACCTCGTCGTTGGTCAGACATTTCTTTGGAGGGGCAGCACTTTTTCTTTCTTGTCTAACGGGCGGAAGGGGGTTGAAGTTGTGAGGGTGGATGGTCGGCGATTGCAGACAAGTTGAGGCAGCGCTCCAGCTTTTTTTCGTTCACTAGTTGTCTCCCCCCCCACCACCACCAACCAGTGTAAGTGGTCCAAGCCAAACCCGACAATGGAAGCAATACGGCAATAGCGATAGAGAGTAGAAATATATAGTAAACAGTAAGATAATTCAAGCTTTCACTTTACAGTATTTTAGCTGCCCATCATAGTTTCATTAAATTATAGAACGGCGCAAGTTACCTGTCCACGCCTGTTGAACAAAACCTGTGATGCAGGTCGCACAGCCTTGGCCGTGAGGCTTTCAGAGTAAGCATAATTTCCTCCTGCATCACCACGTTTAGAGCCCAAATCCTGATTCGTTCCTTGCTCCGTACTGTCCTCTTTTCTCTTCTCTCGCTGCGGCCTGGCACCCGGCACCCAGCCGCAAGCGAAACCGGGCGATGCAGATGTACGTGCATTAATAGCCCATCGCTAGCAAGACGGCATCCCGCCAATTGCTAGCATGTGTTTTGCGATGGAAAGCGGGGCGTCCGCTCACCAGATGCAGAATATCTAATTAGCTATGTAAACGGTGGTAGTATTGTACATTCGCTCTAATACTATCACTTCAAAGCAAAGGGATTACCAACGCAGGCTGCTTACCCCTCCCTCACCCACACGGGAACGCCTTGTACGATGGCAATGCTCCTACCGAGAAAGGTGACAATTCTTGCCCAAATAAAAAAAAAATAGACATGGATCCTGCGCCCGTACTTGGGTTCATTGACGTGACTGTCCAGATTGCTCGCGGGCTGCCTCACCTTTCATGCATTGCGTTGGCAACGGGTTCAGGGGAAAATCGCTTGTGGTCTCCTCCCTGGGGCGGGCCGACGTTAACTTTAGTGATCATGCAAAGCCTAGCGGGATTGAAGTCGGGGCAAAAGGAAGAGCACACAGAGGCTGCGTCTTTAAAGCGCCGCAAGCTACTGGTAGGGCACACTGACGCTACCCCCCCGGGCAGAGTAGCTTAAAGACCAGCCCAGTCTCCTGGGCTCCCCTTCTCTGCTCTGCATCTGCATTTTGCTTCAGTATGCACCTCACAATGCATTGTCTGTCGGAAGATCTTGTTCACCTCATTCTAGAGTGGCTTCCCAAAAGGGATCTTTACACGTTATGTCTCGTCAGTCATGACATACGCAGCATTGCCGAGACCAGACTCTACTCCAGCATCCAGCTGACATGGGTAGCGCCTGGAAAGCTGCCCATGGTGCCCCTTCTGCGAGCACTTCGGCGGCGGCCCGAGCTTGCTGGCCGAGTTCACAAGCTTATCATGATCAGAAAAATCGAATCGTACAACGTGCAGCAAGAGCCAAAAGTGGCCACGCAAAACGATGCACTCGAAGATCTGGTTGCATCTATTACGAAACTACATCTGCCGTTCGGCGACCAGTGGACAGAAGCGCTGAGGTGCGGCACGATGGATGCCTTTGTTACGCTGTTGATGTCGATGCTTCCCAATCTCACTCATCTACAATTGGACTATAACTTTGCAAGGGAAACCCACATACTGGGATTATTTCTTGGTCATACTTTACGACGCAGCCTGGACTCCAGTATGCCCGCATTTGATCGTTTGCGTCACGTTGATTTCCGGCCTCGGTACAACCCATTTCGCAGTTCAACGATCCAAAACACCAAGGATGTGCTCCCCCTGTTTTACTTTCCGGCACTTCGATCAATGACCGTTGAGATCGACAATCCTGTCAACTTCTCATGGCCTGCATCGTCGCCGCCTAATCTCGAGAGTCTTGTGTCGCTTGACCTGGACATCCTGCGAGAGGGCTACCTTGGGCAAATCCTGTCGAGAACCAAGAACCTTAAATTTCTTACGTGGGGGTGGTTATATGAGCCCATGCGAGAATTTACTCTTAATACATCCACCATCGACTTGGATCAACTGGGCTTGGACCTGAGCCAAGTTTGTCACACATTGAGAAGCTTGAAACTTAGAGGGCTCGCCCAAGTCGATTACGAAGACCGTCCTTTTGTGCAAGTCAAAGGGTCGCTAAAAGCTCTCCATCACTTTGACAAACTTTTTCATCTAGAGGCTACGCAGCAATTTTTGATAGGATTTTCGCCGACTGATCACCTTACGGAGTTGCACAAGCTTTTGCCGCCCTCACTTCAACACCTTACTATCTCAGACGAGTTTGACTGGCATGAAGAGCTGGAATGGCGGGATACTGACCAATTACGCATTCTGAACACCTGGTGGGAAGAGCTTGCTCTCTACACGCCCAAGTTTGAGAGTTTCGCGTTGCGGCTTGACTTGACGGAGGAGGACTGGGGCCAAAGAGCACGGGAGAAACTGTTTGCGCTGGGTGAGCGTCATCACATTCACATAGCTATTAACAAGCAATGTAAAGACCATATAAGTCACACATCTTACGACGGATAATGAATATTTCATCTTTCCCCCAATAATCTCTATTTAACCTGTGTGGCACATGGAAATCCGTGTAGGGTATCCAGTAGCAACTCCCCCGGCCAACGACCCTAAATCGTAGTCTTCCTGAGGTATGTCGAGGTTTAAATAATTAAGGTTATTTAGCCTCACAAATTCATCGCAGCCCCAAGCGTCCTGGTGACTTGTTAGCTACTCAGGTACTTGCTGCGTAGTTGAAAGGCTTAGATTGCTTACCGCCTGATTTGTTCCGCATGGCGGAATCAAATCGGTGATTTTTGTGAATGGGTTATGGAAAAGAGTGACTGTACGCGCATTTTGCGTATGGAGAGGGGGTCCTTGTTGGTTTTGACGAGTTAGATAGTACTGATGCGCAGTCATGATCTCGCCACATGAACCCTGACTTCGATGTTGCTTTTCCTCTCTGCCAGCCGCTCCTTGTTGCCAGATTGCCGAGCACTGAGCAAGAAGTTCTTTCACAGGCGTCTGACTGTATTGGTAAGTGAATGATGGGCCTTTCTGCGACGAAGATATGATAATTTCGTTGCCAAAAGCGAGAATCGTTATCGCTCCTGGCCACCGTTTGGGGCCAAACTCATATTGTTGCGCATCCTCCACAAATTCGTCCCGCGCATCCCATAGAAGCGTTATTAGTTGCCCATCCCGTATAGATTGCGCGTTTCCGTTAAATACGAGATGTGTGGACCACACGTAGATAGCTCTCCTGGCATCCTCATCTTCCTTCGCCAGTTGGTAGTCCAGAGACATACCTAACTTTCCTTTCGGCGGCTTTTCAGTTCTCACATCAATAGCATTCAGGGAAGAGATGAGAAACCATCCAGCTAGGAGTAGCAGACAGCTGAAACGCAAGGACTGATTAAGAAACATTGTTGGTAATGGAGCTTGGCCTTTACCCCGGCTATCCAGTTGGTTGAGAGAAAATAATAAAGCGTAAGGTCTTGTTCAAGACATACAAAGACAGTACCAGTCTAGAAAACTTGATGAGAGAATTGTGGTAGACATAGCTTGCCCCTCTTGTTACATCGCCGACCAGAAGTATTGTCCGTTCATTTCCCAGCCTTACGGGCCTAGAAGCAGATGCAGAAGACCGGAGCTGTTAGCTAATAATAGCCTCAACCTTTTTTCTACAGAGCCTGATTCCTCAGCAAACAAACGAGAGCTGAAAGACGGTTGGGTTGTTCAGTGAGGACAATCGGGCTTGTGACCCATCAGATTGCGCTCGAGGCACAGAATGTGTAAGACGCGCTGCACCTTGACCCATAGTCTTGCTCAAGAGCCAATGATGTTTTCATCCACGAGCACAATTGATAAAACGCCATCAATATAATATGTACTAGAATCCACAATAACCATCAAATGGCGAAAAGCTGTACTATTTTGGGAGAATGTCGGCCGGAATAAGTTTTTCGCTCACTCCACACGAGAGAGCCTCGAATTTCTTAATTTAGATGATGACCATTATTTACACAGCTCATAGCTTGATCCATAAGTGACTGAAGGGCATGGTGACATGTGAGACCCGACTCATGACCTGCATGCTGCATAATGTGAGACTGCACAATCCCAGCTACGTAGCTGAGGAGGATAGCTCGTCTGCTGAAACGAAATGGCACTCTGTAGACCAATTGCGGTAAAAGAGGCCGATACGTATTTACTGACATCTACAAACCAGAATAAGCCCCGCAATCACTCTGCAGTAATGTATATTGGCTGGTTGGGTGAATAATTCGGGCAAATCAGGCTGCGCAATCACACTGCAATACTCTTACATTGGCTGGTTTTCGCGCACAATGCAGGCTGTCCAACACGACCTTGTTGGTAGTTTGCAGTGAGCATATGCATATTTTAATCTTAAGCCACAGCCAGTTCTTGGTGGAATACGAATCAGGCTTGAGTTGCTAGCAGCGCTTGTACAACCTTCCCGATTGGACAGAATGAACGACGCACTGTATATCACGGCCCGCTGGAATGACTTGCCTGCATCGTGTGTATCAGCCAGTCTTGGCGAGCGAGGCACACCCTTGAAGATATGTGGCAATGGTAATGCAGGAGAGCGTTACAATTAGATTATATGCGAGTGAGCCTCACCGTTCCAAAATGACCTGCTCCGGCAGGTTCCTAACTTGGTGTTTCAGGCGAAGCTGGCTGAACGGCCTAGAGCACTTGTACAAAGCCATACTCGCGTAAATTCGTTCAGTTGATGCTATATTCCATTATCTGCGTTCTTTACTCTTTCTTGTACTTCTGGTCTCATTCACCGCCTCGATAATTTCATGAAAACATGAGCAAGTTACTACTATGCAGTCTCGCCACTGCAGCACTGGTGGAATGTGCAACGTTCTTCCCCTCACATGAAAGCATTCAGAGAAACTCTTCAATGCTCTCAAGCCCCATTTGGGAACGAGATGAAGACTTTGACGAATCAGATCTATCTTTCATTACAAGACTGGCCGCCGTCGGCGACTCGTATTCAGCCGGTATTGGTGCGGGCAGCCACCTTGGGAACATTTTTAATGCTTTGGACCCTCAAAGCGGTTTGTTCACCGAGCTCAGTAGAGTTTTTCAGTCTGTACTGACATTCATGAAGATTGGGCTTGTCGTCGTTATGACAGTGCGTATCCGTATTTACTCAATACTGACGGGAGACTGGGCGATCCATCCAAGCGAAAATTTCAGTTCGAGTCTTGTTCTGGAGCGGTAACGAAGGACATTCTGGAGATACAGATTCCTCGGATTGATTCCAATCAGCAAGTTATCCTTTTGTCGGCTGGTAAGCACCGCACATTCGCAACGGGAAGATGCTACTGTTCAAGACTCCTAACCGACCCCATTCATTAAGGTGGCAACGATGCCGAGTTGGTAAATATTTTGAATAAATGTATTTTTCAGTGGGCGGTCTTAAATAAAGACCAGGTGGCGGTTGCCAATCTTCTCGCGCTTGACCGGAACTTCGCTTGGGCGAAAGATTACGACTGGGATTTGCTGGGCCTCACTTGTGAGGAACAACTTGACCGCACACGAGCAATCATCGACAGTGGCAACTTCAGCAAAGACTTGGATACACTCATCAATGCCGCGAAAGCAAAACTGGCATCAGAGTTAGTCAACGATCACATGTCACATGAGCTATCCGTGCAGGCACTAATCGAGACGCGGTAAATAGCGGCGTGATGTACTACACAGGGTACGAGAAAGCTGACATTTGCTGTCTAACTGCTATTTTACTGAAATTGGATTAGCTATGCTAAGTTTTTCGCCGAGGACATGGGCTCAGACTGCGACAAGGTATCCTGGGCAACTTGGTACTACGTGAGTACTTGCAGCTGCGCAGAATTGTGTGTATGTTTAGAATGCTGACTTGTTGCGCTCAAAAAAAAAACAGAAACTATATAATTTGTTTCACGGACACCAATACCTAACCTCTGCTAATCGCCGGGCTATGAATAGCCTGGTAGATGCCATGAACTCCAAATTAGTTTGTGAGAGTCATCTGCATACTTTCGTCCCTCTTCTAACTTCTCCTCCAGGCAGATGCTGTGAACAGAGCTGGTCCAAGTGTCACTTTTGTGAACTACGATCAGTATACTGCCAGATGGGGTGGCCGCTTTTGCGAGAAAGGCGTTGACGAGTCGACTACGGCCAGCAATACGCGGTTAGTTATTATAATTGATCTGCTTGCTAATTATCTACGTAAATACCGCTAACTAGAAACAGAAAAGGACTCATGTTTTATGAACTCAACTCGTGGGACGTTTTAGGCCTCTCACCCTGGAAGCGAAGCAATGATGATCCGCTTAAAGGAACCTTTGACGGAGACCAGGAAATTCTCGCCCAAATAACCCTTATGATGGACGAAGAGGCAAAATTCACTCAGGAAGAGGCAAATGCTGGCTCATTCGCGGCGGCGAAAAATTCTGCGTTGGCGGCGTCCAGCTTCAATATCCAAGTTCCCAATCTTTTGCCGGATGGGTAAGGCATTGTACTGCACATATTGATTCCCTCGCTAACTTCTGGAAGATATGGTCGAGTATTCCATCCGCAAATTCTACTTCATCAACTCATCTCCAACCTGATCATATACCACATGGTGGACCGGAACCTACAGAAACATGGCTTTCCGTCCATTCCGGAGATCAAAACCATTGATTCATGCCCCTTGCCTCCCTCAGTTGAGGGCAGAAGCGTTCTGCACTACCAAGATACTGAAAAAGGCAAGAGTGTGAGCCCCGGTACAGAACTGCGCATCCTGGGTATTGGTGACTCTATCACGGTTGGTTTCTTGGCCGATCACAATGCTGGAGAGGACGGGTACAGGCTCAGACTTCGTGATAATCTGTCCGGTAAGAAGATAACTCCAAATTCTTTGCCTCCTCCTTCAAATTTTCACTTTTCCTAACTCAAAGGTATGTCAAGAGGATAAGGTTGTTTTCGCTGGGACAGAGACATCCGACGGAGCCATGATGGATGGTTATTTTGTAAGTCGTGCTTACAATGCTCATATTGGCCGCTGGAATGCAAGCTCATAAATTCTAGGCGGCTTGGTCTGGCAAGACGATAAAGTACATTTCAGATCATATTGGTCCATCTTTGAAGCAGCGCCCAAATATCATTTTGCTTCACGCTGGCACAAATGATATGAATCCGAGTTCTGCAACCTCTCAAGAAGGGAACGATCCCAGTGGCGCAGCCGAGCGTCTCGGAAAACTAATCGACTATATTGTCGACGAATGTCCTGATGCGGTTGTCCTCGTTGCAATGATCATCAACTCTTGTTTACCAGACCAGGGCAATAGAATCAAGAGCTATCAAGCATTAATCCCTGGAGTCGTCGAGACTAGGCGATATGCTGGTAAACACGTTATTGCAGCGGACTTCACCACTTTCGAGACGAGCTGGCTAAGCGACTGTCTTCATCCTTCACGTGACGGTTACAAAGTTTTCGGCGACTACTGGTATGACTTCATCAGTCAGATTCCGAAGAAATGGATTACAAAACCTCAGGGGGAAGGCCCAAATCGTGGAAACGGGTTGGAGGCCAACGGTGGGATTGATAAAAGCATTCCTCCTCCTGATTTAGGTCAGAGTCCAGTTCAAGTTGCCTCCCCAGAACATATTCAGGCCGTCTATCGCATGGCACCTGAGAAGCCAAACACGAGCTGCAAAGGCAGACCAGAGTTCCACGAGCTTGGCCAAATTGGGCGTTGGGTTGGCAAAAATGGTGACTGGATGTTTCATCAGAACTGGAAGGAAGCAGGTAATCTCGCACAGGGGCTAGGGCTAGATCCCAGATACGTCAGGTATGGTCGTATTACCGCAGTTGGAGGACTCTCATAGTTGAACGTCGAGGCTGATGCGTGCAAACAGACTGCATGATATGAATGGTGACGGTAAAGCAGGTGAGTTGATCGGATCCTTGGAGCCGAATCTTGTTTACTGATGCAGCCTTTCTCAAGACTATCTTTGGATTCATCCCACAACCGGACAAATCAGGTGCTGGATAAATAACTTACCTAATCCGTGGACGCCCGCTGGATCAAACAGTGATGGCGTAATCGGTGATGGCAGAGGGCCCGCAGATAGAATTTACATTGCGGTAGGTTCATTGCAGGCTATCAAGTCACTAAAATCAGCTGACAATATAATGTAGGACATGAATGGTGATGGGGTAAGTTGGCACGCAAATTAGTCTTCGGAATGTATCATTGTTAACAGCTGATTCTTAGATGGCAGATTATATGGTGGTCGATCCAAATACAGGCGGGGCGAAGATCTGGTGGAACTTTGGACCAGACAATACATGGGCCAATGGTTGGAGATGGTATGGGGAGGGAGCGCAAGTTGCAAATGGGGTACCGCATGCTAACCTGAAAACGTTGCGATTCGCGGACATGAATGGTGATGGAAGAGCGGACTATGTCTACATCGGTGAGGGTGGCTCTTTGAGACTATTCCTGAATATTGGCACGGTTGGCGGTCAAGATGTTCTGTGGCTGGATCAAGGCGGCATTGCGACTGGAGCTGCTCCTGACATCACAAAGCTGGTATTTGCCGATGTGAGTTTCTCTCGTCTTTTCCAAGTGCATATGGAAAAAGACGGTCCACTAACAAATTTGTGATATAGATCAACGGCGACGGCCGTGACGGTGGGTAGTTCGTTGCGCAGCTTACATCTTGTGCTGTTGATACTGATCTGAATCTTAGACTACCTGATATTTGATGATGATGCCGGTTTGACTGGTTACCTAAACCAGCCAACGCAAAAGGAAGGCATTCCACATTGGATGTACCAGGGCCCGCCAAAATCCATCGCCTATGGTGTTTTCAAGAACATCAGCACGATTCGACTTGCCGATATGGACGGGTAAGGCAAACTAACATAGACCCGAGACAGCGCTTTCGGATGCAACTATGTTAGTTCCAATCATACTGACATGACTTTAACTAGGGATGGAAAGGACGACTATATACACGTCGACTCCAATGGCGGTCTATCAGTGTGGTATAACCAAGGTGGTGGGGACACGAGAATGCTTACAGAGAGCGTTCGCTTCGCGAAGTTCTACTCAGATGCAGTAAGTAGCCCGGGCAATCCTCGTGCATTTGAAATATGATTTGACATTGGATTCCATAGCCGGATTGCTATATTTGGCTCGATCCCGACTCCGGCGCACCATACGTCTAGTAAGTCATGGCAGCGGAAGCAAGGCCCCTTGAACTTTACTAAATATACTTTTGCGCAGTCTCAATTATGGCGCGGACCCCTCAGTACCTCTAGGCTATCACTGGATTCCTAGAAACGATTACAAGCCATCAGCGCCCGGAGCGGCGCCAGCAGCGCAGGTGCAATTTGGTGATATCGATGGGTAAGGCAATAGTCTCGGACGGGGTCTCCAACCAAACGCGTTGTTTGCTGATCATAGAACAGGGACGGTGTTGACGACTACCTTGTTGTACATCCCAAAACCGGGGAGTTGACTGTTTACCTAAATGAGGGCGAGGACAAGACGAATGAGTATGGTTGGCGATTCAAATCGATTGGGTCCATTGCATCTGGCCTTGGCCCTGGCGCCAATGTGCGCTTCGCCGATATTGATGGCGATGGTGTAAGTTTGGATGATTCCAGAACAGCCCCAAAACTTCGCTGACGTCCCAAGCGTGTTGATTACATCTACATGCATCCAAATGGAGGGACAACCATTTATCTCAATGGATACTCAAAAACTGCAGCTGGTCCCTATTGGCACCATGTACCAGCAGCGGATGCATCTGGCATTTTCCAGCGACCAGAGGAGATCAGCTTCCAGGATATCAACCAGTGAGTCTACTGTCCCCGAATCCAAGTGCTTGTTCTCGTGCTTAAACTTACACGGTATCTTTCAAGCGATGGTAAAGCAGACTACGTCTGGACAAGGGCCAGAGATGGTGCAGTCTTCGCCTGGCTCAACAACTACCCTAACCAGCCGCCGTGGCTAGAGTTTGGGCAGATTGCCGACGGTGTTGGTACAACTGGTGCTAACGTGAAGTGGGGAGAGTTGACGCGGTCGGGATATCCCGACTACGTCGCCTTCAATCCCGCCGATGGATCTTTTGCCGCCTGGCTAAACCTCTGCCCCAAAGGTCAGTCTGTACCTGATCCCACCACCGAACCACCGCCTCCACCTCCAGCCCCTAGCCCGTATTACGACTGCAAAGGAGAGAGCCTATGTTCTACAACTCCGGTCAAGTTCTGCGATAGGGCTGTAAACGAAATGAAACGCGGTGACAACATCTATGAGTCCAACAGAGAGGCGCTTGTGTACCGCGGCAACTGCTACGGCAACTTGGATGGCTATGGCTGCTCCGTTCAGATCCGCGGTACGGATCGAAATGGTAAAAACTGCAAAATCACTGGTGATGAAATGTGGCAGGCTTAGCAGGACATTCGCAAGTCAGGAGATTGCCGCATGTGTGGCTCCAAACACTTTGGCAATGGCTGTCTTGTGTCTGTCGACTACTTTGTCAACTGCAGCAACCGTACTGGCGGCTTGAGGCTCTCGAGCAACGCGACAGAATCAGAAGACCAGCGCACAAACACCACTTCGTCTGAGTAGAGTTCTGAGGACTCTCCAAACGCCGAACCGCCGCAGTGTTCCCTACGTGATTTAGCTTTAGTTTCTGCACTACATTACAAAACGAATGAGAATCATTTTCATTCATGATTCGAGATCCGAGAACTGAATGTCAATTAACAGTGGTCATGAAATGAGTCATCGGCATTGATGTGCACGGAATAGTAGAAAAGAGAACTAGAACAGAACAGAATGCAACCTGGAGTCTTAAAATAATTTGTAGCTACATATTCGTGGTACTTGTCTAGCTAATAGAAATCTTCTGCGTCTTAAAGCCCTTTGACTTGGGCAGTGATGTTGAGAACACCATCATCCACGGTCGCCGAAAGATGAAGTTTGTCAAGATTGGCCGGTAAACTGAACACCCGCGAGAACTCGCCCGTTCTGCGCTCTCGCAGCCAGAACTTGAGCTTCTTGGAGCCCCCATTATGATTCTCCGTCGCCGCATTTTCTGCAAATTTGGAGGTACTGGACTTGTCACGGCCTTGAAAATGCCTGGGGCATGGGTCGACGACTGCCGAATTTCAGCACTTGGGAGGCGGGAAGAGATTGGGGTTGCTCAGGAGTACATGGGGGAGTGGTGAGGGGATGGTCAATGTGGTGAGGGAGCGGTTAATGCGCAGTTCATTCTTACAAGGGTAGCAAGACAGATTCTGTGTTTTCATGTATTATTGTTCATTTCAATTCTGCTTGATGAGTATTTCCTTACTGTTGGGCGGTGTCTCTATCTTTGGCTCTCAGCCGCAATACGGCCATAATTGTATATCAGCTATCTCACCAGACTTTACTTCCATAGACTTGTTTAAATACATCTCGAATAATAGATGTGTTAGGAGGTAGAAGGACGCGAGAAGTTGGCGCAAGGCGAGGCGCCCCCATGACGATACTTGCGTAACAGCCCACGTTGGCCTTTGGGAGCTTCGTACCAACCGTCAGGCTGGCGCAGCCTTGTTCTTAGTGCCATAACGTGGATCGTCACTGACGTGTGCTTCACGGGTACATGGGCCGGTATCCGGGCGATTATAACTCCTCGCGCATTCTAGCAGAGAAGACTTTCTCGGTCTCTGTTTACAGACTTCACACCGTAGCCCAGAACTGCATCATTCCACGTCATGAATTTCACGCCCGTCCCGAACCCGACCGCTTCGTACTGGCTCTCGGAGCCGCACCGTCTGGCACGCTTCTGCTCCTCCGCCACCGTGCCCGCGCAAGTCGACATTGCCATTATCGGCACAGGCCTTGCAGGCGTCGTCACCGCGTACCACATCCTCAAGAGCAGCGACCCCAACACGAGCCCGCCGTCGGTGACGCTGCTCGAGGCGCGCGACGCCTGCTCGGGCGCGACGGCGCGCAACGGTGGCCACATCAAGACCAAGCTCGACTCGCTCCGCGGCTGGTACGAGCAGCACGGCGGCGACGCGGCGGGGGCGCTGGTCGCGTGGTCGGAGGCGCAGCGGCATGCGCTGCAGACCATTGCCGAGGCGGAGGGCATCGAGTGCGAGCTGCAGCTCCGGCGGTCGTTTGATGTCTTTTTTGACGAGGAGCATGCGGCGGGGTTGAAGAGATGGCTGGAGGCGCGGCGAAAGGAAGGGGTTCCGTGGTTGAGGGACATGCAGTGGGTGGAAGGGCCGCATTTGGATAGGGTATGTGAAAAACGAGGGGGGAAATTCAAGACGAATGGTTCCAAGGACAGAAAGGATAATGAGGAAAATCCGCTAACGTGCACCCGACACAGATTACTGGCGTCAAAGGAGCAGTCGCAGCCTTTAGCTCACCAGCCCTCTCGCTCTGGCCGTACAAATTCGTGACCGGTCTCCTCGAACGCGTCCTCGACCTCGGCGCGACACTCTACACCAACACGCCCGTCGAATCCGTCCAAGCCTCCGATTCCTCTGTGCTCCTGTCCACGTCCAAAGGCGCGGTCCGCGCCAGCAAGGTCGTCTACGCCACCAACGGCTACGTCGCCGGCCTCCTCCCGCAGTACCGCCGCGTCATTGTGCCCATTCTCGGGCAAAACTCGCGCATCGTGCCCAGCCAGACGACGTTGGACAGGATGCCGACGCTGGCCACGACGTATAATTTCCACTACAGCGCGGCGTGGGCTGATTATCTGAATCCGCGGCCCGACGGCGCCGTCGTCCACGGCGGCGGCGGGCGCAGCTTGGCGCAGGACGATCGCGGGGGCCAAGGGCGCAACTCGCGGTTCAACTCGGTGGACGACTCGCGGTTGCTGAACGATCGGGTGGCGGAAGACTTTCGGACGTTTGACGAGCAGCATTTCTATGGCTGGGAGGACGGCGAGGCCAGGGTCGGCTCGACGTGGACCGGTGGTGAGTCACTCTTCGTAAAGGAGTGATTTTTCTTTCTTTTGCTAACTTTTGTTGGGCTAGTGATGGGAATTACCAAAGATGGGCTGCCCCATGCGGGAAGGGTCCCGGGGACCAGCAACCAATGGATTCTGGCCGGCTTCAACGGCGGCGGCATGTTGTTGATCCCGACCATGACGCAAGGCATCGCTGAGATGGTCATGAAGGGGAAAGAGTTGGAAGATACCAATATCCCTGTGCAGTTCAAAACGACAGAGGCAAGATTAGCCAATATTTTTACTGATATTGAAGAGTAAAAGTAGGGAATGTTTCGAGCAAAAGATTCGAGTTTTTCCCAGAGCAGCCTGCTAGTAAAGTTCGAAAAATGGATATGTACAGTGTATGAGTATGCCGCCCAAGTCCACGGTCCCTTTTTGTGTGTCGTTTAAATTCTCCTCAACGCCCTATCCCAGTGATGATGTTCATGTCCCCATTTGCCTCGACTTTAGTCGTCGAACCCGTTCCACGACTTCTCGTCATCCGAGGGTCGACGGCCGGGGGTGTCTGGCCGCAGGCTCTCATTGTCGCCGCGAGCGGCTGCTTTCCTCGGCAGCTCCTCGGAGGGTGAGCGGCGTCGCTTCTCGACCGCCTTCGTAGGACTAGCCGACGCAGAGCTGTTGCCGTTTACGCCTCGTGCGTGCCCTTTGTTCGGCGACGACGACGACGATGATGATGTACCGTTGGTTTTAGTGTCCGCGCTGGCTGTCTTGCTTTTGGCGTCCGCGCCGCCGGCTGTCCAGTTGCCGCCGGGCTCGCCGTTCCAGCGGGCCAGCATGTCGGCGACCTGCGGGCCCCAGACGGCCTCGCCCTTGGCCAGGTCGTCGTACTCGAGGCAGTTGATGCCGCCGACGGTAAAGTCACTCTGGCGCGTGCGGCAGAGCTCTGCCATGAGGCCGGCCGAGTCGAGCTTGGCGCCGAGGTCGTGGCAGAAGCTGCGGATGTAGTAGCCCGACGTGACGGTGAGTCTGATCCGCGCCGCAGGGGGACCCTCGTCGCTCCACGGCGGTGGTGTGTTCTTGTCGGGCGCGGGCTGCACGAGGTTGGAACCCTTGGTCGAGTGCGTGGCGGCCTGGGGGAGCGCGCCGAGGGCGCCCGACATCAGGGCGTCTTTAGACTTGCGCTGGCTGGACGGCTTGGGCGAGTCGCGGATGAGATCATCCTGGCGCTCCTCGAACTTCTTCTTGAACGACTCGTGCGCTGCTATCGCCTGGTCGTCCTCCTCCTTTTCCTCGGCCGTGAGCTTCTTGGCCGTTTCCTGCGCCTTCTTGAGGCGCCAGACCTGCTCGGCCAGGTTGCGCTCCGACGCCGAGGCTTCCTCGGTCGGCCAGCGGTGGTTGTGCTTGCCTGGCTCGTAAAACTCGACCAGCTCGAGCTCGAGGACTTCGACTTCGCGGCCCTCAATCTCTCTAGGAATTGGCTTGCCTTCGCGTGCATACTCGTACAGAGGCTTTCCGTTCATCTTGAGGGCTGAATATAGCGGCGGGATCTGAGTCTGTTTGCCCCGGAAGGAGTCGAGCGCTTCCTCCAGCTTCTCTTTTGTAATGTGATCGTAGGGTCGCTTGGAGAGGACGCGGCCGACGCGGTCGTAGGTGTCGGTGCTGGCGCCAAAGACGACGACGGTTTCGTAGGCCTTGGTGCAATCGAGGAACTGGGGTAGCTGCTTGGTGCCGGTGCCGACACCGAGGATGAGGACGCCCGTGGCAAGAGGGTCAAGGGTGCCGCCGTGGCCAATCTTGACCTGCGACGCCTTCTTCTCCTGCCGGCGGCGCCTGAACTGGCCGCCAGACTCCTTCAGACGGCGGGCGACTTCGTTGTCGAGCATGGGTTTGAAGAAGCTGGAGGGGTTGAAATGTTGTTGGCAGACACGGATGACCTGCGCGGAACTCTCGCCGCACGGCTTGTTGATGGCTAGAGGGGGGGCACATGGCGATTAGCACGGTTGCTCGGTAGGGTACGTCGCGTAGACGGGCACGATTGTGCATACCAAATATGCCGTCTCGGGCAATTTCAGAGGCCATCTTGAAGGGTATTCCGGCCCGGCGCATACGAGCGACTCGGCGACCCTGATTATCCTGAGGAGACGGGCACCAGGCTGGCCACGCTCACTGCAACGGCGACAACGCAGCTGGGGGGGGATAAACGGTCGCAATTGAGAATGGCAATTGGGATGAAAAGGGGGCGCCAGAAGAAAGAAAAGCACAGGGTCTTTTGGATTCCCACCAAGCGCATTCCTCGAGCTGGGGGAAAAGAAGGTTTACTAGGCGGAAGAGAAGAAAAAAATTGCTGGAGCCCCAGCAGCGCCAGGGCTGTGAATGGCGGCGATTGGCGGGCGTGACCCGCTACAATCTACACGCTACAAGTGTGTCACGATCTGAACAGGGCAAGTACTGTGAATCTGTTTTTGAACTTTTGGAGGTTGCTGTTTTTGGAGCGGTTGAAAGAGAGAGTTGCGCTTATCATGGAGCTGCAGTATGACAAGAAAATGTCAGAGGCCGTGCCAAACACTTCGCCAGCGTCGCCAGCACCGTGTAAGCTGCGATGGCTGCTGCGCAACAAAGTCATTTGCGATGAGACGCACGACAGAAAACTCAACGGCACGCTTGGCAGACGTCGAGAATACAGGACCCTTTAACACGCAGCTCTGGAAAGAGTGAGCTGTTTGTTGTTGGTCGTCATGACTACAGTTCAGTGTACGTACCGATTGGATCTAAGTCATGTGTGATGTGGCCGATAATAGGGCACGCAGCTCTGAAACGAGTGAGCCGTTGGTTATCCGAAGTCATGAATACAGTCTAGTCTATGCACCGATGGCATATATTTCGTCTATGGCTAATAAGGACACGAAGTAGTACTAATATAGTGGCCACACATCTTAATAGGTATTCAGCAGACTTGGTGTCGGCATCATTTTCTATTACAGCCAGCAAAGGGAATTACCGTCGCGCGTTATTCGATGACCCCAAAACTACAACCGAATAGAAGCCTTCCTCAGTGTGTACGATACCACACGAGTCTTTGTTCCTACCTGCTTAGCTCCAAGCCCTGGCACACACCCCTACGGTAGGGCTATTCGATCATGGAGACGGCAAATGGTGGCGGTTTTCCGCAGTTTTCTCGGCTGTGCACAGAACTTCGTTTAATCATCTGGGAGATGCATTTCTCCTCAGGCCGGATTCACATCATACAGCCGGCCACAGCCGAGGAAATGCCAGAAGGACAGGCTCGACCTGTTCTGGGACCGCGGAGATTGATTTTTCCTCCTCGCGACCATGACACTCGAGAACTGCAAAGCATTTATCTGACTTGGAAAACCATGGATTCTGTCACAAATCAATACATCCCAAGCATCCTGCGACTCGATATCAACAAGGAAGCGTATTCCGTCGCCAAAAAGCTCCGCTGCCTCGATCGGATACCATCCCGTAAGCTGCACACCCGTCTGTGGCATTGGTTCCACGATGGTTTCGAAATCTTCATCGCCAAGCAGGGCCCGATTGACGTGGACTGGGAAAGAGACTTGGTATACGTCTTTGATCCAAAGTCAGTGCTGTCGCTTCTGGCAGCTGCACAGCCTGAATATGCTCGGTCGATTCGGCATCTCGCCATCACTGTGCCGTGGAGGATGGGCGATCCCACAAACATCCGCCAAGACGTCAATCTGAGCTTCAGCGATTGGGTTCCAACTGTATTCGACAGCTATCCAAGGGTGAAGACCATTGTAGTGGTCACGCTACCATTCCGCCAGTCGGCAGGCCAAGGTGCGTTAGAAATTGCGCCTGTCCCCCG
Source organism: Samsoniella hepiali (assembly GCA_001455915.2). Lineage (NCBI taxonomy): Eukaryota > Fungi > Ascomycota > Sordariomycetes > Hypocreales > Cordycipitaceae > Samsoniella > Samsoniella hepiali. Next base: position 2,076,928 of record LNDK02000024.1, on the reverse strand, counting down.
CTTACCTTTCCCACGAGATGCATACGGCTTCACTACGGTCCGGTCTTTTTACGAGCTTATGGAGCGACCGTCTGATTTTTCCCTCATTGTGGACGATACGAGGAAGTCGGTGTTGCTGAAGCGCGCGTACAGTGGTCGCGAAAGCTACGTTACACCCGCAATTATCCGTGCTGTTGATGTTGACTTTGTTCATACTGGCAGCGGGAAATACGATCGCCGGTCAAATGGCTTGTGAGGTGCGTTGTTTTCGGGCCATTCAACACTTTTGTATGTGTTCAAATTATCACCTTTGGGGGGATTTAGCGCCAGAGGAGGGCAGTGTGTCACCTGGATTAGATGAGGGTAATTGTTAGGGTGACTAATGGTAGTAGGAAGGCATGCCAAAAAGAAGAAGAAAGAAAAGAGAGAAAAAGAAAAGGAAAAGAATAAGTAGAAGAAGAAAAGTATGAGTTTTGTGTATAAAAGCGCGTGAGAATGAAGCCAGTCGCCCCTCACCAGATGCAGTTGAGCATGCGCCAGCTCGATCCCTGTCCGGACAGCTTTTTTTGTTCACCAGTAACCCAACCCACCACAGCCTCTCTCCCACATCTCCGTCCATCACCACGCGTGCAGAAGCTCCCTTCACGCTCCAAACACAAACGGGTATAGTTATCGAAACTCCAAGCTAAAGCCATCTCTCGCACATCACCCGTCCATGTTACTGGCGCCCCGATCGGAAGCTCCATCGTGAGCTTGCCTTCCACACACCCGCCCGACCTTGACGATGCCCGAAGCGCCCACGCCAGCAGCTCCCGCCTCTACAGCGGGCAGCGCGCTCGATGCGCAGACGCCCACGCCTATCGCGCAGCTCGCCCCCGAACTCCCCGATCGAGAGTCACGCGTCATTGATGGCGTCGTCACGATTACATGGCCCTACAGCATCGTCACCCGCTCCGCTGCCTTTATCCTCGCCGAGCACGACTTTCGTCTGCGACACGCGCGCGGCCAGCTGCGCCTCGAGTTCCACGGCCCTGTCGGCCAGAAGCTCGCAGACGCGGCCATCGGCGGCGGCGATGCCCTGCGCATCTCCCTCGACGGTGCTCAGTGGGAGGCGCACAAGTCGCAAACACGGGTCCCGGGCACGATCCTGGAGTGGCAGCTCAAGTTTACCAACCGGCTGCTGATGCGCATTCAGAGAGCGGAGGACCAGCAGACAGAGATTCTCGACTTGACTCTACCGGACAATGCAAACGGGGACGATGCGCCTCTGGCTACGCTCACGCCGCAGGCTTCCTCTCCACCCATGCACTCGGGGCTGTTTGCTACTGAAGTTGTCTCGACACCCGGCGCGCATTCTCCAGACCACACCCTACCAGCGAAGCGACTGGCCTCTTACGCCTTCGAACCGGCCGAATATGCTTCCCCTGCGTTCCTTAAACGAGCGCGCGTTTCGTACGGATCGCTCTATGAAGATGGGTTCGACATTTTCGACGAGGATGTGGCCAAGAGGAAGAAAAAGAAGACGAAGCGTTCACGATTCAGCATGGGTGCCACAGGGTGGAAGTATAGCAGCCGATCACCCAGCCCAGAGCCGCAAGCACCAGAAACACACGAGCTCGAGAGTGACCCAGAAGAGGATAATGAAGCGTCCGAGGCAGACGAGCCCGTGGTTGCATCCATCAAAAGTCCAACTATGGTGGATGACGCCTCGCAGACAATAGAGCACTCCTTTGCGTCCCAGATCGCAGAGCAGGCGCGCGAATCTGCCTCCTTGATTCCATCGTCGCCTACCCCGATGACCTTTAGAAAGCCTCGAGAGCAGTCCAACGGCCATGTGTCTGCGCCAATCTTTGGTGCGCCTTCTACCACGAAAGAAGAGCCCTCGTCTACACCTGGTCAGCCAAGTCAGCCATTGTTTGGTGGGGCTTCAAGCATTTTCGCATCTGCTGCCTCAGCTACGCCACCACAAAGCGGCATCTTTGGGTCCCTTTTCGGCAACTCTGGCTTTTCCGTAGAGCATACTACAACGGCATCTACTAGCAGCATTCCCGTGTTTAACGACGCTCTAGCAGAATCGATGCAAAGTCGCGACGCCGCTGAAGAGCAGGCACCTGGGCAGCCGGAACCAGCTTTCGACGCATTGACTGACGAACCTTACCCTGGAAGCGATACGGACTTTGACGTGGCGCCGGGTCAAAAACCTCATGAATATACAAATCCTTTTGCCGCTACAGAGTTTCCGCTACCAGCCGCCATCCAGAATCCATTTGCTGTGGAGCCATTCCCTCAAGCAGCCTTGTCTGTTCAAGAGGAACCAGAGGAAGACATCTACGAGGCCAATACATATCCGGAAATAACAGACCATGAAGAAACCCTCAAAGAATCGAGGCCCCATGCATTCGATCTCCCTCGAAGCTTCGATCAAATGCGTAGCGATGTGGCGAACGCAAGAACTCGCGGAGAGGAAGAAGTTGAAGAACAAGACGAAAGCACAGACTACGAAATTGAGGCTGGCGAGCCACCGCAAAGGCTACAGGAAGTAGAGTCCGAAGAAGAACAAGTCGAAGAGGACTATGACGAGCGGGAACACTTTGAAGAGGACAGCGAGGCCTACGATGAGGAAGAGCCTAGGTTTAACGAGTACTATGACCAGGATGACGAGGAGCACTACGACGACGATGATGAAGAGGAGGAGAGGGGTTCTGACGAAGAAGAAGAAGAGGAAGAAGAGGAAGAGGAAGAGGAGCATGCCTCTCAAGACCGACCTGCTTCTCAAGATCCCGTTTACATCAGCCTCCTCTCAGATTCAGAGGATGAGGATGAGCCAGTTGCACCGACTCCCGCACCTGCCGTCAAGGCAGAGGCTCCCAAACCGGCAGAGGCTGACCAGTCTGACGAAAGCGAAGAAGAGTCTGGAGACGAGGCTGAGGAGGAGGGTGAACACGCCCATCCAGAATCAGCTGAAGAAGAATCAGATATTCCCAAGTCCAGTCATGACGAGGCAGTGGTGGAACGCGACGCAGAAGATGTCGGCGACAAAGATGCTTCTGCCGATGAGCATCTTGACGAGGTCGACATTGTGAGGCGGGCAAGAGAAGAGGATCAGGTTGACGCCCAGCCTCAAGTGTCACCGGCGGAACATACTGAAGCTTCCGAAGGACAAATATCAGTCGACGAAATGGATGAAATGGATGTTGAAGAGGACAACGATCAAATCAACTTGATTCACATAGCGGATCCTGAGCGACCACTCGAGGAAATCGACTCTCACAGTCCCTCCCCCATCGCAGTGGACAAGGTTGCAGACGTCGACGCGATGGAGGAAGATGTTGCATCTGAACCTGCTCAAGCCGATGCTGCCGATTCAGCCGATGTCGACGAGAAAACTAAAGGCGCTGGCGAAGACGTGGAAGTCGCAGACGCTCCTGAGGACATCGAGATCAAGTCTCAACCTGACGTTGACATGGACGTCAAGGAACCGGAAGAAGTCGAAATGCTTGGTGACGATTTGCCTGACGCCCTGGGGGATGAGATACCCACAGTGCGGGACGAGCGAGAGACTGAAATTGACATGCTTGAGGATGCGCCTGAAGTCGTGGCGGCAGAGATACCCAGCGAGCGAGATGAGCGCGAGAGAGAAATCGAGTCAATGACCAAAGCACCCGAAGATTCTACCCTAATGATCGAAGATGGCGCTGAAGAGGCTGCTGAGGAGGGGCCTATGCCAGAGGTGCCGGGGGCATCTGCCAAACTAGTTGAGGAGACTGTTGAAGAGGTTATTGAAGAAGTGCCTATGACAGAGGTGCCGATGGAGGACCAAATGTCGGAAGCAGACGACGCTAAACAGCTCGCCGTCGAGGCCGAAGCTACCGTCGAGGCCGAAGCTACCGTCGAACCAACTACCACGCGCACAAAGTTGCCCACTGGGAACCGCCAGCTGCTCACACCCACCGACGTCCAGGTACCCGTCACCGAGACCGCCGACATTGAAATTATTCAGACCGCGCAAGAGCAACCCCGTCAGGATGCAGAAGAGGACCTCGACGATGACGACGACATGGCTGCGAGCCAGCAAATCATGGCCGAGTTTCTACTACATTCCTCGCCAAAGCAAGAGCTCCCTCCACCCCCTCTGCCCGCATCTGCCAAGGAACACCGTCGCAAGCGCAGCGATACCATTTCCGAGACGGGTAGACGAACGCGTTCGCAGACCAAGCAGCACCCCGACGAGGAGAATGAGGCAGAAGCTATCAAATCCTCTCCGCGCAGCCACAGACGCAGCAGCAAGTCTATTGATAAGACCAATGACCTGACCGTCAACACCTCCATTGAGCCCAGCATGAGCATGAGCAGTAAGAACAGCGATAGGACGCCGCTTCTGCAGCGCTCGTTCCGCATCACACGCAGCCGCGGCGCGACGGACCAGGCGGACCCTAGTGTGGCCATTGCTAAAGTCGCTGCCACCACCGGCCCCAAGTCTGCATCCCCCAGGTCTGCCGAGCACACGCCCTCGCGGCCTATCATGCTGCGCGTGACTCGCAGCATGGAGAACATTGCGGAGGCCGGCCTCCGGGACGGCCTGGTCATCCCCGACGCGTCGGTCCGCAGCGTGCGCCTCGACGACGCGTCGTCGTCGGGCGCGGGCTCGCGCGCGGGCAGCACGCCGCTGACGCCGAGCACGCAGATGCAGCTGCAGCTGCAGCAGGAGCAGCGGTACACGCGGCGCCCCAGCGAGTCGCCCGCCAGCGCGGGGCTCCGGTCCCCCTCGATTGCCGCGTCGCCGCCCCCCGAGAACGCGGCGACGGCGTCGGAGCTCAGGCTGCAGCTGCTGCGGGACCTGCGCACCACGCTCCCCGACAACCTGGCGCTGCGGAGCCTGCGCACCTCGCTCCACGAGACGGCCGACATGATTGCCGTGGCCGCGGCGACGCCCGCGCCGCCGTACCGGCCGAAGAACGGGCCCCGCGACTACATGCTCGAGCTGCTCCTCGTCGACCCGTCCTCGGCGCCCAGCGGCATCTACGTCGCGCACGTGTTCCGCCCGCACCAGCAGTCCCTGCCCACGGTGCAGCGCGGCGACGTGGTGCTGCTGCGCGGCATGGCCGTCGTCGCGGTCAAGGGCCGCGGCTTCGGCCTCCGCGTCAGCGACGCCTCGGCGTGGGCCGTCTTTGACGAGCAGGCCCGCAACGCCGCCGCCGCCGGCGATGTGCCCCTCCCGCAGATCAAAGGGCCGCCGGTCGAGATCATGCAGGCCGAGGTGCAGTACGCCATGGGCCTCAGCCGGTGGTGGGCGCTGCTCGACGAGGCGGCCCTGCGCAGGATGGAGCGTGCGACGCAGAAGATGATAGCGCTGAGTTGAGGAAGAGAGAGAGAGTAGTGTGGTATGGTGTATAAAGATGTGGCCGTTGCTTGGCTAGAACATGAGACTTTGCTATACATTCTTTGCTATTTACTATGTATATGGACATTTTCTGGCTTTCTTTGGTTTTGAGAAAGCATATTGGGAAGGAGCTTTTATTGCTTGAGATACCATGTGGGATCACCGTTTTTAGCATGCTGTTGTGCGTTTTTCTTTTTCTTTTTCTTTTTTCTACGTTTTAGGGTCACTTAGACAGTGTTGGAAGCATGTTTGCTAAAATGTAGGCAACAATTCATACAGAACCAAGACAACCCAAATCACTGAATGACATGTGAATACAGCAACATAGGAACCTTGTAGAGTCATGAAGAGTCATGCAATGGCAAGGCTTCTTCCTTGGTCAGTGAACCACCTTAACCGGAGTAGTATCTGCAGGACCGGACATGCAACCCCGAGGTCCAAGAGCCACAAAGGTGATATGACGCGAGACAGGACACAAGCTGACGAGACAAATTAGTGATGCAAGCTGAGCCATCAAGGGCCATTTTGGAGAAGGATTGGAGTAAGGGGGGCGTGTGATTGTCGAGCAGGTGCAAGCATCGTCAGAAGGTACCGGTACATGGCTCAGAGACTCCGAGGATGACTCCGAGTATGACTCCAACATTTTGCGGTCTTATATCGGTATTGATGTGAGCGAGTCCAAAAGGCCGCAGGGCAAATTGCGCGCGCCTTCTCCGGGATAAACTCGTCGGGAGTTGGGGTAAAAACAAGGCCTACTACATGTGAGGGGGAAAAGATTTGAGCCGTGGCTTTGCCCGAGGCTGTAAGACGACGGGTTCATGGCCGTGGCCAGAGGGGTGCGGGGGGGAGGGATGGAGGGGGAACATGTCGGGAAGATCAAGCACATGAGAGAGAGAGTTTCATGTGCTCTTTGGGTACAAAGATGTTAGGAGCAGGGAGCATGGGGGGGCGTGGAACCGAAAGTGGCATGAGGCTGCAAGCGCCTGTGGAGCATGAATCTATTCACATGTGCAAATTTGTGGTTGTTTGGGCGAGACTAACGGCAGTCGGGTAGCGCAGGAACGGAAGAGGGAGGGGGGGTATCGTATCAGGGATGGTAGCGAGATCTTCTGGAGACTCCAGCCTGACACAGGTGTGAGTAGTAGAAAAGGCATCATGTTCGAGTTCAGGCGGTGGTGGTGGTGGTAGTGGTGGTGTAGCTTATGCCTCAAAGCTGGTTTCCCATGTGAAAGCTTAGGCTAGGCCGAACGGGTCGTGGCAGACCAATCGAACAGTAGATCTGGGGGCAGTAAAACTGTAATGAGAGAGCTGAGTCACCCTAGCCGTCAGCCAATCACCAAGAGTCCTTTTGGCAAAGGGGGACCAGTAAATAAGAATAGCCGGGGTAATAGGAACTGTGAGAAAGAGATAAGCGTGGGGTGATGATGAGATAGCTCTCTCTCTCTCTTGTGGGTGCGGGGGAGGAGCGGGCTGCCCTGAATGACTACATGACAACATCTCCCAGAAGTACCGAGATCGGAAAGATGCGGGAAGCTAGAACGGGCGTTTTTTTTTTCTCAATTCTCTTTTCTCTTTTGTCCTGAAGCGCAGAGCTGTGTATATGGCGCATAACCTGCAACATGGGGGTTGCAAAGCTGCCCTATGGTTTCTGTTTTTATGCAGCTTGCGGAGCCGGGGCCGTTGTGACCAAACCTAACCGCAAGGCGACGGTGGCATGGATTGACATGTGTGTGCAGCGGGCAGCGATGCATCTTTGGTTTTTTGCCGATTCAAGCCGAAGCAGATGAAGCAGAAAGCGTCGATTACACGTGGTGTGCTGTAGGCAGGGGTTGCGGGAATGACAAGCCGGGCCTCCTGGTTGAGTGATCAGTACCGAGCCACGTCGTTGAATGTGGCCCGACCATGTAACTATTGATCTGCTTGCCGAGCCGTTGCTTTTCGCTAGACCAATGCGGGCGGGCGTCGTGGTGGATAATGCCAATGCTTTTCTTACTATGGCTCAGCAGCGGCTCTGCTGATGAATTACGTGTAATTGGGGCCCAAATGTGTCAAGTCGTCAAAGCCACAGACGCCCAAAGAGCAAAGATGAGTCGATAAACTGCTGGCAGAATAGGGCAGTCAGTCAAGATGGTTCACACAAGCCCCGTGACATGTCGAAAAGGCGAGAAAGAAGACGAAAACGAATCCCTGCAAGACAGGCGTAGTGTTGTCGCAGGTTTTTGACGAGAAATCTCGGGTACCGGCACGTTGCCGTTTCAGTTACCATGTCTCGGTTCATCTTTTTTGTTCACCTTGTAGAGAACTTGGCCAAAGTCTTGATGTTATCAACAAGCTCCATCGGGCTGAGGGGAAGGAAGCCATCGCAAGGCGGAAAAATTGTCAGAGGGGTGTGAAATTAGCGCGACTTGGAGGCGCCTCAGGGGCGCATGAGGGTTCCCCATTTTGTCGGAGGAAGTCGGGAGCTAGAGGTTGGGGAAATGCGACAATTTGGGGTGCGCACGCGCAACAGTCTCCAAGCCGTATTCGTGGGGCGGAGCTCGTTATTAGTATTGATGCCAAATAGGTAGCCATTGTGCGGTTACGGAGTGTTGACCTTTTCAGGCAAGGCAGGGTATCGTCAGGCGGTACGTGTTTGATTTTCCGCGTCAGAGGAATGAGCCCACCCGGGGTGTTATATGCCAGTTGCATTCGAATATAGACAGACAGTGAAGTGTTGCTGCGCTTCTGGCGAGTTACACCGCTCCAAGTAAAAGCTCTTTTTCGTTCCGTGTCGCACAAAGCTGTGACTGGTGAACGAGGCGACGTCGAACGACGACTCCAATTTTTGTGGAAACGCTTTCTCCAAATTGCCAACCCACTGTGGGAGGAATACTTGGGTTTCTGGCCTGGGTCATTGTTGGGCGCGCGCGCGCTCACGGCGGAAGCTGTGCAAGGAAAGCCTTCTTTCTCCAAAGGATGGCGGGTCTGCGCTAGGAAAACGGACCCCGACACCGGAAGACGTGCGTGTTATGACTTTTGTTTAAATTCTTGGGAGTCTGGTTGTAAGAGATCGGGCTTGTTATACGAATCCGGAAGCTGCATGGAAGAACGCAGTCGGCAAATAAAAAGGCGTTTGGATTTTCCTCGCTGATAATTGTAACATGGAGGAAACCAGGGGGCCCGGCGCAGGGCTTGCGACTTGCTGAGAGCGCATCTTCAGCTCTCCAAAATCAGGGGATGCCATGCGGTTGCCGTGTGGAGCATCGGGGCGAGCTGGAACTTGGCCAACGAATAAAATGGAGTTTCGAAGGTGAAAAAGAAGCAAAAGAAATTTTTCCATTTTCCATCGAATGGAGTTGGGCCCTTGTTAGTCTGATGAAGGTAACGTTTGATGGTCTCCAGGGGTCTTCAAGTACCAGGGGGTGCCAGTTGCGTCGGTATTGATCAAGGAGAAGGACGGGAGCGGCTTCAAGACGGGAATTGTAAGAATAGCAGCCGCACAATACTGTGCATATGTCACATCTTTTTCCCTGAAACACCGTGGCGGTGTGTAAGTATGTACGATGCAGCGCAAACGCGGGAAGTGCTTCCTACCTCATGCGGGCATAGTGTTCCGGGGCCGAATTGTGTGTTTCGTCTGGTTGACGGCGTGCAGGGGGGAAAGGGAGGGGGCCATCGAGGCTTGGCCAAGGCTTTCGCGAGCCTGAATATTATCGTCTTCGCTCAAGGGTCTTGTTGATGAAGGGAAGAGGAAACCAGGGGATCGCTGTTGATGCCCAACGAGGAGCAAACGGCCGCGGCGCTCGGCAGCTGGCAGGGGATGTGGGAGTTGGAGGGCCTGTGCTTCGGGGAACCCTTCATGGGTTAGGGGAGCGACGGGGAGACCGTAATTTGGTATGGAACATGGGATGTTGTTATTTTTGGCCGTCGATGATGTGTCTTTTTTCTTTTTCAATTGGTATGACAGACGGGAATCGTCGCCGAAATGCAAAGGAGTCCTCCGGCCGTTCTACGCCGTCGGACACTGGAGACGGCCGGGCGTTTTGGGATGGCGTGCTGCCCGGGACAGTGGAGCGTGGGGGAAGGCGGCCGTTGCCACACTTGGGTACAGTGGCTTTTCTTGGCTACTATTATCCTGTTGGCGTGCAAAGTTGTATTTATCCATACATGTCCGTACAGTGGGGTGACATGAATTCTGTACGGCTTGGTAGAGCTGGCTGGTGTGGAGTGTACTGAATCTCTGCCTGGGCAACTGTACGGATTGTATTGCCTTTGTTAGAATGGCTATAACATGTTTTTTTTTCTTTTTTTGCAACAGAAAAAAAAGTCTTCTGTAAAATTGCAAAAATTGCAAGACACCAACCACGCAGTCCGGCTATGGCGGCTCGTGTGTCGCGGACGAGCACGGGTTCGTGTTGACAGCCCTTCTCTTTGTGAGACGGTAGACGCCAGGTATAGACGCTGTAGAAACTACACCCGACGCGCCGCCAAAAGAGGCAACCCAGCGTGGTAGCAATGTCCGGGGCCGGTACGCTCCCTGTACCGGGCTCTTTGAAAATCAGAGACAAAGACAGGGTTGTCCCACGATCAAGGAAGAAGCGAGACCATGGTTATGGTTGGGGCCTGCGTGCGCCCAACAAATAAACGGGCGCTTTTTTTTTTCGTCCATGTCTTTCGGGACTGGTTTCCTATTTAGCGAATTCGTTTTTTTTTCAAGTTACTCGAATACGGGCGAGGCGTTTGCCGTGCTTGTTGTACTACACCGGGCTAAAAAAAAATAAGAGCACACGACACCGACACCAACGGTGTGCCTGGCCTGCCCTGGCCACAGTCACTGTGCCATGTTGCTCGCCCGCGAATAAGCCCAGTTGGTTCTCAAAAAAAAGAGTAACCGACGCCGGCTTCCAAAATAACATTGATTGATCAAGTCAATTGGCAAGACTCCAGTTTTCTCCAACTTTTTCTGAAATTGAACAAAGGCTCTCTCCCGGAGCCGCCCGTCCAACACTTGTCGCGACTTTGCCCGGTCCGCCTAAGCACTACTGTTTTCCCGCCCTGCGCAGGTACCGGTACCTCTGCGAACGGCCAGCACAACACCCACTGGAGCGCTCACTGTGGCCGCTGTACTCCAGTAAACCACCACCACCACCACCACACCACCCACCAGCTTTTCTATCCTCACCCCCCTCCCTCATTTGCGCTTTTTTGTCTCCAAATTCGAGTTACTTTTTCTTCTTTGTGCTCCGGAGCTGTGCCATTTTATTATTGTCTATTTTTCCCGAATCGATAGCTACAGCTTGGGTTGGGGTTGGCTCGGCAAGTCGCTGCCTCCAACAATAACTTAACTACTGGCCTCGTCCCTCCCCCATCCTCGCTCTCGCCTCTCCTCTTTGAAAACCTTCACTCCGTTTTGATAAAACAAGCCAGTTCAAACAAATCTCATCTCGTCTCGTCAACGCTGGCGCTGCTTCTCTTCTCCTGCGTTGCCATCATCGCCATCGTGCTCGCTGCCACACTCGACCTGAGTCAATACACGCTTGATCCTGCTCTTGAAACCTCGCCCAGACCAGACCCCTCGATTTCCTCCACCAACAACCCGTCAGGTATGCGCACCTCGTCTCTTTGCCTCTCTTTCAAAACAGCCTCTCCTCGTCCATCCCTCCTTGTCGTTCCTATTCATCCCGGCTGGCTTGTTGAGGACGCCATGGGGGCCTTGTCCCAGCTAGCCAGCCCTCTCGTCACACCCCCCTCCCCTCGTCCCGACTCGGAGCCAGCCCGTCTCCTACTCCAATTTTTTTCTGGATCCCCCCTCCGATTCGCTTCCGCTCTGCCTCACTTTGCGTCCTGCTCACCGTCGCTCTCCCACCACACACTTTTTCTTCCTCTTGTCCTTTCAATTTAAATTGTCCCAACTCGTTGAAACGTCCGTTGTTGCTTCGTTTCTCGCCGCCGCACACCCCCTCCATTGCACGGCTTGCATTTGGCCTCCGCGACCATCCTTGCCTAGCCCCGTGGCTTGTGCGGTATCCGGCGTCTCGTCTGCTCTGCAACCACCTCAGCGCCTCCAAGCGGACCGTCCCTCACCCTCGCGACCTTCACTTCACTTCTGCTCCACTTGTCACCGTCTCGAGCTTCATATAACTTGCCCCTCCCCACCCTCCGCCTCCCAGCGCCATGTCGAATCCAAGATTCACTGCTCTCGCCAACGCTTTAGCAAACAACTCACTTGCTCGTCGGCCCTCATTCCCGTCGCGTGCCTCTGCTCTGCAAATGGCTTCGTCCTATCCCATCAGCCCAGACACGTCCGACATTGCTACTCCTCGCTCCGCATCCCTCTCCTCCACTGGCTCCAGAGCTTCTGCCCGTTCCATTTCTAGATTCTCTATCCGTTCTGCTTCGCAAACATCAACCTCCAGACAATCATTTCCCGCTCACAGACTGACCCAACGCAACCCAATGAGTGCAGTCGACATAACCGCCATCCAAGAAGCCATGAAAATGACTGCCTTGGATCAACATCGCGGCTATACCCAGGACCGCTTCGCCGAGGTCAAGCAGTCCCAGTCCACCGAATATCTTGCCGAGACGGACGCTGCTGGGTACCAGATTATTCGTGAACCTCACTGGAACAAGGGTATGTTTTGTTCGTTGCCGCTCTCGTCGTCGTCGATTCGTCTCTTGGAGTCGTGGCGTATCCATATCTCGTCCCTTCGCCGCTTACACTCCTGCCAGGTCTTTCCTTTACCCCCGAGGAGCGTGTCGCCAAGAACCTCACCGGCCTCATCCCTCACACCATGGAGAGCCTCGAGACTCAGAGCATCCGCGCCATGAAGATGATTCAGACCCGCCAGACCAACATTGACAAGTATCTCTACCTGTCAAACCTCAAGGCCCAGAACATCGACCTCTTCTACCGCCTGCTCATGGACAACATCCGCGATCTCATGCCCCTCGTATATACCCCCACCATTGGCGACGTCTGCCTGCAGTACTCCACCCTGTATACTCGCCCCGAGGCCCTGTACATTTCCATCAAGCAGCGCCGCTCCATCAAGACTATGCTTCGTAACTGGCCCTGCACCAACCCCGAGATTTGCGTCGTCACCGACGGGTCTCGTATCCTCGGTCTCGGTGATCTCGGCGTAAATGGCGTTGGTATCTCCGTAAGCTCACCCTACCTCTGACGATTCGTGTCACCTCGCGCTAACACTTTCAGATTGGCAAGCTTTCCCTGTACACTGCTGCCGCCGGCATCAGCCCCGACAAGACCCTGCCTATTGTTCTTGACACCGGCACGGACAACGAGTCCAACCTCAAGGACCCTCTCTACCTGGGTCTCCGCCAGAAGCGTGTCTCCAAGGCCATTCAGCAAGACTTCATGGACGAGTTCATGGATGCCGTCAAGGAAGTCTACCCCAACATGGTTGTCCAGTTTGAGGACTTTGAGAGTGAAAAGGCCTTCAACTACCTTGACCGCTACCGCAACAGCCACCGCTGCTTCAACGACGACGTCCAGGGTACTGGTGCCGTCGTTCTCGGTGGCTACATTGGTGCTGTCAACCTGTCCGGTGTCCCTCTCGATGACCAGCGCCTCGTCTTCATGGGTGCCGGTTCCGCCGGTGTTGGTGTCGCCAAGCAGCTCGTTGAGTACTACACCAAGCGTGGTCTCAGCAAGAGCGAGGCTCGTGACCGTTTCTGGCTCGTAGACACCAAGGGTCTTGTCACCCAGGACCGTGGTGACCACCTTGCTGAGCACAAGCAGTACTTTGCCCGTACCGACAACCACGGCCAGCAGTTCCGTACTCTCGAGGAGGTCATCGAGTATGTCCGTCCCAGCGCTCTCGTCGGTCTAGCTGCCACCTTTGGCATCTTCACTGAGTCGTCCATCCGTGCTCTCAAGCACTCGGTCGACGGAGGTGGCCCCAACCGCCGCCCCATTCTGTTCCCTCTCAGCAACCCTCTCACCAAGGCCGAATGCACCTTTGAGCAGGCTGTCGACTGGACTGATGGCTCCGTCATCTTTGCATCCGGCTCTCCCTTTTCCTCCTTCACCGTTGCTGGCCCAAATGGTAACGAAATCACGTACAACCCCAACCAGGGTAACAACGTCTATGTTTTCCCCGGCCTTGGTCTCGGCGCCATTCTCTCGCAGGCCACTCGCATCACCGACGAGATGGTGTACACGTCTGCCTCTGCTCTGGCCAACTGCCTGAACCCGGATGAGATTGCCAAGGGCCTGATCTACCCCCGCATTGAGCGTGTCCGCGAAGCCAGTGTCATCATTGCCCGTGAGGTCATGAAGGCCGCCCGCCGCGAAGGTGTTTCCACTCTGCCCGAAGAGCTCTGGAACGAGTGGGAGGAGTGGGGTGATGTTGCCCTGACGTCGTACATTCGCCAGCGCGTCTATGAACCCAAGTCGTTCAGCGACGCTAACAGCAGCCGTCTGTAAATGCACTTGCAGAAGATTTGAAAACTGGTGCATGTCGAGCGATAAATCGCGAGGGTATAATGGATTGGCGTTAGGGATGGGTTTCTTTTTGTCACACGGCTCTAAGCCATGTCACTCTTTCTGGACGTTTCCAGTGCAATGTCTCGATGAGACTACAGCTTCCCATCAAGGGAGCTTTGTTTTTTTTTTTTCTGTCTGCTGGCATATTTGAGCGTAGATTCATAGCAGAAATGGCGCGCATCGCCCTGGAGGGATGCTGATGGACGTCATCAAATAGACTTGGCCAATGCCAGATTCCAGTCAATTATCCTGTTCCACGTTGTCATGCCGTAGAAGCAGCCGAGATGACTGTCTTTGATAAACCCGGTGAGATGTGTTGATGTGTTGATGTAGATGCCCAAGATGGAGGTTGGCGGTAGAATTGCCAGATGGCAGCAAGGTCGTTGTTGAAGGAGAAAGTTTTGTCTTTTCCCTTGCATGTCCAAATGATGTTCAGGACCAGGCAGCCATTTCAGGTCTGCTCGAGCAACATGTGTCGACTCAGCTCAGCTCACGCGCGTTGGTGAGCGATGGCATGAGATGGCGATGGCATGGCATGGCGTCCGGCTCCTCCGCGGGAGGGTGGCACTGGTCCATTTCCAGGAGGTGCCACGATGGTGCGCGGAAAAGCTCGCTCATAATGAAGGCAATGTCGGCCATGATGGAGGATGCTGCGGGCATAACATGAGAGCCAAATGAATCCTTCGGTGACGTGAGGGTGGCCAGCAGGCGTCGTGATGCAGCCTCGTATTTCAGAGGGATCGGGCATGAAGACGCCTCTGACAAGCCTTTCAGCCCTGTCACTGTGCCTTTCCCAGTCCCAAGTGAGTGAGCATCATGCAGTGCCCCATTGGCAATGCAGCTCCTGTTGCTCACCTAACCCATCAAACCCCGTCCCAAGTTTGGCGTAGCATCAGTCCCCCATCCTAGGCCGGGCAGGACATTTTTCCCAGTCCAAAAAAGCCCAATGTGCCCATGTTTGCGCCGTTCCTTTGTTTGATCTCCGGAGAGAGAGAGAGAGGTGTGAGCAGCCCCATTCTCAACCAGTCTTTTGGGGGGAGGAGGAGGAGGGCCCCATTCCGATAGCTCCAGAAACACCAAGCATCGAGAGTATTGTTTTAACAACGAAACGGGAAAGGATAAAATAAGCATTCAACAAAAAGATTTTAGGAACAAAGAAGGGATAAAAGAAAAAAAGTGGAAATATGAATAGGTCAATATGGGAAAGAGAAATGAGGAGAGGGGAGGGAAGCCCGAATCTTTGGGCATCTTGTTTCCCCCCCATGGTGGTGCGACGAGACATTGGTAGCTCGATTTCCGAGCGCGCCGCTCGGAGCGCCGACACAAGCTCGCTCGGATCTTGGGGACTGCTCTTTTTTTTTTGTTGGCCGTTGTGGACAGGGATTTGGCAGGTGCCAAGGGGGGTCACAATGTCACTGTTTAAAATTACGATTCTTTCTTATGAATTGCATTACGAATAAAAACACGTCCCATTGAGTTTATACATTTTTGCGCAGTCGTTTTATTTTTTGGGGGTATTCGAGTCTCGGGGGGGTCTTGGGATCCATTGTGATGGGGCAGCGAACTGCGTGTCGTGGATTACGAGGCGTGGTGGTCCATCAATGTTCGACTGACCGCAAGACTGTTAAAAAAATTCAGACCATGGGACTCTTGTAAATTAAATAACGCGGCAAGCCCTATTTCTCTTGTTGTTAATCCTTTGCCCCTCGGCGAAGGCCGGAACCCCCTGTCTATAACGGCAACAGGTGCTGCATGCAGAGAGCCTTATGCAGCTGCTAATAAGATACATATGTACAAACCCTGGCAAGCAACCCTTTTTGCATTTCTTCGAGTAAGGGTGCGTGGCGCGATATTGACGACGTGTGTCTGCATATGCGGGTGAGTTTAATAAAGCGCGCATGGCGTTCTTGCGTACATAAACAGCGCGTTTGATGCAGGCCCAGGCTTGTGCCTCCGGAGCGCCGGAGCGCGGCGGGCGTCGGTCGGCCGGGGGCCACCGAGTAGAACGGCCGTTGACTGTAGATGAGCCAAGAACGCTACGGATCACACAAGATGAGCGGGCGTCAAGTCAGTGTAGTATACCCTTGCAACGTCAATCCTGAGACGAAATGGACTTTATGATTGTAGCGGTACAAGAGCATGGCAGATATCATCCGGACCTACCCCAATATTTAGCATCGATCGTCTCCTACCCTATGGTTGAGATTTGCAAGGACCAGCCCAGCCTGGCACACCGGCCCCTCCGCCGGGACGAGCGGCTCTTTTTCTTCACGTCTGGTCTATTTCTTCCTCATCTTCTCTATTAACCTTGTTGTCTTTCTAAATAATACCGAACCTCCTCGATTGGAGGGGCTCCCACAACCCACTGATCCTGGGGATGGACAGCGCCTGGTTAGGGCATCCCCGTGTCTCCCGCTGCTGCCGCTTTTACCGCCCCCTGCAGCACTATAAAGCCCGCAGGCAGGCGGACTGGCGGAAGCAAGACGTCGACGTTGTTTTTGGGGAGGCAGCATGTCTGATGTGTGCCACCAAACCATTCTGATCTGGGTAGTATTTTCTTTGGTTGATCTTCACAACGACATGCTACCCAGCTTCACCCCAACTACCGCCGTTCTGCCCCGGTGTTTCTTTGTCTCTGTTTGTATTAGCGAGGGCAGTCCGGAGATTTCGCCTGAAAGTCCGATCCTGGGCCCTATTCACCGATGAGACTTTACCTGCGGCTACATGTGAGTAGGCATAACTAGCGTGGTTTGTTGAGCATGGACCTGGCTTTGCTACTCGAGATTGTTCCCGTTCTGGAGACAGCAGGATCACGGGGAGATCGACAGGCGGGCTTTCCTCTGTTTTCCCCTGCTTTTTATTAAAGTCAGACTTGGCATTGGGGCTCTGCGGTGGGGGGGAGGTACGAAGCTTTTCGAAAGCTGTCTTTACGAAATGACATTTAACATGTGAAGAGCGTACAGCCTCACCCAACACCACATCCAGCGCCAATGTCGAGGAGGTGAATAAGCTCCATATTTCCCCAAGGGGGAGGGGTAGGAACTGCCAGGACACCAGGGACAGGGCATGACTCCTGCGGCTGGCTTTTCCACTATTTGACGCCTCTCCGTGTCGTGGGAGGGATTCCACGGGGCGCACAGCGGGGGTGGCCCATTCCCCGTGGGACTCGGGTTTTCCAGCCGTTTTGAACCAGTCAGGAGCCCTTTTCTGTTGGGGATTATGTCGCGACTTTTTCCTAATTGAATATTTTTTGTTTCTGGGGGCTTTGTCTCTGATGTGCTGCAGATCCCCACCGGCAGCTTTTCCTCCCCACAAAATTCCGGTCCTTCGGCGCGGGCGGAAGGAGGAACAATGTGACCGATCGAGTGTGCGAACAAGGACACCATTCACTAAAGGAAGCCAGATCAAGGCTTCTTGGAGGCTGCCGGTACTTGGGATTTTAGAGTCAAAGTCTGCGAGGACACGGGTGCTGGAGAATGGAAGCAGACAGGGCAAGCATGATGATAATAACGTGAGGCACGGACAGCGAGCGTGTCCCGGAGCTCCGGAGGCCCCACCGGGACGCCGATTCCAAGTATGACGATCTAGACTTTGGGTGTGTTGCAGTCTGTTCGATGAGGACAGAGGGGGGCGGGCATTTTCAACCATCCTTGCATTGCGAGACCTGGGTCCCATAGTTTGAAACGAATGGACATTGATCAAACTTCAAAGGCAGCGGTTGAATGCTGGCTGGACGTTGTGGCTCCCGATAAAGTTTGGAGACGGAAGCATCGTAGAGATGACACGACGGGCTGGATGGCAGTTATGAATAAGCGTCATCGCCATGCCTCTGGGTATGATGCTCACTGTCTCGCAAGCCAATGGGGAGTCTACATGAATAACTCAAGAATCATTTCCTCTGATGTATTGGATTTGCCTGTCTAGTCATTGTAGGCGGCGGAGCATGACTCCCCCAATAAAGTCAATTTCATCGAAACCCACTCCCTCCGCAAAAGAAGAAGAGCAGAGCACAGATTTGTGCGGGAAGCGAAACTCTGAGAGTGCCAAGGCGGCGTCTTGCGTAAACATGGTTTTAACAAGTCTGGAGAGGAGGGGGGCACCACACCACGTTGGGAAACTCGCACGTTGGCCGGATCGGTCAGTTTGGACGGTGACTTGTCATAAAGGTTTGGGATCGAAGAGCCTTCCTCGAGATAATAATAAAGAAATATGATTAAAAATCGAAACCGAGTTGCGTGGGCAGACAGAGATAAAGGCCAATGAATAAGGCTGTTGTTACCGCCAGACGGAATCGGATGGCAAGACGGCAGTGCAAATGAGAGTCAATGCCGTGTTGAAGGAGGATACTTTCCGGTCCCATTCCATTCCCCACACATGCGCAGAGCCTCATCATGGAGAAGGGGGATTCCGCTTGGTTGCAGAGTCCAGCTAGCTAGTGGGAGCAACAGCTAGTTGGAGCAACAGCGAGTTGGAGCAACAGCAAGTAGTTAGAGTAACAGCAGCTAGCTTGAAAGGTAAACGCTCTACACCCGTCCATGTCTTCAGAAGCAGACTATAGGCTCTTGCAACAGTAGCGGCGGGCACTAAGACGTGTGAATGCAGCAAGGCCAAAGGAGTGAAACTGGGACAATTAGTTGCAAGCCTTCTGAACCTGGTTGCCTGGTACCTGCGGCTCGCAAGCCACCGTCTTCTTTCGTCCTGATTCTGGAACTAGAGCCAAGTGGTTTTTTTACACGTGGAATTTGCTCACCATGCCAAGCGGGGAGGGGAGCCCAAGTAGAGTTTCCCATCGCATTGACTGGGGGTGGGAAAGTGCACATGTCAATTTTTGTCGAGTCAAAAGTGTCTGAGAGTTGCGAGGAGAGTGTCATCTGAGAGGCAAAAAAAGACCCAAGACAGAGTGTGGCGTTGCCCCAGAAAATCACTAGCCTGGGGCAGGAGGAGAGACAGACAGGCCCGTGGTACGATGAAGCGAGCGTAGCTCCAAACCTTGATGATGCGATCAGGGCAAATGATTCGTTGGCGGGTAGGACGCCCCCCCGGATTTCACATTACTTGGCAGCTTTGTTTTCGGAGGGAGGGATTTGTACATTTTTTTGAAAAAAGTTGGCGCATGCCATTTATTTCAAGTTGTTATTGTTGATTACTACTATGAAAAGAAAAAGAAACGACTTGTTACAACGGGCGCAAGGGCAAAGAAGAGGCAAACGGGCAGAGAAGCATAAAGCCGACTTGATGGCAGTTGTGGAGAAATGGGTTGTTGCTCGTACTTGATCTGATGAACCCGAGGTGTGGTGCTGGGTAGGTGAACTAGGCTACTTGAAAACAAAATGTGGCCGCCGGAGGGGGCGGACGGCGGGGGAAAAGGGCTGGACAAACAAGGGCCAATTTTACAAGAACAAGGAACCTGGAATGGAGGAGCGGCGAGAGCCATACCCCCCAGAACGCCCTGTAATTCTCGCCATTCTAGTGGCTCTGCGCTGTTTCTGCCCCAGGATTACTCCGTCCAGCGGGCTGTGGCGGGGGGGCGATGATGTTCACTGGGTCCAGCGTTCTCAGGTGGTCGTCTCCGTCCCCGCCGCCTGTAATTCAGCAGTCATTACGGAGAGGTACGCTGGGCAGGCACACTACACGGCGCCACCACATACAGGCGGTCGAAGAAGGAATTGAATGAATCAAAAATAAAATAAAATAAAAAAAGCCTCTGCCTCCCCGCAGCGGTAGCCCCGTAAGCCCCGTAACCAGCGGCCCCCAGGCCACAGCTGTCAATGGCTTTTTTTTCTGTCGTTGCGTTGCAAGCGTCAAAAAACTTCCCACCCCACCCCGCTGACGGAGCCCCCATGTGCTCATGGTAGCTGGACTCCGTACATATGTAGGAAACTGGGGGGCACGATTCGTCAAGGTAGGTGACCTACTGGAGTAGTCTGTTGGTGTGTGTGTGTGTCTGCGTCGTCTTATAACAAGTCTGAGAAATATAATATTCCTCCACACCCGTCCTTGCGCGCGCCCCCCCTCCCCCTCCACTCTCCGACCCCGGATTTCTTCTGGAACTGCCAATTTGCTTGTTCACATCTTTTCGAAACTTCCTTCTCTTTTCCTCCTCCTCCTCATCATCATCGTTTTTCTCGCAGCTTTTCCCTTGTTGTCGTGTGCGCTATACCCCGCCTCGCGAGCTCTCCAAATCTCACAGGCCACCATCTCACCCCCTCGACGACATCATCTTACACACTAAGCTCTTACGCCCTTTGCGTCTCTTAGCTCTTCTTCGCCCCCTTCATTGTGGACTGCGAAATTTCTGTCGAGAGCCATCGCACGCTTTTCCAAACCTGAAATCGGCCATTGAATCATACGTCTTTCGCTTTTCGACGTCACAAAAACTCTACTGTTGGCGATCCCAAAAAATCCGCCCCAGTCTCAATCCGTCTACATTCCACAGCGACAAGCCGAACCCAAGCAAGCAAAAGTTTAGCTCGCCCTTGTTCCGTTTTTTCTACACTTCGCTCGACGATTCTCGGAAAGAATTCCAACCTCGAATCTCTTCTTTCAACAAGAGATTCGCCAATTCTGCAGCCACTCTCTCTCACCTCTCTGGTGTAGCTCGCACCAAAACTCTCGCCACCAATCACAGAGCCTCTTTTTTTTTTTTTTTTTTTTTTTTTTTTCAACAATCGTCTACTAGGCGACGAAATCACACACACAATGGCTCCGACTACAGACAATAGCTCCATCGGGAGCAATTCGCCCTCCCCGCCACCCCTGACCAAGACGGAGAGCAACTCGGTCAAGAAGCGCGGCTCCGCAGACGGCGGCGTCGTCAAGGTCACAAAGCGCAGAGCCGCACGCGCATGCGTCTCGTGTCGCGCACGCAAAGTCCGCTGCGACGTGGTCGAGGGCGCGCCATGCGGAAACTGTCGTTGGGACAATGTCGAAGTACGTGGGACAATTACAATGACAGGCTGTTGAGCGGGCAAGCTTGTGAGGGCCAGATGGGCGTTTCACAAGCTGCAGCTTAAAATAGCTCCATTCACTCTCAAAAACCAACCGCAATCACGCATATGCTAACGATATCACAGTGTGTTGTCCAAGAGAGCCGTCGGCGCAAGTAAGTGTTCCGCTCTGCCCATGCTACCCCAAAACTCCGAATCCTTGCATTTATTTTTTGCCCTCTTTCCTTTGTTACCCCAACCGCCACGCGTTCCCATGTGAAACCCGAGAGCCTAAAAAGAAACTGGGTCTTTTGGTCTGTCAATCTCTTTCGTGTTCTGCAGCCTCTCATTTTCTTTACGGTTTTACGGGGCCAACGGAGGCCCGGAGAGACTTGACGATGGCGCCGCATCTCTGCGAAGCAGCTCAAAATCGTTGGCGCTAGGCGTCAGCGGTTTTTCCCCAACCTTTTTTTTTTCCTTCTCCCCCTTCCTCTCCTTACCCTCTTACTACTATTACCCTACGCGTTACTAGTCAATTACTAGTAATGTACGGCCTCCGAAGCGGGGCGCCCCTCCGGGGTCCGGGGGGCCGGGCTCACCTTGACACTCACACACACACGCCAGCCGCACAGAAGTTTTTGGGGGAGCATGACATAATTTTTTTTTGGGCGATCCACTGACCCAGAATAAATAGGAAGAGCACCTTGGCGGCAAGTGCCGTGGGGCAAAACAACCAAGCCGAGGCCCAGATTCGTTGCAAGTCGACGGCGGCCACGGCCACGACCACCACCACCAGCAACCACAGCAATAACGTCAACAACGGCAGGGCGTCACCGGTGGCGGCAGCCACCAATGGCTACGCGAATGCGAACGACAGCATCGCCGTCGCTCCCATGCTCTCCCATGATCCGCGACGCCAGAGCACCGCGTCGGCTTTCTCGTCGACGGCCAGCACCAGCATGGACAGCCAGCTTGGCGGTCTCATGCCCAACTGCGTGGTCGACTCGCATGTCCCCCATTTCATTTGTAAGTTTGGTCCTTTTGATCGTTTCGAGCTTGGCGCTGCAATTTCATTATGCGGCGCATGGATTCTTGTTCCCACCGTCACATTGCTACTCCCTCAGCCTGGTGTTGGTGGTGGTTGCATTGATGGCCACACACGGACACTGGCTGCGTGGCCAAAGGCTGGCCAAAAAAAAAAAAAAGAACCATGCCGCAACATGGCCCCTGTTTTTTTCATTCAACAATTTTTTATTTATTTTCAGCCCGCAAAACACATCCCGCATCATGATCCCCCTCCCCATGGGCAGAGAGCCCATTCCCCCTGCGCTACTCGCATCATCCCCACTCTTGTCAGTCACGAGAGCGACTCCAAGCTGCATCAGCCAAATCCAGCTCGACCTTTGCATGTGAAAGTCGTTAGCTTGATTCGGTTTACGGCTAGCCCGATCGCCAATCCCATCCCAAAACGCACCCATCTGTGACGCAAGAGTCTCAAGACAAAAAAAACTGACACACGGTTTTAGATCAGCGGTCCGGTTTCCGTCCAGACCTGCTGAGCTCCATTGACCCCAGCCAAGCGAGCCCGACGTCGAGCAGCCTCTGGGGCAGCGACAACACCACCGTCAACCCCAACCGACTCTTCGGCGACTCGGGCATCGCCTCCTCCACGGCCGGCATCCCCAGCCCGCTCGACCAGTTCCAGTTCCACGGCTCCGTCCAGCCCACGCCCCAGCTCCCGCCGTTCCTGCGCCCGCTGCCCAGCAAGATCACCCCCGAGGATGTGAGCTATCTCCAGATGAAGGGCGCCCTGACGCTGCCCGCCATCCCGCTACAGAACGCCCTGCTGCAGGCCTACGTCGAGTACATCCACCCCTTTATGCCGCTGATGGACCTGCACCCCTTCCTCAGCATCGTCAACAGCCGCAATGGCTTCAATGGCCAGATGAGCCTGCTGCTCTACCACGCCGTGCTCTTTGCCGCCACCGCCTCGGTGGACATGAGACGCCTGCGCGAAGCCGGCTATACAAGTCGCAAGGCTGCTCGTAAAGCCTTCTTCCAAAAGACAAGGGTAAGCCAGCCACGCCGCCTCCCCCGCACCGCAAAACCACGTACCCCTGTATGAATAAAGACTGACATGTGGATCTAGCTGCTCTACGATTTCGACTACGAATCTGACCGCCTGGTCCTGGTACAGTCCCTGCTGCTCATGACCTACTGGTATGAGACGCCTGATGACCAAAAGGATACTTGGCACTGGATGGGTGTGGCCATTTCGCTGGCCCACACCATTGGCCTGCACCGCAAGCCCGGCGCCAACTCCATGACCACCGGCAAGCGTAAGCTGTGGAAGCGTATATGGTGGTCCTGCTTTATGAGAGACAGGCTCATTGCCCTGGGCATGCGCCGGCCCACCCGCATCAAGGACGAGGACTTTGACGTGCCCATGTTGGCCGAAAGCGACTTTGAGATTCAGACGTTGGCGGAGAACAACAGCCTGCTGCCGCCAGAGTGCGTCGTGATCCGCGACGTGGCCATGCAGCGCGAGCTGGCGACCCTGTGCATTTACAAGGCCAAGCTCTGCCTGGGCATCAGCCACATGCTCAAGACGCAGTATTCGGTGCTGATCCGCGACAACATGAAGCCCGAAAACACCACCAACAGCACCATGATGCTGTTCCCCAACAAGTTTGAGAATGGCGATGCCGTCGACACCATTGATGCTGAGCTGCGTGCGTGGGCCGACAGCCTGCCTGAGAGCTGCCAGTACCGCACACTTACACAGGCTGACATTGAAGGCGGCCGTTCCACCGTCACCGTCCACCGCACACTGCTGCACATGGCGCATCAGACAACCATCTCGGCTCTCCACCGCCCGCAGTTCCTGCCCTCGTCGCCCACGCAAATGCCCACGACCTCGCGCCAGGTGCAAGACATGTCGCGCGTCAAGGTCCGCGACTCGGCGATGCAAATCACCCGCATGGTGACGGAGCTGCACAACTTCCGCCTGGAAAAGTACCTCCCCACGACAGGCGTCACGGTGATTCTACCGGCCATGATTATCCACCTGCTGGAGATGAAGAGCTCCTCCAAGGAGGCTCGCGAGCGGGCCACGATTGGCTTCCGCCAATGCATGCGTGTCATGGAGAAGCTGCGCGAGATTTACTCGGCGGCCGACTACGCGACCGGCTTCCTCGACGCCGCGCTGCGCAAGGCCGACATCAGCGTCGGCTCGGGCAACGGCGGCAGCAGCGCCGCATCGGCCGCGCTCGCCCAGCAAATTAGCCAGATGAACCAGCTGAACCAGTCAGCCGCCAGCGACATGCTGCCCAGCGGACTGCCGTTTGGCCTGTCCGTGCACACGCCGCCGCCCGAGTCCCAGACGACGGCGGGCCTGCAGGAGGCGCTGTTCAGCAAGACGGCGATGCTGCCGCCCAACACGGTCAACGCCGCGGCGCTGGAGCTGACGGACTCGCCGCCGCAGACCGACTTTGACGCGACGGGCCTGACGCCGAGCGCTTCGGAGGAGCTGCCCAACGAGACGGACCCCATGGACATGGACTTTATGGAGGGCCACGACGAGTTTGACTGGAACGCGGTGGCGGGCACCGACTTTGATGTCGACCAGTTCCTGCAGTTCCCGACCGATGGCGGCAAGCCGTCGTCGGCCGAGGGCGTCTATGGCGGCAACAACACGGCGGGTTCCTCGATGGAGGATGTCAAGATGGGCATTGAGGCTTCTGCATGAGCCTGTGGGTTTTGACATGTTGTGGTTATTTTTTTGCATTTTTGGGCGTGATTTTATGAATGGCGTTATTTTGGAGGAGTTGGGGTTACGATTCCCAGTGAGGAGTTTTTGGCACACGTTTTGTACTCGGGGCGATTTATATTGGTTCAAAGAGAGGGAAAATACTCGGTGGGCATGAAGATATGAAAGATTTCATACGTAGATGTAATAACAGGAGATCCTGATATGTGATATAAAGAATTGCAAAAAGAACTGTTCTTAACTACTTGGGGCTTGAGATGCTATGTGTGAGATGTGGTGTCGCGTGCGTGGTTGGCCTTGGTGCTCAGCGCGCGGGTATGCGTCGGGGATCATTGAGCACACACTGGTAACATGTAGGACATTCCATTTCAAGTACATGTACGATGGTGCTTCTCCAACCTACTATATTATACACGTGGTTTATAACCAACATTATATATTATATACGTGGCTTCTATAGACCGCACGTGCACAAACATGTACAACCCAGACCACCGTGGTAGTGGGCTCACGATGTGGCGTATGCGTGGGCACCTGTCCAAAATGATGGCTGAACAAGGAGAGGATCCAATTGTGGGATGAGAAAAATGGCCTGAGAGAGGCGCCCGCCCTGTCCACCAGTTAGTTGGCCGAGTGCACGGAGGATTTTTGTTTGGATTGGATGGTTCAGAGGCCCAGGCCATGCGGGGAGGGAGGGCTCTTGCAGCTCGTCAATCTCTGTCCCACGCACGGGGTCGACTTGTTCAATTAAAAAAAAAAAAAAGAAAAGCCACTTTGGACCATTTTTCTCAACGGCCTGCCTCGGGATGGAATGCGGCAAGCCGAAACATGCGTGTCGGAAGAAAGCCGCCCTCCCTTGGAATGCACTTTACGAAAGCTATGCGGGGGATTGAAGAAAAAAAAGCAAAGGCGGGGGGAGAGACTAACTGTACAGTATTTCTCACGATGCAAGCTCTTTACCTCCTTTTTTCCCATCTCCAAAATGTTGTGCATGTGCTAAAGAAGATTATCCTTTCCTCATTCTCTCCCTCCCTCCTGTCTTTTTCTCACCCATCGCGCGCCGCTGCATTGTTGACATGCATAACGCGCTCCACCGATAGCGTGCTGTGGCTTTACCGGCCCCCCCCCCCCCCCTGACACTAGCTGAAAGAGATAGAGAGAGAGAGAGGGTTGTTGGGTCAGCGCGAGGTGATGATCGAATTAGGAAAGAAAATAAATAATAAAACGGTAAGTCGTTCCTTTTTTTTTCTGGAGATCTGACGTTTTTTTCTTGCGCGTGACTTTCTGTGTGCGGAGAAAAAGAGGCCTGGCCTGCAACGACCAGGCCTTGCCTTGATGGTGATAATTTCTGCCTGGTTGTCCCCTGTTTGTGTTTCACTCCTACACCACTCTCTCTCTCTCTCTCAAACTTGACCCTACCGTTTCTTTTTATCGTGCATCAAAACATTCATTCATTCATTTTTCTTTTTTTTTTATACATTATTGTCAGCTCTCCATCGTTACCCTCCCTCTTCTTTCTTTCCCTTCCTCCCGACCCCAAGCCCGCTAAACCGCAACAAGTGTCCCCGCCGCTTCGATTCTCCGCTGCCGCCGCCCGTTCGCCCAAAGCTGTATAGTGTGGTGGCAAGACGCGTCTCACGAAACGAACGAGTGGGCAAACGAATTCTGGAACAAGAACGAACCGTTTTTCTCTCCCTTTGATCAAGCAAGACCTGATCAGAAAAGAAGGGTATCCTTTTTTCTTGCGCGATACTTTTAGCGCTCAGAACGGCCGCCTCCGCTCTTCCCATATCGTGTCTCAGTCCAACTTCCCGATAATAGGAGACCACCTGTTGCGCAATACGTTTTGCTTTTGCTGGGTCTTTCGCTGTCGGCTGACGTGCATATCCGTCATTGGCGCCGGCCTCTTCAATTTTTTTGGAGACGTACGCTGTCGCGTCCTCGACTCTCACGACACCAGTCACTTTTTCCTTGTGGGCTAGCTTTGCAAACGCCCCCTCCCACGCGACGCTGCCCAACGACGCTCGCCGCCCGCCCTTGCTTCGCTGTTGGTGGTGTGGGCATTGTTCAGGCTCCAGAAAGGGACAAAACGTGGGCAGGATCCGGAAGCTCCAACAGCGTCCAGCTTCCAGCTTCAGGCGCAAATTGCGGTCTGTTTGTTGTTGTGCTCCCGAGACACCCGTCACAAGCGAAGACCATAATTTGGACCCTCTTGTTTGGTCAAAAACGAACCACCCGGCCGATATAACCTCAAAACACCTCGACCCCTCGGTGCCTGCGCACGACGAGACTGAGTACCTCTACAACCCCGTCACACGTCACACAAGCCATTCCCGCCAGACCACGGTCCGCCCGTCTTCAAACTCCACTAGCTCCCGTGGATGACGCTTCGGTCTCGAGCTCTCCATCGCGCACACCACTTTTGCTTTGCCGGATCATTGGCGGCTCGACCCGTTTCCCTGTTCGTTCTGGTTTCTTTACTATGGGCACATTTGACTTCGACCTTTGCATAGTAGCGACTGCATCTTCCCCAGGCCCTTGAGCGGACATGTTTTGACAGCCTTTCGCATTTACATCCATTTTCGACAGCTCTGGACCATTGCCAGAAACCAGCGCCGAACCCTAACGATTGCTCCCACCATTGCTATCCACAGCCGACACAATGACGACATTAAACGAACGCCCGCTGCTTTTCAAGCCCAAGAGGCAGTCTCTTGGCCACTCGCCTACGCGATCCAAGGTCATCGCCGATGACATTCTTTTACACATTACGCCCTCCACAGCAGTCGAAGCCCTCATGTCCCCGACCGGTGCTATCCGCGCTTGCATGGCGCTCGCCTCCCCCGCCGAGCGCGAATTTGCTATGCGCACAGCTCTCGCCTCACAGAGAATATACGAATGGCTTGCAGAGATGCGCGCCTGGACCTGGCCAGACGAAGGTGGCTCTGCCGGCTTTGAACAGGATGCACCGCAGGTGCGACGGACTCTGTTTGGCTCTTCGACAAGCTCGACAAGCTCGCAGCGGCAGCAAGAAGACGTGTACATGGGGAGCTTGCCGCAGCACGAAGTCGCCGAGTATGCTCGTCGCGTAGAAGAGATATATCACGGCATGGACCAGCTCGAAGTGGAGGATATCAAGACACACATTCTGGCAGTCCATGTCATGCCTATTTCGCGATCCACGACGCCACTTTCAGAAAGCGGCCACTATAATACAGCGGCGCCGTCATATCATAGAATGGGCGACCTCTCCGCCGTCGTCACTGCCATTGTCGTTCAGGCGCTCCCTAACATTGCGCGACTGACACGGTTACTGCAAATATGGACGATGCGTATTACGGTGTTGCAACACGTGAGCCCTGTTCTTGGTGCAATTGAAGACGCCGAGAAGATGATGGATGACGCCTGGGAGCAAGTTTCGCTGCTTGTCCAGGAAAAGGCCCGCTTGGAGAGAGAGGAAGGCGGCGAGCCTTTGGAAGTCGTGCTTACCAAGGACACATTCGGACCCAAAAAGCGCTCCGTCATGCGCAAGGTGGCCAAGCCCGGTCGCACCCTCGACTACATGCTGGACTGCCTCGAAGGGCTCGACGACACGCTCCCCGACCATTGGCTTGAGCGAATGGAAGTCATTGAGCAAAACTACAGCGAGTGGGCAGCCGTGGCCGAACGCAAGATTAGAGAGATTGAGTGGCTGCGCAACATCCTGGCTCGTGAAATCGAGGGTGGCGTCAAGCTGCAGGATGAGTCTGCCTACGTGGACCCCGACACGGCGACAGAGAACTCGATGCTAAATGTTCCGGACAACCTCGCCGACAAGGTTGCTTCTCGTGATACCACATCTCCCAAGCGAGTCACGGACAAGCGTTTCTCGCTATCGGCGCTTGGATTTGTTAGCCACGACATGCCAAGCATGGGAAGTGAAGTGGTGGTCGACTCCGAGACGCCGGTGAAGCAGAGACGCAGTGCCTCAGACGAACTTGCACATGCTGCTATGAGCCCTGTCAAGGAAGAGGTCGACGAGGAAGAAGAGCTTTGTCTGCCTGAACTTCGAAGCAGCGTCATGGCCGACGTCAGCGAGCTTGCCGACGACACGGTGCTCTACGGGAGCCACTTTGACGGCATGTCAAGTGACGGCCCTGAAATCTCGGCGTCACCAACCGCATTCAAAGGCCCTGTCCGCGAGCCCATGTATTTCGACGACAGCCCGCCTAGTTCGCCGCCGCTGTCGCCGCCTATCCCAGAGCACCATGTACGCGACTCCGTCGTTACTCTCGTCGACAGCCCCATGGTCAACGCTGGTCTGCCCGAGTTTGAAGATTCCATGGGCATGAAGAGCCCGCTGGACAGCTCCTTTATGGACGACTACGACGACTCATTCTCGCTCCCCGATGTCGCGCCCCCGACCTCTGCCATCCGCCGAGATAGCGTTGGCGACCAGAAGCTGCGCAGGCAGATAAGCCAGATCATCGAGGGCATCCCCGCCAAGATTCGCCTCCAATCCGACATGCCAAACATCAACCTCAACCCGCCAGACCTGCAGCTGCCGCACCTCAAGAAGAAGCCTTCCAAGGATCGCTTCCGCCGCAGCGGCTCTGCCATGAGCTCCCGCACCGCGACACCTTCCTTTACGCTGTCACCTGCCAAGTCGTCTCGTCCCCCGCGTCCTCAACGGGGACAGCAAGAGATTAAAGTGTACCACTTGTCACGCTCAACGGGCGAAGCGCCTATCAAGCTCTTTATACGCTGCGTCGGACAAGATGGCGAACGTGTCATGGTGCGCGTCGGTGGCGGCTGGGCCGATCTCAGCGAGTACCTCAAGGACTATGCCAGCCACCACGGTCGACGCTCCGGCAAGCCTGAGGAGACGACAGTCGAGGTGCGCGATTTACCACAGGCTGGCCGTGCCGCGAACAACAGCGGCGTTGTCCAAGGCTCCAGCCCTGGTAGCCGTCCTGCCTCCCAGCTCGGCGATGTCTCGATTGCCACCGCCACGCCCACCACACCGCTTAAAGTGCGTAAGACGCGCCGTAGCATCGGCGCAGTCGGCAGTGAAGCGCCTCGATTCCGCCCCAAGACGCCCGCCGCGGCACTGCACTACTCGTCGGTTGAAAACACGCCCGGCTCAGACGCCGGCGGCGGCTCTGCGCGATCGCGTCCTGGCTCCCGTCTGAGCTGGGTCGAGGACGACAGCTCGTTCCTGGGTCTCGCCGGGCCCTCGGGCAAGAAGGTTGAGATGAGCGACGAGAACAAGGCATGGGTAGAAAGCGTCAAGGAAAAGGTGCGTCTCGCTAGCGGCGAGCGCAAAATACCGCCGCTGGGCAATCCGCCGGGCCCGCCTCTGTCGAGCGCGCCGGCGGTGCCGACTGCGACGTCCACTACTGTCGTCCCGGATCGCGCCGCGAGGGGGTCGACGCCTGTAGAGGACAAGAAGCGCTTTGGCGAGCTGGGCAGAGTGGGCGGCACCAAGAGGCTGTTTAGAAAGGCGGCAGCCGACGGACGACGATCCGGCGCCGCGTGAGGTTGTGTGTGTGTGTGTGTGTGAAATGAAGGAAGTTGTTGATTATACCATGTACATATTCTGTCTTTATTCTGTTTTTCCTTTATGTTTTTGCTTGTGAAGAGAATGATGAAGAGCATTCATTACCTTGTTCTACCTATTAGAGGTGGGTTTCCTTTTTATATCTTGGCTGCGAAGAGAATGACGAAGAGCATTGCCTTGTCCTATCTGTTAGATGTGCCTTTTCTTTACATTTTGGCTGCGAAGAGAATGATGGAGAACATCATCATCTTGTTCTATCATTAGAGTTGCGAGCTCTGTTTGCTTATTTATAACTTGAGCTAGATGCGGAATATATCTGAATATTTTTCAAGTTTGTTATGCCCGCGAGCAAGAAAGCATTCTAGGCGATGTACCTTGAACAAGGTCGCCATGGATGGAGCACGTCCCCGAGACCGTACCGTTCCAGACATGGCCAAGGTCGACCTTGCGGGTATCATGAGCTACCCGGTACCGATGCCCTGCTAATTTGCCGTATCCATTATAGGGTACTTTATTCGAGAGGGTCGCATCATCTTGTTTATTCCTTTTTCTTTTTGCTTCTTGCGTTCTAAATAGACTCGGAGTCGTGCTGTTTGTACGATTGTACAGTGGGACCGAGAAATTAAGCATTGATATGGGGTCGTGCAGCGGCCAAGATGTGTCGTGCAAAAATGATGTGACTCGATGTATAGACATGTCAATGCGGGAGATTTTGACCAGCTACAACTGGTGAGCTCGCTTGAGTAGCCGAATCGTAGGTTTAAATAAAAGCCAGGATGACCAAACGTAAAAACAGTTTATTACGGTATTACGAGCATCACAGCGTCGTCATCCTTGCTTGGGAGTATCGGATCATCACAGCGCCATCCCTGCTTCGGAGCTGCGCAAGCACGGGTACGGGAGATGGCCGCCACCCGCAAGGTCGGTAGCCATGGCGATCCGGCAGACTATGCGGTAAAAGCCGGGTCTCTCAGCCCTGACACAGATCCAATCTCCCTGACGTGTATGCTACTATTTAAAGAGAGAGTGAAAGAAAGAGAGACTGCAGATAACAGCGGGTAGCGGTTGACGGTTGGTGAAACGGGTGATGCGCTTTGGGCGTCTCCCTGACTGTGCGGCAAGGACGGGAGCCGTTTGTCTACGGGACTGCGGGAGACGCTTTGGCGACTGGGGAGGGGAGAGGAGAGCGGCAACTGAAACAAAAAGACATGGATATAAATAGTCGAATGGTATTGCCACGAATGGTATTGCCAACCTTGTCGTTGCGCTTTGGCTCGTACCAGGAACGGCGCGTCGGTGGTCGGGTCGGTGTATCCCCCGCAGGCGGGAGGCGGTGCCAAATAAGATTATAGACTTGAACACGGGGATGTCTCAGAGGGTGGGCTATTCCTGAGACAGCTTGTGTGGTGAGCGGTGTCAGTGCAGATCTGTCCGCATCCTGGATGTTTGTTGGTGGCGGTGATGAAGAAGACGGCAATGCCATCAGCCGTCCCAAGTTTTGCTGCCGATACCATCTTGGCACAAACCTTGCTGGTTACCGTCATCATGGCACAAATCACATCATGGGGCGCGTGCTGGCGCGGCTGCTTCTGATTGTACCAAGCACAGGGGAAGATGAGCAAGAATGTGTAGAGGGCGTAGCGCAACAAGGCACTACCATGGGACGAAGCAAGGCAGTGAGACAGTGGGCAGGCTGGCGCTTGGGAAAGAAGAAGGAGGGAGAAAGAGACTGATCAGATGGAGAGAGAGACAGGCAGAGAGAGAGAGAGACATGCAGAGAGCGGTCGGTTGGAGTGCCCAAATGAAGCACAAGGGCCCTCGCCAAGACACCATGTCTGTCTGCTGGAACCCGGTTACGCGAGCTGATGACGGCCATGGAACAAGACTACAGAAAAGTGCCATTGAGGTGGAAGTTTTTTTTGTTGTCCTTGCTCGGTCCGGCGGGCAATAAGTGCCGTCGTATTATTAATTTGACGGAGCAAGCTGAATCAATCGGGAGTGGTGGTTGCCGAGTGGATTTCTCGGATTCGCGGCCGAGATACTACCAGCAATACAATAAGAAAAGTAATAAGACGATGATAGAGAGAGAGAGGAGCGAGCCTGGGCCATTGTGCTCAGGGGTTTGAGAGGGGGGTGTGTGTGTGGTGTGGGAAAGGAAAAGGAAACAATAGGTACATGACAGGTACCGTCGCAGTAAAACTGGAGACGAGAGAGACGTGCTCCCGCAGGGTACATGCATGCATGAAGAAGAGAGTATTGCGCGTAAAAAGAAGAGCAGACACGGGCCAACGCAGTGGACCTATCTTTTTCTCTCTACTGCTCTAGACTGATGATTGTTTTAATCGAGAGATTTTTTATCCTCGCACAAGTCCCTTCTCACCAGACCACGCCGTCCCCCCCGCCGCCCGATGAAGGTCGGTACCCTGGGAGTAGTGTAGCTGGGAACTGCAAAGTTCCACAATAGAGAAGAAGACAAAATCCACCCGAAGAACACACGGCCCCAGAATAGGCATGTGGGCTGAATAGGACACAGGGAGGAAAAAAAAAAAAAAAAAAAAAAAAAGGTTCACGGAGGAGGAGGAGAGAAAGCAGAGGCGGCGGCCGACGCTTGGCTTTTTTGGTTGAGAGGCGGCACTCCACCAGCCTTCGCCCCCACGGTTCTACTCGCAACCAACTTTTGTCAGAAGAGTCAGTACACACATACTAGTAGTAAAGAACGGATGGAAGAAGCTGAGGAAGCTTGTACAATGGAGATTATGCTTTTTTCTCTTCAGTCTACTGGATCAACATTTATCCAAGCATAGCGGTAGGCGAAAAAAGAGGGCGTGCTCGGATCCGAATCGCTCGATCCTCGTTGTCGTCGTATTACAACCGGCCGTGCCTTGCGCAAGTTAGTACCTAGGACTTGGCTATATGGGGCGTCCCTCTTCCTCGCTTGGGGCGCAGAGAGGCAAGGACCCCAAGTAAAGTCTGTAGCTAAAGAACCGGCGCAGACGCGCCATCTCTCTCTCTGTAAATTAATCAGTACTCCGTAGACGACCCCTTTGGCCGAACACACCCCAGACACTAAAAGATACACACCCTCTTACGCTATTCATACTAGACTAGTCCTTCGGTCTGCTACCACTCACACCTCACACCTCAACCCTGCTTCTTCTCATCCTTTGAGCAAGAGATAAGGTCCAACTACACATCTCATATACCCATCTTGCACCTGGCACATGCTTCTTGTGCAAAGTGTCCCATCCATTGACCTCTTAAAACTACCGTCCTTTCTTTTCTTCTCGACTACCAAACCCGGACCTATCTACAACCAACTCTACTAGGCGCTTCTTGCTGCCATTCGTTAACCCCCCCCCCTGGCGCTCTGGAGCAAAGCAGCAGCCCATCCCATCATGAGCACACCACAGAACCCCTTCGCCAGCCCGGCGGGCAGCCAGCGCGGCGAGCAGAGCCACGGCTCGCACAGCAGCCCGCGGCCGGGCCGCCCAGACTCGTCCAGCTCGACGCCGTGGCAGGGCACCTCGCCGCGACACTCGGTCGACGGCAGCGGCGGCGGCCCCGGCACCTACACGCCGTACACGTACAACAGCGTCGCCCACGGTGCCGCCACGCCGGTGCCGACCGTCAAGCGCCGGTTCAAGAGCTACCGCCTGCGCGAGGACTACCCCAAGCCCTGGCTCGAGGACAAGGACATGAAGAAGACGCGGTGGAACAACATCATCATCGGCACGCTGATCCTGCTCGGCTTTGCCGGCGCCGGCGTCGTGGCCTTTTTCATGTCCAAGCCGTATGTGCAAAAGGATGTAAGTTTGCCGCCATGTACTCTACACTTTTAGGTCTATTATGCTGACGGAAATTTGATAGTACTGTCTCGTCTACGAGGACAACTTTCAGACGCTCGACAAGAGCGTCTGGTCGCACGAGGTCCAGCTCGACGGCTTCGGCAACCACGCCTTTGACTGGACCACGACCGACGAGCGCAACACCTACGTCGACGCGCAGGGCCTGCACATTGTGCCGACGCTGACGACGGAGACGACGGCCATAACCGCCGACCAAATGTACGCCAACTACACGCTCAACCTCGACGACGACAAGTCGTGCACGGGGGCGTTCAACTCGTCGGCGTGCGTGCTGCGCTCCAACCCGGAAAAGGGCGCCTTTATCCCGCCGGTGCGCTCGGCCCGTCTCACGACCAAGGGCACCAAGAGCATCCGCTACGGCATGGTCGAGGTCGTCGCCAAGCTGCCGAAAGGCGACTGGCTGTGGCCCGCCATCTGGATGATGCCCGAGACGGACGCGTACGGCGCGTGGCCGCGCTCCGGCGAGATTGACATTATGGAGTCGCGCGGCAACGCGCCCGACTACCACGAGGGCGGCCGCGACTGGTACTACGGCACGCTGCACTGGGGCGTCACGCCCAAGAGCGACGCGTACTGGAAGACGACGCTCGCCAAAAAGATCCGCCGCGGCACCTACTCCGACAAGCTGCACACGTTTGGCATCCAGTGGACGCCCAACTACATTTACTTTTACATAGACTCCAAGATCCACCAGATCCTGTTCATCGGCTTCAAGAAGAACGAGCCGCTGTACGAAAAGGGCGGTTTCGCCAAGCAGACGTCGGAAAACGACACGCTGCTCGACAACCCCTGGGCGGGGTCCAGCTCGACCACGGGCAACGCCCCCTTTGACCAGCCGTTTTACCTCATCCTCAACGTCGCCGTCGGCGGCACCAACGGGTTCTTTCTCGACAATGTGGGCGAGAAGCCCTGGGTCAACGGCGCGACCAACGCCCGCTGGTCGTTTTGGGACGCGCGCGACAAGTGGCTGCCGACGTGGGGGCAGGGCGACGAGCGCGGCATGACGGTGCGCTCGGTCAAGATGTGGCAGCTGGGAGCGTGTGGCTCGAAGCAGGAGCTGTAAATTGGCTTCCAGGCTTTTTTCCTTTGTTTCTGTTTACATAAAAAAGTGTGTTTTTGGCAGCTATATCGGATTTTGGGGGTTTCCATTTGGTCTTTTGTGTGTGTATAGAGATATTTTACGTATTAATTTTGGAAAGGGATATCATGAGCATTCACGAATAGAATTGGACTACAGAACAGATTCATGTTCTCGCAATTTTGCAAAATTTCCTCTTACAGAAGACGGTCCGACAACTTGAGTGATTATGCTTTTGAAAATCAACGACGCTGAACACTAGCATGCGGGCCAACATCACTGGCGGCGTTGCGAGAGGGCTCCATGACTCTCCCTCCTCAACAATGATGGTCCTTGTTCGCCAAGAAAACCTAGACCCAGCGAGTTGGAGGGCTGATAAATTGACTACAAAGATTGAGCAAATGACTACAGTCTAAGCCTAATTAGGCTTAGCCTCCTCAACTAACCCCCACTAGATTTTTCACTAACAGTCAGTACCTTCTGACCTGCCCGCCTGTACTGTCAACCTCAGAGGCAGAGCAGCTGCCTTATGGCGTTGTTGGCGCTATTTGACACACTGTTGAAGGCACTGTCAAAGGCGCTGCTGAACGCGCTGTTGAACGCGCTGTAGGAGGCGCTGCTAAACGCGCTGTAGGAGGCTCCTGAGCGCGCTATTAACACGCTGTTAAACGCGCTGTAGGAGACTCTGTAGGAGGCTTCTGAAGGCGCTGTAGGAGGCTTCTGAAGCCGTTGTTTGACGTGTTGTTGGGAGGCGTTATTGACGTGTTGTTGAAGGTGTGTTATTTTTGAGGCAGTGGAAGCCTGAATGCGAGTACTAACTGTTAGGGCCCTCTGCCTTCTGATTGGCCTAAAGAGACGCTAGTCTATAACAGGCTAGTTGTAGTCATTTGCGCAATTCCTGTAGTCAATCCATCGGCCCTCAGCGAGTTGGGTTTTCGCAACTTTAGCGTCGATCTAAAATGCTTCTAGTGTAACCAAGGAGCCAAGGTGAAGAAGGAAAACAACTGCCGGCCCCCCCGATTCCTAAAGATAAGATGCACACACACATAGTAAGCCAAGCTTGACACTAGTGCCGTAGATATCACCGTCTGTGCATTCTTCATATTGAGCTTTTTTCTTTCTTCCATCTTGCGCCATTTTGAACCTGTCGCTGTAGAGGAACCGGCAGCGGAGAACAGTAGCGCTGCTGTCCAGACTCCAGTGGAACCGGGAGTTTTTTTTTTTCGCGGCGCTGGGCTAGCGTTTTGGAACTTGCCTCTTTGGGATGTTGCTATAGATTGAAGCAATAGTACAATGTGGACAAGCCTCCGGGTGGCTGGCTGATCGACGGGCGTCTGACATCTTGGGGGCGGAATCTGGAACCAGGGGGGGCAAAGTTGAGAAAACAGCAGCACCTGCAGTTACAACCTCGGAGAGAACTTGCATGTAGATAAGTAGGAAGAAGAATTTGAGGCTATTAACAAAAAACGTGCTATTGACGCCGGCTGCAGCAAGCCGTCGACTGCCTAAGCCTCATCTTTAGGCCGCATGCAGGCAGGGCTTAGCTGCAGTCATACGGCAACTAAGAGAGATGGCAGGATGCAAGTACCTGGTTTGGGCGGCCAACCCTGTTGGGCCCGATGCAGGCGGCGCATACAAAGGTTCCCTACTAGCACGTTATTCCTCATTGTGCTTATTTTTTTTATGTGTCCGGTTCCCAAGATGCCACGCTACATGGGAAGCCTAGACTTGATCGCTCATGTGCTGCAACCACACGCCGGTCGGAAGCTCCGCTCGCCGGCCGCATCAGCCCCCGGTAGCTGCTAAAGATGCTGCTTCGTTGCAATCTGGAGTCTTTTCTGCCTTGCGTGCTCTTTTCGGAAGCCATTTCCGGTCCTAGGATGGACTACGTTCACCGCACCACGTGTGCAAGTCGCTTGGTTGCTGCGATACCCATGGCTTCTCACCGGGATTAGGACAACGGACCCCTGTACTGTTTGTAGTTATCAGCCCGGCCCGATGAAGTCGCAAAGTGGGAAGAAAGCGATACGTATCCTACTACGTACGGGGGCCGGCGATTGCACAATCATGGAAACCGTCTTGGCAGCTGTGAATTGGGCTGCGGCTGCTGCCTGCCGTCGCCGAGATACAGAACCAGGGAAATCAATAATTGAGATGCATTTCAATAGTTGGGCCGGCTAATCGCTGCGGTGCATGGGTAGAGTAAAGAAGCTGAAGGAAAAACGCCAATTCATTCTAGTCTGCACAGCCCGACAGGTGTAGCGAGCTGCTGCATATCAGCCCGTACAGCAGACTCGGGCGAACGCTGCCGCGACGCTTGTGTGTTGTGCTGCAAAGCACAAGCAAAGAAGCTATTTTCAGGCACGTTGAGGCTGACGGCTCGGCCTACCGTATATTTACATACGCCAAGCCGGGCTGGACGTCTTTCAGCGCTCGGCGGCCTGCATACTGCCTACATCTCCCACCCCCTGTCCTGCTGTGCAAAAGGGGGCGATGCAGACGGCAAGCAGGGACAGGGGTATGAACGGAGATGCTGGCTTCCCTCGAGGATTAATGAGCGCTTCCCTGTAAGAAACCACAAAAGCCCTCATTTTATAAATTATTAATAAACATCAATACACACACGGGTGTTGCCGTCGCGATCTATAATGACCCGCCAAGCTTACCCAGTATATACAGATTAGTTATAGCAGGTTTACCATGTAGTATCGCTGGCGGCGCACATCCTTGGAGTTGTGCGTCGGCGAACAGATCAGCTTCATGCAAAAGCCCGCTTGCGCGCGTTATCAGCCTCATCGTGCCATCCCATCGTGAGCGACGGCGTCACCAACCTCGACCAGGGGCGCAGCCGGACCGACGCTAAGCAAACGACGCCGGCGAACGACTTTGGTCGTGATAACGTCAGGAGAAGAAGAAGCAGAAGCCGGTCCATGATCCGAGCAAACACTAGAGTGTAAGCGAACCAGTGGATGCGTTTTGGCAAAGCTGTTGAAGATATTTTTTCCCCCTTAGCTTGCTCGATATCGAACGAGTTGATCTGCAGAGTCTGGTACGTTAGCAGACAAGAAAAGGATTTTTTTTGTCGTGCTGCTCGCCTCGGCAATACATTTCAGCTGGCGATGATGGGATTCCCAATGTCTGCAGGACTTGTTACGTGTTAGTCTGCATAAACGTACGTGTTGGTGTGGTGGGGTACCTGGCTCTAGTATGCGAATCCCGCCTACGGCCAGGTACCGAAGGCCTCTGGACTTGCACCATGTCGGCGCTCGCCGCCAGCTGTCGTCGACGTGCTTCGCCCATCCAACTTAAAAAAAAAAAATCACCCCCAAAAAAATCTAGCACCCACACACACCACGGCAGAGCGACAGAGTTGTTCTAGCACACCGAAATCCTGTTCCTAGGTGGGATCCCAGTGACCTGGATCGGCATCCACATGCTTTAGCGTCATTGTTCACAAAATCAAAATAGGCACGCCAGCTGGAAGAGGAAAAGGATGACAAGGAAGAGGGGGGGAAAAAAACCTCCGAGTGGCCTAGCACGACTTGTCGCCAAGGGGTTTTGCTAGTCACATCGGGGCCCTGAGCATTGAGCACGCAAGGTGAGCCTATTTTTCAATTCCAAATGGCTCAAGTCTAAACCAAGGCAGTACAACTCCGTGCGGCAGCCGGCAGACTCGAGGGCTGATGCGTGTCCGTCGCAGGGGAATCGACTCCCTCCCACCGCGACAACAGTCTGTGGCCATGCTGTGCAGCAAAAGCCCAGCGGGCTGCCTGTCCTGCGCTCGTCATCATCAACGGCCGGCCGTCCGCCACAGCTGAATGTTTTTAATTAACCAGGTGGTGGTGTGTATTATTACCGAATGTGTGCTGTTTGGTTCGCCGCGAGTGGCTGAACCCCCCCCTGGTGCGCCGACGCCCAAAAAAAGCAGCCGCCTCAAATCTGCAGCCACAAAAAAAGACAAGCCCAGCGCCATCGGATGCAGCCGAGCCTGCCACACACCACCACCACCACCGCCACACCACCAAGAGAAACCAAGCCGGGAGAAAAGAAGAAAATAACGAGATGCAATGACGACTCGGCTCAACGGTTTCCGGAAGCTTTACCCCAAACTCACCTTGAAACTTTCAACCGACAGCGGCTTTTCTTTGCCTTGGTACTAGGCGTAACGGTCCACAGCACATAATAAAGTTTGTCTTTTTTTTTGTCGTCCGAGCTTTTTGGCTGCGGAATTGAAAGGAAAATCAGGGACAAGCAAAAGTCAAAATGGTCCTGAAAAACCACCTCTGGTGGCGTTTGACTTTTCTCTCCGCGCTGAGCAGCAGCAAGCAAGCAGCAGCGACGTCCAGCGTCCCACTCGCTCATCCCGCTTTTCCCGCCTGAGACGCAGAGAACAATGGCCCTTTCTCTCGGCAGAGGCACACCCTTTGTTTCCTATTCTGGGCTCGTCTGTGAGTGAGAGTTGTTTTGGCAGCTCATGAACTCCTCCCCCCCCGGGCCTCAGCTCAGCAAACGGTTGTAGATTATGGGAGAAGCTCTTGGCAGCGAAAACGGTGGTGTCGGTCCGCGCGATTTTTCTTTTTTTGTTCTTGCGCGACACCGTAATCAATCCTTGCCTCGCTAAGGCAGGCCGGTTGCACCGGGCGATATGAAGCGGCCATTGTTCCTCTGAACGCCAAGCTAATAAGCCCCCCGGTTCCTGGCCCCAGTCCAAATCCTGCCTACGGCAGAAAAGGACAAAGACCAACGCCCCAAGTCCGCTCGGTGCTGGCTATCCAGTACCCAGTACCCACGGATCCAGTGTGGTCCGTCCACGTTCTTCGCTGGCCCACGCGCACCTCGATCAGGCCTAGGATGTTGCATGGATCTGTTCTTCTGGCGCATGTACTTGGCTTGTACCTTCGGTTACAGCTCCAATCTGGCTTACACCCCCTTCCCTTGTCGACACCCCCCCCTACGGCTCGTTCGTCCGTGATGAAGTCGTCCGCTCAGTCCTTATGAACGATGCTAATAACCTTGCATTGGGCTGTTCAACTCGGTATAGTCGCTATCGGGCCCCATCTTGCGCCTGCAACTCCATAATACTAGCCCAGTCTGCTATAGTCGCCAAGAAGACATAATCGCTGCTAGTCGTTGTCTGTCTGCCTCTATCTCTCGACGCCTGAACCACACTCTTTGCTCTCTACTCGGCCATTGCACTTTTTTCTTCTTGATTCTACGCTCGTTTTTGTTGATAAAGGCGTCTGATCTCTTGCCAAGTTCCTCACCCACCACATGTCCGCTTAGAGAGTCAACTACACGCTCGTCACCTGTCCACTCCAGGACCAAGCAGCGCAGCCCTCCGCCAGCAGGCACTTGCTCCCAGCCCAACCTTGTACACCCGCGAGCTTCGATACGCGACAAGGAGGCTCCCTAGCCCTCCTCTAAATCCTCACAAGATGGTGCAAACCACATCGCAGAGCACCGGCCTTGGCCTGACGCCCGGCGAGTCCAGCCAGCAGTCGCTGTCCTCGCGACCCCCCAGTCACACTCGCTCCGTCGCTTCCTTACGCTCGTCGAATTCCCACAGTGACAATGACAACAAGACGGGCCAATCGACGCCTGCGCGACTCCCATACTCGGATGACTTTCGTTACAGAACGGTTAGTGATCTAACATTGTCGAACCCGGCTTGGAGAAGCTAACGAAAAAGTGTAGATGGCCACATATATTTACAACCGCATCATGATCAGCGGCTGGATGCAGCCCGATGCAGCCCATGACCCTAATACCATTCACGGCGTGCTGATTCGCCGCGCACGAGGACAATACATTTCCGTGCCGGAGCCTGTCCACCCTGTCCTGCACGATGCGGTGACCCGCATGAACCTCGCCGTGGCCGTCACAATCCGGCCGCGTCTGCTGGAGGGCATCATGCTCGTTCTGGCCGAGGGCCAGACGGAGCTCCGCTTCAAGGACGGCTCCCAGCTGCAGGTCATTGACTCCCTGCACCACGCGCATCCCACTACGGTCAAGAAGTATCAGTATGCGTGCATCTGCCAGCAGGAGCGCATGCTGCTCGTCTGGCACGATGACATTGCGCATGTCCTCAGCCACGCCGCGAGTCTCGAAGAAAAGCTTCTCACCATGGTATGCAGCGTTCCCCCCCCCCCATTTTGAATGAGCCCTGCTAATTGTCTTCAGATTTGGGGATCTGGCAAAGTGGCCACCAACGTGCTGTCGCCCTTTCGCACGCCTTCTATCCTCTCGGGCCGTAATACGCCCAGCGGCTACAACACGCCCGCCAATGGCATCAATGAAAAGGCGGCCTACGTCGCCGAGGCCGACCCGGCCGAGGACGATGAAGAGGTGGCAGCCGAAAAGGAAAAGGCCATGGAGCGCCCCGAGTCCCTGAAGCGGCCCGTCATGCGCACGTCGGCCGTCTTCATCGGCCTCGCCATGGCCGTCACCATTGTCCTGCTCATTGGCGTCTACATTGGACGGCTGGTCAGCGAGTGCCTCCTCGACGGCACCTGGGTCCGCATGGCGCTCGTCTTTCCCATCCCCGTGCTCGGCTGCGTCAGCCTCTTCTTCTTCCAGATTGTCTTTTCCGACATTTTCCAGATGCTCGGCCCCATTGGCGGCAACACGACCAACTCGCGCTACTACTCGTGCCACAAGCCCAGCCTGGAGCGCGCCTACGCCGAGGGCATGGAGCTGCCCAAGATTACCATCCAGATGCCCGTCTACAAGGAGGGCATGGAGTCGGTCATTATCCCCACCATTCGAAGTCTGCAGCAAGCCGTCTCCTTTTACGAGTCGCACGGCGGCTCGGCCACCATCTTCATCAACGACGACGGCCTGCGCGCCGGCCTGACCGACGCGCAGGTGCGCCAGCGCCAGGAGTACTACCACAACAACAACGTTGGCTGGGTCGCGCGCCCGCGCCACAACGGCGACGAGGGCTACGTCCGCAAGGGCAAGTTT
This sequence comes from Samsoniella hepiali, assembly GCA_001455915.2. NCBI lineage: Eukaryota > Fungi > Ascomycota > Sordariomycetes > Hypocreales > Cordycipitaceae > Samsoniella > Samsoniella hepiali. Next base: position 2,034,940 of record LNDK02000024.1, on the reverse strand, counting down.
AAGAAGGCCTCCAACATGAACTTTGCCCTCAACTTTTCGCAGCGCGTCGAGTGGCGCATGCAGGAGATGATGGACACCCGGGTCGCCGAAACGGGCTCCGACATGATTGACGAGGCCGAGGAAGAGGAAATGTACAACACGGCGCTGGCGCAGCTCCTCGACGAGGAGCCGCTCGCCTGGGCCGAGGGCGACGTTCGCGTCGGCGAGCTCATCCTCCTCGTCGACTCGGACACGCGCGTGCCCATCGACTGCCTGCTGTACGGCGCCGCCGAAATGCACCTCTCGCCCGAGGTGGCCATTGTGCAGCACTCGACGGGCGTCATGCAGGTGACGCGCGACTACTTCGAGAATGGCATCACCTACTTTACCAACCTCGTGTACTCGTCGATCCGCTTCTCCATTGGCGCGGGCGAGGTGGCGCCGTTTGTCGGCCACAATGCCTTTCTGCGCTGGCGCGCGGTGCAGGACGTCGGCCGCGCGGAGCAGGACGGCGCGTACACGGCGTACTGGTCCGAGAGCCACGTCTCCGAGGACTTTGACATTGCGCTGCGGCTGCAGATGAAGGGCAGCGTGATCCGCATCGCGTCGTACCACAACGACGAGTTCAAGGAGGGCGTGTCGCTGACCATTTACGACGAGATTATGCGCTGGCAAAAGTACGCCTACGGCGTCTCGGAGATGATTTTCCACCCCCTCCACCGCTGGATCTACCGCGGGCCCTTTACGCCGCTCTTTTATACCTTTCTCTTCTCCAACATTATGTGGTCCTCCAAAATCTCCATCATCTCCTACATGTGCTCGTACTTTGCCCTCGGCTCCGCCCTCCTCCTCACCTGCCTCAACTACTTCCTCATCGGCTGGATGCGCGACGAGCTCGCCAGCAGCTACCTGACCTCGTGGAGCGTCTTCCTCTCGCTCGTCGTCGTCTTCAACGGCGCGGGCCCGATTGCGCTCGCCATCCTGCGCTACCGCACCGGCGAGCGCGGCCTCGTCGGCGCCCTCTTTGAGAATTACAAGTGGATGCCGCTCATGACCGTCTTCTTTGGCGGCCTCTCCTACCACATTACCGTCTCCCTCCTCGCGCACCTCTTCCACGTCGACATGCAGTGGGGGTCCACGTCCAAGGAAAAGGTCGACTCCAATTTCTTCCAAGAGGTGCCGCGCATCTTCAAGACGTTTTGGCCCATGTACGTCTTTGTCACGCTCATGGTCGCGGCCATGATCTACCTCGGCGTGTTTGCGCCCGCCGACTGGGCCATCAAGGACTTTTCGGCCATTGTGCCGCTGGCGCTCAACCTGTCGTTTCACGCGCTGGTGCCGTTTGTGCTGAACCCCAATCTCATGGTCTTTGCCTACTAAGGCAAGAGGACTATACAAAAAAAAACGGAGGGATACATTTAGAATGAAAGGTACTTAATAAGGTTGACGTTTTAGTTATAGAATTTGCTTTTTGAAATTTTGCGGAATACCATAGACGAGCTTGGGTTATCACACCCGGCGTACGATGATTGCATTTGGAACGGATACCGGTTATTTGGTTGGTTGTTTGCTGTACATACTGGAACCAGGCGCACTTTACCAGTAAATACGAAACGAGTCGAATTAATGAAGAAAAAAATTGACCTACGAGTATAAAAACTGCCTGTTCCATAACATAAATGTGCCATTTCAAGTCATTTTCACAACCCAGACATGCATGCCCACAATACGCCAAATAAGTGTTGTCAAAAATAATCATCAATTTTTTATAAACCCTTTGCCATCATAAAACCCTAAACGTCATGAAAATGCAAAATGCAAAAAAAAGCTCTAGTTATCATCCACGTTCAGTATGCGGTGCGACTTCTTGCCCTTGCCGTGGGTCATGTTGCCCTTGAAATGCTTCTTGCTGCTCGCCTTGGCCAGGTCCTTGGGATCCAGCCCGTTCTCGAGCGCGTACGCCGTGCGCGCCTTGCGGCCCGTCAGGGCTTTACCCGACTCGAGCGCGCCCTGCTCCGTGTACTTGTAGTTGAAGGGCTGGGTGACGTGGCCGCCGGCGCTCTTGGCGCCAAAGAAGCCCTTGTCGAGGCGCTGCGTCTTGGCGCCCGTCAGCGGGATCATGTCTGAAGCGCCAGCCGCCGCGGACGACGACGCGCCGTCGTCGTCCTCGGCGAGGGAGAGGTGGCTCATGGCGCCGCCGAGCGCGCCGCGGCGCTTCTCGGGGAGGTGCTCGTCGTCGTAGAGCTCGGCGTTGAAGGCGATGGCGTCGTCGGTGCCGGGCGGCGGGGAGACGAAGAGCAGCTTGCCGTTGACGTAGTCCTTGAGGACGTAGCGGGCGGCGCGCGACTGGTCGGGCTGGCCGAGGCCGGACGTCTTGAAGCCGCGCGCGGCGGCGTAGGCGCGGAGCAGCTCCTCGGACGTGGGCACGCCGGTGCCGCCCTCGTCGAGGGAGCGCATCTTGATGGTGATGCCGTAGACGGCCTCGAGGAAGCGGCGCGGCACGCGCTGCGTGACGAGCCCGACGGGGCCCGTGTACTCGCGCATCTGGTCGATGGGCAGCACGCCGTTGCACACGAGGTCCGCCTTTGTCGACGCAAAGTTGGGGTACACGAGGCCGGGGCAATCGCAGAGCACGACGCGCTCCGACAGGTGGATCGTCTGGAAGTGCTTCGTCTTGCCGGGCGTCGACGAGACGGAGACCTTGGTCGCGCCGATGAGTGCGTTAATGGTGGACGACTTGCCGACGTTGGGGTAGCCGACGAGGCCGACTTGCAGTTTTCGGTCGGGACCGGCGTCGGCGGGCTTGTACTGGAGGAAAATCTCCTCGAGCTCGTCCACGGTCAGAATCTCCGTGTCGTCTCTTTGCACAGGTGCCCCGGCGGGGCCGCTGCCCTCCTCCTCTTCTGACTCCTCTTCGGAGTCTTCCTCCTCACTCTCCTCCTCCGCTTCCCTCTCGCGTGCCTCGTTCATCTCCTTGGCGAGATGCGCGGAGAAGAATCGGAAAGCGATGCCGGCCCCTCTCAGGTGGTCGGCCCAGGCATGGCGCTGTTTATCTGACATCATATCGGCCTTGTTAATGAGGAGGAGGTTCTCCTTCTTGGGGTCGACATCCTTGACGTAGTTTTCCAAATCTTCGGATCGGAAGAGCAGGGGATTACGTGCGTCCACAATTTGTACGATAAGATCGGAACGCTCAATAACACGCCATAATTGTCTCCAGACTTCCAAGTTTCTCTCAAAGGGTGTCATTAACAGGTCGTTATTTTCTTGCAGCTCGGCCAGTCCTCGTCGCCAGTCGAGGAATGAGTTGCGCTCTTGCAGATCCAGCTGCTGTGGTGTTGTCGTGGCGTCCCACTTTGGTCGTCGAGGGACCGTCAGTCTATCCTTGTGCTTCTTGTGCTTTCCGAGCACGGCGCGCTCTTCGGTCGCGGACAAGAGGTATGGGTTCTTTTGATCGGTATGGATAATTTTGACGTTGTTGACCTTTTCGGCGGTAAAGTCGGTGCCGGCAAGCTCGGCGGTCGAAAGGAACTCGTCCATGGCGCTCTGCTCCGTCACGGAGCGCATCTTGACCCAGGCGGCATCCTGCTTCTCGTTGACGAGGTACTGCTCGCCGGTGGCATGGTGGGTTCGTGCCACGGCGGCGCCCTTTTTCCTATCGGCGCCCTTGCCCTTGCCGAAGCGATCGTTCATCAAGGCATTGCCCAACCCCACGCTCTGCTTCGACTTGGCCAGAACCATCTTGATCGTTTCGTCTGGCGCTTATTGTATATTAAAATGGGAACCCAACGGTATGAAGATCGACACAGGCCTTTAAAAGACAGACCCTAGATCTTGGAAATTGCTTGTGTCAAAAGAAAGTCGATGGTGGGCTGGCTGAATAATTCTAGTCACCGAGGGGCAAATTTTCTATGATAGCGGGGCATTTTGCTATTCGTACTGTTTTTCGCAGAATTTTACGCGGGGTCAGCACAGTGCTATCGGACCACAGCACTGTAGGTCAACTCGTAAATTTTGTCAGTCAACCTTGTTGGATTTGGTGCACAAGCTTTTCGATCGTGCAAAAGAAATATACCCAGTCCAAAATGCCCAAGGGAAAGTGGATGTAAGTCGCATATGCTTGGCTGATGTACTCGCATGATTTTAACAAGCATTTAGCGACAAGAAGAGTGCCCAGCACTTTACGCTGGTGCATCGCCCGCAAAATGACCCCCTCATCTACGACGAGGATGCGCCGTCGATGGTGCTGAACCCGACCGAAGGCAGCAAAAATGCAGGCAAGGCAAAGAATCTCGGCGATTTGGCCTCTGAGCTTGGTTCCGACGCCGAACACATTCGCGCCAACGAGGGCGAGGCTGCCAACTATGGCGTCTACTATGACGATTCCGAGTACGATTACATGCAGCACTTGCGAGACCTCAATTCTGGTGGTGGCGATGTCGTCTTTGTCGAGGCAAAGGCGGCAGGAAATTCTGGCAAGACCAAACAGAAGCAGTCTCTCGAGGACGCGCTGAAGCAAATGGACTTGGAGCACAAGGCAGAGGACGTCATCGGTCCGGATATGCTGCCGTCAAAAGACCTTCCGCGCATGTCATACGAACAGCAGCAGGATGTCCCCGATGCTATCGCTGGATTCCAGCCAGATATGGACCCTAGACTGCGAGAAGTCCTTGAGGCACTAGAGGACGATGCTTTTATTGACGACGAGGATGCCGGTGTCTTCGACCAACTGGCCAGGGACGGATACGAGATTGATGAATATGAATTTGAGGATAATCAGTTTGACGATGACGAGGGTTGGGAGTCTGACGATACCGCAAAGCCGAACAAGGAATACAAAGACGACGAGGTACCACAGCTGGTAGCAGTCCAAGAACAGCCTGAGCAAGGCCCCTCACAAGACTGGCTGGAGGATTTCAAAAAGTTCAAAAAGGAGCAAAAGTCGGGAGGTCCGCCCAAAGCTGCGGGTGTGCCCTCTCAGTCCGAGCTGCAGTCAACATGGACCACGACCACAAACGGCGGCCGCAGGAAGAAGAGAAAGGGCGCGCTCACCGTCGCGTCTGGTTTCTCCATGACGTCTTCTTCGCTGGTGCGCACAGAGCAGCTGTCTTTCCTCGATGCGCGTTTCGATAAGATTGAAGAAAAGTACAACGAAGAATTTGACGACATGGCCTCCATGTCGGCTATTTCTACTGCGTCGAGTGTCACAGGCCCGGTCCGCGGCGACTTTGATGGAATCATGGACGAATTTCTCGGCAACTATAGCGGCAAGCCGGGCAAGCGAACATCCAAGAAGTCCAAGGCACAGACTGGTCTCGAGCAGCTCGAGGAGATCCGTAGAGAACTGGGGCCTGCACGAATAAAGGGAAGGCGGTAAACTAGATGCAACATACAAATGACTACTCATGACACCACACTCCACGCACACACAGGTGTAATAATTCAGCCACAGTGAAGTACGGTTCGCCAACTCGTAGCACAAGAAGTCACTTTATTGATTTTTCATATTGTTTGCGCATGACATGCGACGTTCCACGGTTGTTGATACAGCGTCACGTGAGGCTCTGGCCTAGCTTATATACAGTGGGCTGGATGTCTACGTTTTTAGTGGGTAGCTTCTGACGCCTCCATTAACCGCGATCAACCATCTCGAGTTCCCAGCCGTCTCATGCCAACGCAATAGCAGGGCCTTTGGAATCTCCTCTCCATGTGCAGGCGATTGCACAGGTGAATGCGACGTCGGCTGCATCGTCGGCCAAATGTTTTCGCCATTTGGCACGTCGACGCAAAGCTCGACCCCAGCCACCTCCAACCCGTTCGCGCCAAAGACGAATCCTTTCGGCCAGGACGGCAGCGGCACCTCTGCATTTGGAGCGAAACCCAATCCATTTGCACAGAATACCACAAGCGCCGGTAATGTAAACGGCGCGTCGAACCCCTTTGCTTCTACGCCGTCAGCGACAGCTGCCGAGGACGACAAACAGGCAACAAAGCCAGCATGGGGGAAGCAAACAAATGGATCGCAGCCCTCCTTCGCTCAGCTTGGTAGCAAGCCAGGGGGATTCACAAAGCCAGGGGGATTCACAAAGCCAGAGGCTCGAGTGAATGCAACGCCTGCGCCAGCTTTTCCCAGCGCGCAAATAGGAATCGGGGAGCTGCCTAGCTCGAACGACCCCCATGCGAGAAGGATCTACGAACAGCTGCGGCAAGATGGCATCACACCGCCAGCGTGGCCTTCGCAGCCTGGCGACCCCAAGCACAAGGCTCAAATGGCCAAATTTCGCGAACAATACGAAGACTATAGAAGCAAGGTGCGAGCTTCTCTCACGCGCGCCGGACTGATCGACGACCCTACGAAACGAAAGACACTACGAGATGCCATTGACTTCAAAGGTATCTGTGAAGACATGTGCCCAGAGTACGAAAAAATCACAAGAATTACAGAGCTCGATATTCCTTCACCCGAGAAAGACCCCCAAACGACATTTGCCAGCACAACGCGGATGGTCAAAAAGCTAGCACGCTCCGCTGCCGGCCAAGAAGCACCTTTACCGATGGACGTGTTGTCTGTACCGACTTTGCGAAAAACGCTCAACTATCTCCTGGATGACCTGCTGCGTAACGATGAAAATTTGCCCACGTTGCACGGTTATCTCTGGGACCGAACACGAGCGATTCGACGAGATTTTACCTTTTTCTCAGCACTCAGCATCGAAGAAATGAAAATACAAGCATCTGTACTGGAGGATATTGCACGCTTCCACGTAACAGCTCTGCACTTGCTCTCTGAGGCTGGCAAAGCTCCCGAAGACTTTGTGGAGCAGCAGGAACTTGAGCAGCTGAGCAAAGCCCTCCTCACGTTACGCGATATTTACGACGACTGTTACGCACAAGGCTCCCCTTGCGAAAACGAGGCCGAGTTTCGGGCATACTATGTTGTGTTCCACGCCAATGACCCCAATATTCTTGAAATGGTGCAACGGCAATGGCGGTCGAGCTTATACCTCGACTGCGACGTGATCAGGACGGCGGTTTCGCTGGTCGAAGCCTTGCAAAATACGTCAGATTTCCACGGTCCGCTGCAAATGGGCCCATCTCTCGCTGCCGGTGGTGCTAACCACACGTACTTCCGAATTGTCAAGGACAAAACGGTGTCATACACCATGGCTTGCTTCGCGGAATGTCATTTCCCACAGCTGCGTCGCTCTATCCTACGAAGCATAAAGCGAGCTCTTGCACGCCCGAGAGAAGCCTCCCGCGATGTCACAGCGGCCGCCCTGAATAAGCACCTGCAGTTCGACACGGTTCAACAAGCTATTCAGTTTGCGGAGCTCCATGACATCGAGTTTCAGCCCAGTGAGCAGAATCCGGCAGACCGGAATCTAAGCTGTGCCCTGCTTCACAATTCGTCGCCTCTGCCACACCACCGACTCCCGCATCAGTTTTCACAAACGCTAGTTGAGGACAAGCGTGGATCCCGTTCTCTGCCCGAAGTTATACACAAAACCGTGTATGCCGACGCTGCTACGACGGCACAAAAGGAGGCCCCCCTTAACTATGAGGGCAGTCTCTTCGTACAAGATGAACCTGCCAAGGCACCGTCAAGCATGCCCCCACCACCTCTCCATAACCCGTTCAGCGGCTTTGGCCAACCGGCAACAAACGGGAGCACGATGGGCCCCTTGACACAAGGTTCGAACTAAACATACCTCCTAACTCGTCAAATTACTAACAAATTTCAGCACCTCTTGCAGCTGATCCAGCAAAGCCAAGTTTCTTGTCGCAAGAAGCAAAGCCCGTACATACTGCGCGACGTTCGGCACCAGCCTTTGGCTTTAAGAAAGCCGAGACAGCCACTTCTACGACAAGCATTAGAGGCACCCAGCAAAGCAACCCATTTGCCAAGGCTACGTTCAGCGAACCGGCAGCCACGGAGAGCCCTTTTCTAAAGTCGAACAACGATACGGAGTTGGACGCGAATCCTTTTGCCAAAACCAGAACGGGTACACCAGCTGCTCCAGCTACGGCGACGAATAGTACTGCAAAGCCCTCTTTTGGCTTCTTTGGCTCTAAGCCAGACGCACCAGAGCCTCCGACGGCGGCCTCTTCTACAAAGCCCAATAATTCCTTGCTCCCTGTCCCTGGCTTCAGTGGCTTCAAACCAAAGGCACCAGATGCGTCGACTGCAGCCTCTTCTACAACGCCTCAAAATTCTTTGCCCATTCCTGCTGTCCCTGGCTTCAGCGGCTTCACTCCGACTGCGACATCCGATACAAAGCCGCAGAAGGCTCTGCCTTCCTTCTCTGGTTTCTCACCACAGCCTCAACCGACAACAGCAGCCGAGCCAGCGACGAGTTTAACACCACCAGGCTCACCTGCGCAAGCAACTCCGCTCACACCATCTGCATTCACAAAGTCGGCGGTGTCAGCACCAACAAGCAAGCCAAACTCGGTGCTCCATTCATTCACGTCCCCATCGAATCCTCCTACAATAGCCCCGGCTGTTGCGGCCCCCCCAGGGCAACCGCAAAAGCCTCCACAGCCCAAACGTGATCGATTATCAGACTTCACAAGATGGTTTGTGGTAGGTGACGGTGGCTTAATGACTGAGTGGCAGCAGCATTACTTGGATCAACTGCTCATGCCCATCTTTGTGGACTGGAAGCAAAAAGAGGAGGAAAAGCGCCGACGTGAAGAAGAGATACGGGACAATGCTGCTGCGGACAACTTCAGGCAGCGTTCCTTGTCCGTGAGATATTTTTACCGGTGGAAATCTCACGCAAGAGAGAAGCGACTGAAGTTCCTGCGACGCAGTGGGCGAGATCAGCTCAGGGACTTTCATCGGGCTCGTCAAATGGCGTCCAGCATATCGCAAGCCACACCAAAGTCCAAGCCCGAGGTACCGCCCATTCCCAGGTCGAGTCGCGAGCAAGCTCTTATGGAGAGTTTCCGCACGAGCCAGGCCAATCGAGCCAAGAAACGCAGCATCCCACGTCCGACTCCGTCCTCCACGGTGGATGTTAGCAAAATCAGGGATTCTGCAGCGGCCATTGGGCGCCATTTCAATCTGCCCATGCCGCAGAGCGGCGCGTCTTCTCCAGCTCGGTCACGATCGAGCTCCATGTCGAAAGGAGGCTCCAAGACCAGGGCCCTGCGAGAAGAACTCCTTGGTGAGGGCACAGGACATTTCCGCCGCTCTTTGCCCTCGATTGCCTCTAGTGAAGAATCGAGGCCGGAAAGCGTGCGAAGCAGCAAAGTCTCGGAGCGATGGCGACTAAAAGCTATGGGCATCGTCCAGCTCCCCGACGGCACGGCCGTACCGGAGAGTCTCATGAATGACCGGCGATTCAACCGGTCATCACAGAGAGCCTCGTCGATTACGAGTACACCATCCCGACGCCCATCGATTAGCAGCATTCCGCCACCGCCTACTTTTTCATGCACCAATAACGGCGCGACTCCTCCAGCCGCAGTATTTGAGGACGCCGTCAGAAACAAGAGGAAGCGAGTGAGCGAGGCCAGCACTGTCTCGATGGAGCAAGAAGACGGAGTACCGCCAAACAGCCACAAGCGCGTTATGAGCGATGTGTCGACCAAGGATCTGGTCAACGAGTTGCGAATGCTGCGAGAAGAAATGGAGGAAGGGACGCTGTGGTTTAGATCACAAAACGAGCGTCTGCATACTGAAATTTCCAGCAGAGGAGGAACTCCGCTGGACAACAGCTTTTAGAGTGGCGGCGTCTAGCCGTCTTGTTGGAATCGCCATGTCGGACATGATGTTTGCTGCAGGAATGTTCCTGTGCATTTTGTGTTGAGCACTTTGTTTAAAATGGCGCTTGTAATCTTTTTTTTTTTGTTTAATTTGTTACTGTGGGACAGCATGGAATTCTTTACATAAAAAAGCACAGATACCCACGACGAAGGATGATCTAAGGGCTGCACAGCGGAGGAGGGGGGGGAGAGCTCCAAGTATGACGCGCCCGGCGTGCCAGACTTGTCAATGTTGGAAAACGGCTGGATTGGGATCGAAATTGGGACAAAGGGGAAAGGAGACATCAATATCATGAAACAAACACTTTTTTGTATATAAGCGTGCCACGGTAAATAGAGAGTGGGAGGAAAGGTGCTGAGCGACCATGATGATGGATAATATCAAATCTTTTATGACTCGGTGTCTGTAAGACGCCAACTTACTACTATTCCTACTGCTTTTTTTTTGGACTTTGCACAAAAGTGATTTGTTGTAGTAACACTTGGGGTATAAATGGTGATTTTGGTATTAAGAGAGCGGACATAAGTTGCTGTTGAACCTTGACTGGATATATACGTATGATAGGAACGACCCTTTTTTCGAAGAGGGAACAAAAAAAAATGAAAGGCTTTCATGAACAACACCTCGTAGAAAATCCCTACAAAAGGAATAAAATAACGACCCTTTTCCAAGTCGGGCAATGCATGCATTCAGCAAAAAAAAAAAAAAAGTCTTAGTGCTTCGGCGGCGGCGGAAACTTCATCTGCAGCTGCCTGGCCGCCACGGGCGCATTCACGTCGGGCTTGCTCCCCTTGGAGCGGAGGATGCCACCGCCGCCACCGCCGCCGCGACTCGGCGCGCGCGTCTCCTCCCACGGCTGCTGCGGCATGGGCGGAGAGTACGCCGATTTCTGGCCCGCTGCGAGGAACGGCGTCGCCGACGTCGCCGAGGAGGGCGTGACGAAGCTGTCGGGGGAGTAGGGCGTGGACGACGACAACGTCGCGGCCTTTTCGGGCTTGTCTACGTCTGCTGCCGTGTTGATGTCAAACGGCTGCTGCTGCTGCTGCTTGTGGGAAAAGTTTCTGACGGGTCCCGTTGGCGGGTGCGAGCGCAGGGCGTCCACGCCGTCAGTGTGTTGCTGCTGCTGTTTCTGCTGCTCCCGGGCGGCGGCAGCATACGCAGCGACGGCCATGGCCTTTTCGTCCGCGTACTGGCACTGCTGGCGAAAGTTGGCGGCCCTCGCCGCGTTAATCTCGGCGACGGAGCCGCTGGGGTCGTCGCACACGCGGGTGCTGTTGCTGCTGTTGTTGCTGCCATTATTGTTGTTGTTGTTGCGGACGCCGGGGGTAAACGGGTTGGCGTGCGAAGAAGCGGCGCACTGAAAGTCCATGGACGAGGGGCCGCCATGACCGCCAGCGCCGCCGCCGCCGCCGCCGCGCATGTGCTGCTTGGCGGCGTGCTCGAGGGCCGACTGGTTGTAGCGGTTGCGGCGGCGGTGGCGGATGTAGAAGAAGACGCCGGCGCTGATGAGGAGCAGGCCGACGACGACGCAGACGACGACGACGGCAATGAGGGCGCCGGTGGAGAGGCCCTCCTTGTCCGCCTTGGGGGGCTTGTTGGGGTCGACAATGGAAATGGTGCGGTTGGAAAAGATGGTGGCGTTGAGGCCGAGGCGGCCGTTGGCCGTGGGACGCTGCTCGCAGCCCGCTTCCAGCGCGACAAAGTCTGTGTGGTGTTGGACCTTTGGTCAGTATAGGGCTATATACAAACAAGGGGGCATCGAGGCGGGAAAAGGGAGAAATGGACGTACAGTTGGCCAGGTAGCCGTGCTCAGAGTCGGGCTTCATGCAGTCGAGACACTTGCCAAAGGTGCCGCCAAAGTTGGAGCCGCCCTTGTAGCGGCAGTAGCCAAAGGGGTCGCTGCCCGTGCTGTTGGCGAGGTTGCTGGTGACGGTCGTCTTGAGCGGCCCGCAGGCCTCGCTCGTCATGCACGGGTAGGGGCCGATGCCGCCGGTGCCGTTGGGGTATCCAAAGACGCAGTGGGCAAAGGCATACTGGAGGTTATCTTTTTGTGCAAGTCAGTACCTAGATGGGAATCATATGATGTGTGTGTGTGTGTGTGTGTGTAACTTACACATGAACCAGGCCTGGTCGTTTTGGGCACCCTCGGAAAAGGTGCTGTTCTGGAGGCAGCTCATGCAGCCCTTAAACTTGACGCCCGCGGCGCCGGCAAAGTCCCTGTTGGCGCAGACAATCTCGTCGTCGCCGATAAAGGGCTTGCCGCTGGGTGCGGCGGTGGTGCTCGTCTGACAGAGCGAGGCGCACGGCGAGTTGGGTGTGACTTGCAGCGCCGTGGTGGTGATGGACAGCAGGGCCAGGAGCACGACGCAGCGTCGCGCCCAGCCTGTCATTGTGACGACGGACATTTTTTGTTTGACGACAACACGCAGAGGGAGAGAGTACCGCAGATGTCTGATACTTTCAAAACCGCTAACCCGTTTCAAGTGAAGTAAAAAAGAGTATAAACCGAAAGTGTTCCAGCCACTTTGTTTCCGGGGTTCACAAGGTACAAGTCAACGTATATGTGGTGTCAGAAAGAGAAAGAGAAGGGGGTGAAAGAACAGCACGGCTGTTTCTCGAAAACAAACATTTACGAGGGCAACACGAACCAAAGCACAACAAAGTAAAAGAAGCAGAGAAGCAACAGAAAAGGGAAAGGCGTCTTCCGATGCTAGTATATATCCCTTGCGCATCCTGCCACCGGCCCCTCCTCCTCATCCTCCTCCTCCTCGCAAGCCCCCAGCCGAGTGTGACAAGTCTGTATGTATGTGTTGTTGTGTGTGTGTGCGTGTGTGTGTGTGTGTGTGTGTGCTGCTGACCTTCCTCTTTCTCGTCCCGGTCTCCCGAGCCCCGGTCCGTCCCCTCCCAAATCGCCCCTCTTCTCTTGCAGGCCGACCAATTTCTGCAGGCGCCCACTATTTCCATTCTCTTCTCTTCCCGCGTCACATCAATTCCGGGCCATATGTTGTCGTCCCCCTCATCTGGACATGGGGGGGAGGCAGGGCGGTCTGGAGCCAAGAGGAGGTCCGCCACCGCCCGCTTGCTTCCGATGAACGTTCAAAGAAAACGGGCCCCGCCAAGAAAAAACGATATTTTCCCCCCATGCAAGCCATGGAGAAACGGGCGCCAACATCTGGCCTCTGGCTGGTTGGCTTGGCCTTAGCCTCTTCTCTTGGTGTGTGCGTGGTAGCCGTGGGGTGGGTGGTGGTAGAGAGGCGGGGGGCTTGCACAAGCGTGGGCGCTTAGAGAAGGCCCTCAGCCAACCAGATGTCCTGAACAAGCTGCAGTCACCTTGATGGGCCCTTTTTGCTCTCCAACCATTTGAGTATTAGCTAGGATGAAATAAATGAAAAAAAATCCATGGTCGGCTCCGGCTACCCGACGGAAAACACCCACCCTGCCAGTTTCGACAGATGGAAATGGCTGTGTGCGCACTTTGATACGAAATATGCAATGCACAGACAAAGAGTCTGCCTAACCGCCGAGGCTGCGGGCTGATTTGCTTCCCGCTCTGCCCACACACCCAGCGCCAACCAGACCTCTCCGCAATGTACGGGAAACAAAACAGCCTTGCAAAAGGAGGAAAAACACCATCTGAAGTCAAATCGCCCCTCCCTTCCATCGCCAAGGAAGAAACACATCTTCTGCGGCCTACAATCGAGACCTCTCTTGGCGTTTTGTTGCTCCATCCGATCGAGCTGAACATCTTGCCATAGCGCCGGCCGGGCCGCCCCCACGGGCGACCTTTGTCTTGGGACAAACCACCCACATACCCAACAAGGCCGCCTTGTATGTAGTTGGGCGGCAAGGCGGGTAGCTAGAACTGGCTATACTTTTCCGTCACAGTTGTCAAATGCATAGTAACTTTTCAAGAGATAAAAAGAAATTCCTGCCTAGAAAGAAAAATGTACCAAAAAAACGCCGTTTCTTTTTTGCGCAGCCCACAAGACTTATGTTTACAGCACGAAAAAAATAACACAATCACCTCTTCAACCAAGCAACTTTGACCAGAAAATTTCCCAAACAAAAACGTGACAGCAACACACACACACACACACACACACCTCTCATGCATCAGGCTTCAATGGTATGCGTGACTTCTAGTCGCTGTCCTCGTCAGAGTCGTCCTTGCTCTTCTTGGCAGCCTTGGCCGCCTTCTTCTCAGCCTTTCGGCGCTTGCGCTCCGCCTTTTCGTCAGCCGTCTCGCCGTCGTGCTTCTTGCGCTTCTTCTTGTCGCCGTCCTCGGTGGCTGGTGTCTCAGTAATGTCCATCTTGTCCGCCTTTTGGGGCGTAGCAACGGCAGCAGGTGTAGCAGAAGCAGACGCGGCAGCAGCAGCAGTGGCAGCATCAGCGCCAAAGTCCTTGTACTCAGACGTCCACTTGGCAGGAGTGGCGTCGTTGGTGCGGCCAAACTTGTCCAGCTTGCCGTCAGCCTTGAGCTTCTTCTTCTCCTGCGCGACGGGGCCGAGACCCCAGCGGCGGGGGTACAGGTCGCGCTCCATGATGCAGCGCTTGACCTTGGCCACCACGCCGTGGTCGCAAGTCGACATCTCCACCGTCGACATTTGCGCGTACGCGAGGGCAATAGCCTCGCCCTTGGTCGTCATGAGCACAATCTCCTCGTGGTGCTCAATGCCGGATTCGTAGCGCAGCAGACCGGGGAGCATCAGCTTGGCGCCGTAGCAGACGGCGTTGACGGCGCTGTCCTTGACGACCAGGCGCTTGTACGACGTCAGGAGCGTCTCCAGCGGCGAGATGACCTTGCGGAGGTACGACTCGTCACGGGTGTTGTCATGGGTCCACTGCGCGTCGAGGACGTCGTGGAGCGTCACGAGCTGCTTGCCCTCGTCCATGGCACCGGAGCGGACACGGCGCAGTTCCTGCATGTGGCCGCCGACGCCGAGGAGGAGACCCAGGTGCACGCACAGAGTACGGATGTAGGTACCAGCCTCGCAGCTGACCCAGAAGACGCCCAGGTGGCGGTCGNATTATACGAAGTTATACGAGCCAACCAGATGTCCTGAACAAGCTGCAGTCACCTTGATGGGCCCTTTTTGCTCTCCAACCATTTGAGTATTAGCTAGGATGAAATAAATGAAAAAAAATCCATGGTCGGCTCCGGCTACCCGACGGAAAACACCCACCCTGCCAGTTTCGACAGATGGAAATGGCTGTGTGCGCACTTTGATACGAAATATGCAATGCACAGACAAAGAGTCTGCCTAACCGCCGAGGCTGCGGGCTGATTTGCTTCCCGCTCTGCCCACACACCCAGCGCCAACCAGACCTCTCCGCAATGTACGGGAAACAAAACAGCCTTGCAAAAGGAGGAAAAACACCATCTGAAGTCAAATCGCCCCTCCCTTCCATCGCCAAGGAAGAAACACATCTTCTGCGGCCTACAATCGAGACCTCTCTTGGCGTTTTGTTGCTCCATCCGATCGAGCTGAACATCTTGCCATAGCGCCGGCCGGGCCGCCCCCACGGGCGACCTTTGTCTTGGGACAAACCACCCACATACCCAACAAGGCCGCCTTGTATGTAGTTGGGCGGCAAGGCGGGTAGCTAGAACTGGCTATACTTTTCCGTCACAGTTGTCAAATGCATAGTAACTTTTCAAGAGATAAAAAGAAATTCCTGCCTAGAAAGAAAAATGTACCAAAAAAACGCCGTTTCTTTTTTGCGCAGCCCACAAGACTTATGTTTACAGCACGAAAAAAATAACACAATCACCTCTTCAACCAAGCAACTTTGACCAGAAAATTTCCCAAACAAAAACGTGACAGCAACACACACACACACACACACACACCTCTCATGCATCAGGCTTCAATGGTATGCGTGACTTCTAGTCGCTGTCCTCGTCAGAGTCGTCCTTGCTCTTCTTGGCAGCCTTGGCCGCCTTCTTCTCAGCCTTTCGGCGCTTGCGCTCCGCCTTTTCGTCAGCCGTCTCGCCGTCGTGCTTCTTGCGCTTCTTCTTGTCGCCGTCCTCGGTGGCTGGTGTCTCAGTAATGTCCATCTTGTCCGCCTTTTGGGGCGTAGCAACGGCAGCAGGTGTAGCAGAAGCAGACGCGGCAGCAGCAGCAGTGGCAGCATCAGCGCCAAAGTCCTTGTACTCAGACGTCCACTTGGCAGGAGTGGCGTCGTTGGTGCGGCCAAACTTGTCCAGCTTGCCGTCAGCCTTGAGCTTCTTCTTCTCCTGCGCGACGGGGCCGAGACCCCAGCGGCGGGGGTACAGGTCGCGCTCCATGATGCAGCGCTTGACCTTGGCCACCACGCCGTGGTCGCAAGTCGACATCTCCACCGTCGACATTTGCGCGTACGCGAGGGCAATAGCCTCGCCCTTGGTCGTCATGAGCACAATCTCCTCGTGGTGCTCAATGCCGGATTCGTAGCGCAGCAGACCGGGGAGCATCAGCTTGGCGCCGTAGCAGACGGCGTTGACGGCGCTGTCCTTGACGACCAGGCGCTTGTACGACGTCAGGAGCGTCTCCAGCGGCGAGATGACCTTGCGGAGGTACGACTCGTCACGGGTGTTGTCATGGGTCCACTGCGCGTCGAGGACGTCGTGGAGCGTCACGAGCTGCTTGCCCTCGTCCATGGCACCGGAGCGGACACGGCGCAGTTCCTGCATGTGGCCGCCGACGCCGAGGAGGAGACCCAGGTGCACGCACAGAGTACGGATGTAGGTACCAGCCTCGCAGCTGACCCAGAAGACGCCCAGGTGGCGGTCGTTGTCGAACTCGATGAGCTTGCTCTCGTGGATGGTTCGGATACGGAGCTGGCGCTTGACGGCCGAGATCAGGGGAGGGCGCTGGAAGAGCGCACCAGTGAGCGTCTCGAGAGCGCGCGCGAACTGGGCCTGGCCGCCGGGGAGCTTGTCGTGCAGACGGATCACGGCCACGTACTCCTTACCAGCACCCTGCTGGGACTTGACGAGACGAGTGGCGCGGTCCACGCAGACAATCAAGCAGCCAGTGACCTTGGGGTCGAGGGTACCGCTGTGACCAGTCTTTTCGCATCTACAGTCAAATAAGTTAGCGATTGTTTCCCGCTTCGGTGATTTGTATGTTCGTTACTAACCGGAGGATACGCTTCACCCAAGCGACGACTTCGTGGGAGGAAGGGTTGGAGGGCTTGTCCAGGTTGATGACGCCGGAGCTGATGTAGGACTTGATGTCACGCTTCAAAGGCGAGCAGCCATTGGGGATCGGGGTAAAGTGTCCGGTGCGAACAAGAACTGCCATTGCGTCAGCACATTACGTCTCAATCCATATTCACGGCCTTGTCCGGGCGCTCGTCTACTCACGCTTGTCATAGTTCTTGAGCAGCAGAGGCCAGTTGCTGGTGTCGAGCGAAGGCGTGACCGCCTGCGGCTTGATGGAGTAGTCCTCCTCGGCCTTCTTGGTGGCCACAACGTCCTTTGCCATTTTGACTGTGTAAATTCGGCACGAATCTATCGGTCGAGTGTCGTTGTAGGGCAAAACGTGAGACACGGGGGCGACGGTGATGATTTTTTTTGCCTGTCCCTGCGTTTTGGTGATTTAGATGGATAGCAAGCGTCCAAATTTTTTTTTCTCTGCCTTTGTGGGGACATTGGCTGGCGCATGTGTGGCTGATTCCGCGGCCCTAGTCTTGTTGTGGAAAGGCGCCCTGGTCAGCCACAAGCACCAGCCACAGATCCTACCAAGGAGCATTTCTGCAGTATCAGCGCCAGCAAACTTTCATTCAGACGTCGCAAAAGCACCATTAGTATTTGTAAATATTGCAGCCATCAAGGCCATGTGAATTACGTCTTCAGTTCTATGCTACAGAATGAATATTCCCAGAACTCCGGCTCCGGCGGAGCGTGGGCTTTCCGACAGTGCAAAAATATGTCAAACAAAAGGTATCGTGTAATTTCAATTAGTGGAGTGACCGCCAGGGACAACTCAGATAGCATTCCCATTTTTGAAATCTTCCTCGTTCAAGGAGCGTTGAGTAGGGCTGGCAGAGTTCCGGCCAGGCCCCGGGTGGCTCAGCACGGGGGGAGCATCATGTGTATAATGCTGAGCCTTGGATCCATCGCTGCTACTGCCAGCGACGTCGTGCAGCTCATACGACTCGGCGGCGCCTTTGCCCTTGTCCTCTTCCCAGGTGTTACCGCCGTTGTCACCCCCATGGGCCACGCCAATTTGATGGTCTCGCGCCAGCGCGGCGCTGGGCCAGGGCATCGAGGTCATGTCGGTAGCGCTGATCGGGCTGTTGTACTGAGACGAGTACGGTGAGATGTAGCGCGGGAACGGCTTGTCAGCTTGCTCAGTCATGGGTGAGTCGCCCCAGCCACTGTGCGGAGGTCGCTGGCTCACGGGCGTCTCAAACATGCCACCACCAGGACTCTGGGGGGCCGGCCAACCCTTGCTCGGCGTGTAGATTGCTTCTAATTTGCGGAGGTAGGCCCTGCGTCTTCTCTTCCCATTCCAGACGATAAAGACGCCCGAGAGGATTAGAAGGAGTACAAATGCGCCCACAGCAATGCCCACCTTGGCGTTGAGGTTAAGGGGGCCGTTGTCAAACCAGGCGGGATCAATTGTCGCTATCGGTGTCGGATCAATGATGAGGAGAGTGGTTTTGGTAAAAGGATCGCCGTCAACACCAACAGAAACCCCTTGCTCTGGCTTCTGAAGGCAGCCGGCTTGCAGCATCGACACAACTGGGTACAGGTCAGTGATGAACGAGCCGACGGGCAGCAAATGTGATGACATACAATTAGCCAAGATGTGATGATCAGCTGCCAGGCAGTCTCTACAGCCCCGAAAATCGATGTCGTTACTGGAAGGCCACAAGTCACAGTATTCGTAGCCATGATTTGTGGCAGACACGTTGTTGAATATAGTCCCGTTCATAAAATTTGCGCAAGCCTTACTATAGACTGGTTAGTAAAAGCTTGCGATCGGTCGAAGAAAGGCTTTTTACCTTGTAACACAAGGGTTACTATTGAGCATATGATCTTTGCCAGGGACACCAAATACGCATGATGAAAGAGCGTATCGCATATTATCTACACCAAATTGGGTCAGTCCAATGCGAAGAGTTAAATACTGTCATCATTTCAACATACATAGTGCAACAGTGACATCAGTCTCGTTGTTGGGACCGACGAAGTGGCTGTTGATCTCGCACTGGACGCATCCCTTGAAGATTTGGCTGTCGCCAGCGCCGAAGCTGTTGTCGCCGCATGCTATATCAGACTGGGACGTGGATTCGAGCACGTTGCCGCACTTTGTCAGGCACGGCGAATTTTCGTTGACCAGCACGGCTCGCGCCGCCGGCAGCGCGGATGTGAGGACAAGGAGGTGGGTAAGGCGAGCATGCATGACGGGCGTCGCGCAAGACTCTTGTTTGACGGGATGTGGTCCCGTCGGGAAGTGTAAAGCCAAGAGCTACGAAGAACGCAACTCTCTAAACGTAGAGTGAGATGATAATGGCCAGTTGCGAAAGCACTTGCGAAAGCAGGGCGGACGTGCGGGCGAAATATAGCGACTCAGTCGGGGAGGTGTGGCCGACTCCCGCAAAAAGGAACCCCGCTGAATGAATGTGATGTCTCTAGCTACAGCCAGTTTCAGTCACATTGGGGGCCTGTTGGTTGAATCAGCCTGCAAGTCGCAGCGGTACATGCAGAGCCCGGTGTGCCGTTTGCATTTGCGTGTACAATAATCTGTAGTGTATCGAGAGCCTTGAACCAGTATGCGGGAGCGAAGGATGGACAGGACGGTGTCCACAGTGCTCCGTACCAGTATTGATTTCGAACGGCCCCCAAGGAAAAGACTAGCATAACAAATCCCGCGCGTCCGACACGAGCGGCCAGGGTCGCGGGGAGGCTGGAGGCCCGACCCTTGCCATCGAGAGATGGCGGGATGCGTTGGATGGTTGGATGGTGGATGGCAATATGGATATGGTGTGGGATGTTCGAGTACGGTGAGAGGAGGATGGGGATGGGGGTTGGGAATGTAGGAGGGTGCGCTGGAAATGCGCTGTTAGCACCAGGACGGCCCTAAATGGCAGGTATCTGCAGGCTGCTGCAGGCTGCAGGCCCGCTGCAGGCCCCTGGCAACCACTAACACTGCCTTGTAATGCGCTACTGTCCACTAAAATGCTTTTCCTGCAGCCTTCCTGCACGGGCTGTCGCCACTATCACATCTGCCCCACCACGTAGCATCCCAGCAGACCGCGTCCCATTGGCCGGCCTTGCATATTGGCCGGCGCTTATATCGACAACTTCATTGGACCGTTGTGCTACCCGGTATGCATGTCTCTGTTCTGTCGTCACATCGCGCCGTCACCGTGCATAGGCATCTTTTAAACCCGAGAGCCATCATTTTTTCCCCCAGTCTCCTCATTTTGCAAAAGTTCCGCGGAGCGATTGGCAGAGTCATTTTGCGGACACGAGCATTAGATCACCATAACCGCCTTACGTACAGACTATATTGCCATCATTGTTACCCAAGCGCGTAATTCTGCAGCGCTGGCAACTATCCCACTTGGGTGGGGGCTTCTTAGTAAAATTATTGCTCTGTGTGTTTGTACATCTGTTTGATGGAGAACAACTGTTTCTCGAGGCCAGGTCCCCA
The DNA here is from genome assembly GCA_001455915.2 of Samsoniella hepiali. NCBI lineage: Eukaryota > Fungi > Ascomycota > Sordariomycetes > Hypocreales > Cordycipitaceae > Samsoniella > Samsoniella hepiali. Next base: position 2,014,540 of record LNDK02000024.1, on the reverse strand, counting down.
GTGCGTCCAATGCGCCTAACAGTCGTAACAAAGATTGAATTTTATTAAATTTTCTAGGCCAGCTGAGTTGTGACTGTGTATATTTCGGGGAATAATGCCATGTCCCTTTGACACCTTGTGCTCATTACTTTATGCATATTCGTATCACCAGTCCTGCGCACGCTCCTGTCTTGACAGCTTCAGGATTGTACCACAGCAAATGTGATGCTCAAGGCCTTGTAAAATTCAAAATATGTTTCATAATCAGTCTAATCGCCCTTTCTTCAGGCTACTGGGCCATTTGATGCAAGCTGTGCGACGCAAGAGTCTTGTTACAGCAATGGACCTGCGATGTAAGCACAACGCAGCTCGGCCGTTGCAATCCAGTTCAAGCGACCATTCTTCTCAAAATATTCCATGAAAACGTGCAATTGCGAACTATTACTATGCCATCTAATATTTCGCTCTTCGTAAAGAATGATCAGTATTGAAACGGTACTGTCCTGCAAAAAGAAGAAAGCTTGGTCGCCGCTGGTAGCTATGCCAAACATGCGCCCTGTGTTCCCCATTCGAAACGAGGTTGAAACAGCGCATCAATCGCGATTCGTCATTTGTGCCCCGTATCACTTTCTTGAAACACGCCAAAAGTTGATAGCATCTTTGTTCAGCCCCCATGCCGGAGATGCGTCTCTCTGCCGGCTCTCGAACCAAGTATTTAAGCTCCTGATGACCCTCCGGGGGCTGTATGGAAGCTCTCGCTGCTCGTCTGTCTTTCATCCACACATATCCTTCTTAAGATCGTGCTGTTACTCATTTACTGTATTGTTGATGCTGTGAGTGCCTTGCTAGCGGCTCATGGCTCCCAATATGCGACTGAGGGTTCACTCATTACAAGTGCTCTTCTTCCAACTGTGGTGATTCTCTACGTCATGAACATGTACACAATTTCCACCGGCAAGAGTCAATATGGATGACTACGTTTCTCTCCGTATGTACATTGAGCTTCCACTGCTCTGACAACATCGCCGATGTTACCATTTCGAACACCAACCACTTCAAGGGGGTGGGACATCCTCAGTGTCATGGATGATGTCGGCGCAGCCATTCTCAGTACATTTGCTAGCAGACAGCTGGAAGAGCTCCAAGTGCACTATATCTGGGGCTCTTCGACACATGTCATCATCAACATGACTGCTCGGTATGTGCCCTGTTTGCGCAACAGCCAAGCTATCCAGACCATTTTTTTGACTCCTTCATTAGATCACAGCTGTACGGCTATGCCACAGCCTTGTTCGTTCCTGGGTCTCGCTTTCATGACTCAATGCCTCCATATTGATGTCGTGAATCTTTGAGGACTTCAGCATGTCTTCTTCGTCGATGGCCAGCGACCTAGCGCTGGTAGTTCTGGGTGAACCCAAGACAGCCGTGCAACAGTCTTTCCGTTGTCAAGTCTCGCGGTGTTGTTTCAAAACGACTGAGAACTGCTCAATTGTCAAAAGGATTGTTTCTATAGAGCAAGCGAGCACCTGGAGAAGAATTGATGTTGCGCTTGGTTGGCCAAGTAGTGCTTAGCTTGGTCTTCTTCCTCGTCAGGCAGCGACTAGAACTCGGGTTCTGACGTGAGCCGCAACAGCTGTGCCCCTGTCTTGTTCGTTATCGACTATCGATTTATTGACTCGAAAGGCCGCTAAATCGAAACGGACATTATCATCAGCTCCAGCGGTTTCTCGCGGCACCACATCTTGGTGCACCCCCGAGCCATCTTCTAACGGCGATGACATGGCTATAGCACGGGCACCAACATCCAACCAAATCCTGCAGCTCTTGCTTTCAAAGCACTGTGGCAGTTTGGTTGTACTTTGGGGGCTCTTCGCAGTAACGAAAGTCTCATAAATTCTCATGGCTCTTGGATTGCTCCTTGCTCTGAGCACGCGACTTCGTCTCTCGCCAGCCAGGTACCGACATCGAAGCATCGCATCTGGCCCGTCCGAGGATTTTGCACATTGGAATAAGACGGGCAAAAGTTCTCCGTCTATTTGATATTCAAAATTTACGTCGAAAGTCCGGGGATGTCGTCTTCTTCGGAAGGTAGCAACCGCAAAGCTTGAGTAACCATCACGTCCAACGACAGCCCGGTCAACCAAGTGAGCCAAACAGTGGACACAGGATGAATTCAGGATTTATTAGCTCTGGCACTATTCATCTAAATATGCGCATTTTCTTTTGCGTCATGAGCATGTCTATGACTCCCGATGACAAGAATAATCCCAGCTGACTGCGTGCCTCTACGCAGCCCATATCCAGCAAATTGAAGTTGCCCTGCCTGTTCTCACTTGCTGGATTTCGAAGTTTTTGATGGCACTCAGTCTATTGATGTGGCTCTATACTTGCTTTTGCGGAATTTCATTGGCTATATTGCTGCTATCTTGTCAATTTGGTATGCTCTGATAGTACTGTTTGCCCTATCTTTACCATCTTGCACTCTCTCTATTTTCCTGGCACATTGTCATCTCTTCTTCTCTTTCCTTCTACTCTCAAATTGCACCGCACTGCTCCTTCCGAGATGCAGCTCATACACTAGCGCACATGATTCAACAGCCGCTCGTGGATCTCCGCCCTTGCGCGCTGTAATTCTTCTTTGAATATCGGCCAGGATTGAAACCCGGCCCTGGGGGCCATGGAGTTATTTGTCGCTTGCAAGTCCTGGCTTCGGCCCCTTCGAGTCGCTGGCAAGCTTAAGCTTCGAGAGAAGCCCTTGGGCCGCGCGCCGCTCGTTGACTTGGATCGCTGACTAGCACCCTGGCGCACATCATCATCGCCACTGTCGCTACGCCTCACACTGCGGTGAAGCTGTCCATTGTGCGTCGAGTCATTGGATGAGCAACGACTTTCTTCCTCTAATGGTCGCTCCGGCCTCCGTCTGCGGCCTCTGTTACCCTCGGAGCCACGCCCTTTCTCCGAGTCTGTCGCCACGATGCTTGGGCTCGCCAGGATCGGGATTCTTCCGCAGTCTGCTTCGCCGCCATGGAGCTCCAAAGATGCCAGAATATCGGCATTGCGAGACTTGGGAGATCTTGGTCGCTCAAAGCGTCCGATATTCGTCCCAGACAGACTCTTGAAGTCAGACACTGTCGTGTCAGCTGATGACGACTGTCCTGTGGAATAAGAACTACCACGATCTGGCGACAATGACGGCCATTCTCCGTTCCAGCCGTCAGAAGACACCGAGATTGCCGTGAAGTCGTCAAAGGGGGTTGATGGTGGTACACCAATTTTAGGAGACCATACACTACCTACCAGGTGACTTGGCCAATGTCTGCGCCGGAGGTTGCCCTCGTGCGGAAACGGCGTACTATCGCCCAGAGGGCGGACGGTGGCGGCGGACGCTTTTGAATCGGGTACCGCAGTCGCACGGATTCTGTATTTACCCACCGGTATCTCTTGGGGAGTCTCATAAGCCGATTCGGGAATGAATAACTTAGGACGTGGCTGCTTCTTGGCTTGTCTGGGACTCCCAGCAGGGGGATACACTCCTACCGCCGGGAAGGCATTCTGCAAAGATGGGATGCCTCTCTCATCAACAATGTGCTTCTGCGAAGACTCTTGAGCAGTGTCGAATTTCTTGTTTGATGTACCCGATGGATGCGATTCCGGCTGAAGCCACTCTGCGTCATTGCAGAACTCAGTGGCCTGCTTCCCTTTGGAGCCTGGCTGCTCCCAGTCAAGGGGGAGTGTGAAGATGGGGCCATCCGACGTATCAACCACAAGGAGGTCCTCTGTTCCGCCTCCCAAGAGTCCATATACGTGCACTTCTCCGTCTCTGATTCCGAGTACGGCACTGGTACCTGCATAGGTGGCTTCACCGTCTGAGCCAGACCGGTTGCAAAGGACGACGAAGACTTCCTGCTTGAGCTTCGCCTCAACCAATGGCCGCAAGAAACGGGCCCAGCACAGTAGGGCTTCCATGTCGGGGTTCTCCGGTTCGCTAGAGAATTTCTCTTGCTCTGCTGTCGTCTCCCATGCCAAGGAGATGATTGCGATGCCAATTTTGTTCCTTAGAATATGACGCGCAAATGCTTCTCTTTCCTTGGGTTTTGAGAATTCATCGTCACTGAGAATATCACGCATTAGCAGCTGCCTTTTCAACTGATTCATAGCCGCGAAAAAAAAGACACACATACCTCAGATCTGTGTCTGTCCAGCAGCCAAGAGGAAACCAACGAATTAGCACTTCTTATAGGTGTTGTGTTTTTTTCTTTCAACTTACACTGTCCAATCGAGACATTGCCGAGTCTTTTGCGACGACAGTCCGAGAATGCTTGTTTTCTCCCAGATTCGGCCCTGCCAGTGTTGTTGACAAGAGTATTCCCGGCAGCGTCCACCATGATGGAGGAGCTGAGGTACTCTTTGCTGGTGGATTTGCCGCCAGCAATGTCGAGCTGCTGTGGGTAGCCGACCACGACGTGACAGTTGTACTTTATGGCTGCGGTCCGCGCCCAGAGCTGTGTGTCTCCGGCCGCGGCAGGCTCGAGAAAGCGCTGAACATCCGATTTTGAGCGAAAGTTGGAGCCTGTGAGGATGGGTCAGTTAGGTGAGCTATTCAGTGAGTCCGGCAGAGCGGAGCGATTGGATCCAAAAGGTGCTCCAATGTGCCACATACCGGAAAATGCCAGTTTTGGGAGGACGAGCACGTTTAGCTCCGATTCCGTGGCAATGGATAGGTCTCCGTGGACCCCGGACCTGCACAGGATTTTATCGGCCCTGTTCATATTGTGGTCGACCGTGTCGCTCTTCGGAGCGAATTGAAGACACCCGATACGCATTTTGAAGGTATGTGAGTATCAATGATACTGGAATAAAGGAACAGAATGATTTGTTTGTTGAATCGCAGCGCATGATATTGCGAGGCGGTAAGCTTTTGATCGTTTCTGAAAGCACGAGAAGTAGACTGAAGCTTCTGAGTCTTTACTGCTCAACAATCATCGCCAGCTTTTCAGTGGCGAAGATGCCGAGGACTTTATATCCAGTCGTCCAGTACGCAGTTGGAGTCTCCTAGCTGAGCTATTTTTGGACATCAGATAGAATATGTGTCGCCGCCGGTACACTACCATCCTTGGCGCTGGAGGGCACCACCCGGTGACAGATTCGTGGAGCTAGCTCCTCAGACATTGCGAGAATAGCTAGCATCGTAGAGGTGGCGTAGACCCTGGCTCATGTTGTGTCAATGAGTGGTCATTGTGGGCAAAGAGCACTCTGCGAAACATGAGAAATTGCATGTCGACATCGTTCCCCCCTACTCGCTACAAGACGACAGCAACAAAAATAGATCAGTGCTGTGTCACAAGCGCCACCTGCTCGTCCATATTCTCGATATCCCCCATCAGGTGCCCAGATAAGGGAATTCGGCCCTTGCTCTTCGCCTAGTGCCTGCTTGACAGGCGCTGTTCGTGCATCTCAGAGCGCTTCCCGATGACAGACATGGTCGAGCATCTCAGTCACCGCGCGAGTAGTATTCTCTCTTTCCAAACCTGCAATATCCTGCTTGGGTCGTTCAGTGTGCGCTCTTCATGAGCCCATGCCAACCCACCGCCCATCATACTTCCTGTAGGACCAGGCGAGGTTACTGTAATGTGAATGTCTACTAGCGTGGCATTGGTGTCAAGAGTCCATCCCTGTTGTGTAACTGGTGACACCACACAGGACTCTATTCATATCAGCGGCGTAGTCGCACAGCCGTGACTGGAGCGTTGCGCCAAAGAAACTTGGTCGCCGGCCCCCTCAGCATCCACTGACGGAGAGGGTTGCTGTACGTACAAACGTGGAGATTGTGATTCTTAGCGACTAAATCAGGTGAGATAATTCAACGTCAAATGGGCCTTGTTTTTTTCTTAGACAACCACACCAGGGGAAGGTTCTGAAGTACAGGCATCTATTCTTAGGCCTCTCGTGGTAGTTTCGTATAAATAGCGCCCAAGCCAAGGCGAGTCTGGCTGTTGAACGACAGATAGATAGATGTTTGTCCTCCTCATGAGCAAAGTTCCTAAAAATAGTGCGTCTCGTGAGAGGAGGATACTTCTATCTTTGGCATGCTTGTGAGACCTGACAGTGATTGCGATTCCTATAAAAACGGCCTTCTGGACATCCTGCCTGCACTTTGCAGCGGGCACATTGTCATGTTCGGCACATGCTTCATTTTCTATTGTGGTAGATAATGTACATGCAAATTACCCCAGGCCGCAAGTTTGCCAAGCGTGCCTTCAACTGCCCAACCAATACGATCTCCCTCAATTCATCATATTCAATTACATCGATTAGAAAGGGTTGTTCCCTCTGCTTCTCCTTCAGGCACAAGTACCATGGAAACAGGCGTTTTGCGGTCCTTGTCACGGGTATTGTCATGCGGCCTAGGCTGTTCTGCTTCGCGGGCACTCGACACCGGCCGCGGCGAACTCCGCGACCGCGACGGCTTGCGAACTCCCCTCTCCTTCTCCTTTGGCGCGTTTCTAGGCACGAGCCTCAGCGGCGGCACCTGTCTGGCCGCCGCTTTCGGTCTTCGGGAGGGGTCTTGCAGTGGGACCGATCGTTTCTTGGCCGTGGACCTGCTCAGCGCTGGGATCCAGTCATGACATGCCGCCTGTTCACCACTGTCGAGACTGGCAAGCTCTGAGGCAATCCCAATTCTAGTCTCACCTACCCGGGTATCCCCTGTCTTGGCTCCGGAATCGAGCTGTCCCGCATGCCTCGCCCGCGACTGGCGTCTTGTTTGACCTGAATCTACCATGGGAAACGCAGGCGCTTGTCTTTTGTGACGCTGCCTGGTCTGTGCTGGTGAAAACTGCGTCATGTAGCACATGGGAGTGTCCGCAATTGGTGTGGGCTCTGCTGAACGCTCCATCCAAAAGGCTTGTCTGGACTCGGTCACAAATCCATGGGCATAATTTGGCTGCGCATCGAGACCTGGGTCATGGCGCGGCGCATCAGAGTCCAAATGCGCTCCAAAGACGGCATCATCATCCTCATCGTCCTCCTCTTGGTATATTTCCAGGTCTTCCTCGGCATTTCCAACATCGACAGGAAGACCTTGTCTAGCCCGCTTCTTCCTGAGCAAATGTGTGTGATATCGAATATGGTGCTCAGATGTGAGATTTTTGCCATGAACGAATTTGTATATGTCTTCTTCCTTGAAGTTCTCCGTCTTTGACGACAGCAAACCTTCATTATCAAGGGCAAAGGCAGACATCATTTGCATAAGACAGGATTCTAAAGCATCGTCTTGCTCTGGATGTGGTTTTGGCAGCCCAGTTTGAGAGCGATGTGCGCTTGGGTTTCGCCCGCCAGAATCCTGGATCATGTTATCCCGCTGGTTGCCGGCAGTGCCACGCCGCTGCCCATCGTTATAGAATTTTGATTCGTGAGCGCAGGGCCAGCCTGCCTCGTCGCTCTCGGAGAATGGGCCAGAAAGAGACGATTCCTCGTCACTTTCGGAGAAGTCATCCATGCGGTTATTACCATAGTTGCCTTCACTCATTGTTGCGCGCATCTCGCCCATGTCGTGTTTCTGCGTAACCGGGGCTGCGACATGCGATTGTGTGAACTGAGTGTGACTGATGTGGCAACTAGAGAACGGTATTCCGATACTACTACCATCAACTCTGAAAGGTCCGCTTGTGGGATGCTCACGGGGCCGACGTGATGGCTCCAGCCAGTGATCGTTGCGATGCGGATCCCTTTCTGGCCCTCTGTTCACTAAGATGGCTTCAAGAGTGTGCTCCGGGACATCGTCAGCTGGGGGTTCTTGATTCGTCCCCATGTCGTGGACGCCACCCGTTCCCGGACCGCTTTCATTTCTCGGTTGAGCCGGAAGACCTCCCGCGGGCTGCACCTGTGGTGCTCGGGTGTCTTCGCCCGAGTGTTGCGCTGGACCAGGCTCAGGACTCTTCAGCTTGAGTTTTGCATATGGCAGGGCGTCTGTATCCACTACAAGCAGGGACTCTTCGCTGCGGCCGAGGATACCATACAGTGAAATTTCGCCAGACTTGATGCCAATGACAGTGCTTGTGCCAACGTATGTGGTATCCCCTTCAGCGCCGCACCTGTTTCCAAATACAACGATGGTCTCTTGACTGGAGTCAATAGAGATTATGGGCTGCAGACGGGCAATCCAATACAATAGAGTATCCATATCTGGCTCATCGGGGTTGAGAAAGAACTCTTCCTGGTCAGCATGTGTACACCACGCCATGCTTAGCACCACAAGCCGCGCACCCGTATCGAGTATATGGCTGGAGAATTCATAGGCCTCCCATGGAGCCTCAAACTTGTACGGGCTATTAGATCCTGTTAGCATAGATCATTCCTTCGCCGTAGACCAAGCCTTTAGAGCAGACTTACTTGATGTCCATGCAGATGCCGACGACTAGATGGCCTAGCCCGGGGACACGACCAGCGTAAAATCCACGGCCTCCTTCGAGCGCCCATGTTTCATCCGTGTAGTACAGGTGAGACTTTCTGTAGTTGCCGGCGACATCGCCGTCGCCGTTTATGATGATGGCGGAGTTGTAGAATTCCACGTCCGCGGGCCAGCGCTCCCCCAGGTCAACCTTCTCCGGGTAGCCCGTGACGACGACGCAATTGTACTTTAACGCGGCCTGTCGCGACCATGCTGCGCTGACGCCGCTCTCGCCCAGCTCCAGGTGCGGCGAGATTTGGCGGAGGGACTTGAAATTGTAGCCGGAAAAGGCGAGTTCGGGCAGGACAAGCAGGTCAATATCCCCCGGGTCGGCCCGTTCGAGGATGGCGTCTGCTCGCTCGATATTCTGGTCAGTGTCGGCAAGCTGCGGCGCAAACTGGAGGCAGGCGATGCGCATTTTGAAGAGAGTCCAGAGCGGCGCGGACAGCCGATGCACATCGTGAGATTGGTTATGATGATGATGATGATGATGAGAGGGAAACCGGCCGTTGAGGGCCGCAACCTGGTGGAGATTTCGGAACAAGTACACAATTCCAGTACAACAATCAACAGCGCTAGAAGGCCCCAGTTTAGCGGGAGTGCCGCACCTATACCCACCTAGTAGCAGTGCAAGAATACACCTTAACTGCCTGGGAAAACCTGAAATAGTATCGGGGTCCTTGAAAATATCTGCTGGCTAAAATGACGGCGAATGTAGGACCTGGAAATGATGTGGCGTGCTCCTGATGCACTACTACATTAGCACACCTGCCAGTCCTAGTCCCTATATCACGGTCTAATTACGATAATGACAGCCTGGAGCCGGGCATATCTCCTTCCCCGACGAGAGATTCGTATTCTATGTTCATGGCTATTTGTTCTGAGCATCTGACTCTCCCAGCCGCCCGGCTGCGTTTCGCGCAACACGAAACGACTGGCGGCCGTGTCGGCCCGCTGCACGGTACCACGTCTAGAGCGTGACGGCTCACATTGTAGACACGGCTTGAATGGGATGAAACAAAAGTGTCGTACATTCATCATGTTTCTCAAAATAGCAGTCTTGCCATCCTCTTAATTGTAGCGTGCTAGGCGTCTGGTCTGCACTCTACACGACAGAACCCATAAGGCTCGGTATATATCAACTCGCCCAGTCTAGTGGTGTAGAGTGTCAATGTAAAATGCACAAATGAAAATACATACCTATAAATGCCTTCATTCATCCCGTCAATTTTTCCTTCTCAATCTAGCATGCTCAATGCCGCCCATTCGGGACGGCCGTTTCACTCCCTTCCGGCACTTGTCGGGGCACACACTGCAACGGCTACATTTGGTCCTTGAGAAAGACCTAAAATCTTTCTCTCTCAGACAGAAAGAGTCTCAATGTTGGGGTGACCCGAAGTTGTTTCTCCAAGCTCAGCGAATGCACACTTTGCACTAGCATGTCTGACGGCGGCCAAGTTTCTTCGGTGCGTAGACTGAATTGAACATTGTTCTACCAAATAGCCACGCAATTTTTTTTAAAAGAAAACTCAACTGCTAGTCTGCGCCTGAGCTCCTCTCTCTCAGCTCTTTCAAGTGTGATGTGATGGGCTGCATGGGGCGACAAAAAACCCACCCCAACGCGTTGGGGTCCCGACGACTGAGATCACTGCGTTAGCCGCCCATCACGTAACACGGCTCCAAAAATTTATTCCTGCAATACTTGACAAAAGACGAGATCATATGCAAAGAGGCTTAGTAAAAAGAGTCTGTGCTATTGTGTATACTTTATGCGCTGAGCTACCTATGAGGCCGATATCCCCTGTGAAGGTGTCCTGTATCGTCCACTCCCTAAACCATATGTAAACGAGTGAAAAAAAAAAAGAACATATGATAAGTCGCTGAGTATCAAGCTTAGCGCACTAACATATGCGAGAAATAGAAAAAGAAACTAAATGAATGCTACATGGTATCATGAAATAGAAGCGAAACGTCGATGTAACTAAACATCTGGGAACTCTAGTTCAGTTGTGCTACTGTCTTGTCGCCCTGGGAAATCATTGCACAATTATGCAAGTCGTTTCGTGTGCGTGGCACCAACGGCCACATCAGAAACCCTCAGCACTCAAGAACCCAGTCTTGGCCACTGTCAATAACCAGTACCTCTCCTCTCCCTGGTATGCGGGCCAGACGACACTTTATGCAGTTGCAGGTAACTGCACTCCCAGAACCCCATCCTGTTCAACGAATTTGCCCTTCAGAGATCTTGATAGGACAAAGAAGTCATCGCTCGGTGAGTCCGCATCCGAAGCTGGGATGAACGCCATGGCCTTCGGGGTTGGTGGGTTGAAGGGTAGAGGAGCTGTGCTAGGACGTGGAACTGGGCTCGCGGCAAGGCTTCTCTTCACCTTATCCACGACCCTTCTCGGCCGCTGAACAGGAGCCGGCGCGAAGCGCGGTTCAGGAATGAATCGCGGTTCTGTTTCCGCCTTGTCTATGGGTGCCGTTTTCTTCGAGCGTATCTGAACCATTTCAGGTGCCGGTGAGCTGGACGACGCCCCATGCGCCTGGCTCGTGGATCGCCGACGGCGAGGGCGGTTCTGCGAACGCACACGCCAACCCGGTACGTTGCTGACAGGGTTGCTCGCTGAACTAGAGCGGCGACCGTGGACAGGGCAGTTCGGGCAGGCAACCTCTTCCACTCTCTCGAAATCTTCGGGGGTATATCCTTCCGGCAGATGAATAGTGTTGCGCGATTGGTTTCGGCTCACTTGGCTACCGCCGTTTGCCGAGGCTCGTCGGACATGGCGATGAAGCAGGTCATTGCGCGTCGAATCGATGGATGTGCTCCGCACATGTCGCTCATGGCGGTGTCCAACCTGGGTGGGAACAGGCTTGGGGTCCCGCTGACGCCCACGACTTGGGGAGCGCTCAAAGACACTGGCCTGAGCCCTAGAAGATGTGCCAGTCACATTTCGCCTGGTACTGGACGAAAGCGAAGGGGAGTTGTGCAGCTGAACCGAATTCGAAGCCGAACGATAATAGTCAAACGCAACGGGTGTCGGGACCATCATGCTTCTCGATGGCTCCGCCATCATCAGGCTAGGACTGGCCACAATGGGGATATCTAAACCTTCTAGTTCAAGGCCGCCAAGCACATAGCCATCTTTATCTGGGCTGTCGTTTTCAGGCGAGGAGTCCATGTTGAAGTACGATTCTCCGTTCTGAGAAGCGTCCCCAGTTCTAGAGACAGAGTTGACTCTTTTCGATACGTTCTCCAGATGTCTTGCGGCGGCGGAATAGTCCGGCACTCCCATTGCCGAGTTGGACCTCTCGTGCATCCGCGAGCGGCTAGCATTTCGAGATTTGGGAGAAGCAGGTCTGCCAGAGTTTTCTTCCTCGTCGTTTTCCAATTGTGGAGTGTCGGGCATGATTGGCTTCCACGCGTGAACAGCTGTATTTGGTTCTGGAGACTTGGCCGAATTGTACAAAGTTGTAGCAGGTGGTGTTGGCTGCCGCGCCGCAGGATTGATCCGATTCACACGACTGGTGCTGCGGCTACGAGGTCGCGACATGCCGCGCAATGCGGCCCATGGAAATGGTTCCGGTTGACTGCCAGCTGGTGTCCTGGTCCGCCATCCACTGCCAGAGTTCAAGTGGCTGAAAGGGTTGGCCGAGTGTGGCCAACCCCAAGACATTGCTGAAGTTGGAGACATGTCTTCAAAGGGTGTCACCGGGACAATGTCCTCTGAGTTGATTGTCACAAAACCACCATAGATCTTCTTCCTCTGTGGATAGCCACTCAATGGTAAACCGCTATGGGGGTATGGAGTGCTATCCTCTGGCGGTCGGGGATTCGATCGCACCGTTTGGATAGAGGCCTCAGAGTCGTTTGACTTGATTGACTGAATCGACTTTGCGGAAATGGCGGATGCAGCGCTAATGGGCTGATCAGGGTACATCTGCTGCGGCATCATGTTTGGTGACTGCGGTATGACGATCGTAGGGCGAACTGCCATGCGAGGGGACCGAAGTGCAGCATCAGCTGTAGTGGGTGTGCCCTCTCCATTCGGAGTCCCGCTATCGGCGGTAGCGAATGAGGTGTTGGAGGGGACAGTGATCGGAGCAATGGGCTTTCTAGTCCCTATTGCGCCTGGAATTCCTCTCTGGGCATTTCCTGCACTTACTTCGGGAGCCTTGATCACTTCAGCCTCTGGCCTGTGCACGAGATCCATAGCCTGGCTGGTAGGCCTCGCGTTCGTTGGCGAGATGCTGATGGATTGCGCAGCGATTGGCGTCAAGCCACCATCGCCTAGAAATGTAGTCGTCTTAGACTCTTGGTCGGGTGCACTTTCATTTGACGGAAGACTGCCTTTGTAGCAAGTATCCGCCGTTTGATAGCCAGGTTCCAACGGCGATGACGACGACTTCATAGCATCGTTATGCGGGATATCAGCTGTATGCAAGTGTTCGGGACGGTAGACGAGCTTGCCATATGGTGGCTGGGACGTATCAACTACCAGTAGCTCTTTCTCGCCTCGCCCTAGCAAGCCGTACACGTTGACCTCGCCGTTTTCAATGCCAATGACGGCACTGGTTCCCGCATACGTTGCATCGCCTTCGATACCAGTTCTATTGGCAAAGACAACAATTATCTCGCCATTGGTGTCTTCGGCACGAATTAGCGGCTCCAGACGGGTGACCCAGTAAGTTAGGGTCTCCATATCAGGAGCGTTGGGCATACGGGAAAATTCTCGAGGCTCGTCTCTCGTCATCCACGCCATGGAAATGATGACGAGATTCGCATCGATTTCCAAAGCATGATACGCAAACTCATACGCCTCCCAAGAGGCTTCAAATTTGTAAGGACTGTTGGAGAAGATGTCAGTACACAGCTGCCGCATCGATGGTCTTGGAGATGCTCACTTGATGTCCATGCCTGAGAAAATTGTTAGCGTACGTTTCACCGATTTATTTGACGAGACAGCTTACAAATTCCTATTGAGGTCTTTCCAAGTCCGGGTATGAAGCCGCTATAGAAGCCCTCGCCTTCAAGGGCCCACGATTGGTCGGTGTAGTAGAGAAAAGACTTGCGATAGTTGGCAATGGTTTCGCCATCGGGGTTGACAACGATGGCAGAGTTATAGTACTCGGGGCTGGTCGGCCACTTCGGTGTGACGTCGACCTTTTCGGGATATCCAGCAAGGACGGTGCAGTCGTACTTGAGGGCCATGGTACGGGCCCATAACGATGTGATGCCTGACCCGGACGGTTCGAGAAAGGGCATTATTTCTTGGAGGGACTTGAAGTTGTACCCTGCGGAGGAGTTAGCGGGTGTTATCGCAGTTTTGGGCGGTGGCACCGCAAGCAAGAACCAGTTGAACATGCGCCGAAGCCGTGACACAAGCAGGGCACAACACAGCGCAACGTCGGACAGGATGACAAGCCTCGATCTTCTTTTGTGCCACTTATCGACCGGTGCGCTACGGCGATCGCCAAACATGGCACAAGGGCCAGGAATATAATAGCAACAAGACGACATACCAGTAAAGGCCAGCTCGGGTAGAACCAAGAGATCCAACTCTTCGATTTCGGCTCTCGACAGGACAGCGTCGGCCCTGTTGAGATTATTCTCAACGTCTCCCACCTGGGGAGAAAACTGCAGACAGGCGATGCGCATCGTGGCGGTGATGCTGTGCGTACAGCTGGTCGGAGGTCAAGGGAGGACAAGGAATAAAAGAAGACGTTGGGAACTGCGTCAGACTCGCTCCTCCCAACAGCCAAATGACCCCGCGCGTGGCACCTGCTGAGCTATCTCTGCCCAAACGTGCGAGAGTCGGCAAACGAGAACAGAAGCGAGGCTAACGACGAGACATGAATGATGTGTTTGGAAGAATGAATCTTTAAAGAACAAGCAACGACAAGATGGGGTCGCATGGGCTGAAAAGAACGTGTGAGAGGAGACTACAATAGCGGACAGGGCACCAATGCGTGCTGCGACGCAGAGGGACGGCATCAGGCGCTGAGATGACCGGAGGAACTTGGCGGACCGGGGACTGGGGATAGCAGCCGGGGCTCAGCGCCTACTGACACACCGGACAGTGGATGGGGGCTGGACAACAGCGACTGGCCAGCGCTACATCACATCCATCTATGGCTCTGCCATCACTGGAAATGCCCTGGGACCGACCCCCAGGCAAGGGGTATTGCGGTGGCTTGAATCCGCTAGTCTCGTTCGTCCAGCACCACATGCCCCTACTCCACCTGAGGATGCGGGCGGGCCGCCCAGGGCTCATAATGGGCGTCCTAATCATCTCCGCAGCTCCTGCGCCCATCGCCCTAGCCAGCCGTTAGCCATGCTTCAGCCAGTCACGTCGCGTCTCTAGCCGCTGGGCTGCACGACGGGCCAAGCCATCAGCGCAAGGGTCGTGGGGGGGTTGACGTTGGTTGTGGTGGTGGTGGTGGTGGTGGTGGAGGTGCCGGAGAGGGGACGAGGAGAGGCCAGGAGACAGACAGAGATGAGCGATTTGACCCAGCCACCTGTCGAAGCAACAGCCTCGTGCCAACTACTGGGTCCAAGGAGCCGGGTGTGATGAAATGCCCAGCCCTCCCCAGCTTACGCCGTTGAGGCGGGACACTACACACAGAGAGCACCACCAATACGGATCTGTAGTGTGCGGTCCCATTCCGCAGCACCCTCTTTACTAGACAGGGCGTGCGGTTCTCAACTTAATTGGCTCACCTGTTGTTTCCCAAGTATTGTCACTCGACCGCTGTTTCACTGGGGGCCGTTTCTTTCCTTTTCTGCGAAAACGAGCCCGGTCAGCGTCCCCCGCATCTATTTACCTGCAGCGGGAAGTTACGTTGGATGGCCAATGGACACTGTCCGGCCATAGGGCTACCTGCACTGCAAGTCATGGCGCTGTGGTTAGTTTTCGGCGCCCATCTAGCTAGCGCAATGCCATGGCCGGGGGGGCAGAAATACCATACATACCATCATCTCTGGCTCCTCCGGCCAAGAACGCATACTTGTGTCGGGTTCTTCTTGCACTATGCGTGCTACGCGGTTGTTCTGACAGAATCTCTGGGCTTATCAGAACATGCCACAGAAACGTCAACAGCGACCTTTCTTCGCTTGTTATAGTCTACAATCAGGCACAACGCCCATCGCTGATGCTTGCAAGGATGGCAGCGCTGTGGCTGTTTCGCAATTTTATGCAGGCCACGTCGTTGCGCTCCCCCTTTAGAGTCTGGGTGTAGGAGCGCGTGTGTGCCAACCCCAATTTCTTACATCATGTGCGCAAAATGTCAGCATTCGGGATCTGCATGGCTGCCAGCACGCGCCCAATGATGCCCAGCAGTCCAGTCGGCGAGCTGCTCCGTGGAGCGAGCCGCCGGATCTAGAGCTTGTTGAAATATAACTTCCACCAGAATGGGTGGCTTTTCGGACCGGACGGTTGCGCCAGACAAGAATAAATAGCACTTTTGGGGTGTCACAGACTCCCAGATGTACCATCTACAAGACTTACACTGCTCGCCTTGTCCTTGCGGAAGAGAAGTTGCCGAACTTCACAACCATAGTCCTGCAAGTCATGTATAGTTATTAGATGATCTATATAAGATGATCCGTAGACTCAGGCGTCTGAAAATGCCAACTACTATCTCGCGGCAATGGTAGTGCAAGTGAACCCGAAGATGTGCTACGGGGCTCTGCGCCGTAATTGGCGTCGGGGTATTACAAGATGTTATACAGTTCCTCATGGACAAAGAGGGGAATGGCCTCGAGATGTCTCCATTTCGTGTCACTGCATCTTGTATCCCGGTTTCCCGCGTGCAGGTTTTTCCCTGTCAAGCAGAGCCAACTACCAACCGTGATAACTTCATGGGCAACGGGCGGCGTCTCACAGGTGTCGATGGACGCTTCAGGTATGCGCACGGCTACACTCCCATCTAGCATTGCAATCCAAGATCTATGTGTATTTTGAAGGAGGAAGAGAAGAAGAGAAGAAGAAAATCCTCCCTCTTGCTGTGTACACTTGCGCGCATACCTGGTAACCGCCTCTTGGTTGATATTCACAGCATCGCCAGGCAATATGAATACTGCCCATCGTAGGAAATAATCAATGTCCAGCGGCTGACAAACACATATGATACATGTAAGTTCTATTGTAAAGCTCATCAGCTATTTTAGTGTCGAGCAAGCCCGGAGCGGCCGGTCTTCGAAGTCTTGTCATTTTGGCTTGTGTTGCTGATCATCGTGGTGAGCTGTTCATGACAACCTGTGGCCGACAAATACCAGCATTGGCCTAATTTTATACCATGTACCATCTACCACAATATAATGTGATGCGGCTTACTGCTCCTGTTGATCGATTGTTTATCTGTTCAACATTATTCTGGCAGAAAGAGTAAGGGCACTAAATGGCTAGCAACGATGAACCCAGCATTTCTAGGAATAGTTTTCAACGCGTATTACTTCAATTCGAGCTTTCCGCTTTGTGGTTTCCAAAGTAAAATTTCCCTTGTCTCTCCGAAGTAGACGAGTCATAGGGCCTTAGTATTCCGTTGTGGCAGGTCGAAAGCACCTCGAACAGCTCCCAGATTCTGGTTTTCTGGATGAGAGCCTGTTTTCCATTTACTTTCTCTCCGATGGAACACTCCTCTAGGGTATCTTGTCTCACACTTGGACCCCCACGAAGTTGACTCGGAGGCTCGGAGCACAGGTGCACATTCAGCCAGATTATTCGCGCCCGGTGTGCATAGTCCCTGATCCCGCAGCCGTCGATGGCAACACCATTGCTTCTTGACTGAAGACATGCATGCGAGTTCCCAGATTGTGAACCTATGGTAATTGGAATTACATACACACAAGACACACCCCATTCTGCAATCACGTTGCATAGTGGCACTTCGGGGGCCATCTACGAATGCGGAGCGCGAAACCCGCCAACTGCCTGGGACACGATAGCGCCGTGGCGCCGCCATAGAGTGCGTGTGTTGCCCTCATGGCGCAATCGTCATATGCATGTCCAATCAAATACTGCAGCGCGCCTTATTGTGCTGTTTTACGAACAGGATGCACCTGCACAAGGAGCAATGATGAACTCGCCGCTCGCGCGCATCGGAAGCGGTTATTCATATTCCAACGCTGAATGACCAGTAAATATTCGCTCGCAAGACAAGCGAAAGGCCAACGAAATAGAGAGACATTACAAGGGTGCCTGTCCTTGTTCTGTTTTCTAGTAGTAGTATTCAATGGCAAGCATTTGCCGTTAGGCCCTGTATCAGAAGCAACCCAACCAACTCCAGAGACGCAGCCTTGCACGTTTTTTTTTTTGCCCTACGAACCCGCGTCAAAGCGTGCGTTATTCGCTTTTCCGCGGACAGACGGACTTTTCTCCTCGATCGACAAGACGACACGAAAAAAACAGCGCGTCTTTGCAGGGGGTGTTGTTGGGTGTGGTACACTTGTCATGGGTTCAGGTGCTTGCATGCGTTAGCCTGCATGTCCAGTCACACTGCAGCAGCCGGAGGTTGGCCGCCTTTTTCTTCATCCCTGGCAAAGACATTGCAGAATGCGACACTGGGCATTGGGGAAATGCGACGCGAATTCAAAAAGCACACAAAGCGGCCCACACAGCCTCTCTCCACGATCGTCGGCTGTATTGGAAGCCAGACCGCTCAGCAGACACTCTGTTGCTTTCTTGAGCTTGGCGGCCGCCCTGGGCGCGGGCCCTCAAGGGGCCTTGCTTCAGATTGCCGCTCTTGCGCGCGCCCGCGCAATGAACGCCCTTGGAAAGTGAAACGCAGATTCGCGACGGCGATAAAAAAAGACGCCCTGGCTCGAATGAAGCCGTTACGTGGATATGGTGCACAAGGTAGATGGACGGTTCGTGGCATATAACAGAGATTGCCCATCATGGCAACACGAATTTGCCTCGCCCTGTCCTACCCCTCTTTCATATAAGCCTGGGTAACACAGAGCGGCTAGCTTGGTTGGTTGGTTGGTACATATTACTTTCGGCAGGGCAACAGGGCAGCCTACATAGGTAGGGCGGCCAGAGTTGGCCGGTCGAAAAAAAGGTGACTCCTCAGGGTTGGCATCGGTCAATTGTCCGTACCTTCGAGACATGGCGCGACCTCCACGGAATAGTATTGCAGATAAGTCTCATTTGAGGGGGGCGGAATGCATATGTCAAAAGAGGCAGTTCCAAGTCTCTCTGCGTATTGTGCGTGTGAGTGGTGTGTGGTGTCCTCGAGCAGAAGTAGAACAAGAGGGTCTCCGCGTCTTTAGGTCCAGTTTCTTCGTCACGGTGGCGTTTTTTCCACTCGCGGAAGCAGAGGTGGCCTGATTCTGTCTGCTGCAGGACGGCGGAACAAGCAAGTCGGCGGGGGGGAGTCTAGTTTAGTTGACAAAAGTCGAGAAAAAAAAAAGTACCATCCATCCCGCCAGTCAAGGGGAGAGCGGCCGCAGCAACGAGAACCGACGACCGGATAGAGGGCAAGACCGGGGTCGCAAAGGCAACGTCTTGGGAGGGCTGGCAAGCCACAGTCGCATCGACCAAAGCTGGGCGCTTAGATGCAGCCAGTCGGGCATCGTCCTCGATGTCTCGGCCCCCGCTCATGGTGGGCGGGATGGCAGGGGGGCCCAGCCAGTCAGATTTGATGTAGCAATACAGTGTCTCTGACGGGCTGGGAGAGGAAGGTGTGTGCTGTGTGCTGTGTGTGTGTACTGAAGACAGATGGGCCTCGTCGTCGTCGTCGTCGTCGTCGTCGTCTCTCCTCCTCGGTCGGGTAAATCCACTGCCCTGAGGGGGGGTCTCTCCCAGCACTTCTTTCGTAGTCTTGCCAAGGAGGAACCACAGCGGGTGATGCACTGATTGGACTTGTTAGTTTGGACGGTTGGGCGTTTAACAATCGAGACAGCTGAATGGGCAAAGCTGGACACGGCAAGGCTTCCCCCCTCCCCCCTCCCCAGGCTGACAGGGAATACAGAGCAGCCTAACCGTTTTCTTTGCACTAATGAATTTCCAGCACTATTGCTACAGATTACAGCCGGACCCGTTACTTCGGCCGCTGCGCCCCTCCCCCTCCATCCATCAATACCATCTACTACCTGGCGTATATGTGAATCGACACAGTCTCTCTGCCTGGCCAGTCAAAGTCAGTCTCTCATCATGTACTCGCTACCAGGTATTGGAAGTACTCGTCGGGGGGACTTGGGGGGGCTTTCCTTTCCCTTGCCCATTGCCCAGTCATGTCTTCCTGCACGCCATTTGCCCACCCTTGCGCCTGGATGCAGGCTGATGTTGGTCCTCCCCCATCGCCCTGCCATTACCATGTCACACACCACCGCATCCACTATCCATACACACACACACACACACACACACGCACACGCCCAACCGACCTGGGATCCTCTCCCTGTTTTTGATTCTGCGTGATCCTTCTCCTCTTGGGGCCCTTTTGGGTCCGTTCGGGTGATGGCTACAGTGGGGGCGAAGGTTCCCGTCAAGCCACCTGCCCAACTATCCCATCCCCTAGGTCGACCATTTGTCGCTGCTCGTCGCTAGCCAGCCTGTAAACCCTCTGTTCATATTTTGTGCAAAGTACATTTCTCACATGGTGTAACTCAATAGACAGGTAGTTTTCCAAGGGGCCACTCTCCATTTCTACCTTCGCTCACTCACACACACTCTCTCTCTCTCTTCGCTCCCTTCCCACTTTCTTTCGGAACCCGCCCGCCCGATCTGCAATCCCTCTTCCCTCTGTCACTCGACCACATCCGGCTGCCTTGTCTTCTTCCAAGACAAAAAAAAGCCCTTGCCCATGCTACCAACATAACCGTTGTACAGCACGAGCACCCACACACACCCCATCCATGACAGAAGCGGAATAATATCCTCTCTGCATCTGTCACGCTCCATTTTCCGTGTTATAACCTCCTCGCTCCTCCTCCTCTTCTTCCTCATCTTGAATCTGCACCCAACCTCACGAGCTTCCTTGGATGTCTTCTTGTCTGGTCTTGGCACGTTAGTACCACAGACTTTCTTCGCTCCGATATTTCGATATACAGGGAGGAAAAGCCACATACGTTTGGTAGTACAACTAGGCGGGCGCTTGGTTGGCTCCAACTCTGACCGTTCTCCTGGTCCAATTGTCTGCCATGACGGGCGCAGCTGGCCTGTAGTGCTGGCTCACTCCTGTCTGTCTGTGTTTTTTTTTTTTCGCGCTTAATATCTATACCCCCTTCCCGTCGTTTCACCTTCTCCCTCTTTTTTTCTGCACTTTCAGGTGCAGAAAGCTGTGCTGTGTGAGATGAAGCTCACACAGCAGCGCCCCGCCCTCTGGGCGCTATTTCTGTTAGCCGCCGCGACGACAGTCTTTGCTCTCCAAGTCGCGCCCGGCTCGCCTTGCGCGCACAAATGCCTGGGATCAGGTGCCGACAACAACTGGAGTGCAGAAGCCTCGACTACAAACTCTAGCGAAATCACCTGCTCTGATGCGGCGTACTCGGACAGCAAGGTTGGCCTCAAATACAAACAGTGCCAGGATTGTCTGCGGACAAGCTCGCGCGGGAACTGGGGCGAGACGGACGCGAAGTGGTTTGTCTGTGAGTTCTCTATACACCAATCTACAAAATTCATATCCAATATCTAACAATGCGATAGTCAACCTGAGATTCGCCCTCGGTGTCTGCCTTTATGACTCGCCGCAGGCAGATCCTGCTGGTCACACTTCTCCATGTGCCTCTAATCAAGGCTGCAAGAACCTCAAGTCTGCCCTCACCGCAGACTTGTTGGAACCAACGCAAAACACGACATGGGACTATTGCTTCCGGGAAAACGGTGTCTTTATGAACACAAACCGCACTATATGCATGCAGTGTTTGCGCGAGACGCAAGACCAGACGTACATGGCCAACTGTAAGATAACCCTGAAGCTTACCTCACGATACAACTCTCGCTAAACTGGCCTTGCTACAGTCTTTACGGCCCTAGAAGCCGGATGCCGCCAGACGCCCGACAAGGGTACCGCGATAGGTATCAGCGGTACCGTCTTCACCAGCGAGCACATCAACATTACAGACCCAGACAGGCCACCACAGGAGAGCCACGATTCCCTCTCAACCGCTGCCATCGTGGGTATCGCCGTTGGCGTCATTATTTTTATCCTTATAGCCGTCGCCTTGCTACTCTTCTACTGTCACAAGGAGAGAACCCAGGAGAACTGGGAAGATTACTACTACGACGCCTATGCACCACAGACGCCGCCACCCCCGCGACGTCTGCCATCTCGAGCAGCAACGGTCCAGAGAAATGTGCAGTATGTGCCCACGCAGCCGAATCCTATGGGGGAGGTTCCTCGTGCGGCGATCATGCGCAGCCACGTCAAATACCCCGACGAGAAACCAAAGACCTTTCTGTCCAGCGGTGACTACTACGACAGCATTGAACAGGGGGTGCGCAACAATAACAACAACAACAACGGCGGCAGCTATCCTATGAAGGAGCTGAATCCTGCCGCTGCCCATTCCACAGGCACATTGCACTCCAAATTATCCGAGTGCAGCGACCGCTCCATCTCGCGCGGCCGCTCTCGCACCACAGCTCGTGACGCGTCCCCCGCCGCCTCTGCTACCCATCGCGAGCTCTCCCCTCCTGCGTCGGTACACCAGCGCGTGCGATCCAACACGCCTGACTCCTTCGCGGTGCAGGTGTACCTCGACGCCGCGGCGGAATCTGCCCGCATGGCCGCGGCCGCAGCTGCCGCCTCCCACGGCTCGCCCACGGCGTCCTCCACGACCACGCAAGGCAACCCCAAGCGCCGGTCGATGCTGTCCCGCCTGAACCTCTCCAAGCTCGGCGGCGGTGGTGGTGGCGGCAAAAAGGACAAGGAGAGCCCGCCGCTGCATCCCAGGTATATCCTGCAGCCGCAGCTCACCAACGACAAGGCCTTTCACGGAGACAAGAACATATCCCGGCCCATCCTCGCCCGGGAGGAGCCGCGCTTCCTCGACGCCAACACGATGAGCAGCGCTGCCCCTGTCATATCGAAGGCGCCCAGACCGCCGACGCCTCCGGAGCAGCACAAGTACGTGCAGTATAGGGAGGTTCCTCTCAAAACCAGTGGCTTATGGTGATAAAATATATTCTCCTTTGTTCTTTTTACTGTGGAAGGTTTACGTTTCTCGTTTGCTTTGCTAGTTTCAACACACATAAAACTAGTTTTGTCTTTCTTGCACATCGGACATCTTTTTCATTCTGCTTTTTGTTTGCAGGTGTTTACGGAGCAGGGCCACCATCCATCTTATGCGGTACTACAGAACCAAGAAGCACTTGGGCAGCCATCATTCATTACAAAGTAGGCATCACACTGGCTTTACCTACGATCAACTTGTCATGTTCTTCATTTTTCTAGCGTATTTGGGTATTTTAATACAATGAGACCGCTTTCAAGATGGGTTATATATGTTCGTGTGCATTGTGTATTGTGTATTGTGTAATGTAATATATTATGGGCACGTTATACATAGGGTGTCTACACGGCTCCACGAGCCAAGTTGTTCAACAGTCGCGCCTGTCGTAGCACAGATCTACCCGAGGCGGCGCCCGGACCCTCTCGTCCTCCAGGCATCCGGGAGCGGACCGGACTCGGCACCAGTGCTGCTACCTGATGCAAAGTCACTCCCACCGACAACACCAGGGCGGGAGATGGCTTGGATGCGACCCTCTACAGCCTTCACCAGTCGTGTCATGAACTTTGGCGTCTTAAGAAGGTTGGGTCCGCCACCAAGCTGAGGATAGATTCTGGTGAGGAACTCGAACAAGTGGGCAGCCACGAGGCCATACAGACCGAGGAAAAAATCCTGGATGCCGCCAGGGAACAGCAGGCTAACGCCAATCATGGCATAGGGCATCAGCGGCGCAGGCAAGGGAACAAACATGTAATTGACCTGCAGGCCCTGCTGTTGTTGCGTGGCCGTATATGTCAGCGCGACAATGAGGCCGCGCGTCAGAGCAAAGAAGGGCATGATGGCGACAAAGTAATCAATGATCTGACCAGTAAGTTAGTCAAAGTTCAAAGAGCAGTGGCTCGACGTTTGTGGAAACAAAAAATGGCAAACTACGGCACAAAAAAAAACAAAGGTGTAGAAATGTAGGGAGCTAAAAAACCACTCGAGCAAATTAGAGTTACACGAGCCATCCATATAGACATCCCACCATGCCTGCACCGCCCACCAGTCCGGATTTTGCGAATGATTGGACCAGCGGGAAGTACAGGGGTGATCTTCCTCAGTTTTAGGAACCGTGACAGCTGTAGGGGCAACTCGCTGTCCGGGCAGATATAAGAGGTGTAGCACCAGGTGCTCAAACGTGTTCACGACGAGACATAACGGAAAGGCAACGATCGGGAGAAATGAGATGGACAGGAAACTTACTGCAATGAAGCTGCATACGCAAATGAGATACCAGATAAAGTCCTCTTTGCGTCGCATCCGCGGGTGGCCCGTCTCCATGTCGCTGGCCGCCTTGTAGAAGAAGTACGTGTCAAACAGCAGGCCAAGCTGGGGTCCTGTGATGAGGAAGCCCGTCGCGAGGCGCCATATTTGTGGCGGGAACCGCAGGAGATATCCAGGGTGGTATCCCAGCCATTGGCTCGGAATGAATCCAAAGTATAGACCGATCGAGCTGACAAACATCCACGTGGCCAGAGTACTGCGCAAACGATTAGCATTGTCTGTCAACAAAGAGCTGCGGGAAATAAACATACCGAGAGATGGGCGGCAAGCGCCAGTACTGGTCCATGATTGTGTTATCAGGCATGATGTGCTACGAAGAGAAGGTCTCGTTTTCTCGTTGTGATGTGGCTTCGTTGTTTCTCCAAAATCGCCCAGTGCGAAAAGGATAGAATGAACAAAAGCGATCCCGCGCGGTAAAAAAGTCAAAATGTGAAGCTTCTCTTGCGATGCAGGGATGGGGAAAAGAGAACGAGCGACACACAAGCTCCAGGCAACGATGGGAGAGAGATGTTTCGCGTAGCTGGCCTGCTATCGTGTCATCTTCGTTTTTCTTGTTCAGGCAGAGTTTTGACGCAAGCTGGCTGGTGTGCAGCCTGCCGGTTTTGTGGACCAGCGCAAATTTTGGAGCTTGCCCCCTTCTGGGCCGACTTGCCATTAGCCGGGCGTAAGCGTTTACCGGGGCGAGTGCAGCCTACCCTAGAGGTGTATCTACGTGAGATGAGGCTGTATTTTGGAGGTCTCTGCCGTCTAATTGATAGAGTTCTGGGGTGTGAATCGCTTTGCAGCTACCTGCTGACAACGAGGCTGGGGTGTGTTGTGCTGTTTAAGCTCTGTGCTAACATACAGAGTAGCTTGGTCGCGTGCCCGCTATTATATCAACACTTCATATGGGCAGTTTCTCACTCCATCACGAACACCTCGCGCATCACATTCGCAGCCATGAATTCACATAATCCCCTCAAAACAGAAGAAGCCAATGCGGCCAGCTGGGAAGCAGCCAAGGGGGCTGGCATGGGAGCCGCGAAATGGGGCGCGGCCGCCGCCATTCTCGCCGTCGTCGGCCGCGTCTGGTCGCCCGTCTACCGTGGGACCACGGTGCAGTTTAAAGTGTACGCCGCGCATCGTCCACTCGGCTCGCCCGCGTGCTAACCAGGTTTAGATACGTTCAAATGTCGGCAATGGTTCTCGGCGGCATGATTGAGGCCGACCACAGCCTCCGCCTGTACGAGCAGCAGATGCGCATGCAAAGGCGCATCGAGAGGGAGCAGGCCAAGTGGCAGCGCTACCAGGACGAGTTTATCCAGGCCAACAATAACAACAACAATGGCAACAAATAAGACACGAACACGGTATTCAATCCGTCATCCGCATTAAACCGAAAAACTACCAAAGCCATATTTTACTCTTTACATCATCTCATCTCCCCCATCATGTACGAATAGCCAGGTTGATAGACCAAAGACCAACTCCAACGCCAAATGCAAATGCGTTACATTTTTTTCTGAGATCATTACTTTGCCTGGAAACGCTTGGGATCCATGTTTATCTTGCATAGCCTGACAACGCAGCCGCTTAGCTGCAGCAGCGTCTGCACACCCTCGAGAATCTTCATGTGTGTGAAGCCGATTTCCTTGATAAACTCCAGTTTTGAATGCTCGCTCAGCGTCGGGATCGTCTTGGTGACCTTGAACATGGTGCTGATGATGTCGTGGCTCGAGTATCCTAGATCCCACAGCTCGCGAAGCGTGTCGAGAGCCGAATCGACGTTGCCCTCGAAACAGGCCTTGAGCATCGCCTGGACCTTGATCGGATGCGGCGAGTCCACCACCTTGAAGACGTTGTCGCCCGAGACGAAGCCAAAACCAGCAAACGTCGATTGCAAGTTGTTGATGGCCTGTCGCATATCGCCTTCGGCGCTAAAGACCAAGGCAGCCAGTCCGTCGTCGCTGTATTCCACCTTCTCGGCCTCGATAATTTGCAGCAGTCGCTTGACGACCTGCGCGTCGGTGAGCTTGGCGTAGCGGAGAATAGCGCATCGCGACTGGAGGGGTTCGATGATCTTGTTGGACTGGTTGCACGCAAAAGCGAATCGTGTCGTGTTGGAGTAGATTTCCATGGTTCTTCGCAGGGCCTGCTGCGCGCCCGAAGTCATGCTGTCGGCTTCGTCGAGAATGATGAGCTTGTGGCGGCCGGCGGGCAGCGTCACCTTTTTTTGCGCAAAGCCCTTGATTCGGTTGCGCACAACGTCAATGCCGCGCTCGTCACTGGCGTTGAGCTCGAGGACGGCCTCCTTATACGACTCGCCCAGGAGCTCACGCGCCAGACACAGCACGCTGGTCGTCTTGCCAATACCGGGCATACCAGAAATGATGACGTGCGGCATGTTGCCCTCCTTGGCGATGATTTTTAATCGCTCAATCGTTTCGGTGTTGCCAACAACGTCATCGAGGAAGACGGGACGATACTTTTCGACCCTGTGTGTAGCTTCTTAGCGACCGTGCTTGAAAGTGGCTGACAGTCGTGCGGCCCGACTTACCATGGCAGCTCGTAATTGCTAGATCCGTTTGTGGAACCAGTGAGGGCTGCCTTGAAAGCAGCAGTCGAGGACTCGCCCTTTTCTTCGGCTTTGGCGGCTGGCATCGTGAATTCGTAGGTTGGTGGAAAACGAGGGTGCAGCAGGTAGCACTTTACGCGATGGGAAGACGCGTTTGGCGGCTCAGGTGCTGGCATCCCGCTGAAAGCTCATGTGGTCCGTGCGCCCGACCGCTGTGGTGAGCCAGGCCCAGAAAAAAAAGTTGTCCAGCCTCCAGCACTTGGCTTCTGAAATTTCGACACTACAGAATTTGACGATCGCATTCAACGACATCGACTGCAAATAATACCCCCCGGCCACGACAAAAGACGAGTCTCGTTCGAAAGAAAAATAACTAACTCAACTTTCCACAAATTCAATCACCAACATCATGGGTGTGGCCAAGAAGACGAGAAAGTTTGGTCTGGTACGACACCTTATCGATAAGCCGCGGCGAAAATGAAGACTGACGCAAAATCTTTACAGGTCAAGCGAGTGATTGGCAAAAGCGATGCGCGACTAAAAGAGAACCAGGCGAAGCAGGAGGCACTGCAAAAGATCAAGGAGAAGAAGACGGTCCAGGGCGAGCTGGTGCGCGAGGTGCAGCAGATGCCCAGCAACATGTTCTTCCAGCACAACGAGGCCCTCGTGCCACCCTACAACGTCCTCATCGACACCAACTTTCTCAGCCACACGGTGCAGCGCAAGCTGTCGATGCTCGAGTCCATGATGGACTGCCTCTACGCCAAGTGCAACCCCATCATCACCTCGTGTGTCATGTCCGAGCTCGAGAAGCTCGGCCCGAAATACAGGCTGGCCCTGCGCGTGGCGCGCGACGAGCGCTGGCAGCGCCTGACCTGTGACCACAAGGGCACCTACGCCGACGACTGCCTCGTCGACCGTGTGCAAAAGGACAGGATATACATTGTCGGTACCAACGATCGAGCGCTGAAGCAGCGGCTGCGCAAGATTCCTGGTGTGCCGCTGATGAGCGTCGCGCGGGGCAAATACGTTATAGAGAGACTACCTGGTGCACCAGACTCGTAAAGAAACGACAGAAGTATGGGGAATGGGCTGTTATTTGGAATTTAGCGAATCGATTTTTCTTCCAGACCATCCGGCTTGACTTGTGAATGTAGCTGAAACAGGCAGATGTGCTCTGGACCTGGTGCTGAAGCGGCGGCGATCGAATCATGGAAGACGAATGGCGCGGCTCATTCCTTCCCGAGAATGTGCTCATTCCCTCCCTTCAATTCTCCAATTAATTTTCAAACGAGAGAGTTGCCGTTGTCAGTGACATATAGGGCACCCGAGCGGCAGGCGCCTGGGTACAACATGAAACACCCCGAACTTCGACATCGTCTAAAATAAGCATTGAGCTGCACACAAAACGTTTCAGCTTCTTCCGATCTACAAATAGACTACTGCTGTTCTTGAGACGAAGTGTATCAGCCATCAGACGATCAATATGCAAATCAACTGACTTGACGACCGTCTCGCATTGTGCAAGTCTCTATTCGCGACAGCATATCCATGTGCTCACGGCTTCCAGGTCTTCCATGTCCAGCAGTATTGGCCAATGTTGCGCTGGCCAACGACTATGAAGGCTGGGTAAAAAAATTGTTACAGCATCTTCTTCTCATCTATAGTTCCAAGTTTCATCCCGACTTCAGGGGAGCAGATAGCTGATGGAACATTTGGGTGCTGAGCCAGCGTCTTGGAAAGAAGGCACCAGATGGCTGCACGGCACTGCGGTATCCACGTTTAGGGTCTGGAGCATTACCTACGATTGTATTTGCATAGCGTCGTTTGATCGGCTTGCGGAAAGAGCTATGATGTGCTCAACAATGCGCCGCTAGGAACGGATGGCATGCTGAAACGCGGGTATCACGTACAGGAGCCGGTATTGTCAGCTCAGGCTCGCTCCAGGCTGACTCTGTGAAGACTGATTGAGTATATAAAGAAATGATTGATCCGGAAATTGTGGTTGTACCTTTTTCTGGACAAGCACTCGCCGCATATCTCTCATCATTACATTTTTTCTACTCCAACTACATTCCACTCCTTTCTCGTACGTATTATTGGCTGCGATTTATTACCGACAAGGTTACTAAAGAAATACCAGACAACCAAACAAACACATACATACACAAACCCAATACAATGAAGCTCTGCCTAGTCATTGCTCCTTGTCTTGCGGGCATGACCGTCGCCGCGCCCGCCAATGGGCTTGGAAGTGCGGCGGGGGACCGAGGTGGCGTGAACGGACAAGGACCCGATGCTTCGGCAGATGGACTATCCGACCTTCTTGGCGCTCTTATCCCATCCAACTCCAACAACGGCGCCGCTAATGGCGCCGCTAACGGCGCAGGCGCCGGTGGTCTTGGAGGTCTCTTGGATGGCCCGTTGAAGGACATACTCGGAGGCCTGGATCTTGGCAATCTCGGTAACTTGTTGGGCGGACTAGGCGGCGGCGCCGGAGGTAACGCCGGTGGCAATAATGGAGGCAATGGCGGCAACAATGCTGGTAACAAGAATGGAGGAAATGCTGGAAACAATGGAGGCAATGCGGGAAATAAAAATGGCGGCGGCAATGGTGCCAACAATGGAGGCAATGCTGGCAACAAGAATGGAGACAAAGCTGGCAATAAGAATGGCGGCAATGCTGGCAACGACGCTGGTGGTAATGCTGGCAACGGCACTGATAACAATACTGGTGCCAACAATGGAGGCAATGCTGGCAACAAGAATGGAGGCAAAGCTGGCAACAAGAATGGTGGCAATGCTGGCAACAAGAATGGCGGCAATGCTGGCAACAACGCTGGCGGCAATGCTGGCAACGGCACTGATATCAACACTGGTAACAAGAATGGAGGCAATGCTGGCAACAACGCTGGCAACAACGCTGGCAACAACGCTGGTAACAAGAATGGAGGAAATGCTGGTAACAACGCCGACAATAACGCTGGGAACAACGCTGGAGGCAACGCCGGCGACAAGAATGGAGGCAACGCTGGCGACAAGAATGGAGGCAACGCCGGCAACAATGCTGGTAACAAGAATGGAGGAAATGCTGGAAACAACGCTGGAGGTAATGCCGGCGACAAGAATGGAGGCAACGCCGGCAACAACGGCAACAACGCTGGCAACAAGAATGGTGGCAATGCTGGCAACAACGCTGACAACAACGCCGGGAACAACGCTGGAGGTAATGCCGGAGGTAACGCCGGCGACAAGAATGGCAACAACGCTGGCAAAAACGCTGGCGACAACGCTGAAGGCAACGCTGGAAACAAGAATGGAGGCAACGCGGGCAAAAACGCTGGAGGTAACGCTGGTAACAAGAATGAGGGCAATGCCGGAGGTAACGCTGGCGAGGAGCATGGCGGCAACGCTGGTGGTGATGCTGGCAATGCCGCCCAGCCGGCAGCCGACCAGACTGAGACAGATGCTGGGGCCAAGAAGGAGAAGCCCAAGCTTGTCTAAAGAAAGAAAAGGCAGTAGGACACGACAAGCGCTCCCGTCATCTCCCAACAGTGATTGGCTAGTTAGTATGGAAAACTATTTGCAATGCCTCAGAAATGATAAATACGACGTCAAAATTCGGTCAAAGCCTATGATGATTGTGAAATTCGAATCTGTATAAGTTGGTACAAATTTGACACTTATTTACTGATCGACCTTGAAAGTGTATCCCATCCCGTTGCTGAGAGTGTCGGCGGAGCGCCTTTCGCAACGGTCGCGAACTATTTCGAATATGCTCAATTGAATTCCGGGTAGAAATTTTACCCAGAAATTGTTGACTTCATGTGAGAATAGTCTAGAAAGCGACAGAATAATGCCCTAGTTTTTCATCTACACAACTTATACGTCTCAGGCAGAAATGGGCGGCGTGGCCCTCGCCCACTCAAACTTGTCAGCATCGGCGTTTAGACACCAAAGTTTACACTTTATTCCGTGACCAACTCACTCACTACAACCTGCCAACCTGCAATTACCCGAACCAGTAGCAGCTGCATTCATCGTCTAGCGGAATTGACTTCCCATCAATAAAATACAAACACCCCACACACACCCAACGCCGCACCACCCCCCTTCTGCTGGTACCCTCGACCCCGCAAGCTCGCATCTGTATGGATCTCAGCCTCGACGGCGAGGTGCTGCCCTCGGTGCCGCCGCCGCCGAAGCGCTCGCGCGTGCTGCTGTCGTGCGCGCCGTGCCGCGGCTCCAAGCTCAAGTGCGACCGGCACCAGCCGTGCGGCCAGTGCGCGAAAAAGGACCGCCCCGAGGCGTGCGTGTACGCGCCCAAGCCCGTCAAGAGGAAGCCGCCGCCCAAGGGCATGTCGGCGCGGCTGAAGCGCCTCGAGGGCATGGTGCGCACCATGATGGAGGCCGAGGCTGATGAAACGGCTGTCGCTGAGGGGAGGACGGGAGATGGTGGCGAAGCGGCAGCAGATGACAAGGATGAGGTGAAGCAGGCGCATGGACAGGTGGTGCGCAGCCTGCAAGGGTCGACGTATGTGGGAGCGACGCACTGCATGGCGATGCTGGAAGATGTGAGTGCATATCACATTGCTACTTTTTTTGCTGAGTAGATTCCATGAGTTGGTGCTGACACTGTGTTCCAGATTGAGGATATGAAGACGTATTTTGACGATGAGGATGATGAGGTCCAAGGCGACTCGCCAGGGACGGACCTGGAAGCTGCGGAACTGTTACTTAGTCCACGAGGCGGACCGAGTAGCCGCGAAGACCTCATTGCGCACATTCCAGAAAAGCATATTGCTGACAGACTCATTATGCGATACTTTTCTTCGTCCAGCCCTTCACAGTGTCAGTCGATCGTCAAACTTCAAAGCGGCTAAACATACTAATTCGATTTACAGTTTGCGTGCACCGGCCAACATTCACCAAGACTGTGAGTGTATTCAATTCACTAGCAAGCCATTGAGCTAACAAAGAACATAGTATGCCCGATTCTGGCAAGATCCAGATAGTGTGTCGCTCCCGTGGCTCGCGCAGCTGTTCATGATACTGGCGCTCGGCGTCATCTTCAACCACTTCTCCGCGCCCGAGGAGCTGCGCGCCGAGTCCGCCACGCCCGCCCTGCAGCGGATCCAGCTGTTCCGCTCGTGCGCGGGCTGGGCGCTCGTCTGGAGCAAGTACACGAGCCCGACGCCCGAGACGATCCCGGCGTTTATCCACTACGTCGAGGCGTACTTCCTCTTCAGCCGTGCGGCGCAGATGAGCTGCTACACGCTCTCGGCCGTGTGCCTGCGGCTGATGCTCAAGCTGGGCATGCACCGGGACCCGAGCCGGCTGGCGGGCCTCTCGCCGTACGAGGGCGAGATGCGCCGCCGGTGGTGGAGCATGGCGTGCCAGATTGAGCTGCTCGTGTCGTTCCACATGGGCCTGCCGAGCATGCTGCACGGCATCGAGGCGGACGTGGCGATGCAGGGCAACTACCAGGACGACGACTTTGACGAGCACACGACGGTGATGCCGGTCCCGCGGCCGCTGCAGGATTACACGTCCATGTCATACTCGATTAACAAGATGAACATTCTGCGCGTGTTTGGCCGCATCGCGCAGCAGGCGCACGCGCTGACGCCGCCGACCTACGCGGACACGATGCGTCTGGACGTGGCGCTCAACGACACGTGGGACAAGGTGCCGTCCTTTTTGCACGTACGGTCGCTGGACCAGTGCATCGGCGACGCGCCGACGCTGCTGATCCAGCGCTACGGCATCGAGGCGCTGTACCACAAGTGCCGGTGCGTGCTGCACCGGCGGCACCTCGCGGCACCGGTGCTCCGCGCCGAGCACGACTACTCGCGGCAGCAGTGCCTCGACGCCGCCGTCACGCTGCTCGACTTTCAGGTGACCATCTGGAACGCGACGCGGCCGGGCAGCATGCTCAGCATGTGCGGGTGGTTCGTCACGTCGCTGTCGGTGCACGACTTTATGCTCGCCGCCATGGTGATTTACGTCGTGGTGCGGAACGCGCACTACCCGGCGCAGCCGACCGGCAACGATCCGCACTGGGCGGCGCCGGAGAGGCGGCTGCGGTCCAAGGCGGAGCTGACGACGATGCTGCGGCGCTCGCATGCCATCTGGTGCCGCGTGTCGTCGACGGTGGGGGAGCTGCGCAAGACGAGGGACACGTTGGCTGTCATGCTGGCGAAACTAGGATGTCCGGTTGATAACGAAAGCTTCCCGACGGCGCCGCCTTCAAAGGTTACGGTACCAGGTGGCGGCACTTCCATGACCGTACCGCCGCCTCCGCCAGGTAACGACATTCAACTTGGACAGCACAGGTTCATGCCACCGCCACCGACGCCGTCGTTGGTATCGAGCGGACAGCTTTCATCCGCGGCGGCCTCTGCCAATCAGGCTTACAGTGGCTCAGAGTCTACCTCGGGCTTCAATGGTATGACATGCATGCATATTGCGCGAATTACTGCGCTTTATCCCCTTGCCTTATGATCATGCCAAGGTTCATTGGAATAGACAGCTAACGTCGGGCAATAGATATGATGGCGAGCACAGACTTTTCGGGCTTTGACCTACCCCAGGTTGACAACGACCCGACGGTCGTGACGTTCCCCGTGCCCTCGGGCTTTGGCGGCGACCTATCAGGCATGGAAGCCTCGGCGTCTGATAACAGCAGCGAGGGCATTTTCGGCACGGTCGAGTTTGACTCGTCGTGGATGGGCGATGACATGGACTGGGTAAGTCTGGATAAGCGTTCTCGGAACGGGCAATCACGGATAGAAATCTTGGCAGCTAATCCTTGCCATCGGCAATTTGACTCGACAGCGGCAGCTTGAAATATTCTCAGAAAATAGGGACGAGGCTGGAAACGCGGGGGCTGGCCAGGGATTGGATGAATCGTGGACGCGTAATATGAACATGGGCACTGGATGGTGAGGCTGGATTGCTATCTGCAAGGCACACACGTTGGACGTTTTTGGAAAATATAGCACATGGTAATTACCGAGTAGCTACAAAGTACTCTCAGTTGCAAGTATTCACATGTGCCAACAGGGTCATGTTTCGAGGCGCAGCCTTGGGGTTGTCGATCCGACCTCTGATAAGAGGTGTTCATTAAATCGCTATCAGCGTTGCAGGGAGATAGCATCAAAAAGGTCGTGCTCTACGCACAGGGATGGCGTGATTGCGACCAATTGATACGAAATCAAGACTACAATTGAAACCAAAAAAATTACAAAGATCTTTAGATTACATAGATACGCGATTTGCTTTTTGGGGCAGGTCCCGCTGGCTGAGCGATGACAGCAGATTCTGGGGCATAGCGGAGGGGGCGAGGGGGGGGTTGGCCGTCGGGCCGAGATTAAGAGAGCAGAACCTGGAGAGCGGGGGAAGTGAGACTGGGAGGGAAGGGGGGAACAGAGAGGTTGGGGAAATGCATGGAGAAGCGGGGAGACCGAGGCAACATGCAGGAAGAGAAATAAGCTGTTGGGGAGGGAGCAGTTGCATATCTCGTTAGGATGCGGGAGGGTTTTGCGGAGATGTGTCGGAGATGCCATGTCAAGGACCAGTTCTACTACAGTCATGGGCAGTGATTCATGAAGCATTGCTGCTTCGATTTCCTTGTACGACATTGTTCTTGTGCCACTTGGATTTCATTTGAATTGTCGTCCATTGCGAGAAAAGGGCGACGGCCCGAGAGGGACGTGGTGGTGAGGCAAGACATGGGGTTGGTGGCGTATGCGTCGTGGCGGCCGCGTGTGACTTGTATGCATGCTGGCTTCATCATGTTTTTCCAAAAAGTTAGAGAATTGTAATTTATTCTCCTAATTGGGACCTTTGCGAGGGTCATGGGAGAGGGGACGGACCACAAAAGACGGGTTGAGGGGGAGCTAGAGAGGTAGCTGCATATGCAGGCCAGGGCTACACAGCCAAGCAATTTTTTTTTTGATAAAATGGGCGGTGCTGTATGAATAAGTCGCCCTCGCTTGGGAACGAATCAGGTTCGGAGATTTTGGTGGTGTTTTCAGCGGCATGACGAGAGTTCCCCGCGTTGAGGAGCTGTCGGATTGCGTGCGACGGCCACGGGCTGACATGCTTTGCCTTGGTGGGAGAGTTGATAGAGGAGCATAGAGGGAGACGAAAATAGCAACATACAGGGGCTGGGTGAGAGAATTATGCAAAAAAGTCAAATAAAGATGGGAATCATGAATTGCATTTTTCTTTGTGTAACCTGCCGTGTGCAGCAGCTGAGATGCGCGGGGTAAAATAACGCCCTGGTTGATGAAAGCCAGCAGGGGGAGGTAATGAAGAATACGGCACGACGCAAGCGAGAACTTGCCACGAAGGACATTGTTTCACTCCATACTCCGTGTACTCCGTATTTAGAAGTTGGAGTAACTGCTGAAGCGAGGACATGGCTACCCCAGACCAAAGCATGGCGGGGATGCGCAGAAAAGACAATGGTGGGGTTTGCTCCGATGCCGCAGCTGCAACGCGGCTACGTGATGACTAGGGTCAATAAGTTAGTCGGCAGAGGGGCAGAGGGGGACCTTCTGTCGCTGTCCAGGGGGTCAACGGGGAACTGGCTCATTTAAAAAAAAAAGATGCTCTCGTGACTTTTCCAGCCGGGATACGTGGCTTTTCTCTGCCCGCCAAGTCCTCAATTGTGCGTGGTGGATTTATTCATCGTCTCAGACACTACACCCCCCCATGTTGCGCACGACTGCCGATTCATTGGGTTTTGGTAAAAATAAGAAAGTACAACCAGGACGCTCGTGGGGCTTGGAGGTGCACGTAGTACACAATTTTCCACTTGGATGTGCTGGCCGAGCCCTGGGTCGCAGTGGATGGAGTCGTTGACAACAACGAGAGAGCTTACTACTAAAATAAGAAAAACTGGCGCATGCGGGGGTTCGGCATGTACGATGCGGACAACAAAGCGTAGTTGGGGCTAATTACCTCTACGGAGTCGTTGGACCTTGGGAAACTGGGGTTGATGGGCGCTATTTTTTTTCTTTCTTTTTTTTGGAATGGTTTGTGGACTTGCTTGCCCAGAGGCTGGCAAGACATGAACCTGGCCCATTTCAAGGCCAATTGGAGGGGCATCTTGCTCTGCGACTGCGCCGAGTAGACGATTGCTCGGTCGGAGCAGTAGCACAGGCACAATGAGGCTTGCGAATGGCTGTGCTCTAATCTGAGGTTGATTGGATGTAGAAAACGACGCTTCACACAGAATGGTTACAATGCTTGCCTACTACATTGATACGTAGTGGCAAGCTTGGGTTCCGTAGCGCCTCTTCGTCCAGCGACATCGAGCAGGCCACCCACCAGGCATAGTTTCCTCAAATCTCCAAGATTCAGCAATGGAGACCTTTACTGTTGCTTCTCTTATTTCCATCTAATCTCCGATTCTTTGTACATCTCTTCTTGCGTGAGGTTCATCTCACACATCATCTGCTGAGCCAGCCAAAGCTCTTCACCAATGGTTATTCATGCCGAAAATCCTCGCCAAATTAAACACGAAGAAAGCCCCTTTTTCTCGATTCAAGTTTCGGAGACGTCTTCTGGCTCCGGAAACTCACCACCAAACATCTAGTTCAACATGTTGTTGACAAATACCGATGTGGAGAGAGAGGGCCGCCGCTATTCCGGAGCTTGGTGACGACACGACACGGCACTTATATACTTCATCAAGGACGCTATACATGCTACAGCTTCCTTTACTAATATCACAATTGTCTTTTATCATGTATTTATAACAAAGGGACTACCTTGTATTTTTTCCCTGCCAAAAAATTAAACAGGCGGGCGATTCTCAGCTACCTGTCATGGCTGGCAGTGACTTGGCCGTGGACCGTACCGAGACCAGTGGCGCTCGCTCGGCTGGGCTAACCGACACCAACACGGAAAACGACTTGCTACCGACGACGGAAGAACAAATAGAATCAAAAGACGAAACACTCAATCTGCGCGAATGGATTGTGCAGAGGTTCAATTGGACGTGGTTTACCTGCAGCCAGTCTACCGGCGGCATCGCAATCCTGCTCTCCGAAAGCCCCAAGCAGTTCTACGGGCTGCAGACCATCGCCACTGTCGTCTTCATCTTCAACCTCGTTCTTTTCAGCGTCTTTACGGCGCTCATGGTCGTGCGATGCGTGTCTAAGCCCTCTGCCATTCGCCGCTGCTTCGTCCAGGCGCCCGAGTGCTTCTTCTTTGGTTCATTCTGGCTCACCATTGCCACCGTCATTATTTCCATGGAACAATTTGGTGCGCCGCACGCGGGAGCGTGGCTCACGGTGGCGATTCGCCTATGCTACTGGATATATGCGGCTGTGACGCTGGTCTCGGCCACGGCGCATTTTGTCACCATATTCGAGTTTACACCAGTCACGGCGGTCCAGATGAACCCGGGCTCCATGATTCTCGTGTACAACACCATGCTGACGGGCACAATTGCCGCAGCCATCGCAAAAGGCCAGCCCCCTGCGCAGAGGCTCCGTATTATCGTATCTGGAATCGCGTTTCAAGGATTTGGCTGGATTACCAGTCTCATCCTTCTCGTCTGGTTTTTTGGCAACTTGATGCAGAATGGATGGCCGCCGCCTGATAAAGCGCCAGGCCTGTTTATTACAGTGGGTTCTGTCGGCTTCACCA
The DNA here is from genome assembly GCA_001455915.2 of Samsoniella hepiali. Classification (NCBI taxonomy): domain Eukaryota; kingdom Fungi; phylum Ascomycota; class Sordariomycetes; order Hypocreales; family Cordycipitaceae; genus Samsoniella; species Samsoniella hepiali. Next base: position 1,977,391 of record LNDK02000024.1, on the reverse strand, counting down.
TTGTGGCACTCATCGGGAATGCGCAGGCCTTGCCCGATGGGTATGCCTATTTTGAATCACACCCAATGGCCGCAGAGGTGCTCTTGATCGTGGCTACCTGGGTCGGAATATTCTTATGGCTTTTTATGCTCTGGCTTTTCGGGCTGGCACTGTTCGTGACCGTCGCTCAATTCGTCAGGGTCAGAAGAGGCACCGTCAAGACGCCAATGCCCCAACGTCGGCTTTACCCTGGCCACAGTCTTTATTGGACAGCAGCTGCAGAGCAATGCGATACAGTGGGTGTCGACGATAATGATTATCCTTCTGGTAGCGGTCTGGCTGATTCAGCTGTTCAACATGGGGAAAGCCATTTTCATCTCCATGTTTCGGGATCGAACAAGGGCGCTGTCGTAGAGTCTGTGCGACACAGACGGTCAGCAAGGAAGCGAACAAGGCACAGCTTCTGGCGAGTATTGTCAGCAGTCAGGCGAATATGAGTCAATTTGTGGGATAGCGCTTATACTTCTCTTGTACAGTATTGAATACAACAATCGGCCGAATAAGCCTTGCGCTGCCCAAATTCCATCATCCCGCTTTGGCAGCAACTCTGACATAGGTGAGCGCAAGAGATAAACTTGCTCTGAGGCCGATCCAGGCTATACCGGAATAGGTAGCTCTTTGTTATCAGACTTTTCTGGTGTCAGTGTACTCCAGTAGTCAGGGTGCGCCAGTGCCATCCATCGAACCCTATTGCCCATCCATCTCCGCGGCGCCCGTCCCCTCATTGGGGCTTGGGCTAGCAGCCTAGCTCGTCGAACTGATAACGGTAGCCCCAAAAAGAGGGCTAGCTGGACGAAGAAAATTTGTGTCGGCTCACGCGCACACCCGGGATAAGTGGCGCCGGTGAGTTACGGGCTGGTGCTCCCCATTCGCAGGTGCTGTGGTGCTCCCCACGCGTGTGGTGCACAGGGGTCATGATTGCGGCGGCGACATGTTCCGTATCGTTCGTCTAATGTAAAAGGGCTGATCGAGGAGGCTAATGATGTTATCTGTCCCGATGGCGTATTACCGCGCTTGGGTGTATCAGGAGTAGACAAGTAGATAACTGGGAATGTAAGAGGTGTCATAGCTGGTAGCTGGCAGCTCGTCACTGACGGGAGGCTGCGTTTGCAGCTGTCGGTCGCTCCTTCCTAAACACACTCGCCCATTGCACAAGATACCAACAGCAGCAAGTCTTGTCCCTTGGTCATCTTCTTTCTTCCATCACCCTTTACCGCAACAAACGCAATCCATCAATCGTCGCGTACTTTGCGTCTCGCGAAAAATCTGCTCCTTCGCCTGCCCTAAAACCAAGGCGCAACTCGGACAAGGTTCTGCTTATCAGCCGTACCTCCCCGCCATCGCCGATAAGCCTTTTCTTCATATGCGCCGCTGTCGCAAAACCCCAGCTCTGCCTTGAATTGCTGTCATTGATTGTCGAATCTGCTAGTCGCCTGTTTCTTTCTCTTTCAACTACCGTCAACACTGTACATCTCTTGTTTCTTTTGTTTTTCGAGAGCAGCGCCTCTTCACCGGCTTCCTCGACGCCTCGACCGCACCCCGCCGGTATCGCTCTCACGCCGTCCCATTCCGAATTCAAGCTTTCCGCGTGCTCTCAAGGTCAAACTCGTTTCGGCCTATTCCCCCGCGACGGTCCGCAACGACAACCGGCCTCTGCTCATTGTTGCGCCCAACCCGAACGCTATACCACGCTACTCGCCCGTCCGTCCCAATTGCAACGCGCAAACCGCCTCGAACGTCTTGTCCTCTCTTCCCACCCTCGTCTGAGCCCGTCGCCCACATCATCTGTCTTGTCCACTTCTTGCCCCGCCAAAGTGCCAGACACTAATTCCAGACTCTACACCACCGCAAGACACACCAGCTGAGCCTGCAGCCCGCTATTCTCGACTCGTCTGGCTTTAGCAGAATTGCTAGTTTTGCAGACCCGCGTCTTGCCGCCGGTCCTTCTTCCGCTCCGTCAGGTCAGCTCCGTCGCTGGTCTGAATCTGCTCGCCGCCCGCTGCCTCTGGCCCACTGTCGTACAGCTTTTTTTACGTACTCTCTTCTCGTCTCTCCGCCATCTCTTCCTCTTGCGCTCTCTAGTAGCACATGGCCTGAGACGCGAGCCCTGGTTGCACCGCTGGAACCCCCACCACCTTGAGTCGTTGACGGATCCCTCTCTTCTTGCGCCTCCCGCCTTGTTGCGCCAACCTGCTCTCTCGCCTCTCTTCACCTCCTTGGATTCCGTCCTTTCTGGCGTGCTTTCTACAGCTTTCTTCGTATCCCCTCGATCTGAGCTAGTCTACTTCACTACCTCGTCGTTTTGCCTTGTACCACCTCTTCGGGCACCCACTGCGACAATGCCCACCCAAACTAATCCAATGTCGGCCAGCATCCCCATTCGCATAAACGCGGCAGAACAGCCTCCTTTCTACCGCAAACAACACAAACACTCGAGATCTTCCTATTCGGAAGCCTCTCCCCTGGCCGGCTCTCGAAATAATTCCCTAACCTTTCGCCCACCCAAGCGCTTCATGTCGACCCCCGACAAGACCATCGCCATTATAAACGCCAGCGGCCGCCAGGCTGCCTCTCTGATCCGCGTCGCAACCGCTGTTGGCTACCATGTTCGAGCCCAGTTGCGCAACAAGGAAGGTGTCATTGCTACAGAGGTTGCGACAAATCCAAACGTTACCTGCGTTGTTGGCGAGCTCTACACCAGACACCAACCCACAGCCGCCAACAAGGATGTTACCCAAAACGGTCCTCTTTCCGGCGTCGGTGTAAACCACGACCTCATCAACAACCTCTTCCGCGGCGCGCAGCTCGCCTTTGTTAACACAACTTTCTACGGCGACGAGCTTGCGATCGGCAAGGCTCTTGCTGACGCTGCCAAGAAGGCCGGTGTTCAACACTACATTTACTCTTCCATGCCCGACCACGCCGCCTACAACAAAAACTGGCCCTCCCTTCCTCTCTGGGCGGCTAAACACAAGGTCGAGGATTATGTCCGCCAGCTCGACCTCCCCGCGACCTTTGTCTACACTGGCATCTATAACAACAATTTCACCTCTCTACTCTACCCGCTATTCTGCACCGAAGTTCAAGACGATGGCTCTTTTGTATGGCAAGCACCTTTCCACGAGGATGCGAAGCTACCCTGGCTTGACGCTGAGCACGACGTCGGCCCTGCGATTCTGCAGCTCTTCAAGGATGGCGTTTCCAAGTGGCGCAACGAGCGCATTGCTCTCGCTTACGAGTACCTGTCACCAAAAGAAGCTTGCGAGCTTTTTTCTCGCGGCGTGGGTCGTCCCGTTCGCTATGTTCGCGGTCCTATCGACATCAAAGTTCGCATTCCGGCAGGCTATAGAGAGCAGCTGGAAGCTTTGGAGAAGCTCTTTAGTCCCGACGAAAAAGACCCCAAGAAGCAGCCCCCTTACTTTGGCTGCGCCAGGCTCGAGGCGAGCTGCCCTGCCGAGGCTCTGGAGTTGTGGGAAGGCCCCCGTGGCCTCGAGGAGTACGCTCGCGAAATGTTTCCTCTTGAGGAAGAAGCAAACGGCTTAACGTGGATGCTCGAGGATGACGAAACGGATGGCGGGGACGAAAAAGTGCAGTACGCTACTGTTTCGGTCGAGCAGCTGCGGCTGAATGACGACGATTCCGATTCCGACGACGACGAAGACGGCCTTGTCATGCGAGGGCTGAAGCGAGACGAAGAGCAATGGCTAGCATAATCTGGCCTTGTGCGTATATAATGATTTTTTTTTTAAATTGTCACAGCATGTTCATGTCGAAAAGAACTGATGAATTGCTTTACGGAGTTTTTGGAATGGTTTAGGTGCCGGAATCTATCCTCAAAAATGACGCACGTGCGTCCTGTCTATATGAATGTTGGAAAAATATGAGAAAATAGTACATTTTTTAATCACTGAAAAATCGCATACAAGCGAGAGCCATGGAATGGAGGCGGCTGGCGCTAGATATACCAAGCTATGAACGCGGTATACATTTGCACAAACGCATGACGCATGGATGAAGATGTGCATTTCTATCAATAGTATCGCTGTAAGATCAAGTATAGCAGACCCGCTGTCGACCGGCCGAGCTTAAACTCCGGAGGAGAACTCCATACAACGGACGAAGCATACTTATACCACACTCAAAAGTTGCGACACTAGAATTACCGGCACTACCGTTGTCATTAGTGCGCGCGTTTGTAGAGGTTGTAAAACATGTCGACTCACAACCTTGTTCTATAACGGCCAGGGTTAGTATACTGCGTCATGTTATGGTCTCGCTTGCCAGATCCATGGTGACTTACGTTGACGCCGCCGATGCAGCGAAGTCCGGGACAGCAAGGAAGAGCCGCGGGACATTTCTAGAGAGAAGAGAAAGTTGCTTCATGTTAGAGGAGTGGTGGAGGAAATGGATGAAAATACGTACAACTCCAGCAGGAGTGCAGATCTTGCCGGCCATGGCGGCGCTGGCGAAGAGTGCGACAATGACGGCGGAGATTTGCATGGTGAAGGAAGAGGTGTGATTTTGGGAGGATATATGGTATGCGACGAAGGAGTAGATGCGTCGAAAGCGTGAGACTGTGTGAAATTGAATGCTGATGAGAAAAAACCACGATATTGTGAGGGTCAGCTCGGGTACTTGTAGCTCCTGGAGACGACTCTTCCACGTCCGTGTTTCCACCAGCTCGCAAGGTTGAACGACGGCCCGTCCATACCTACCCGCTCCTACGCAGTCAGATCATGCAACAATTGAAGTGCCGTAGCTGGGCCGCGAGATAGGGTCGAACGATATGTCCCAGAACGTCCAGAGGTGAGCATCAAGATCTGACAGCTGCAGCTTGGTCATGACCAAGCATGGCGGATTACATTGTCAGGGCGCACTGCAGATGCGTGTCCCGGTCCAGCTGCGCCGCTTTCTTCGCACCGACCCGCCTGCCGTTTGCCCCTCCGGCCGGCTCGGTCTCCGGAGCTGCTCTTTCTAGATATCAGCACAGCCCGGGTTGGTCGGTACATTGCTGAAGCGTTCGGAAGGTCGCATTCCGAGATGAGCTGTATATGACGTAAAAGACGGGTCTAGATGAATACACTATTACACGCTACTAACCGTTTAGAGCTACAGAATGTGTTCTAATCGTACGTCGGAAAGTGTTGTTGAGCACGTATGTAACCCTCGGTGAGGAAACCTGGTGTCACTATGATACGAGCTTGGCAGGGTCCCTGTCAAACAAACTCTATACCTGCTTGCATTTTGCATGACTGACAGCATAATGCAATGCCGTCAAATGTACACCTGGTGGGGACTGTAGAGAGCAAGATGTGTAGCTGGAAAGTCAGGAAATGATAAGACCGAGTCTCGCTATAGGCTAGCTAGTCCTCGATATTGCATGACCGACGGCAGCCTGCGGTCCGCCACCGACCGAACCATGGCGGAGAACCCTGCATCGTCTATACCGAATGGACCAGTGGCGCCACACACCTTGAGGGGGGGGGGGGGGGGGGGGGGTCTTTTTTTTAGCAAGAAAGATCTCTCATCTCAGCTGTACTCTATCAACAGGGTCGCTCACCATCATTTGCCACCACCGCCGTATAGACCGCATATTACATGTCAACTGCCTCTTTCCCATGTTAAAAACATCTTGGCCCTACAGGAAGCACGAAGCAAAGCCCAAACGACCCCCCACGCACATTTCCGCGATGCGCGCGTTCGGTCGGCAAGTCGCTCCGTCCGTGCGCAGCGAACATGGGCTCACGCCACCCGCCACGGCCCGCCCGCCCCCCGGGGCCGCCGATCAGCCTTATCGTTTGCCTGATACCCTTCCCAGTGCCTCGTTCAAGTCCCTGCGGCGAAAGAGGGGGGTTGAAACATGTGCAGATTTTTGCTGCCAGAGCGCAGTAGAGGTAAACTTTTATCCCTTCGGCCACATCCAAAACGCGGCACGAAAATATCCGCCACTCTTCGGATGTTGAAGGCCTCCAGGATTACTTACTTTGGCTGGGGGCTTGTCCCATGTTTAGAAAGGGGGGAAACATCACCGGGACTTGGATAAGCCTGTCAGACAAGAGACGTTGCCACCGGTCTCGGGTATTGATGACCGAAAATCGGCAATCACGGACTCGGCTACCACCCATCCCCCCCCCCGGCCCATCGCTATGCAAGGCGTACCGGGGGAAAACGACGCATCCGAGAGCGCGCGCTGAAGCTTTTGCGCGCCGCCAATCTATGCATCTTCAGTGGGCCTTTCCTTCATCTACGTGAGAAGGAAACATGCAATCTATATCACACGGTTAGTTTTGGATTGTTTCGTGAACCAAGCATTAGAAACATGCCACTTGTCCCTACTACCGACTGTCTTGGCATTATTTACTTTATCGTGACTCATTTCGACTCATTCGCAATTATCTCAATTGAACCCGGGCATCTTCCCCTCTGTCTTATTCTTTTTTGGCACTCTGCGTCCTGCAAAGCAGCCATGACAGCGCAAGATTCCCTGTCCCCAGCGCCGTCATGTACTCTCCCCAGCCAAATTCTCCTCTTCTTCCTGCCTAGCTTTCTCCGCAAGCATCACACCCAAGAAGCGGCTGCGCCGCCTACCATGACTCCAACTTCATATCTAGACGGCATGCGAGGACTGGCCGCTCTCTGCGTCTTTTCCTCGCATCTCTGCTGGCAATCCTTTACCACCACGCAAAGCTGGGGCACCGCCGGAGAAGAAAACCACCACATCCTGAAGCTGCCGCTTCTCCGACTCTTGTACGGCGGACCGCCGGCCGTCGCCGTGCTTTTTGTCATTTCAGGCTACGTGCTGTCGTACCGGCCGCTGCGCCTGGCCCGTCGAGGAGCCACGGGCGAGTTTTCCAGAACCATGAGCTCGCTGACCTTTCGACGCGGCATTCGCTTGTACCTGCCCCCCGCGGTCTCCACGTTTCTGGTGGTTGTTCTGCTGCGGGTTGGAGTGTACGAATGGACGCGGGAGTTTGCGAGTGATTGTAGGTATTTGAGAAATGTGTTTGAGCCGCACCCAGAACGCCTGGAATCCTCGTACGCGCAGGTTCACGATTGGGTGCTCACCATGTATCGTCTTGCTGATGTGTTTACCTGGGACGGATTCGCAGGATGGACAAGTCAGTAGCAGCTCTATTCGAGCACTGACCCATGTTTGCTAACATGTGTTTTCAGCATATGATGTGCACTTGTGGACCATTCCAGTTGAATTCCGATGCTCGCTGTGTCTTGTCCTCGTCATGATCGCAACTGCACACCTCCAAAGCCGCATCCGATTGCTCATTGTGGGAGGCGTGTTGTGGTTTGCCTACCTCCACTCGAGATGGGATCTGTGCCTCTTCCTCAGCGGCATGGTTCTTGCCGAAATAGACCTCACCCGCAACGCTCATGTTTGTTCTCCTACATCGCCCAAAAGTCATAGGGGTGCGAGACAAGGACAATGGCATCGAACAGAGCTTGCCTGGATGCTCGTCAGCATTCTCGGCCTATATCTAATGTCCCAGCCAGAGCTCGGAGGTGAATCTGCCCCTGGATGGATTTTTCTGACATCGCTTATCCCCGAATGGTGGGAAGAGGAGAGCTTCCGCTATTGGCAGTCCCTCGGTGCAGTTACATTTGTCTTGGCTGCCGGCCGCTCTCCGACTTGGAGGCGCTTCTTCGACTCACCCGTGATGCAGTACTTTGGAAAAGTGTCGTATGCCTTGTACCTGGTGCAGGGTCCTGCAATGCAAAGCATTGGCTATCACTTGTTTCGAATGGCGTATGCCGTGTCTGGGGTGGAAGGATATAGATACAATATTGGGTTTGTTCTTGGCGCCACATTGTGTATCCCGACAGTAATATTCTGCGCCGATGTGTTTTGGAGGGTAATAGATGTACCTTCTGTGAAGTTCGCAAAATGGATCGAGATGCAATGCCTAGCAAAAGATCAAAGGACGGCGACGAGTCCTCATCCAGTTAATGACTCGAGAAAGGGGCACCGAAACATTGTTATGGAGACTCAGTGATCAACAAGAAAGGACGAGATTTGTATTCACGAAAGCAAGCGCCAAAACTATTGCAGTGGACACTAATTCCTTAAACGACATGCTTGATACCAAAAAGACCCTTGCGCGATACGACAGTGAATTCCCACCACTCTTACATTAATCAGCCGAGACGATTTACAAAGGCAGACACTATGACTACCTAGTTAGTTCTTCTCATCTATGTGTACAATCTTCTCGTCGCTGAAGTTCTTGGTCATTTTGCCTTCGGGAAGCTCATTCAGCTCGTCCTCATGAATATCCAGGTTTCTGAACTGCAAGTAGAAGCAAACACCCGCAATACCGGCCAGAATGGCGACGATGGCGTAGTTCCACACCAGCAGGGGGTCTGCCGACACGCCAACAAAGGCCTGGCCAATGGCGGCGGCAAAGCTCACCATGAAGAGCGCGACGGCCTGGACCATGCTGCGCATGTTCTTGGGGGCCTTGGAGTAGGCGTATTCTAACGAGGTGATGGAGGCAAAGACCTCGGCGAGGGCGATGAGCACATAGGAACCAGTCTGGGCCCAGACATTGATGTCGACGGGCGGGCACTTGACCTCCTCGCCTGTCAAAGGGTCAATCATCATCTGAGAGGCCCTGTTGCCGCAGACGGAGCGCTGGTAGATGAAGTGCTGGATGACGGCGGCCCAGATCATGGCGGCGGCGCCGACGAAGAAGCCGGCGGTGATTTTGCGAATGGGCGTCACGCGGATGCCGGCTTTGCGGAGAGCCGGGTAGATGAGAAAGTCGTTGAGGGGGATGAAGATGAGCAGTGCAAAGGGGTTGAGGTTGGAGAGGATGTCGTTGGGGACGCCGTGGCGCTGGAGGACGGCGGCCTGCGAGACAAGGTTGTTGTTGACTTGTTCTTGTTAGCGCTACTGCACGGAAAGAGAAAAAGGGGCGGAAGAGACATTGGTTCAGAGAACCAGATGGAGCGAAGCGAGAACACGAGACTTACTTTGGTTGTAGCAGAGCCAGAAGATGGGGTACCAGCAAAAGACGGTGCAGGCCGCGAATCCACGACGCAGCTCGTCGACCCACGCATCGTCAAACGTCATCCATTTGGGGCGGGTCTGTTCGGTAAACGTCGATGGCTTGACAGAGTCCCAAAAGGTGCCGTCGTGCATGTTGCGCCATGTCGCAAACGGGTTGATGGACCAGCGACCGCGCTGGGCGAGGAGAAAGGTCTTGAGCGCGGGGACGAGGACGGAGCCGTCGGGCTCGCGGCGGACGTAGCGCTTGCGGCCCCAGAACATGATGGCCGGGCAAAGGGCGAGCATGAGGGTGGGCAGCGTGAAGGAGAGGTAGAAGCCGACGTACTGCTCGGCGTAGACCATGGTGATTTGGCCAATGAGGGCGCCGACGTTGATGAAGAAGTAGAACCACATGTAAATCTTTTCCGTCGTGACGGCCGGGTCGACAATGACGCGCTCGCCGGTCTTGGGGAGGGTACGGACAAAGAGACGCTGCTCGCCGAGCTGCTCGACAATGAGGCAGGAGACATTGGGCTTGAAGCCGCCGGTGCCGAAGCCGATGATGAGGATAGCGATAATCAGACACGCGAGCGCGGCGGCAGGCTTGGCAATGACGGGTGGGATGGCAGACAGAATCAGGATGCAGTGGCCGAACAGGTTGACGCCGAGGGCGACGGTAATGGTCTTGTAGCGGCCCCAGTGGGCGTCGGCGACCCAGGCGCCGAGCAGCGGCATGCAGTACTGCCAGAACTGGTTGAAGGTGGTGATGCCGGTGGAGGCGCGCTGGCCCATGCCCAGCGCACCGGGCTGGTCGGTGGACGCGCCGGTGGTCGAGCCGGGCGGGAGGGCCTGCTGGATGAAGTTGGTGACTGGGCGGGCAAGTCAGTCATCTCTGGTGTATAAGTGAATGAAAGGGAGCCGGAGGAACAAGACATACAGACGACGGTGGAACCGTAGTAGGAGAAGCGCTCGCAGAGCTCGATGAACGCAATGGTAAAGAGCTTGGCGGGAATCTTGTTGGAGATGCGGCGCAGCGTGGCCAGCTCCTCGGTCGTGGGCGAGGGGTAGTCTTCATCGAGGGCATCGCCAGACGTCTCTTGGGTGAGAGCGTCAGGATGCTTCTCACTGGCCGCAGCCACCGCAGCATCCTTTTCGGCAGCGGCGACGAGGGACTGTTTGCGCTCGTCTTGCGCCTCGGCACGAATCTCGGCGCCCACAACGGGGTCGGCGAGGATGTCACCAGCTGGCATCGTGAGTACGTTGATGGCAGATTTACTCAGGGGTCCAACAGGTCTACCAGTTCAAAAGAGTTGGAAAGAGGGCAGGCTCTCAGCAGGAAGGTAGCAGCATGAGACATGGCGGGAGGGGTGCAGGTGTCTTTATGTAAAAGTGCCAGTGGGTGTGCAGCAGTACCCCCGAAGGTGAGGGTTGCCTTCCTTCACACCTCCCCGGACAAGGGCTGTCTGTCCCATCACTCTGGGGGCTGATCACGACAACTGTCGCACAGCAGCACCACCGAGAAAAATGCCCTACTTCAAGCGACTTTGCGAGGTTGTCAGCATGCCCTCAGGGCGTTATCGAGGAGGGGGGGAGAAGCTCCCCCTGCTCATTGGCCAAGCTGTGGGGTAAAGGCCAAGAACGCTATCGTGCTGAGACATGGTGACATGGTCATGGTGTTGATATCCAAAAGGTCAATGCCAAGGGCTGGGCAGAAACGGGGGGGTGTTCTTTGTGCAGCCACCAACTCTTTTTTTTCTTTCAGCCAAGACCGGATGAGGCGTTGCTGTGGTTTGCGTCGGCACAAAAGGTCCTGAGAAGCATTTTGCGGTTAGGAGCATGGAGGGCAGGTGCGACCACGACTTTGGGCCATCCTACGCGCCGATGGGCAAATAAGGGTATATGTGCACATGGAAAGGCGACGCCCGGGGAATCCTGCCGGGCGACTTTGCAGCGAGGCTATTTCCCCGCCTTGATGCACTGTGAGGGGGGCTGCATCAATCACTCGCTCTGCTTTGCGAACATGGAGCGATTACAAGTAACGTTGACCAAACCCCATGAGGAACAATAGAAAGATCCCCTTTGTCCCACTTCCATTTTTTGGGGCATTTTTTTTAGACTTGTTTTTTAACTTTCCGCGCTAGCATGGGCCGGGCGCGAGAGTGATTTGCGCGAGGCGGTGCAGAAAAACGACGACCTTCTTCATTGAGCTATCGCTCGGGGAGCTATTACGTTACCCCAACGCCCGTGGCCATGTGCTGTCACATAGGAGCCATCATGCAGCCGTTATATTGAGCGCCGTGGCTGCTGGGATCGTCGACTGTGTTTCGGCTCTTGTACGTTGACATTTGGTGCGGGGAGCGTGTGTACTGTACTTTGATTTTCAAAGCCCTCTCATCTCGTTCATAGACTCGCCAGTCGCTTCCAGCCAACACCTTTCCATGATCATCTTCGCACTGGACCCCAAGACTCCCACAACACCGGAACAGATTCCACGGCGCCCTATAAGCCCGGCGGAAAACCTTGTTGCACTCCAAAGCCAAGTAAACGGGCGGTCGATAGGCACAAGATAGGGAGGGGGGCGGTTTTGCTGGGCGGCACGTGGTAAAGAATGTTCCGCAAGCCCTCGACGCCGCCCCATTTGCGCCTCGAATCTCGACTTGTTATGCGCCTCTCAATTTACCCCCGGCGGCCTCGCGGCGTCCCTCGCCAAGGTGAAGCCACACTTGGCCCCCATAGCCGCGGGCGAAGCTATATATCTATATTCTTACGTTATGAAAAAAAATGAATCTGCGAAAAGACTGTTTTTCAATGTCAAATGTCAAATTTCTCTCTTTTGCCAAGAGCAATTTGAGGCTTTCAGCTGCGCGGCACGGTAGAAAAGCCAGCCCTCTCCCGAGTCGCGCTGTGCTTGGCCCAAATTTGCCAAGGCAGCCCAAAGCCGGGCGGCGGCCTGGTCTTGAAGAGTAGCCAAGACGTCGGAACTCAATTCGAAAGAAAAAAAAAAAAAAAAAAAAACCTTGCCATCTTTGCTTTGTCGGGTACAGGCACCGGAAAGCCAAGAATAGAAAAAACTCATCCGAACGGCTGAGCACCGGAAAGCCAAGAGAAACTCATCCGAACGGCTACATGGTCAAGGGCACCGTTCCATTGCCAACAACACACAACTCACGATAAGCTCGTGTCAATTAAGTCTATACTATGCCGTGTCTATCCCGACACTAGATATCCGAGTCCCACAGAGTACGCGGCGCCGACAGCCTCCATTAAACCCACGACTTTTGTCACATTTCTATCATCGTACACATGAGCCCCGCCACCCCTAATATCCCCCATTCTGTCAAAAAGGAAACAAATTTTTCAGGCTTCGTTTTTGCCAACTCCTTTTTTCTACTCATCTGCTTTCTCTTCCTCTTCTCCTTTAAAACTTGGCGCGCAGGAGCTGGCCAATCATCAGCTTGCCCGTAATGTACGTCGTCTTCCACAGCGTCGGAAAGTCGAGCGTGCTCGACAGGCCGTCGGCGAAGCCAAAGAAGAGCATCGGCGGGATCCAGCCGCGCGCGTACTCCATCGCGAAGCAGCTCTCGGGCATCTTGTACTGCTTGACCTCGCCGCGGCGCAGGTGGTGCACCGTGCCCGCCGGGTACACCTCGGGCTCGTACTCGCCCGGCACGTAGGCCATTTGCGTGCCCGACAGGATGTGGAAGTAGTCGTCGGCCGTGTGCCGGCCCGTGTGGCCCTCGGTGCCGACGGCGGTGCCTGCGCAAATGCTCAGTTAGTCCTTGTTTCTGCTCCTAGGTCGCGACAGCACGCGCGCACGCGACGCTGTACAAAACGTACCGAAAATGATGAGGTACTCGGTGATGCTGGCGTGGATAATGTACATGGCGCCCATCGCGCCGCCCGCATTGTTAAACACCCACTCCTCCTCGACGTTGACGTGCGCCGGCAGCTTGGCGCTCAGCTCGTCGACAATGTACTTGACCGCGCCGCGCGTGTTGTCGCCGTGGCGCTCCACGCTGCGCTTCGCCAGGTCCTGCAGGTGGTCCAGCTCAAACACATAAAACTTGTCCAGGTTCTGCTCCGCCACGTACACGACTGACGCGAGCAGCGCCGTCAGGAAGCCGAGGACGGCCAGGAGGCGGCCGATGCCACCACCACCACCATTGGCCTTGGCGCCGGCATTCTTCTTTTGCGATTTCGAAGGCATTTTCTTTTGATTTTCTCCGGGATGAATCAGGAAAGAAACACAGAAGGGTACTTCCAAAAAAATTTGAAACTGAAGAAAATCAACACCTCCAAAGCTTTGAATGGCGCGAACCCTTAGCTTATTAGCTGCTGCAATAGCTGCTCCTGGAAGATTTTGCCAGGCGCCACCGCCCGGGGGTGTTTTGCAGCAATCTCCGATCGGACCCAAGGACCCCGAAGCGGACCTAACGGCAACTCGGCTCACTTATTCGTGTTCGTGTAGGCCGGCGGTCGAATTCTTCGCCAATATTCATCCGCGGGCGCCGGATTGTCTCCGTGTAAGAAAAATAAAAATACAAGATAATTATTGGAAATGCAATTAGGTGCCATCAGTAAGCAGTTTCACGGCTCCTGTTGCCGCAGCAAGATACTGCTTCTTCATGTCATCATGACCCGAGTCTGCCCAAGTTTATACGAATATCAATTAACTCTTTAATATGCCATTGACAATGCACAAATGGCCAGTGCAAAAAATTCCATGTCCCGTATTTCCCTTGCAACTCCGTCCCTAGACAAAAGACCAGCTCGTCCCCTTCTTCAGCCTATCGTTACAATTTACACGTGAAAAATCACACCCAGCAGTCGAGAATGCTGTCTCACTCCATGTCCGAGTCGGCCATCATTTCTGTGCGTTCAGCTTCGTCGTCAGCCAGCATGGTTTGTTCTGCCCCATCGCCGATAGCAGTTTCGTCGCCATCCCCATCCCCGTCACCCTCCCCGTCACCATCAGGGTCACCATCACCATCGCCATCGGGGTCACCATCACCGTCACCGTCGCCATCGTCCAGGTCCATGTAATCCATAGTCAAGTCTCCGTTAGGATCATCAAAGCCGTTGGCATCGTCGGCATTCTTGTCCACGGCGTTGGCATCAAACTTCTTGATCGGCGGAATCACACCCTTGTCGCTGCCCAGCCAGCGGACAAGTCTTCGGTGGGAGCGTCGGAATGCTGCCGCATATGTATTGACCTCTTCACCAAAGTCATCGCGCTCGTCGGCAAGCAGGCAGAGGCCACCAATGCCCGCTTCACGGAACACCTTGGAACGAGGGCCCAAGTTTCGAGGCGCATTGCTATCGCTGTCACTATCCTCGCCTGGGTTTTCCGAGGCATGAACTCGCTTGAACGCTCTGAAGATGGCGCCTTCGCGACGGCGCAACTTGCGGCTCTTACGGTGCTCTTTACGCAGACCCTTGTCCAGAATGTACTCGACACGCTGGCTTCGGTTACGCTCGACGGCTAGTTGGTGTGCTGTGGGTGGGCGAGGTTTGCGCGAGATGACGCCTTCAGAGCCCTGGCGTGCCGGGGAAGACCCCTCAAAGATCTGGTACTTGAGGGCAGCGCTTCTCCTACCGCCGCCGCCTCTGCCGCCCCTACCGCCCTGTGGAGGAGGTGGTGTAGATCGGGTGCTATCCATGTCCGACTCATGTTTGGACGGGCGTATGCGCGGCAGGATGGCAGGGCCTTCTTCGTTGAGCGATACCCGAGCTTTGCCGCGTTTTGTGTCTCTGTCATTGATGAATGCTTGGTCCATCTCCAGAATCTTGGCTCTGGTGCGCTGCTTCTCTCTGCCAAACTCCTTTTCAGTTTCCGTATCGACATTTTCAAGAAGCTTCTCTTCTTCCGTCAGGAGTTGCAGACGAGGAATGCCTTGGTTGGCGACACCAACATCGTAGTCAACGCCGCTGCCGAATGGGTTCTCCTCACAGCCCTCTTCCGTGAAATCAGATTCGAGGTGGAACCACATGAGCCATAAAAAGGCTATGGCTCGCGACGGGCTGCTGTATTGGGTCTTCATGATGACGTCGTGGAATTCGTTGCCGTCGGGAAAGTGTAGATCGGCAACCTTCTTTGCGGCGGCACACATGATGAAGATGAGGTTGACAGGGTTCGTTCGCGGAGCGTTTGCAATGTCTTTGAGCTTTTGCAACGTGCTCGGCTCCTCGCGGTCTTCAGCTCCACCCTTGAGGATCGACTTCAAACGCGGAGCATCTTGCAGTTGCTTGTAGGCGTGAGCATCTTGGTTCGCTTGGAGGGAGGGAATGGCATGGTATGTCCGCAGCTGAGCTCTCATTTCGGGAAAGACTAGACAAGTTAGTAACGGCGCGAGTGCCTCGAGTGGTCGGAGCTTACAGTTCAGAGTGGTGTTCATCCTGCCGACGTTGACCAGCAGACAGACCATGGCCATGCCCTTGGCGGCCTCTCGATCATTCAATAATTTGTCGCGCAAGACTTTGCTAGTCTTGCTGCTGCGCGCCATGGTATCAATGTAGAGATCGGCAAAGTTCTGTTTGCCAATCGACGGATCGTACGAGTTGGTAAAGACCTTGAGCTCATTGTCGAACACGGCCTTGAGAAAGTCGTACTGGATATCAACACGCCACAGGGGCTCGCCATCTTCCTTCTTGAGATGGCGAATCTTGCCGATTTGCTGCACAGCACCATCGCGCTGCGAGGCGCGGCCGCCCTTGCGGCCCGGTTTCTCCGTCACCTGCGTATCGTCGCCGACGTCTTCATCATCGCTGCCGGCGCGCGAGGCAAAAGACTTGCCTTCCGGTGCCGCGGGCGAGCTGGGATGGTCGATTTCCGACGTGGCCGCGACGGAGGTGGGCGAGGCAGCCATGGCGCGATGGTCTCGCGATGGGTCGCGGATCGAGGTTTAATTGAATATGTGCAGTGATGGAAGAAATCAACTGCACATTATCGGTAGGGTGTGGAGGAGGGAAGTAGGAATTCGGGGTAGATTGCAAATTGACGCCAGCGAGGCCGTGATGTGGCAGCGCTCAATGCGTGGTTGAAGCGACAGGAGTGTAACAATGGAGGAAACTCTTGGAAAATGCCCTGGCCTGATGAGGTTGCGCCAACGGGCGCGCAAGTGTCAAGGGATGTGGCTAGTGTGTGGCGCGGCGCAGTAGTGTGGCTGAAAGCAGGCGAATGGTGCTAGAACCATGGCAAATAATTACCTTCTAGAACATGTTTGAAAAAAAGACAATATAGTGGTTATCAGCTTATTGCGGAAATTGCCGTAGGTTTAGTTCAATTTTCTACTTGCCTCACTCTTTGAAGAAGCTCGCGCAGCTGAGGTCGCGACATGGCTGGCCAGTGCGCTCCACCGCCCAAGCTACTGCAGGTCGTGTTTTGCTGGCCCAGCAGCCATAATAGCTCGAGACTTGACCATCAACAACATCGAGAACACCCCGGGGGGCAACCAATCAACCACACAGGCTCCGGCCTCGACGACGACAATACTAACCAGCAGCCGACCTCTATTTGCGACGACGACCACTGCGTGGCAGAATTACGACATCAACGCATCCTACAGAGCAGACAATCTTGACAGCTTGCTTCGCGCAAACACCTATGACGGCCAGCACGCCACATACACCACATCTGACGGCCCCAATACACATCACAGGCATGTCGACACCGACAAGGTCGACGCCGCTCAAAGGTGCCCCGGTCTTGGCGACCGACAGCCCCGGCACCTGGCGCCATCCTCGCCTCAACGAAATCACCCGCCGGCGGGAAGCCACGACCTTTTCCGAAAAGAACGTGCGCCGCATAGCCTACAACATAATCGCCCTGCTCTCCTTCTGGACTCTTCAGCTCCTCGTAAAAATCTATATTGGTCCACAGAGGTATGTCGTCTTTCCTTCCCCTCACACAGACCTCAACTAACTGTTTGGGAACACAGCGTCTCTCCCTCGATCCGACTCTACATCAGCTGGGCTTGGACCGCCGTCCAGATCCTGCCGCTCGTGCAGATAGCGCTCGCCTGCATGCCGCTGTTCCGCGCCCGCGACGAGATGACGGACATTGCGCTGACGGCCGCCCAGCGCAAGCTGCTCGGCCTCGCGCCCGCCGTCGCCACCACATCCCCCCAAAAGGATCTCACGTTTAGCACGCCGCCGCGGTACTCGCGCACGCCGTCGATTGCGGGCTCCGTCGGCAGCCGCGGCAGCTACACGCACTCGCCGCTGTCGGGCCGCGGCAGCCCCTTCCAGAACTCGACGGCCGGCTCGCCCTTTTCGCCAGCGCCGCTAGAGAGCCCGCTGTTGCCCAAGAGCGGCAGCAACCTATTTGGCGGCGGCGGCGGTGCCAAGAACCGCCGGTCGTCGTCCGGAAGCCCCTTTTCGGCGAGCACCTCGATGAATCTGCTGGGGGACCCTGCGTCGCCCAGCCCGGCGGGAAAGCGGACGAGCGTGGGCTTGAACAGCAAGTGGCTGTACGAAAAAGGACGACGGTCTTCAGGCAGCGCATGGGTTCATTAAATCTTGGCATGAGAATGAAAGACGACATGGGTCATTGTATGAGAAAAGGTTGTTTCTGTTAATATTTGGCGTAGAGCATGATATTGGAAAGCCTGATTTATAGAACGGTTGTTCTCGAGCTTCTTCACTTATACCACCATCGCCAGTAGTCGATAATGAGTATGAAATTCCACTGATGGAGTAATCTTAAGATGGCCGGGTATGAAGCATATGCAGGTGATGTAATGATAATACTTTTTCTTTGGAAATACAATGCTGGCTATGTCGTCTTTCGAATGACTCGTCCTAAAGGCACAAGCATCAAGTCAGGAAAGGACCGGTGTAGCCATTTCCAGTGCCGCGGACCACATCGACAACCTTGGGCGCATCAAAGTCCCAACCACCCATGAACTGGCCTTCGAGCACGGGGTACGGTGTCTGCATCCACTTGTCCTGAATCTTCTCCGCGCTCGCTTGAAACCGCGTACGTAGGTCTTGGTACCCAGGGGCCACCAGCTTCCCATCGCGCTTTCGAAACTGACCATCGACCAGGACGTGATGCACGTCGCCGACGCTCGCATGCAGGAGCACCGCCGCGACGGGATCCCGCCACCCGAGCAGGGACGGCGACTGCCTGGCGTCCCAGACGACAATGTCGGCCTTGGCACCGGCTTCGATGATGCCGATGTCCTTGCGGCGTAGGGCCAGGCCGCCATTGCGCGTCGCGAGCAGAAACGCCTGGCCGACGCTCATGGGCGTATTGGTCGGGATCCGCCACTCGGAGAGCACATTGCCGAATAGATGGAGTCGGACGCTCTGCAGCCAGAAGCGGGCTTGCGTCAGGATGTCGGTGGAGTAGGTAAAGTGCGTGTCGACGCCGATGGACGCCTGATCCAGGATCAGGTGCGAGTGCGGATGCGAATGGCCGTAGTGCATCTCCGACTCTGGCGTGATGGAGATGAACTGGTCTCTGGCGCGCAGCAGCAGGGCGTCGTCGGCGGTAAGAAGGCTGGCGTGGGAAAAGACGACGGGGATGCTACCATTTAAGATGCCGTACGCATCCAGATCGCGCGGCTGGTTGAGGATACCCCAGGCGCCGGCCAGACAGTGCGTCGTGACGACGGACACGTTGTATTCTTGCGCGAGCCGCACAACCTGCCGACTTTCCGCATCATCCTTACCCCAGGCGTCGTATGCAATGCCGAGCTCGACCGACGAGCCCTTGAGGAGCGCGCTGTCGGCAATGGCGCGAAAGTTGGGCACCTGCTCCGGCACTGTGTAGTTGAGGGAGGTAATATTGTGAAAGGCATACGCCCAAAAGACACGCGCGCCGCTTTCCATGGAGGCGTTCAACCCAGCATACGCAGTGGCGTTGGACCAGGTATGGTGCGCGTGGTCCAGGACCGTCGTGACGCCCGCGTGGATGGCCTCGTGCAGGCCGGCGAGCTGGCCGAGGTAGACGTCCTCGGGCGCGTACTTGTCCGCCGCCGCAAATTCGCCGTAGCGGTTGAAATACTCGGCCAGGCTGGTGTTGGCGCCCAGCGTCTTGAGCGCCGTCTGCCAGCCGTGGCGGTGCGTGTCCACGAAGCCCGGCGTGACAATCTGCCCCGTGACGTCGACCAGCTCCGTGTCCACGGGCAGGTCGGCGGGCCGGGCGGCGGCGCTGACCGCCGCGATGCGGTCTCCCTTGACGAGCACGGATCCGTTGCGAATCACGTTGATGGACTCTGTCGCCGAATCAAAAGCTACAATGGTGCCGCCAAAGAGAAGCTTGGTATTGGTGGCACCGGCGGCGGCGGTGGCTGCGAAACCGCAGATCAAGGCGAGGGATGTAGTAGACCTCATGGTGAAGATGCGTGTAAGTGGGTGCTTGTCATGTTCATCAAAGCAAGCGGAAACAGCAGAATTGGAAAATGGAAGGCAAGCGACGGGTTTATATGCAAAAGTGCTTGGTACATGGGCTTGAGCAGGAACGGCTGAACGAGATAGATGCACGACATGCTTGTAAACGACGTGATACACCAGGCTGAGAAAAGTCGTACGAGCCTTGGGCCAAAGCATCCCAGCGTGCCCCCTCCATTTGCTGAGAGAGCCGCAAAGTGGGAAGAACGCCACGATGTTGTAAGATTTACACAACGTTACAAATGAGCCGCCAAGAGATTTATCAGCCTGCAGCTTCTATTCACATACTATGCGGACGGCCCCACTTCCCGCAACGGTTATTGTGGATATTGGTTTAAGTAGGTAGTCTTTGACGATGGGTAGCTTGACAACTGAATGGCTCGATAGCGTCGCTTATTTTCAGCCACCGGGAGGGGGCACAGAGAGTTGGCGCGCCTACGGACAAGGAATAAATCCTTTCATTTGCAAAAGGGAGAAAGAGGTACTTTTGTAATGGGGCATGTCTGGTTCCGCTGTGGCACAGACCTCGGCTTGTCACTTACACTGACTTGGCCCACGTGCTGCCACAAAGACTCGCCAACATGGTTGGTTGGTTGGTCTGCCAATGCGAGTCATACTAGAGCCTTGCGTTCGGTCCGTTGCACAGGCTGCTCGGCCGGTTGTTGCTCGTCTCATGGAGGTGTACAACCGGTTGTTAACTTGGCAGTGTGTGCTACGTTGCGTGGCTGAGTTGTTACTTTTCTATACTCTGTGATCGATGCGACTTTTGGTAATGCTTTTTTTGATAATCTCGGGAAAAAAGAACGCATACTTTCTAGATGATGTTGGAATGAAGGGCAAAAACAACAACAATTAAACAACGATTAAACAAAAAAGAAAGAAAGCGCTCTCGGTTTACATTCTTTTCACATGCCCAATGCAGCGGTACACGGGAGCATTAAAAACAACCTTCTCTAACGTTGAACAAGAGCATTGAACAAGATCAATAAACGCACCCATTATACAGGCACAAGTAAACCAGAAAATGAGAGCATTCAATGAAAAGGAAAAAACGACACAATCAAGAACGAAGAAAAATTCAACCTAAACCCCTGACAATGCTGGATGAATGACAGTGTAAAGAGACAGGAAAAAGAAAATCTGGCTCGGGACCAGAGCTGATAATGACCCGGTTTTACCAGGCGTCGACTCCGAGGCCGCGCTTCTCGCAGTAGCCGGGCGCCTTGGGCTGCGAGTTGGCCCAGCTCATGACGGTCAGCGACGTGGTGTAGGCCATGGCGAAGAAACCAAATATGCAGAGGGCAATATCCGAGTACTTCCACAGGCGGGTTCGAGCGACGGCCCTGTAGTGAAGGAGCGGCTATACACCATCCAGGTTAGCAACGTTTTTTTTTTCTTGGAGCGGGGTGTCTGAGCTTACGGGATAGATAAAGACGAGCGGGATGCAGGCAAAGTTGCCCACCAGAGCGACAAACTTGTCGAGGTGGTCGGCGCCACCCCAGGCAATGCCCGCGCAGAGCATGACAACAAAGAAGCGAAAGACATTCTTCTGCCACTTGATGTACGGGTTGTACTTGCCGCTGCGCGTAAACAGCTCCGTCTCGACGATGCGGATCGCGGGAAAGATTTGTAGCGGCGTCGAGAGCAGGATGGCGACCGAGTACAGCAGCTGCACCGTGTTGACGAGCTTGTTGTCCTGCGGCAGGTTGAGGAGCACCACCGTCTCCGTCTTGGAGCCGTAGGCGGCGTAGGAAAATGCGCCCATGGTGGTAAAGAGGACGGTGATAATAATCATGACGAGGAAGAGAACGCGCGGGAACTTTTCCGGGTGCTTCATGGATTCCTGGATAGGAATGATGAGGCCGATGCCCTCAAAGGTAAAAATGGCGGTGCCGATAAAGAGCGTCCAGTCGCGCTTGTTGAACATGATGATGTCGGCGAGACCGTCGGTGGCCAGCGTGAGCACGTCGTAGTAAAAGAGGTAGCCGAGGCCAATGAGGATAAAGGCATCGGCAATGAGGGCGGTGAAGCCGAGCTTGCCAATGTCGCGGAGCAGCGAAAACGGCAGGAAAATGACCATTTGCATCAGGATGAGGTATGGGATGCTGATGGACGTCTTGCAGTCCGAGACGGCCTTGATGAAGGCCTGCAGGTTCTGCGAGGTAAACACAATGTAGGCCGCGACGAAGCCAATCTGGCTCAGGACAATGGAGAAGAGAATGACGTTGCGCAGCCACCGTCCGTAGAGGATGCCGCCCATGTCGCCAAAGGACCCGTCAATCTGGAGGCGCGTCGAGACGAGCAGCACGAAGCAGTAATAGCTCAGGAGCGCCACCCCGAGGAGCACGAGGTTACTAAACAGCATGCCTCCGCTGAGGTAGGCCCTGGGCAGGAACAGGACGCCGGTGCCGACAAACGACTTGAGCAGCAGCAGCGCCGCGTTGGTTGGGCTGTTCTGGCCGCTGCCGCCGCGCACCTTTCTCTTGCGCTTGCGCTTGTTGGGGGGCAGCAGCGCGCTGTCCTCCATGGGCTCACGCTCGTGGTCGGCGTCGTCGTCTTCGTAGTCGTCGCCAAAGTACTCGTTGGGGCCGAGCGCCTCGTCGTCCTCCTCCAGCTCCTCACCCGCAAAGTGGCCGTAGATGCTGAGGAACTCGAGGAAGCTCGAGGTGAAGAGGCGGTCGTTGGCAGCGCCGCCGGGCGAGGGCACGCCGTGCTCGGCCTCGGAGACATTGCCGGGTGGGCTCTTGGCATTGCGTCGCAGATGGTCGCGGCGAAACCCGCCGGGCACTTTGATGGTGTTGATGTCCTCAACCTCGTTCTCGGGCTCGGGTCGCGAGTGGTCGAAGCTCTGGCTGCGGTGCAGGCGGCTCTTAGCCTCGGCCTGCTCCGTCCACTTGTAGATGCCGCGGGTCACGTCGCCGCCCTGGAGACGCAGGCTGGAAAATTCGTCTTCGTTGAGGCCTGCGCCGCCGACCTGCTCGGGTTGCTTGCCCTTGATTGTGCCCTGGATTGAAGATTCTTCCGAGGGGCCGCCGCCCTCGGCTTCACTGGGCTGCACGAGATGACGCTTCACAATCTCGGGGTCCTCGTACGGGCCTGTGCTGCCCGGGCCGCCGCCAGTACCACCAACACCACCACCGCCGCCCATGTACATGCGTCTCGAGTCAAAAGAGCCATAGTTTGTGGGCGTGGCAGAGTGTACGGCGAGATTGGAGGGCGAAAGAGGTCGGCCTGGGGGCGGCGAGGCGATGCGGACGGGCGGTGTGCCGTGCCGTTGCGGCGACTGGCCTAGAGAGTCAGCGAGGGCAGCAGCGAGGGCCGAGGTGCCGGGTCCTTGGCTGTAGGAGCCAGTCGGGATGCCGCCATCGTTGTCAAAGGCGCCTGGCTTGGGCGAGCCGCTGCGGGCGATGGGCGGCGTCTCTGGGACGGGAGCTGCGAGGCGGGCGGTGACTTCATCGCGCGGCAGCGAGGACGAGTAGATTTGTGGCTGCTGTGACAAAGGCGAGGAGGACAACGGCGGAGGAGTCGAGTCGGTTCTATTTCTCGAAGGCGACGCCATGTTTGAGGTAGTCGTTGGAGGGCTGCGATGTAACCTATCGCATGTTTTGCAGCGACAGGAGAATTAAAAGCAAACGTGCGAGGCTGCAAACAGAGCTGGAATGGAGAGGCGGCCCGAGCTGGGTGTGAGCACAAAACGAACGGGTGCTGTGAGCGGACCTCGGCGTCAGGCAATGCTTGATGGCTGTTGGGAGCAGAGCTTGATGGCGGAAAAACTTGAAGCTCCCTCGACTCGATGTCGTGGCCTGTCAATTGGAGTTGTGGAAAGTAGAACAAGAGGACGAGGTTGCGGGTCCGAGAAGCACAGGTGGAACGAAGCTTTTGTGGTTGTGCCGTTACATGTCCGGTGACTGGATCACAGTGACGCTAGGTGATAGGCCTGAGCTGCGCCAGGTCCAGAAGGGGTACGTGCCGCGGGAGCCACAGCCACCACCAGCAAAGATTTGATAAAATAGAATAACCAGTAAAAACACAAACAAATAATAAACTATTACCGAGAAAAGCTTTGCGGTGTCTGACCTTCCTGAAGCAGAAGCGCTAACGTGTCGACGAGGCGCTGTAGGGATTACTGTCCAGGCGCTAGAGGGCCTGTGGATGGGGCGGTTTGAGTAACAGATATTGATTCTACGCGAGGACAGGCCGTGGCTCGCCTTTTGGCAGCGGGGAATCTCTTGTAGGCCGCTTTTGTAACCCGGCTTGTCGGCCTATTATCAATAGTATAAATGCGAGACATTGCCAGGTATCCAAGAGCCAGCTGAATACTTGTATGTGCTTATCGTCTGCAGCTTGTCTCAGCTATCTGCACCTTGGCGCCAGAGCCTTGTGATATCGCTGATATGACACCATCGCACCCCAGCCTATGTTGCACTCAAGTGCACCGAGCTGCAGCTGGAAGGGATAATTATTTCTGCATTCGTTCCCATTACACACGTTTTCTGTGCGTGGATGTATATCCATGTTAATGTGCTGGTACAGGAATATCGGCGGGTACCAGAGCCGAGCTGGACGACCCCACGTTGATGAACGAGGTGGTGCGATTCGGTCAGGCGAGGGAATGTTTCTGGTATATAAAGCTGTAAAGTTGCGACTCCTTGCATAGCTAGACTGGCCATCTAGGTACTTCGTTTGGCGAGTTCACGCAGTCGGGAGAACTCGTCGCTTCTGGCGGCGTCACCGCACGCCACAGCGCCACAGAGCCAGTGCCCGATCCTGTCGTGTCGTGACACGAAGTCGGGCTCCAGCCCCAACCGATGACCGTATAATACGCTGCACATATCCCGAGAGTCGACGCCTATAGTATACAGACGAACATCAGCTGTACCGTCTCTGCAACGCCACATGGACATCTTTCCCCAGACCGCTGGAGATTTACCCTAGATGCCCGCGCCGGGAGCAAGATCGCCGCGACGCTGGGCGCCCGGCTCTTGTGACTTTGGCTTGCCAACATGGGACGCCATGTGTGTCATCTGCTCCATCGCAAGCGTGTGCCGAAAGAAGGTCTTGCCTATCCCCGGCTTGCCCGTAATGGCGGGCTGGGCCAACGTCACTGAGCGTCGAGCGCGGCGCACTAACAAGCATACTAGGCAACTAGGGTGTGGGCATGACAATGGATACTGAGACCCTGCAGCGGCGCGATTCCATCCGGGACCTTTTTTGATACGAGCGAGCTTGGCGGGCACGATGACTCTGGGGTGTGCTGGTGAAGAGCTCTTGTGATGTTGCAGGATGACGGCCATGACAGAGGCCAAGATGCTGTACAGCGACCCTCTCAAGTTTCAGCGTGTTTGCCACAGGTAATTGCAGATTACAGCAACCTAAGTGGGTTCAGCTGCAATGGCCTGGGAGTCTGTGATTCTGTGAGACGCGGGGTTAAGCAGCTTGCAGACGCTAAAAAGGCTGCATCTCTCACTACAACCCCGCAGCTGCACCACTTGCCCACAGGTCTGAGGTGTTCCCGAGGCTGGATACTGCGGCAGGCAGCCTATAATGAGCGGCGCTCATTAATCGACATGATTGACAGCAGACTGACAAAGATGCTGGGCTCTGGGAATATTGTGCGAATTCGATATGCCCTGCTGGATCGTATTGACAGATTACCTACGACGCGACTCTCATGCCCTGTGGTTCGTCCTCCCCAGGCGGCCAAAAGTAGAAGCTCCTAGTCGAGCAGGATGACACCATTTTGGTTGCACAAATGAGCATTTACATCTTGGCAAGTTAGTACATTGTCCTTGATTTGGTGTGCAACATGCTCCAGTAAATCGTACCACCAGCGTTGTGACCGCCAGTACAGGCAAGACGGTGTAGAAGAACCCCATTGCCCGAGCCTGTAGTTCGTGCAGCTACCCGTCACAAACCTGACGGCCCGTGAAAATCAATATAATTTGATGCAAAACTGCTAGCGAGTGAGCTTTCTCGTTGGTTCCTTGTGATGCACAGAAAGATGGCATCGCATTACTCCATGTAATGACAAAGTTGCCGCTGTCGTTGCTAAAGTTGTCCGCGAGCGTAATATGATTGCCGACCCAATCGACCCTATGAGATGACAGGCAACCACTGTCCCATGCAAGCTGTAACATACTCGGGATTATTGGTAGTTAGTCGTTCAAGTCGTCACAGTCAGCGAGACGGCCGGCTGCCGATGCCAAGACGAGAAGGACACTGGTAGCGCACCTTCTGTTTTATTTCTTCCGCGGAATCTTTCTGCGGCTCTGGAGAGTTGATATCAAGTTCTTCAAGTTTGATTAATTCTTTCTTTTGTTGGAGCTTCTGTCGACGCCCTTTATACCAACTTAGTTATCCCCCCAAGAGCGATTGACGCTCTCCAAGCTCTTCCTCTGGGTTCGCAAATCGCAGAGCTGCTATAATCTAGGCTCGCTCTCGTATTGCAAGGTCCGATTATTTTTCATCTGACGAGGAAGACGGTGAGGATATCATCAGCCTCGCGCCGTAGTATGTTACCGCATTAGTTGCTGCGTTAGTATGGTAGTTTTGGGTGCGGATAGTACGCCATGGCTTCAAGCCCCAAGATTCCAAGTTTTTCCCGTCTTTCATTCGACACTTGACCCGTCCCTTACTTTGGACCCTGTTCCTCGTGTTTCTTATCAATACGGAGGCGGCCTGATCTGGGGATCACCCACCGTACCACCGCAGTCGACCACTAAAACCGCCCGTAGCGCCACCCATCGACGCTGAAACGGGCCGCCACAGCGCGCTACGCACTGTAAATCTCCATTCCAGGCTTGGCACCCGCCAAACAAACCCGCTGCACCTCATCCGCTGAGGTCATCGTGCAGCTTTCCTCCCTCCTCAAACCCTTGGGCGCGTCCGCGGATCAAACGGAAATCCTGCTCTCGGGAATCACCGCCCTTTGCCCGTATTATCCATCGCCCATCGTCTTTATATATTCCTCCCGTCATCTTCCATCCCTGTTTTTGAATCCAGATTACTTCTCGATCTAGCCTGTCCCCAAACGACGCGCAGCTTGCCATGCCCACGCCACCCATAGCTCCCCCTGTGCTATACCGCCCCGTCCCGCTGCACCATGCCGCAGCCTCCAGATCATCTCGGCCATGGCGCGCCGGTGGAAGAGGCCAAGAAGCCAGCCAAGCTGGGGTTGACCTCGGGCGTCTTTATTCCCGTCTTTTTGAATATTCTTAGCATTCTCATGTTTTTGCGTTTTGGTCTGATCTTGGGACAGGTTGGCTTCCTCGGCTTTCTAGGTGTGACCTCCCCGCAACGTCACAGTGCAATGCATGTAGCACTTTAGTGAGACATGCTAACATTATTCGCAGGCTTGATGCTCACGGCGTATTGCGTTGATTTGCTCACTACTCTTTCTCTTTCCGCCATTGCGTCGAATGGAGAAGTCAAAGGTGGCGGCGCGTATTACTTGATATCAAGGTCCCTCGGCCCTGAATTTGGCGGCTCCATTGGCATCTTGTTCTTTCTCGCCCAAGCTCTTAATTCTGCCATGAATTGTGTCGGTCTAATCGACTGCATACGTCTCTATGTCGGCCACAGCTTTCCGCAAGGCTACTGGACGAGCTATGGCCTGCAGACTGCGGCTCTCGCACTCTGCACCGGGCTTTGCCTTTTGGGCTCTGCCGTCTTCTCCAAGGCATCCAATGCCTTGTTGGTCATCATGACAGTGTCTATAATCAGTATTCCTATATCCGCGGCGCTCAAATCGCCGTTCCGAGATTTGGAGAGTGGAGTGGAATTCACAGGCTTGAGCTTTCAGACGTTTAGCAGCAACATGCTTCCACCAACGCATAGCGCAACCTACCAAGGCATAAAGACCTTTCGCGACTTGTTTGGCATTCTTTTCCCGCAAGTAAAGCACGCACCAGATCATACGGATGATTGCTAACACAGAAATAGAGCCACATCCGGCATCTTCGCGGGTGCCTCCATGTCTGGCGACTTGAAAAACCCCAGCACCACGATCCCCAAGGGCACACTCTGGGCCATGCTCGCCACCTTTATCGTATACTTTGTCGTCCTTGTGTCCATGGCAGCCTCCACTACCCATGCTTCGTTCTTGGCAAATGCAAATATTCTCTCCGCCATCAGCTTGTCCAGCCCAATCATCTTTGCTGGCGAATGCGCCGTGACATTCTTCTCTGCGACAATGGGAGTTATTGGTGCCGCTAAACTCTTTCAAGCCCTCGCCAAAGACAAACTGCTACCCGGGCTGTCAATATTCGGAAAGGGCACAAAAAAGGCAGACGAGCCTATCATGGCCGTGCTGTTAACATATGCCATTGCCCAGGTGGCCTTGCTGGCGGACTTGAATCAAATTGCCACATTGATTTCCATGGGATATCAGGTTTGTACACACAAAGAACATCGGCTTTGGACATCTGCTAACAAAATAGATGACATTTTTCGTCATGAATCTCGCCTGTTTTCTGCTCAAGATCGGCTCCGCTCCCAACTTCCGACCAGGCTTCAAATTCTTCAGCTGGCAGACAGCGCTCGTCGGTAGTCTTCTGTCCGCTGCGGCCATGTTCTTCATCGATGAGACGTATGCTGCTATGGCTATTTGTGTCTTGATTGCCACATTCCTCATCATCCACTACCTGTGCCCTCCCAAGCGCTGGGGCGATGTGTCTCAAAACCTCATCTACCACCAAGTGCGAAAGTACTTGCTACGGCTGAAGCCCGAGCATATCAAATTCTGGCGTCCGCAGATCATTCTACTCATTAACAACCCGAGGCGCCAAGCTCGACTAATCCAGTTTTGCAATTCCCTGAAAAAGGGGTCACTCTATATTCTCGGTCACGTAATCGTTACGGACGACTTTAACGCCGGAGTCCACGAGGCGCGACTACAGCAGCAAGCTTGGACCAACTATATCTCAGAGTTCTCTAGGATCAAGGCATTCGTGCAACTGACCATGTCACCAACAATAAATTGGGGCGTTCGAAATTTGATCTTGTCGGCTGGTTTGGGAGGCATGCGTCCAAATATTGCCGTCATTGGGTTTTATAACCTGGATGACTTGCGACAGACGAACCCGGGTGTTTCTATTCCAGACATACCTCAATCCCCAGCAAAGAAAATGCGCAAGCCATCGAATTCTGGAGACAAAGTTCCGCTTAAAAGGCGACGCGGCGATACCTCAGCTAGGCTCTTGGAAGGTGTCTTGCCCACAGATGTCATTCGGACAGAGCAAATGATGAACGTCACAGAATACATGACTATGCTCGAAGACTTGGCTCTCAAGTACAAGCTGAATGTCGCAGTTGCAAAGGGATTCGAGACGCTCGAAACACCGCGCTCCGACAAATCCAACACAAAAAAGTACATTGACCTTTGGCCAATTCAGATGTCTGCAGAAGTCACAGCTGATGGCAAGAATCTTGTCACCACAAATTTTGACACATATACTCTTATTCTCCAGCTTGGGCACATTCTGCACTCTGTGCAGACCTGGAGGAACGTATATACGGTTCGGGTCATGGTTTTTGTCGAGTATGAAAGTGAAGTTGAAGAAGAGCTAGCTCGTGTCAAAGCCTTGCTGGAGAAGCTACGTATCGATGCTGCTGTTTCGGTGTTTTGGCTGGCCTCTGGCAATCTTAAAATCTACGAGCACATTATCAACGGCAGCACCGAAGATTTTGACACGCAGATTGTCGTTAGCGAGGCATTGAAGGACGAAGAATGGTGGGATGAGCTTCAGACATACCGTGGACGAACAGACCTCTCTGAAAGCCAAGAGATGACTCAAATATCTCATATTCTTGATTCAACGTCAGGTCGCCGTGGCTTGTACAATCCACACGAAGGGAACGGCTTTGACCAGCGCCGTGCTAGTGTCGTGGCTGGGATGGCTGAGATTCCCAAGAAACCTGACCTGGCGACTTTATCCAAGATGGGCGTGAGCATGGGTATCCATACCCACCACCTGAACGATGAGGTTTTTGAAGAATCGGACTCGGAATCTTCAACAGACAGCGAAGACGAAGATATGAAGAGGGAAGTGGAGATAGAAGCACCGTACGGTTATCCTCACCCTCCGACTCCTTATCCGTTTGCCGCGGGCCAAAAGCATGCGGAGCAAGAGCCTCTGCTGGAGACTGCTCTCAAGCGACGTGGACGATCGCACAAAAAAGACCATTCTGGAGGATCCTCTGCAAGGAGCGAGGCCGCTGCACAGCCCTTGATGCAGTTTTCGTCAGTTGACACGCCGTCATATGGCACTATTGCCACATCGTCGACCTTGCTTCAACCCGAATCGAGCTTGAACTTACTTCCAAAGGCACCAAGGGTGCCAGAGGTGTCACGAACTGGAGCAAGCGACCCGGTCACTCCTGAAGCTGGCGCCAAAACAATGGATGAAACAGACAAGCTCGCCGCCAAACTCCCAACACTTGATCCAGCGCTTGTTCCGACCACTATCCCCGCCAGGAAGGCAGGCTCACGAACTGGCAGCCCGAGCAGACAAGACACAAAGACGCCGAGAAGTGGTGCCAATACTCCCGTTAGGCCCGGGATGTCACGCCAGTCCTCGGCTGTCAAGTTCTCCAGCCGTCCTGTTCCCGAGACGACCGTGACCGGTGAAGACTCGCGCCTCAACTTTGCGCAGCCGACGACCGGCAGCACCTCGGGCCCGGATGCGTCCCGTCCCGAGCGGCCCGCGCACTCACGGCAATCATCCATAGGCCGGTTTTCCGGCCGAGCCATGCCGGAGAAGAAGCTGAGCCTGCCCGCGGACGGCGGCGCTGTAGCTGGTGCCAAGACTATCAGTTTTGCACAGAGCCCCGTCTACCAATCCTCGGGTCCCTCGACGCGCCACCACTCGCGCCACGGCTCGCAGTTTTCGTACTTTGGCGACGTCGTGTACGACATTCCCGAAGTCAAGGACGCGGCGTACCAGGTGGACGCGTCGGCGACGTCGGTGGGCGGCTCGCCGTACTCGACGCAGAGCGTGGCGCTGTCGTTCAACGACCTGCCCAGCCGCGCGCAGCACCTCATCCTCAACGAGCTCATACGACAGCACTCTGCGGACACGGCGGTGCTGCTGAGCACGCTGCCGATCCCGGCCGAGGGCACGAGCAGCGACGAGGCGGCCACGGTGCGGTACCTCTCCGACGTGGAGGTGCTGTGTGCGGACCTGCCGCCGACGCTCATGGTGCTGAGCAATAACATGACGGTCACTGTGAGCTTGTAGTTGGATTTTTACTTGTTTCTATGGTTTGATATACTTGTTTTTATTTGCTCTCTAGACGGGCGGCTTGCATTTCTCATTTCGTTGCTTCCGTGAAAGGCCTTTTCAAGGCTTCAGAGCGCCTACATCTACCATAAATTGCATAGCAAGCGATGTCGGTCATCTTTAAATCAATTTTTTTGCTTCTCATTTGTATCGTCTTTGTATCGTTTCGCTCTTGTGACTGTCTGCTTGTGTTCTCGTGTCGTCTGATGTATTCTAGTCTATATGCCCGATCTTTTCTGTAAAAACCAATATCGTAAAAGATGACACCCAGCGTATCTGCTCTAATAAATGCGTCTCCATGTCCATTCGCTCCACGCTCTCAGTCATTCCTCATTCCTCATCGCAATCTATATTTTAAATCTATATTCACAAAATGGTTTTATAATATCCTCTTGACGACCAGCTCGCCTTCGCCGGATTCGGCCTCGACCAGCCCACCGGCCGCCAACTTCTTCTGCCATTTGGCGCTCTCGCAGCGAGCCAGGATCATGGTCATGCGCAGCGCCGCCTCGTGGCTGCTGGCGTGCTCCGCGAGCGAGCCCGCCACGGGCGTAAACGTCCACCGCCCAAACGCCCAGTTAAGGATGTACCGCCCGGCGGGGCTGTCCCCCGGGCGAGGCACGTCGGGGTCGGAGTTGCGCGGCGGCGCGGAGAGCGTAGCGACGGCCTTGATGCGGTAGACTTCGTCTTTGGGCGCAGACGTGAGCAGTTTGTGTAGCTTGTCGGTGGAGATTTTGGTGGAAACGGTGTCGGTGCCCTTGAGCTCGAGAGAGAGGACTTCGACTTCGTTTTGGTGGTCGTGCGCATGGTCGCCATTCGTATGTTCGCCGTTGGTGTGGTCGCCGTTGGTGTGGTCGCCGTTGGCATGCCCGGTTTCTCTTTTCACGTCGCCGTCTGTGAGCTGCTGGGCGAGACCGCCATCGATTCCGAATACAAGGTCCATGTCAATGAAGCCCTTATCACTCTTTACCTTGGCGACATCAACTTCCAAATCACCCACTCTATCCACGCACTCCTCATACCGGTCCTCGCCTGCCGACTCCCACTTGTTAAACACAATCAGATCCGTGTACCTTGCCTGAATCTTGGCCGTATAGCTCGTATCCTCATAGCCTTCCCAGTTCTCCACATCAATCACGCTGACCACGCCGTCGAGTGTGTAGTTCCCGGTCTCGCGCGCGAGCCGGTTAATCTCGAGGGCCAGCGTCGCGGGGAACGCGGACCCGCTCGTCTCGATGATGATGCGGTCCGGGGACACGGTGTCTTGGAGCTCGGCCAGGGCGGGCCCGAGCTGGCCGACGAGGTTGCAGCAGATGCATCCGTTGAGCAGCTCCTGCACGCCGGAGATGCTGGAGCTGGACGCGAGCTGGGAGTCGACGGCGAGGTCACCGAATTCGTTCTTGAGGAGGGCAAGTTTGTAGGACGGGTTCTTCTTGCGGAGCTGTGGGATGAGGTTTAGGATGAGGGTGGTCTTGCCGGAGCCGAGAAAACCGGTAATGATGGTGATGGGGATGGGCGCCATTTTCTGCACTAGGGGCCGCAGGGCGGTTTGGAAGGGAGAGAGGGTAAACAATGCGGGGATTCGAAATGCCGTATGCGAGAAAAGAATGGACGCCTCGAAAGGACAGCGTATGGGTGGTGGTGTGTGGTGGTAGAGTTCAAGATAGAGTAAGAAACCGGCTCTTGCAAGCGTCAGGCCCCTCCAAGAAAAAGTGTTGGCGATATCCTGGAGGGGCAGGATCGGCTGTCGATTGACGTCATGCCGTCACGCAAGCATCAATGCGGCAGAACGTACGTTAAATTTAAATTCACCCGATGCAACCTCTCCAGCATCTGGAAGACTGTCTTCTCTACTTTACAACTTTTTCTCTGGTACGGCATTGCGACTCATTTCGTCGAAATTTTCATCACGATGGCGGGCAAGATGGAACCACCAGCGGACAGGCCGTACAAGAAGCACCTCGACGAGGCGGCGAGCCATCAGACGAACGACTATCGGGAGCCGAGTGCGGTCCAAAAGGCCGTCGAAAAAGGTGAGAGGGATTCCCTGACCGTGGAATTGATTACAGGCGGCAAATGGTTGTACTGACGAGGAGGACCAGTCACTGAATATATTCCCGCCGCAGCTGGTCCGCTGCAGCAGCTGACGGGCCACCAGGCAGCGGCGACGGCCAAGACGGAAGAAGCAGCAGGGCAGGTGCCTGCGCCGGATCCGTCGCAGCTACCGGAACGACCAGTGCATGATGAGCATATCGAGAACTTCGTGAGGGAGCAGCATCGGCAGGATGGCCGCAAGATATTAGAGGGGCATAAGCAGTAGCTACGTTTGTCGACGAGGATACGGCCGGGCCGGGAGCGAAGACTGGCAGCATCGCAATGGGCTCATTGAATTATGGTAGGACCAATAGTACCCATTGAAGGATGGCAACAAATAGTAAAAACGCTTTTCGAGCTTTGGTTTGGGGAGCAGCTTTGAGCACTCGTGGTTGGACAAGTGATGTTGCTACGCGGAGGCGGAACGCAGCCACGCATCACCAGAATCATCAATGCAAGGTGACGGACGAACGGACAAGTCCAGCATTAAGCTATCATTAATCGACGGAAATTACACGTGCAGATCTACGTCAATACAAAACAAAAGTTATCACGGTGAAAAAAATGTCCCCCCTTCTTGGCATTATCTCGCCTACAGTTTCAGAACGACCAAAGAGTCGAACCGATCTTGCAAGAAATTTCCTATATCCAAGGGTTTCTTCTCTACTGAGCGAGTTCCCCGGAGGGAACTGGCAACGCGACACCGTGGGAAGTTTCTGGGTGAAGGTCGTGGCTGCTCAGTTGCTTTTTGATGAAGAAGAGAAGAGAAGAAAGGAAGCAAAGCAAAGAGCGCTGCGGCCAGGATTTTATAGAGTGAGAAATTCTTTGCGGTGCGCGATGGCAGTATTCTACGCTAGCCTGCTTTGGGATAAGCGCTGGGTTGTTGTACAGGCGTGTTGTCGAGTCCAGTGCTAGATCGCGTCAAGATGCGGGTGCTACGTCAAATTGTCCATGAAGACATCATGTCCAGTGTAAAGCATTCTCTTTTCACCTTCGACGGAATACTTGCGTACACATCGGACGACGAATCAGGAGAGCGACGCCGGCTACAGCGTGGGTTTGTCAGCCCACTGGCCCATCCTGGCAGGCAGCTGTCTGGCCTTGCGCCTGTTGCGCGCTCGTCCTCGTCCTTCGTCTGCTTACAGAACCGGGCGATGGCATGCTTTTCCTACAAATCTTTTTTTAGGCTCGGATCCATGAAGAGGACCATACCCTGGTGCCCAACCTTCTCCCGTTGCCACATCACCCCCTGCCCTATGCAGGCTGCGGACAGTCTGCAGCTAGGCGCCGGGAGGCAACTGCATAGCACCACGAGGACTAGTAGTAGACACACCTGAGTAAAAGGCTACTGCACTGCATCCCGGGATTAGTGAGCTGAAATACCACCCTCCTTTGCGATATGCACTTCGCCCCGTCGACACCTTTCGTTTCACCTTGCGGGTGTGT
Organism: Samsoniella hepiali; assembly: GCA_001455915.2. NCBI lineage: Eukaryota > Fungi > Ascomycota > Sordariomycetes > Hypocreales > Cordycipitaceae > Samsoniella > Samsoniella hepiali. The sequence continues at coordinate 1,943,137 of LNDK02000024.1, read as the reverse complement.
CCCGCCATGTCCAGTCTCTGCGGCTTCCCCGCTTGCTCGATGGTGAGGTATAGATACCGAGAGAATTTCTCTGTACTGGTCAATCTTCTCTCTTCCGACCAAACTCTTGTGATACAAGCCATTACACGCTACGAAACGGCTACCCATCGCACCACAAGAACACAACTGAGCCACTGCTCCCGCCCTAAACGCCTACTTATATCGCAATCCTCATTCGGTCGGCAAAATGAACATACCCGACTTGAATCCTTTAGACTACACCGTTGCTTGGATCGCGCCCTTGTCAGTAGAGTTAGCCGCTGCTAAAGCGCTGCTGGACAAACGCCATATGGGCAGATTAAATTTCGGTGATAAACGCTCTGATTGCGTATTCACGGCGGGCGAGATGCGCGGCCACAATATCGTCATTGCGACTCTACCCGACGGCCAACCGTATGGCAATGGATCCGTTGCTTCCATCGCTAGTCAATTGAAGAGTTTGTTTCATAACCTCTGGTTTGGCCTGCTCGTCGGTGTTGCGGCCGGAATCCCAGACCTCTCACGACATCCTCCTCAGGATATTCGCCTGGGTGACGTTCTCGTCGCCTCAGCCAAGGGAAATGCTCCAGCAGTTATGGCTTATAGTCTAGGCAAGGAGCTAGGCCAACATGGGTTCCAGATCTTGCGTCAAGGTCATGCGTTGGAAACTGCAGCCCCAATCGTGCGCTCAGCTATTAGCCATATCAAGGGGCCTCTAAAAGAACAACTTCCACTCTTTCTGCCCTTTTACGAAGAAATCAAAGACAAGGAACACGATAGTGGCACATTCATTGACCTTGGTCAAGAGAAGGACAAGTACTATACGGGTGATAAAGCAGTTGCCCGACCAACCAGACCGCCACCGGAGAGAACTCGAATATGGTACGGGACTATAGGCTCGGCAGACACGAGGATGAGGTACTCAGAAAAACGGGACGCACTCCAAAAGGAGCACAATCTTATTGGTCTTGAGATAGGAGCGGCTGGGGCTCTCAATTGCCTTCCTGTGGGCGTCATACGAGGGGTCTGCGACTATGGAGACGAGCACAACAATAGGACTTGGCAACCATACGCTGCCGCAATGGCTGGGGCCTATGCCAAGGCTATTTTGGCCCATGTTACACCATGGAAGAGCAATCAGAGCCCGAGTTACGCAATGCAAAATAGTTAGTCAATCCCACAATCGTTTTATTCACCTTGAGTGCTTTGCACAGACTGACGGTGCTCAGATATCGCGGATTTCCAAAGCAGTAGATCCAAGGGTTTGCTCGCAGATGATTCCGCGAGTGAAAGAGGTGATAGATCGAAGAGAAGTCGTACCGAAGAGCGTGATTTAGGTCCCCACCACCCTGGTAAGTTGCTGCTGCTGGTCAGTCATGAGAACGAAACAAAACTAATTCTATGAACTACCAGGGGCCCTCAATGCAGTCTCGAAGGTGGCTCTATTGGACTCATTGGCTTTTCAACAAATTGAAGCTAGGCGCGAAGACCTTGGCATCACATGCACGGGGACATGTCAGTGGCTGTTGAAAACGGACGAATATCAGTGCTGGTCTAAGGACGAAAAGTCTTTTCAGCATCCCGGCGTTCTTTGGATCAAAGGAAAACCGGGGGCAGGAAAATCCGTGCTTATGAACGTTGCACTTGCCGATGCGGAAAAGGTGGAAAGGAGGACTGTTATCTTTTTCTTTTTCCACGCTCGGGGACTTGATCTGCAACGGTCTACAAAAGGAATGTACCGAGCACTGTTACATCAGCTTCTCACAAAACTTCCGCGACTTCAAAGCGTCGTGCCGGCACTGAAGGCCAAATCGCCTTGGAGCATTCAGGATATGAAAGTGCTCTTCGAAAAAGCTGTGAACAACCTCGGAGAATCCCCACTGATGGTCTTCATTGACGCTATAGATGAGTGCGAAGAGAAAGAGGTTCGGGATACCGTCAACTTTTTCCGGGATCTTGTCGGAAATGCAAGAGAAAACGACATTGTGTTCCAAGTCTGCTTTGCGAGTAGGCCCTACCCTAACGTCACGCTCCGTGAGAAAATCGAACTTCTACTCGACCAACAAAGGGGGCATTCGGAAGACATACTGACTTATTGTGTTGACGAAACAACAACCAAAAACAAGGGAGACCCCAGAGCACTCTCTGTACCCCTGCAATTTGGGGTGGTAATTGGCGCTTTTCTCAACAACCACACATCCAAATTCAATTTGGAGTGTATTTCGCGGTTGATCAACTCACTACCGACCAGTCAGCACTTTTCTTACCTTCAAAATAGCAAGTGTGGTTGTTTTGTGGTGGTGTGGTTGACGAAGAGGCTGTGCAGGCCACTTAAGGCTACAGCAAAAATACCGTATGGTATCCCAATCGATGGGTATCCATTTGATCACTTTCAAGAAGTAAAATAAAAACGGGAAAAACAAGATGTCTCTTTTCTTTTGGTCCTGGGGACTCTCTAGTACTTATAGCTAGTAAGACCAGGCTGTGGCGGCTGCCACTCTCAACCTGGTACATCGACTGACCACTTTCGGCCCAACACATTATGTCAACCATAACTTACAAATCGGAACAGATATGCGTGCCCGAGAGATTCGAACCAAACTGATTGAGAAGGCGCACGGAGTATTTATGTGGGTGAAACTGGTGGTAGAAGATCTGCAGTCGTATTTTGACGGCGGAAAAAACTATCTGCTTGCAGAAAGGCTGAAAGAAACCCCTGGCGACTTATACGATCTGTTCTTCCAGATATTAACGCACGACGAGGATTCCAAGGACGAACTGCGCTTATGTATCCAGTGGATGCTCTTCGCGAGACAGCCCTTGAACGCAACCCAGTTGCAGCACGCCATTCTCTGTGGCATTGAGCCACAGAGGTTGTCTGGTAGCTGTCCCTTGAGAATCGAGGAATCCAATGCCGAGAAGTTTATTCTCCGTTCATCCAAGGGGCTTGCTGAAAAAACCAAGCCTGGGGCTGTGCAGTTTATTCACGAGTCTGTGAGAGACTTTCTTCTCGAGGACGATCGCGGCAAGCGTGTTCTCGAAACGTTACAGCCAGACCTCGGTGAAAAGTTTGAGGGGAAAAGCCATGCCGAGCTGAAGCGGTGCTGTGTTCGATGCATTGAAATCAGCCATCCTTGCATAGACGTGAGTATTCTGTCCCTGAGAGCAGACAGCGTTGAAGCAGAACAAGCCCGGCGTCGGGAAACGCGGGACTTTCCGTTGATGCAATATGCTACCGACAATGTGCTTCACCACGCAGATGCGGCACACGGCGCTGGCGTCAACCAAACGGAATTTATTGAGGGCTTTGACCTTGCGAATTGGGTTAAGCTAGCAAATTTTCTCAAGAAAATACAATATCGCCGATATAGGACAGGACAGCCCAGCCTTTTGTACGTATTGTCGGAGCACAACGCGGGTAATCTCATCGGATGTTCCCCAAGCAATTCTAATTGCTTTGAGCAAGAAGATCAGCAGTATGGGATGCCCATAGTGGCAGCAGTAGCCACTGATAGCCGCCTAGCAGTCCGGGCGCTGATCAAAGCCCATGCATACAGCATGCCACAGGCAAACCCGCTTCGCGATGAGTGGGAAAAGTTCACACAAATTGGCAGACAGCGTGGGCGGGGACGAGAGATCATGGTTAGCAGGTCACAAAGCGTCCTCGGCCAGCTGGTAAAAGCCGGGGACGAGTCGATAGTTGCGTTTGCCATCGCTTCTGGCTACGATTTAAGTGAGTCAGGATGGGAACTTCTGCACTATGCGGCACTATGCTGCCACGAAGCCATGATTCAGATACTTCTCGACAACGGCGCAGTCCGCGGTAGCTGTGGTGACTGGAGCGTCGCGCCGATATTATGGGCTACTAAGGAGCGGCGCCCAGATATTTTAAAGCGGCTACTCGAGAGCGGTGCGGAACCCGACAAGGAGAATGAGTATTCGAGAGAGGCGCCCCTATTGTTCGCCACCAAGGATGGGCAGGCGGACATTGTACAACTGCTTCTCCATAACAATGCCAACACTGAGGTGACAGATGAAGAGAAGAAAACGCCACTACTTCTCGCGTCTGAAAGAGGGGACACAAAAATTGTGCGGGTGCTTTTGGATTACGAAGCAGATATCGAGGCAGAGGATCGGGGTTCTGCACAGCGTTAATCTACGCGGCTGCTGGTGGGCACAAGGACATTGCGCAGATGCTCTTGGATCAAGGAGCCAATATTGATTGTAAATCAGAATGGGGAACGCCGCTATCTCGGGCTGTCAAACAGGGGCAGGAAGATATAGTGTGGCTCTTGCTCGATAAAGGCGCCGAAGCCGACAGGGTAGACAGCACTGGCAGAACGCCGCTGTGGTGGGCAATCCAGCAAGGGTCGGAAGCTATCGTCAAGCTATTACTAGAACGCCCTTTTGACGTCGTTGAGGTAGACAACGATGACATAACGCCGCTGTGGTGGGCTGTCAAGCAAGGGTCGGAAGGTGTGGTCAAGCTATTACTGCAACACGGCGCTGACGCCAACAAGGGAAACGTCTATGGCAGCAGCCCGCTAGAATTGGCCGTCGATGCAGGTCGTGGAGCCATAGCCAGGCTGTTGCTCCAATACCGCGCCAATGTCGACTGTAAATTGCCAGGCAACAGTACGTTGCTGCACAGGGTCGTTGCTCAGGGTAATACAGCCATGGTCAGGATGCTTCTCGAGTTCGGCGCTGTCGCCGACCAGATGGATGATCACGGGCTGACGGCACTGGTTAATGCCCGCGGGAGAAAAGATATCGTGCAACTGCTCCAGGAAAACCGCGCCATCACCACGCGTGTCCGGCCAGCCAACATGCCCATTCGCACCGTTGTCTCAATGGATGTAACTAGGATATAGATGAAAGGGGGGGGTTTACAGGAATGTCACTAGTATGTAACTGATAGCTATCAAGAATGACAATGTTGAGCACGGCCTCTTCTCGTAACGTCTTGCACTCTCGAAAAATCGTATGTTAAATTTTTTTGCGATGTCGCAAAAGGTCAAAAAGCGTGGTGCTCGTCTAATACATAAGTATATCCAAGTACATTGCGGTCTCATAATCCAGGCTTAAGCAGCCCTTTACCTAGTAGCTCGTCCCCGACCTCCTTGATCAGCTTCTCATTCGGAAAAGCCTTCTTCTTGCTCAGAATCATATCCCTGGCGTCCAGCGCCCGCAGCAAGTCCGCCAGCGCGCCGTCCAAGTCGATGCCAAAGACCAGATGGCCCAGCGACAGGAGCATGCCATGGAGCGCCTCCACCGACTCGCCCTCTTGCGAAATGGCCTCGACCAGCGACGCGGCCAGCTCCACCTCCTCCTCCTCGCCGAAGCGCGCCTCGTTGCGTTCCTTGCGTCGCTTGCGGTTTGCCAGCGCGAGGTTAGAGAGGAGCGCTGATGCCGCGACGCGCGTGCTGGTATGGTCGTCGTCCAGGAAGCTCGACGAGAGGAGCGTCGTGATGGGCGTGCGAATGGCAGCGTTGCCAAAGACAATGTCGGGGAACAGCGGCGTGGAAAACATGTTGCAGACGGTGTGCAGGGTGACGAGACGCATCGAGTACGGGCAGGCCGTGCCCTTTTTGTTGACGTACTGCACAATGGCGTCAATGGTCTGGAAGTCGCGCTCCTTGGCAAAGTAGGCGCTCACGCGCGGGTCAGTCAGCGCGGCGCGGAAGAGGTCGATGGCGGTAAAGACCAAATCGGGCGGGAGCCTGTCCAGCGCGCCGCGGATGCATTGTCCCAGCGTCAGTAGCCTCGGCGTTCGAATTTCGGCCGGGTTTTCCTTGTCGCGTATTTCCAGAAAGCTGGTGACGGCCTGGATGTCTGGTAATAGACTAAACTCGCCCATCTTTATGTGCAGCTTGCTGAGGGGGGGCGTATTGCGGTACAAGGTGAGCTCTGCATCGGCAGAAATGTTGGGCAGCTGTAGTCTATCGTGGGCGTGCAGCTGCGCGCCCATTTGCGTGAGCAGCTGCGCGTTGCTCTGGAGGGTGTGTTGGTCCGCGCCCGTCCAGCGCTTGAACTGCTCGCCTTGGAAAAAGGTGATAAAGGTGGGCGTTGCGGTCACGGTATGCTTGGCCGCAATTTCATGTGCAAAGGAAATGTCCACTTTGATGAAGGCAATGTGGTGGCCATATTGCTCGGCCAGCTGGTCGTAGAAGGGGTGCAGTGCCTTGCACGGCGGGCAGGTGGGTGACGTGAAGAAGACGAACGAGGCTGCCTTGGAAGACTGGGCCAAGAGCTGCTGGTAATCCTCGATCCGGATAGCGTTGTAGACTTGGTTGAGTTGCTTTGGCTTTGTCGCGCTCGCGGCCGTCTCACCCAGGCCGAGCGGGCCGTTCCTCCGGGCATTCATGCCCCGGGTCAGCTGGGGGAGCATCAATCTGCCCATGGGCGAGTCCAGGACGGCCTGCGGCATGCTTGTGATGTGTTTTGGAATGCCCTTTCCGACGAGGAAGCTGGCAAAGGAGTCTGTGAAATTATTACAGTTGTGATTGAACAGATCGTATTTCTGGACTAGAGTTAACACGGCGTGTGCTTGTTTCCTGGACGATAGATTGTACCTCGGCAGTGTATATTGATCTCACGGAAGTCAAATACTCGCGAATCACCTCCATCGGGAGCATTGTCCTGCCAAGACGCAGCCGCTGCATAGGTCTCCCCAGGTGGGATGAGCCCGGGTTGATATCGAGGATGCCGCCGTCGTAGACATACTCGCGGCCGAACAGCTCTATGGATGTGTGGTAGACGGCGTCGAGCTGGAACCCCAGAACGCTCAAGGACAAGTCCTTTGCCATGCCGTTGGTCAAGTCGTACACCAGCAGGTGGACATCCATGCCGATCGGGCCATCCATGTGTCTTGGTACGCAGGGCGGGGAACCTGTCGCTGAAAGAGGTTGTGGGTTGGAAACTAGTTGAACCGAGGAGTGAAGATGGGCGAGGCTGCAATAGGCTATGAAAAGGAAGAAAAAAGAAAAAAAAAAAGAAAGTTTAGGGAGTCTACTGCTAATGTATCGCCTTGTTTGGCAAGGCAGCAGGCGGACTGCGTTGGCTCAGATTGTCCGTTGGATGCGGACAATGATTATGGCAAGCGGAGTGGCGGGTGCAGGCGCCGCATGTGGCGCAGAAAGGCAAGACTAACACGGGAGGCGTATCAGGTGTCACACCACGGGTGATTCAGGGTGTGATACTGAATAGGCTATATTTTTGACAGGGTTTATGTTTCTAAATATTGCTTCCTCGGATTTGAGTAATCCAATACTGCAAAGCACGCTCTCATCAATAGATATATGCTCGATAGGTAGCCGCTGACCTTGAGAAGGCTCGGAATCCATCCAACGAAGTATCTCAAAAGGCACCTCAAGTTCGCTAGTATTTCCAGAGAACACCACATTCAAGTGTAATACTCTGAACACGTCCATCATTCAAGCAACTATGCAGCATTGCAATTTAGACCAAAAGCAACGGCTGCGAATCTCGATTCTGGACCCACTACGATTGCAATGTTGCCCCCTATCGAGGGCGGATCTTCCCCTGAATTTTTTTTCTTTAGAGGCTTTTAGTAGCCAGTGCGGACAGCCCTTGACTCGTACTGTATTTACCTGTCAGATCGACCTGAACTGCGCCAACACAGTGCGATACTTTGCGCTTCTACATTCTGGCGGCCCTCCCGATACCAAATGCAAGCGTTGCGACACACATCTTCTTTGCTTCCACCCAGTTCTTCTCTTCTTCCTGTCGAACCCATTCCATCATTCATTCTTTACATTCCTTCTCTTTTCCACCATCTTGTTTGTTTGCTCTGTTTGCGCCTCGCTTGTGTGAGCGCGCATCTCGTTGAACAAGATAACTTCTCGTCGTACGAGTCGAGGTGCCAAAAGCCTGATGCCGGGCATCTTGACACCCCCAGAGTCCACTGCCAAACGCTCCGACGACCCCCACGAGAAGCCCGGTCGCTACCAGCCCAAGTCCAGAAAGCTTGGATTCTTTGCCAAGATGAAGGAATCGTGGGCATCGCAGTCGCAAAAGACGCGGTACTTTAAGACGACCGCCATCGTCTTTACCATCATCTGCTTGTTTTACTGGCTGTCACCCTCTGGCGTCGCTCTTCAGCCTTCCGGTTAGCCTGCCGCCTCACGAGCGGTATTTTACATTGCTAACGAGGAACAGTCTCCCAAAAACCTACCCTCGAGCCTGTTGGTCTCACCACTGGCGTAAACACACCCGCCGCCGATAAACCGATCGAAAAGCCGATCGAAAAGCCCGTTGTCAACACCCCGAGCCAGGACTCCGCCAAGGAAACCACCAAACCCGCCGCCGGATCTGATTCTACATCAACCAACGATGCCACCAAGGCTCCCGCTGCCGGTGGTAACAGTGTCGAAAGCCACGACTCCAGCGACCCCGCCTACTCGACCAAGAAGTGCTCCAAGTCGTACAGCAAGGACAAGCCTATCGTGCAGTATGTTCTCATGATCGATGCTGGCAGCACTGGCTCCCGTATCCACGTTTACAAGTTCAACAATTGTGGTGCGATGCCCGAGCTTGAGAGCGAGGAATTCAAGATGACCGAGAAGGGCGTTGGCGGTCTCAGCGCATACGTCGACGATCCTGTCGCCGCCGCCAAGAGCCTGGATCCCCTCATGAAGGTCGCCATGGAGCACGTCCCCGAGAAGCTCAAGGGCTGCACTCCTGTCGCTGTCAAGGCTACCGCTGGTCTCCGCCGTGTTGGCACCGAAAAGGCTGATGCGATCCTCAAACAAGTCCGCACCCACCTCGAGACCGACTATCCTTTCCCTGTCGTTTCCACTGAGAAGAACGGTGTGGCCATCATGGACGGCTCCGACGAGGGTGTCTACGCGTGGATCACCACCAACTACCTCCTCGGCAAGATTGGCGCCGAGGAGAAAGGCGAGACTGCCGCCATTTTCGATCTTGGTGGTGGCTCAACCCAGATTGTCTTTGAGCCCCTTTACAAGAGCCTTGGAGGTGCGCCCCCGGAGAAGCTTGCTGAAGGTGACCACAGGTACGAGCTCAACTATGGCGGCCACAAGTTTGAGCTGTACCAACACTCGCACCTGAACTTTGGCCTCATGGCCGCCCGTGAGGGTATACACCAGGCCCTCATCGATCAGCTCGCCAAAAGCAAGGGCTCTGACCAGTCTTGGCTGTCTGAGACAATCACCAACCCCTGTATCCTCCCCGGCTTCGAGCGCCAAGTCAATGTCACCATTGGCGACGACAAGAAGAAGCACCAGGTCACCTTTAAGGGGCCTAACGAACCCTCATCGGCGCAGTGCCGCAGCCTGGCCGAGAAGCTCCTGAACAAGGACGCTGCCTGCAAGATGGGCCCCTGTTCGTTCAACGGCGTCCACCAGCCCGCGCTGGCCAAGACGTTTGCCAAGCAGGAGATTCTCATCTTCTCCTTCTTCTACGACCGCATGGAGCCGCTGGGCATGCCCGAGTCGTTTACGCTCCGCGAGATGCACGACCTAACGCACGCCGTCTGCCAGGGCAAGAAGGGCTGGAGCACGTTTGAGAGCAACCCCACAGCCATGGCAGAGCTCAACGACCGCCCCGAGTACTGCCTGGACCTCAACTTTATGCTGGCGCTGCTCCACACCGGCTACGACATGCCCATCGACCGCGAGGTCAAGATTGCCAAGAAGATTGACGGCAACGAGCTCGGCTGGTGCCTGGGTGCCAGTCTGCCCCTGCTCGAGGCCAACTCTGGCTGGAAGTGCCAGGTCAGCAAGATTGCATAGATATACAACTGCATAGGAGTTTTTTTGTTTGTTTGTTTTCTGTTTCAAGGGGCTATGTTATCTAGGCGTTCTTTGACGATGGAAAAGGCAGAAGTAGGTGGAAGCAGTAATCAAGATGTAAAAATTACGCCGGTACGAAACTCGCATGGGTAACGGCAGTTGGAGGGCATCGCTCCAGGATTGGCTGTGCATGGAACTGCATACGTGTTTGCTGCCACAATACGGTAGACCTAATAATCAAAACTCTGAACAAGCGTTTCCAAGTTTACATGTTATGTGATGTAATGTACCAAATTATGCTTTATACAGGCGCCGTCACCATGGTCATGACCTCGTCGAGAACTTCTTCCGGCCCTACATGGTGTAGTAAGGTCTCGACCGCCTCGAGCCTGCTGCCCCACTGCATACTCCTCTCCTGGTCCGGGTCGGTGATGCGGATACGGTGCAGGTAGACCTTGCGCGCCGCGAGGCCGACGAGGGCGGGCGTGACAAAGTCGAGCCGGTGCAGCGGGGCGAGGTTGCGCATGAGCTGGCCAAAGTGCTTGGTGGCGGCGGGCGTGATGCCCTGGTCGACGGCGCGGTGCATGCGCAGGAAGGAGACGAGGTTCATCTGGTACCGGACGACGTCAATGTCGACCTGCACCTTTTGGCCCTTTTCGCGGAGGCAGATGATGTCCTACGGTGCAGCCGTCAGTATTCTCCCTCTCTCTAGTGTCTGGAAGCGGGTAGACCTACATCTTTGGATATCAGAGCGGGCGCCGTCGGGTGCCTGTCCACGCGCATTTTTTTGACGATGCTCCCCGTCGAAGCCGCGTCATCATCATCTAGATCCCGCTGCTGCTCTTCAGCGTTGACGAAGCCATGTTCGGGGTCGTGCCAGTGCGCAATGGATAGGTAATCGTTGAGGTGCGGCGTGACGTGCGCCTGCCCGCCGCTCGCGGCCGCCAGCACGGGGATCAAGACAAACTGCTTGGGCGCGACCTGCACCGTCGTGCGCGTAAAGATGCGGCGGGTGCGCAGCAGCTCGAGCGCCTGGATCTGGACGGCGTGCGGCGCGCGGTCGAGGTGGCGCGCAATCACAAAGTTGGCGATTTGCGGGCTGGCGGTGCTCCCGCCCGGCGTGGTCGGGCCTGTCTGCACGGGTGGTATGGCTGTCCGCTGCTTCTGTGAGGAGAAGTACGAGGCCGTCTTGCTGCTGCTGCCGGCATTGGTCGTCGTGTCTGGCGGCGGCGGTGAGGTCGAGAGTAGCGACGAGGCAAAGTCCTCGAGGGTCGTGGACGGGGAGCAGTCAATGACCGCCCATTCGAGACCAAAGGTCTTGGTGGCAATCTAATGTTTTGGCAAACATTAGCTTTTCCTCGTTGTCGACTTTGTCGTGGTACATAGTGACATACCAGTTGCAGCTCCAGCACCAAGTCGTCGACGGCATGGCTGTGAGTGCTGAGGAGACAGTGCTCGCGGCTGATGAGGCACAGGAGCACGGCAAGCTCGAGGTCGCTCAGGTCATGGACTTTGTCGATGAGACCATTGTCTGCCATGGCCAGCGCAACGTGGGAGACGCCTCGCCCGTGTCCATGGGGAGTTGGGATGTGGGAAATGAGGTCCAAGTTGGGGTCCGAGGCGCAACGCTGCAGGTTCCCGCTGTCGGCAGTGGCGCAGCCCGCTGTAGCGAGTGACGTAAAGTGCTGAAACATGCAGCTATTTAGCACGGTGCAGCGTGCTTCAGTGTGTCGTTTAGGCCATCACGTGTGGCGGTTTCAGTGGTTGGTGGGGGCAAACTGGGGGCGCCCAGTGACTGAGCATTGTTGGGCGGTTGATGCATCCGGTGCCAGCTCCTGTTTTAGCGTCACTGCAGCCTGCCCGCACCCACCCGTCATCCTGCGACTATTGATAAACTAAAGCCATCAGTGTCCCTCTGCCTAATCACCGCCCTCATCACAACGTGCACCTTGCGACCCAATCTCCTCGCAGGCGTGTATTTGTGTATCTCAACCTTGGACGATAGGACCTTTCTCTTGGTGGTAGGCTTCTGAGAAAAAAGGGGAACAACCACGCGCGACCGCTCATCGACAACGTCCAACCCGGCTGGGCTCCCTCCCAACGCATCACGTCATTGACGACACACACGCGACTCGAAAGCTCGACAACCGCCCAACATGTCTTCGCGCAAGAAGGTGCTTCTCAAGGTGCGAACATCTGAACGAAGCCGGCCTTTGAGTCTGGTCGAGAACTGGGGCAGGGACCGATGTGCTAACTGGGCGTGTTTAGGTTATCATCCTTGGAGATAGCGGTGTCGGCAAGACCAGTCTGATGAAGCAATATGTATGGATACCCTTGGGTATGGATAGGGAGTATTGCCGTGGGATGCGAAGCTAACACAGCCGTGCGTCATAGGTCGACAAGGAGTTTAGCGCCAGCTACAAGGCCACGATTGGTGCCGACTTTTCGACAAAGGAAGTCTTGGTAGACGACAGACAAGTCACCATGCAGGTACGACAGCCAATAGTCTTATTCCGGGGCTTACGATGTGAGGACTGCGTGCTAATCTGCGATGTAGCTATGGGACACTGCCGGCCAAGAACGCTTCCAGTCGCTGGGCGTTGCCTTTTACCGCGGCGCCGACTGCTGCGTCCTCGTTTACGACGTCAACAACGCAAAGAGCTTCGAAGCCCTGGACAGCTGGCGCGACGAGTTTCTGATCCAGGCCTCGCCCCGCGATCCTCCCAACTTTCCATTTGTAGGTGGCCTTGCAGCTGAATTGGTTGGATGAAACAGGGCTAACCTATCGTTTTGCAGGTTGTCATTGGCAACAAGATTGATGTCGACGAGAGCAAGCGAGTGGTGAGTAGATCTGCAGCTCATGAGTATTTGAACTGTTACTAACTTGTCCAGATTTCCAACAAGCGCGCCATGACCTTTTGCCAATCCAAGGGCGACATTCCCTACTTTGAGACGAGTGCCAAGGAGGCCATCAATGTCGACCAGGCTTTCGAGGGTGAGTGATTTCTTCCGCACGCAAATCTCCGCTTTTTTTGGCGTCGGTATGCGAGAAGGAAATGTAAATGCTAACCACACAAAAACAGTCATTGCCCGCAACGCCCTCGCGCAGGAAGAGTCGGAAGAATTCAGCGGCGACTTTGACGACCCGATCAACATCCACATCGAAAACGACCGCGACGGCTGTGCTTGCTAAGAGGCTGGCAGGCTGGTGTGTTTTTTGTTCTGCTAGAAGGGGTTGCCATGTCGATACTGTATTGAATCCCGAAATAGACTGTTGGTGGAAGGGAGATAATGTCCGGGGGGAGAAGACGTACGTGTTATACCCCGTCGCCGGGTTTGATTATTCGCGCAGTCCTTTTTTTTTTTATGTAGCATATCTCGAATCAGGAGTATTGGTTTTACCCACGACATTTTTCATCCTTTGATGGCTGCCTCTGCGGCTCTGGTGTGAGCTTCTGTCGAGCTGGTGAGGGCGTGGTTGATGGTGCAACTTGTGGGCTGATATTTGGTAGGAAAGATGTGATGTATGGTACATATCAGGCCACTGCGCGGATTCTACGAAAAGAAACTAGGTGAAACTGATACAGAGTGTAGCGACCTATGGACAGAGTAGGTAGTGCTCCAGTATACGTAGGTATGCCGAGGGTGGCACTTCGATAGCCGAGGGGCCGTCACCATGTCCATGGAGTTATTTCCCCACGAATGATCTGTTTGATAGCGGATGGAACTGCGGGACATTATACACAGCAGGACAGATGATACAAAAGAGGCTTAACAATCATGTCCATCAATTACAACGCGGTAAGCGGGCTTTTGAACAGTCTCCTAGAGTCCAGACGGCGCCGGGTTCGAAAAAAGCCATCCACCCACCCACCGCCCGCCCGAGGCTGGGGCCGCCTCCGCCAGCGCCCAGCTAATCAGCGCCCGCCAAAGCTTCCCCAGAGCCTCGGCTCCGTCTGCGATCGGTCGTTTCTGTCAAAACTCCGGTTGTTGGAGCTCCCCCCTCCCATCATCTCTTCTCCCAACACGCTATACACCCGTCAGCAGTGACATTTCCCCATCGCCTTGCTTCAACTCTCCCATCATCATTGCAAGGATTGCCAACTAGCTTGAACTACTGCTAGTTTCGTATTTGAACTCGCCGCTCCCCCGCGCCAATAATCCCCGTTCCCCGTCTTTTATCTGGTCCATTGTCCCCCGTCCCATCATCGTCCCGTGGTCTTATTCTTTCCCATTATACATTGTGAACAAGTGGACGGGTCAAGAACAAGTCCCGTACATATATCAATATACTCGAATGCTGGAAAAAGACTCCTTCTTCTCGTCACCAGTTACCAGTCTCATCATGTCGCACAAGATTCCCGCAATTGTACGGCCATTCACATTCCCATAGCTCCAAACATGCATATGGACTGACATTCTATCAGGTCTCCCACCTGGTGAGCGACCGGGCCAAGAAGACGATTGACATTGTGGCCAAGTTTGTCGAAGAAGAGTGCATCCCGTAAGCGTATCCTGCCAAACCCATCCCTCCCCGTCTGTTGCTAATCCCGGCCCTCCCGTCTACAGTGCCGATGCCGTTCTCGAAGCCCAGATTGGTGAAGGCGACGCCCGCTGGGAGAGCCACCCCACCATCATCGACGACCTCAAGGAGAAGGCGCAGAAGCTCGGCCTGTGGAACATGTTCCTGCCCAAGGGCCACTACAAGGAGTCGCCCGGCTGGACCAACCTCGAGTACGGCCTGATGGCCGAGTGGCTTGGCCGCTCGCGCAGCGCCTCCGAGGCGTGCAACTGCGCGGCGCCAGACACGGGCAACATGGAGGTGCTGGCCAAGTACGGCAACGAGGCGCAGAAGAAGGAGTGGCTCGTGCCGCTGATGGACGGCAAGATCCGGTCCGCGTTCCTCATGACGGAGCCCGACATTGCCTCGTCGGACGCGACCAACATCCAGATGGACATTCGCCGCGAGGGCAACGAGTACGTGCTCAACGGCGCCAAGTGGTGGTCCAGCGGCGCGGGCGACCCCCGCTGCCAGCTCTACATTGTCATGGGCAAGACGGATGCGCAGAACAAGAACGTCTACCAGCAGCAGTCCGTAGTACTCGTGCGCGCCGGCACCCCCGGCGTCAAGATTGAGCGCATGCTCAAGGTCTACGGCTACGACGACGCGCCCCACGGCCACGGCCAGATTACCTTTACCAACGTGCGCGTGCCCGTCAGCAACATGGTGCTCGGCGAGGGTCGCGGCTTTGAGATTATCCAAGGCCGTCTGGGACCCGGCCGCATCCACCACGCCATGCGCTCCATTGGTGCTGTGAGTTGAATTTCCCTGCCACGTTCTGGAACAAAAAGAAGCACACCACTAATGCCAAGATGATTTGATAGTCCGAGCTTGCTCTCGACTGGATGCTGATGCGCGTCAACGACGATCGCAAGAAGCCGTTTGGCAAGCTCCTGCGCGAGCACGGCGTGATCCTCGAGTGGATCGCCAAGTCGCGCATCGAAATCGACGCGGCGCGCCTCATCGTCCTCAACGCGGCCGTCAAGATGGACGAGCACGGCCCCAAGAAGGCGCTGACGGAGATTGCGCAGGCCAAGGTGCTGATCCCGCAGACGGCGCTGACCGTCATCGACCGCGCCGTGCAGTCGTTTGGCGGCCAGGGCATCTCGCAGGACACGCCGCTGGCGAGCCTGTGGGCGGGCATCCGCACGCTGCGCTTCGCCGACGGGCCCGACGAGGTGCACCTGCAGCAGATGGGCCGCAACGAGAACAAGCGCGGCAAGCAGGCGGCCGACAAGATCAAGTGGCAGCAGGCCAAGAGCAAGGAGCTGTTTCAGCGCTACGGGCTCGAGAAGAAGGAGATTGGCTCGCAGATTAAGCACGCCAAGCTGTAAGGGGCTTCGCTGTTATGTGAGTGTATGTAAAAAGATATCTTTGCCATGAAATTGTTCAAAAAAAAAAGATAAATGTGCCATACTTGGATTGTAGCGTGCAATGTGACTCAAAGATGTATCTACTGGCTCTAAGAGAAGCTATACCAAACACGGAAGAGCCGCAACAGAGCCCACATGCAACTAAGATCGGCGAAATAAGGCGAGTCAGACTAATTCCACCATTCAATGCAAATTGATTAAATTGAGAAGTTAGTGCATAATAACATTGCGTTCGGTATATGTGCTCGTTGACACTGCAGCTTGTGCGTCGTCTGTTGTCAGGGTCCGGGTATGTTTATTTGTTTCCTGGCCTGTGCAGGACGGGATGAGATTTCATGCACAACATGTAGGTGGGTGGTGTGTCCCGAGGTAACGGGTCACCACGTCACCTACATTTGGAGGGGACACCGTTTCTGGGGTGAATTGAGCATCGTGAGTCACCAGCTATAAGCAGGGTCTAGTGATAATAACGTCGGGAGTTTGTTCTAGTGATTGCATGTACAAAGTACATGGGTAGTGAGAAGCTCAATCGTAAGTGTACAGTCACTGCAGCGCCAGGTAAATAGCCACACGACACTAGGCAGAAGTTCGTCCACGACGTCTAAATTTAGGCAATCTAGCATTCCTACCACAAGTACCGACAAGTGTCACATGACTGAGCGTCGTTTTCTCGCATAATGGAGATCCAGATGGAAACGAACTCTTGCCATCCTGTCATCAGTGTTTCCGTCCAGGGTAGCCGTAACTAGGTCGTTTTGAAGCTAAAAGTCACAGCGCCTCTCAGCCACTGAGCAACCAAGAAGCCGCCTGAGTCTCCACTGTGAGCATTCCCCGCCCAGGTACCCGTTACCGCCGTTGCCGTGTCGACCACGACCCCATTGTTGACTTTTCACCACCTATTCCTTTTTTTTTTCTTGTCTTGGTGTGTGCGTGTGTGTGTGCCGCGGCTGCATGAACACGGACTGGCTACATGTACAAACGACAAAGCTAGATCGAAACACCACAGCCAACTTTGGATCTATACGTCGCTTTGTTGTTTTGATCGTTGCCACCACATATTGTCTCTGAGGATAAAAGGACCCCAAAAGGCCGCCACTCTTCCCACCCCCGCCCGTTGAAATCGCAGAAGCATTCCTCTCACGCCCTTTTTGTTTTAAAACAAAGGGAACAAGAAAGAAATCATCTGTTTGAATTTGGCATTTTTTCTGTGAATACAAGTGTGTTTCATACGCGGCAACGACCGAGAAAAAAAAGGGACCGGACCACTTCCAGGCCTGGGCTTGCAAACAACAAAAAGCAGGCTGCATACCTCAGCTACCTTCGACCTACCTACACCTACCTGGCCACCTTGCTCTGGGACTTTTCTTACCTCCTTCAACCAAAAACCAACCACTGCTGCGCCCATCAACGTCTTGCTCTATTCTCCTCTCGCAACCACAGCACAGGTCTTCCTTTTTATTTCTTCCATAACCACCGCTCACTCACCATGTCTGCCCACGTTCTCGGCGACAAAGACGTCAACGCCGCCATGGAGCAACAGCAGACCCAGTCCAAGGACCTCAAGAGCATGGACTATCACCGCCAAGTCTTGCAGAGCAAAATGGCCGAGGAACCGTACGTCCACCGCAAAACCGCCCCTGCTTCCTCGAGCAGATCGACCGCCGCCACCGCCTCTCGTCCCTTTGCTTCTTCCTCCCGCCGTCTCATGACCGTCTTTGCCAGAAACACTGCCAATTCTTCAGATACCTCGTCTTGTTGCCCTGCTTCTTCTTCTTCTTCTTCTTCTTCTTCTTCTTCTTCTCCTTCTCCTTCTTCTGCTTCCCCCATTTCCTCGTTAATCTCAGACGCTGCTTCTTCTTCTTCTGCTTCGCCTACGCCGTCCATTACCGCCCTGCCGCCTCGATTTCTCCCCACTAACAAGTTCCTGGTTGGTAGGACCAAGCAATACGTCTCGCCCTCGGACAACATCATGAGCCCCTGCTCGGCCAAGATTAACGCCCTCCGCAATAAGCAGGTCAGCAAGTAAGCAACACATCTCACTGAGAACAGTCTGCGACCTTGATAGGAACAATACTGACCATGATGTTCCAAACAGGGCCAAGCCAAAGTCGCTCTTTGCCCAAGCTAGCGCTAAGAAGCTCGGCGGCGACAACCTCTTTGGCAGCAAGTCCATCCCCAAGGACTAAGCCGCAAGAACACAGACGAACCATATCCAGCGGGTGCGTCCATGCACTACCATGCTGTGTACATATATAATGCGCTTGTTTTCGGCAATCTTTGTTCTTCGATTGCCTCCTTCTTGCCTGTTATGTCCTTGGGTTTGATGCGACGCAGATTTACATTGCTTTGCCTTTTTTTCACCATCCAGTCGCCCTCCACACGATATCCTTTTGCTCAACACTCTCGACATGGCTCGGCCTGTTGCAGCAGGTGGCGGTGGCTGGGATGCTACTTTAAAACATGGGCGTTAATGAGTCTTTTTTTATCCATTTCCTTGACGAGATGTTGCGGATGCTTTGGAAAGTAATGAATGGTACAAATCGGTTAGACTACGAGGTTGGATTTTGATTACGGGAGATGCCCCTTTATACATTTTCTTTTGTCTATCACATCAGATTGAGAGCAATGCTACATTGTTACACACATCACACACCGAACTGCTTTCTGATACGAACAAGCTTGTGCAAAGTATTTCTTTTATTCATCTTGCTTTTCTCTATGCTTTCCATCCACTGACAATATATACAACGTCCTCGTCGCACACCATGTGGCTCAAGCCCACGCGCTGCGGGATATGCCGCGCGCTCGCGCCCCAGACAAGCGCATATTTGAACGTGTCCTTCATGTTTCTGTGGATGCGGTCGCAGACGTCCTCGATGGCGCTGTTGCTGCGCACAATCAGGGCCTCTCCAAAGTTGGGGTCGATGCCCTTGCGCTTGGTGTAGATGCGGATGAGGCGGAGCTCCTTCCAGCAGCGGTCGACGACGTCCTGGACGCCGAGGTCGAGCTCGCAGCTCATGACGACGGTGTTGGGCTCGCGCGCCAGCGAGTCGAGAAAGTCGAGCGAAACGCTGTCAATCTTGTTGTAGACGTACAGGCAGTTGATGTACTTGCGGTGGTCCTTCATGATGACGTCGATGAAGTCGTCGACGGTCGCCTCGTCGTCGCGTACTAGTACTTCGCAGTTGAGAATCTTGTAGTCGCGCAGGATGTTGTACAGCATCTTTTCGTCGAGACGCTTGGGCGGCGACTGGAATGTGATTTTCATGCCGCCCGCCTTTTTGATCTTGAGGTAGATGTTTCTGGTTACCCGGGAGAGAGAGAAAGTCAGTCACAGGAAGAAGAAAAAGAGCCATGTTTGAGGGGTGGTAACGTACGGAGGACTCCGGTTCAGTCGGATACCGACAGACTCGAGTTCCGCCTCGAGAAGCACCCGCTGCTCGGCGCGCTTGGTCGCGTCCAGCACCATGAGGATGAGATCGCTCGTCTTGGCGGCCGAAATGACCTGGCGACCGCGGCCCTTGCCCTCGGAGGCGCCCTCGATGATACCCGGCAGATCGAGCAGCTGAATCTCGGCGCCGCCGTACTCGAGCACACCGGGAATGGCCGTCAGCGTTGTGAACGCGTACGAGGCGGCCTCGGATTTGGTCTTGGTGACTTTTGACAGAAACGTCGACTTGCCGACCGACGGGAAGCCGACGAGGGCGATGCGCGCGTCGCCCGACTTGCTGACGTCAAAGCCTGCACCGGGGCCGCCGCCGCTGCCGGGACCGGGTTCCAGCAATTGGGCTCTTAGTCGCGCAAGTTTGCTGTTTTTTTATTAGTTTAGTTGACAACTGTCGGTTGTCATGTGAGAGTGGTGTGGCACATACCCTTTTAATAGACCCAAGTGATATTCTGTCAAGTTGGTTAGCGTCGCTGTAGCACCTCTTTCTGGCAGACTTTACGAACCTGTGGCCTTGTTTTCTAGAGAATCAAGTTAGCAACCCAAATTTGAAAAGGTCACGAGGACTCTTGTCCGTCGTCATGAGCGTGTGCCTACTCTGTGTCCTCTTCATCTCCTCCTCAATCCTGGAAACTTTTGTCAGCCGTTATATCCGATGACTGGACCGTGTTGCGCCGGCGTACTCCTTAATCTTATCCGTAATATTGACCATCCTGAGCCAAGTTCTTTAAAGACGGACTTGCCGTCTAACTATCGCTTGTCGACTCGTTCGGTGCGGTATCAAAAAGTTGGCCTGGACTCGCGGCTCAAGGCTCAAGGTGGGGGACGTGGCAGAATATTTTGGCGGGGGGAGATTTCGCGGAGGATGGGTTCACCGCCTTCCTTTCTAGCTCGCCGTCGTGTGGCCATCAAGTCCATGTAAGTTGCGGCGCATTTTACTTGTACTTGAGTGGGATTTCAGGTGATTTGAAATGATAGCGGACTGCTTAAATCCAACAGCATGTTAACCTGACAATCGATTTCTGCTTACTGATTTTTTCATACCCTCTTCCAAGCCCTGCGCTCTACGTCTTCACAGCCGCTCGGCGCTAGCCCCCTACAACTCGCCCAGCTAAACCTGCTGCGTCACAGGCGCGACATCCACTGATGAGCTTGTTTTCAGCGCCCCCGCCAGGGGCTTTAATCTGCCTTACAGCGCCCCACTGCATTCCGGCAGTGCCAGCCTTCGATCCCGGTCGTTCACATCTGCTTCTGTACAAGGCTGACGCCTTAGTAGAAATTTTGATCGAAACATTATTGTGTCTGGAAAGTTATGGAAGCCTAGACAGAAAGAGAGACTATTGGAAGAATACTGGCTTTTAGGCTCAGCTACCACAGTCTCTCATACCATACCCGCGTTGTGCTTGCAGCACCCATCACCAAGGAACCGTCGATGTGAAGAACGGATTGTGCAAAATCACCAATTGCAAAGCAGAAAATGGACCTAACAGCTGCTCGGGGAACCAAGTCCGGTAGCGGTTCGATCGTCGCCTCACCGCAGACAGCTACCTCCAGCACTGACACCCAGCTTGTGGCCAAGAAGGCCAAAGACAAGCCCCGTCATCGCAAGACGCGGACAGGATGCTTCAACTGTAAACGTAGACGCATCAAGGTAAGCCGCCGAAAGAACCCGGCTACGGTAGAAATATTGACAATTTTTAGTGCAAAGAAGAACGACCAGCGTGCCGCAATTGCGTCAAATCCGGATACACATGCGAGTATCCGGCCCAAGCCCGTCTATACGTGGCGGTAAGTCAATGGCATGTACCTCACTGTAGAACATGGCTGATGACTTTCAGCCCGACCAAGTACCGCGGTTCACTATGCTTGATATGCACTTCTTCCAACATTTTCTCATGCAGTGCCGTCCAGTGTATCCTCTCGGCAACGAGCAAGTCTGGAAACATGACGTCCTCTCCCTCTCCCACCACGTGAGCATGCCGTTTCCTGACCCGAAAACGTAAGGAGCTCACAATAATCTCAATAGCACAACTTCCTTCTCTACGCCATCCTCGGCTTTGCTGCGGCCGATTTGGAAGCGAATGGCGGCACTAATTCCAGCCTTTCTGTCCCCGCCATGACATACCGCTGCAAGGCCATTCAGCTGTTTCGAAAAGCCATTGCGTCCTTTCAAGAACCGGAGACTTCATACAAAGCCGCGGCACCAACGGAAAGCAAGAACCCGAAGCCGAGGAAGTCTGCCAAGATTGCGGGTGATCCCAAGCCCCAGACCGACTCGCAGCACTACGGGCAGTCCATCATGTCCTTTGACCAAGGAAGCGCACTGGTGGCCTCTTGCTATTTGCTCATGGGGCAGTCGCAGTACCTCGGCGACGGTATCCAGGACTTCATGACGCTGACACGAGGCTCTGCATCTTTGCGCGGCGAAATGATCCGGCTTGGATTTCCGCCACTCTTTCAAAACCTAGAGCCCAAAGACTCCATCGAAACGATGCGCAAGTACTTACAACAAGTGCCGCCACTCGACAAGCCATGGATAGACTCTGCGGAAACGTCGCTCGAGATGCTCAGGCTTATCTGCGCGGATCGCCTGCAGCTGGCCTATCTGGCCAACTTGGAAAACATGCTGCTGTTCTGCAAGACGGACACGTTCAAAGTATACACGAGCGTCATGGGCCACTTTATCTGGTGGCAAAGCCTACCCTTTGATGAGTTTCAGCGCATTATTGACCTGACGGACCAAGTCAACCTCTTGCTCGCGACACACTGGGTCGCCCTGATGATGGCCATGTCATTCTTGCGGAAAGCATCGATGAAGGTCAACGACGACTCCAAAAAGGCACCAGATAGTCAAACGCAGGGAAGTAGAGGCGCCAGCGCTCAAGCGAAGGAAAAGGGAAAGTGTACTGAGCCCTGGTACTACTGGCTCGTGTGCATGAATCGCTGGATTCACGACGACTACCAAAAGTTCAATGTCTGGCCGCAGTGGGTGCAAGATAGGCTCGACGAAGACGCCATGTATTTTCACTCTTAGTACACTTTTTTAATTTTTATTTTTTTCGTCATTGATTGTTGGATAACAAGAGCACACCAGACAGGCCAAGGCCACCACCCGACGCGCTTACACCAAAGTCCGTCAACAACTCCGACATTCAAGTATAGTGACGACGCACAAACCGCGATTAGCCCTAAGATACCGCAGGTGATGACCCTGAGGGGGTAGTTGCTTAAGTTTTACATGAAAAAAGGAACAAAAAAGAACAAAAAATGTACAACACCCGGAGTTCGCTGGTCGTCACCGACCCAGCTACTACTCAGGCGCTCAAGTGGTTGTCGATCGGAGATCAGACGGGATCCAGATTTGTCACTTGGCTATGGTCGTACATGCTGGTATCTTGCCGAATTTTGCTTATCAATGAAGGGCTCATGTGCGGACGCGATGCTCGACCTGAAGATGCGACCAAGGTAAGCGATTGGGTTGCGACAAGAGGGGCTGTGCTCATTTCTGAAGCTCGCAAAGTTGAGATTGACAGTTCAGAGAAATTAAGCTAACTATATTCATGCTGCTACGCAATCTGTCGTCGTGTTCTTCTGAGTGTAGGCCTAACACATGCATACATGCACAGGCTGGGACTAAGTACACGCCGATCACGGCGCACCGAAACATTTCACTTGCATGCTCGATAACAGGCTTTTACGATCCTTGTCAAGATAACTCGGCTGAAAGAGGCTTTGACGGTCTAAATCTGCGGCTATAACCGGATTTGACTATTTGATCAGGCTAAGGGTGGGGGATTCAGTCGGCCCGGCCAGCGGCGCGGGTCTCGCTTGTCGATTTGAAGTCAACGCCGAAATATGATGCAAAATGATGACAATCAACATTACACCTTTCAGAGTATAATCCATTTCATTCCCAACTCCACTGGGCCACCGATACCGGGGGCGCTCACTTACTTCCAGACATGCGATGTCACCACTTATATAAATGATCTGGGCACGTTCTTTTCGTAGGCTTTAGCTGACAAGTCCGACAGAAAAGGGCTATACAATAAATCACCTTTCATTGGTAACCACGAGAAAAAGAAAAAAAGTAAAAGATCTAATTTCCGAACGTTTACCTGAAAAATGGCTCGCATCCTGATTACAGGGTCCACGGACGGTTTCGGTCTCGAGGCGGCCCGCCAACTCGTCGCGCGCAAGCATACCGTGTACCTACACGCTCGCAACCAGCAGCGGGCCGAGGAGGCCAAGGAGCTGTGCCCCGGCGCGGCCGGTGTGCTCGTCGGCGATGTAACTAGTGTCGCCGAAACGCACCGCCTGGCAGACGACGCCAACAGGATTGGCACATTCGACGCCGTCATCCTGAATGCCGGGCTGTTTCACGGGCCCATGCGCAAGACGCCCGACACCGGCGTGCCGGCGGTCGTCTTTGTCAATGTGGTGGCACCGTACATCCTCACATGCCTGCTTCATCGACCCCGGCGTCTCGTCTACACTGCCTCCATCCTGCACTTGCAGGCCAAGCCGGACCTGCAGGACATGTGGTGGTTTGAGCGCGGCGAAGCAGGGTGGGACGAGTTCCGGGCATACTGCGACTCCAAGTTGCAGGTGATGCTGCTGGCGAATGCGGTCGCGCGACGGTTCAAGGGCACCACGTCCGTGACGACGCTGCATCCGGGCTACGTCCCGACCAAGTTGGCTGGCGATGAAGCGACGGATAAGATGGAGGATGGCATCGAGACCTATCTTACGCTTGCGGAAGGGGATTATGATCAGGACCTCACGGGAGTCTATTTCGTGCCGAATAGCAAGATTGGTGAACCTCTTCTAGTGACGGCGGACGAGAAATTACAGGAGAAAGTTGTCGAAGCCTGCGAAGAATTCACGGGCCTCAACATTGAAATGTAGTGGGCTAGTACGATGAATATCATAGCAGACTTTTTTAAAGTAAATTTCGGGTCGCGGCCCAGTGCTTCCCAGTGCTGCCCAGTGCGACGGGCTGTCATCGTGGATAATATCTGCGCGGCCAATGCCTGTCGTGCATAAACAACCCTGGGGTGAGCAGACCATACAACCGGCCAAGCTCCTGTGCGGCCCCTACGGTACTAGGCGAAACCAGCGTGGCTATTCGTGAGGGCCGTGATTGCGGAAAGCCGCACTCAGAAAGAGTGTTAGTGTCCGGTGATGGGATGGTAAGATACCAAGCACGACAAGAAGGCGAGCCGACCCTGGTGGGGTATATGGAGGGAGTCTACCTCACGGGAGGGCTTGGGCCCTCTGATATGGAAAAGGCAACCGATGTGGAACCCTTTTCAACCTTTTCTCCCTAGTCAACTTACCCTGTGTAGCTATAATAGATAGTTATGCCCTGGGTGAGGCGAAGAATGAAGGGCCCTGCTGTTGTTCCGGGCGGCTTATACCTCATCTGCGGGCCATATAACACCGAAGAGCGTCTACACACACCATGAGTTCAAGAAAGCTACGGCCTGGCGAGTCACATCAGTGGTACTACACGCAGCTTGCGGAAAACCGCGAGTTGACAGAGGAAGAGGCGCGCGAGGTTGAGCAGGCCTGGCGCGCCACTGGCGCCTCAACACCATCCGTGGCGCAGCCCTAGTCTTGCAGTGGCGTGGCTAGCCGCTCTCGAACGCAATATATAAGCTTCTCTATTTTACTTTCCTTCTTTTCTTTTTTTTTTTTTTTTTTGGCTCAACTATGCATCACTATCGGCGGAGTGAGTTGCTTTGCCTGACTCATTATAGCGGTAGCACAAAGTGGCGGGGGCGTTGGGCTGGCCGAGTCTCCCACGACGCATGTATGCACGGGGTCACAGTGAACCAGGATTGGGTATTGGTATGATGAACAGTCTACAAAGTATTGAAAAATAGCCGCATTATACTACAGGGAGGTTATTCAGAAACTATAGGAGCCTCCTGAGGGTGCAACGTGGTGAAAATGAGGAGTGTTGACACGTCGAAGTATCCAACCTCGACACTGGTGTTGCAGCTCACTTGACAATGCTTGCTGGTGATCTAAGACGTGAAACTAGGCGCAAAAATATAATTCACTACCCACACTGTGCCTTGTTTGCTGTAAATTTTACAAAATATTTTCCAGGGTCGCTGTATCACAATATTGTACTTGCGGGCCGGTGTTCATCTTACGACGATCCAGAAGGGTTGTAGCGGATGGCAGAAAATCGCAAACTTATTCTCATTAAAGAGACTTATGTCGCCTTTCAACGGCGGCTATTGCGATCCGTGCCTTGGCCCAGAAAAGTCTTAGAATTAGACCTATGTGGCGTTTCCCACGACACGGCCACCTCGGAGCTAAGATTAATTTCAGAGAAGCAAGCCAGAATCCCTCTCAGTAATTTGTACGTTGTAGTATGAGGGAGGAAATTCTTTTATTTAAGTAGCTCGATGAGTATATTTTCTGCAGCCTTTGGTCAACGGCTCGCTCCCGTATTACTATTAAACAGCCATCCTTGCTGCTCCTGCGTCGAGAACTCAACCCGCCCTCCACCGTTCTACAACTACTGCAGCGCATCAAGCAAGCAAGATCGGTGACACCCTGGTTCAAACCCCGATGGCTAGTCCAACAGCGGCTGAAAGATTTGCACACATCGCGGAGATGAACTTGAATGTCGGAAAATTCCTTGTACGTTAAGCTGGTCGCCCCCCGCAACCCCCAGTGCATAATCGTGCCTGACTGTAATCCAAGGTTGGTGACCGATATACACTAAGAAACCTGTGTCTTACCAGCCGCATGTTTTATTCCACGTTCTCGCCGTTTCTTTACCAAATTGTGCTGTTGGACGAAGACGACGCGCACACTCCCGCCTACGACGACTTGTCATCTGGTCTGGTCAAGCGCCACATTATCCCCGACATCAAGAACCTCCACATACGCTTTTCAACAAGAATATGGGAGCTCTTTGAAGATATGCCAGACTTCCATCAACTTGTGTGTAACCTTATGCAGACTATGGACAAGGTTGAAGCCATCATGTAAGTTGCTTCTTCGCCCGGGAGCATAAACGTTGACGAACAGCATAAAGACTGCATGGGATGATGATGTCAAACTCATGGGTGAAATTCATTCCTGGCGCAAAATTAAAAGATCTTCACATGGAATTCCATCCTCCGGTCATTACATTCGACAAGAACAGCTACTACCGGCACTTTGTGCCGCTCAGAATAAGACCTATGGTTTCTGGAAACCATTTCGCCGCACTGCAACGACTGAGCTTTGAGAAAATGAATGACCATCAGTTTGATAGCCTCAGTCTTTATATTGCCTCGGTTCTGGCCAACGCCCCCAAATTGGAGCATTTGAGACTATCGGTGAGAAAACGGGGTTGCACCGACATTTTCGAGAGGATATGCGACTGGTATCAGCTACGCAGTGGTGGTGATGCCCGACTTCGGCTGAAAAGTCTTTCCTTGGGAAGTACAATACATTTGGCTTCAAAAGCGAGACTTGGTCGTCTTGTCGATCTCTCAACGCTAGAAAGAGCGCGGGTCGGAACTGACTGTGAGTGCGCCAATAGGACAGCTGCGTGGAGAGTATTCGAACCAATCCACGCGCCGAATCTGCAGCAACTTCAGATACGTAACATGAAACCGCTCAACTGGGTTTTTCTTCCGACTGTTCTTGAAGGGAGAAACGCCTTCAAAGTCAAAAGGTTTCGGAAGGTGGCAGGGGCTCACACTTTCTCGCTTTCTCTTGACAGGCTGGCCGGAATGGCCCGAGTGCCATTGCTACAAGTTCCCTTTCACAGGGTCATGTCAAGAGATATTATGTCCTTTTTCGACGGCAGGGAGAAATGCGAGTGGTTGACGCAATTGAAGGTGTGCGCGGTAGCTGACGTCTGCCTTACGGGAAGGAAAGGCGCATTGCGTTGCTACCTAGGCTACCTTGTGGATGCCATGCCGGTGCTGTCGAATCTCACGGCTCTCTGCTTGTCTACCGAAGGGAACACGGACTTATCAAGCTGTCACGGCGAGACGGACGTGTACAAGGCCGCAAACACTTTGATGAGGTCTTGCGCAAAGTTGGAGTATGTCGAACTTCAAGAGATCGCATACGGGGTTGAGTGGGGAGTATTGCCCCAGGGCTCCCTGGACAAGACTTGGAGCCGGCTGAGTGAAGATATGAAGGTGCTGAGGCGACCGAAGTTCTTCAAGGAGGATTAGACAACGCCGTTCCTGCGGACACCGGCTGGTGACTGTGGTGAATGAAGCATGTTCGGGCCCGCTTGGTTGTCTCGTTGCTTGCAAACGGGCGAGCAAGGCAAGCGACCACGCCTCACACCTGGGCTCGTCTCTTCCTCCAGCCTCCTTCCTGCAACTTCACCTTGCGTCTCTAGAGCTTCGGATTTATCAAAAACGTGCTGAAGAAAGTATTAAAAAGAATACGCCGAGATGGCATCGTCAGGAGAAGTCGCCGTCGACACCGCGGCTCGGAGGTTCGCAGCCATCACCGAGCTCATGATGATGGTGGGAAATTATCTGGCGAGTCTAGTCCAAAGGGCACGCTTTTTTATTACACTCTGACACTAGAAAGCTTTGTGACCAAGAGTCGCTTCATCGCTTGTGCCTCGTAAATAGCCATTTCAATGCCATATTCACGCCTTATCTCTACCGCACTGTGACATGGCGCGAGCCGCATCCCCACCACGACAAGCCGCCGTTGTTGGCCGTAACAAGCGAGAGAAAGGAGACACATCTGTCTCTGACTAGGGTATTCGAAGCTCGGTTTAACTCAGTACCCAGGGCGCCTTGGGACTCCATCGCCGAGTCCGCGGATCTCATCCAGAGCGCTCTGCAGCCAATGGGCAAGGTCGAAATCGTTCGGTACATGCTTCTTGGTCTCTTTTGCAAAAGAGTCTTACTAACTGCCTGAGTATAGTTTAGTCGATGTACCTTTAGCTGAGGAATGGGGATTCAATTTGAAACTCCCTCCAAAAGCCCGAGAGCTTGTCATTCAGTTTCGCCATGGACCATATAAGCCGCCTCACTTATACCTTGGACGTCTTGACCACGTAAACTTATTTCCGGCACTAAGAACATTGGTTCTGCGCAACATACTCCAAAAACCCCTCGCTGCTGCCGTCACTTCAATCTTTTTGCAGAGTTGTAATCTTGAAAACGTGGAGATCACTACTTATGATGCTAGCTGCAGCACGACTTTCTCGGAGATTTGCCTGAACTACTCGCAACGTGCGAGTGGGAAGCTTCTAAATTTGAAGCGCATCTCCCTAGGGTACGGTACGCATTTACCCCTGAAAATTGAACTAAAGCAGTTGACACATCTGGCCGCATTGCAACGAGTTGATGTAGACTACTGCGATTGCGACAGTAGCCCCCGCGAAGATGGGTTCTTGGACCTGTTTGAGACCACCGCCACTCCAAATTTACAGCAAATCGAGCTCAATGTGGTCAACTATGAAGATATGGAAGATCTCATCGGCATCTGCCAGGGACGCAGAGCCTGTAGAATGCAGAGAGTACTTTCGCACCCTACACTCAGCGAAGTGGCTGAGAAGACAAGGGTGCCTATGCTCCAGCTCAATTTGTGTCTTGACGAAGTCACTGATTTTGCGGGTGTCTTCGGAGGTACTTCACATTGCCCGTGGCTAACTCACCTGAATTTGGGCCTGATACTTTTTTGGGACGCCCATAGCCTAGGCCAGGACCATAGTTGTTCTTTGGCACTCTGCGATGCATTGGCTGGATTCCCTAATCTCCTTGCTGTTCGCCTAGATGCGAATGATTCTCTTTCCATGGACCTTGCCAATATTGAGGAGCTTGATGTGATTGGCAAGCTGTGCCGTTGTTGCCAAAAGTTGGAATACGTCGAGTTTTTTGGGTTGGCATATGCGATTCGGCGGAGACCAACGCATTCCCATGGCGACCCATTAGACCATGCCATTGCTACACTTTTGTCTGACCATGAGAAACAAATCGTGGAGCCTGAGTTCTTTGTTGATGGGAGACCTTGGAGTTCTTTATTAGAATCAAGGTTCTAGCCTCACGACAGCAACATATCGGTTGCCTACTCCAGGTACTCTAAAGGCGAGCATGAAGGTGAAGACGAAGGCGAACACGAAGACGAATATGGAGGCGAGCATGAAGGTGGGGATGAAGGCGACTAGCGATCTGATGAAAGCATTCTGGAGAACAGAGCTTGGAAGTGTGTAGCTACTCACCATCTGGGGGTTGGCCGAGTCAAACGGGTAGTTTTGTAGTTAGCTTCTTTGAGAGAGAAAGTCGGGTTTCGGATGCCTTTTGAAATGGAGAAGTGATCACTTGTATTCAAAATTTCCGCTCTACATCTGTGACCTGTCTGACGCCTCAGAACCCAAGGTCAATTGTGACGTGCACGCACGTACAACTATATAAGCCTAGTTGGAACTCTAGTTGATCGCTGGTACTGCGATTAATGTCCGATCTTTTGCTAGTTGGCGTAGCAGTTATAGGGTGCTGTTACATCAATGGGAGAACTGTAGGGTATCAACAATTGTTACCTACCTTAGGTACCTGTTAGCGCCCAACAACCCCAGAGCGCTGTAAATAACTGTGTCTGCCTGCTGTGCCAATGGTGGGTCTGTGGCCGCATCCAGAACTTTTTCAATCGCCATCGCGTGTCGCAACCTTTCTTCAACACTACACTCGTCCTTTGCCACACCAGCAGCGCCTCCAGTATCGAAGCTCGACAACGGCCTCGACATGGCTGACGAAGAGACACAAGTGGCCGTCGCCACCCCCGCTGCCGGCGCGCAGCCCGAGTCGCAAGAAACCGCCCTAGTCGCCGCGACACCCACGGGCAAGAAGATGGTCAAGAAGATTGTCCGCAAGAAGCGGAAGCCCGCGCGTGTGCAAATCGACCCCTCGCTCATCACATCGGAGCCGCCACCACAGACCGGCACCATCTTCAACATCTGGTACAACAAGTGGTCCGGCGGCGACCACGACGGCAACGCGCAGACCAAGGCCAAGGGCCGCTGCAACATTGCCACCGACGCCGGCTACACCAAGGCCGACAGCCTCACCGGCAGCTTCTTTTGTGTCAGCTTTGCGCGCGGCGTCTGTGCCAAGGGTGTCGACTGCGACTACCTGCACCGCCTGCCGGGCGTGTACGACATTTTCGGCCCCAACGTCGACTGTTTTGGGCGCGACAAGTTTTCCGACTACCGAGACGACATGGGCGGTGTGGGCAGCTTCATGCGCGTCAACAGGACGGTATACATCGGTCGCATACACGTAACGGATGATATTGAAGAGATTGTGGCTCGCCATTTTGCAGAATGGGGCCAGATTGAGCGCAGTACGTACAGCAACCAGGGTGATGAGGAACGAGTGCACATCTAACAGAGAATGCTTCTAGCCCGCGTATTAAACCAACGAGGTGTCGGTTTTGTCACATATTCCAACGAAGCGAATGCGCAATTCGCCAAAGAAGCCATGGCGCACCAGTCGCTCGACCACGACGAAGTTCTCAACGTCCGATGGGCGACGGCCGACCCAAACCCCATGGCGCAGGCCCGCGAGGTGCGTCGAATCGAGGAGCAGGCCGCCGAGGCCATCCGTCGCGCGCTGCCGGCCGAGTTTGTCGCCGAGATCGAGGGCAAGAACCCCGAGGCGCGCAAGCGGCGCAAGATTGAGAGCAGCTACGGCCTCGAGGGGTACGAGGCGCCCGACGAGGTGCACTTTGCGCGCGGCGCCAACGCGGTGAACCCGCTCGGCCGCGAGGGCTTTGCGCTGGAGGACCAGCAACGGTTCCTGCTGGAGGATGGCGAGGCGTTTGTAGAGGACGATGCGCACGGACAGGAGCAGCAGCAGCAGGAACAACAACAGCGGCAGACACAAGAAGAGGAAGACGGCGGGGGAATCTTTTCGGGAAGCACGCTGGCGGCCCTCCACAAAGCAAGGATTTCGGTACCATCAAAAGCGAAAACAGCGGCGGCGGCGGGACCTCTTGTATCATATGGAAGTGACAGCGATGACGATGAATGACGGCGTTTAAATAGGGGGTTATTATTATTACTACATGTACTAGGAAAAGGATATCTTGTCTTTATAAATACAAAACCAAAACTGATACCACAACAAGACGCCATCTCCTCCAGCCCCAACACTCCGGGTATAACTAATGCATAAACAACGTCCTTCAGCTATTGAAAATGCGCGAATACAAGACTTCGTGCCGTCCAATCCACAAGTCCATGACCGGCACGCTCTGCCCAGCCTCCTCGACCGGCGTCTCCCATTCCCTCTCAATGACCGTATTCATCATGTGCTGCACCCCTTCCCCCGCCAGGACCTTTTGCGCCTGGTACGGCCCAAACATGCTCGCGCGCACCGCCGCCGACACGAGCGCCTTGACGTGGCTCAGCATAAAGACGTAGGCCGTCTGCCGCAGGCTCAGGCCGACGAGCGCGCACACGGCGCCAAACAGCGGCGCAAAGTGGCCCGACACGAGCGGCACCTCCATGCCGCTGCCCTGCCGGAGCAGCGCGGAAAAGTCCCTGAGCACGTCATCCAGGCCGGCAGAGGAGGTCGCCGCGGGCATGGTGGAGCGAAAGGAGCGCTCCCAGATGGAGAGCAGCGCGCGGCCCTGCGCGGTGCTGGCGCGGCGGCCCACGGTGCAGACAATGGCGGCGTCGAGCTGGTCGTCGAGCGCGGCGAGGCGCGGCGGGGAGCGGTGCGCGGCGAGGACAAAGGGGAGCGTGGTGGAGGCAAAGGAGGCGAGCGAGAGCGGGAGAAAGACGGAAAAGGGCGTGTGACGGGGGGAATGCGCGAGGAAGGACTCGAGACCGGAGGAAAAGGCAAAGGAGCCGACGGGGAGCGCCGAGTCGGAGAGGAGTAGGAGGAAGTGCGTTGATAAGGTCCCGGGGGCTGTGGACATACACCCTATTAGCCAAGATGCGAGAAGTGAGAAATAAGATAAAAATAAAGAGGCTTGGAGTGGTGGTGAGAGTCGTTGAAATTTTGAGCGGCAAACGTCGCAACTTACATGAGACTTGTGGCGGCATTCCCACAGGCAGCTGAGCAGCATCTCCCAATTGCTGCTGCTGGGCGACGTGTAGACGGCTGCGCGCCGCCTGCAGCTTGGCCTCTAGCTGCGCAATCTCATCCTCGATGGCGCCGGGGGCAACCGTCATCGAGTCGTGCGACGCCATGCGAAGGGGATGTGTGTTTGTGGGAGACAAGTCGTCACTTCGCCGAAAGTCGCTCAGCCCGGTTTCAGTGGTGGCCCGGCGCCGGACACCTCCGGCCGAGACGGGTTCGACTGGCTGGAGTTCGCCACGCATCAACTCCCAAACTCATTTTACGAAATGGACTCTACATCATTTCTAGAGTTGGGTCTTGTTCTCCAGGTTATTAAAAAAAAAAGAAGCTCTTATTGCGACGCGTCAACCCCATCTTGGGCACGCGACCAGTCTCG
Source organism: Samsoniella hepiali (assembly GCA_001455915.2). Classification (NCBI taxonomy): domain Eukaryota; kingdom Fungi; phylum Ascomycota; class Sordariomycetes; order Hypocreales; family Cordycipitaceae; genus Samsoniella; species Samsoniella hepiali. The sequence goes on along the minus strand of LNDK02000024.1, from coordinate 1,910,515 downwards.
AGTACTAAAATACCCATATCCATTGCTATGATTCCATCGTCTGAGTTCCTCAAACGCCGTCCCCCGAAACTCCTTGCTGTGATATAAAAATACATTTGCTACCCAAGAAAAATCAATGCACGCAGCATCCCTATCCAACAATTACTCGCTCTAGCGAATGGGCTGTATGTTCTCCTTGTCCATAGTCCGTGCCCTTGCTCGCTTCTTCTCCGCCATGCGCTTTTCGATCCGCGCCAGCGCCGCCGCTCGGCGCTCCGGCGGCAGGTTGATCCCGCCGGGGATTGAAATGCCAGCATGGCCCTGCCCGCCTTGTTCCGGGCCGCCCAGCTGTGCGAATCGGCTCCGGAGCAGGTCAATCGCATCCTCGTCGTCCGATTTACTCGCCCTTGTCCGTCTGTCGGCTTGATCGCGCTCAGACGACGCCGTCGTCTTCTTCTTGCTTGCCGCTGGCGTGACGCCGCCATTCTCTATACGCCGGGCCACGTCCTCGCCGAGATAATCCAGGTTTCGTGGTGATCTGGGGACGAATTGCTGCCACTGAGGTCTGTCGTCCGCCTGGCGGGTGGCTCGTATCGGTAGGCGCTCGGGGCTTGGAGGAGCATCCTCGCGGAACTTTTCACGAAGAGAACGTGATTTTCGCTCCTTGGAAAAAAGCTGTGGCTTGCGACGTTGGTCGGTATCCAAGCTGCGTCGAGGCTCGGCAGGAACAATATGGTCGTTAAAATCATCCACGCCTGCGGGGTCAGCATGTGCAGCTACATCCCAGCTCTGAGGTCGAGGCTTCTCTGCTTGCGTAGACTTCAGCGTCTTGACTTCCTTCTTCAGCTCGGCAATCTTGGAATGCGCACGCTCCAAGACGGCCCGAGTGTCGGCGTCGTGAGTTGCTGACTCTTGCCGAAAAGCGTCAAACTCGGATCGAAGAACCAGCATCTCCTGATCCTTCCTCAATGAGTCCTCCTTGAGTGCCCTGATCTGGACGCGCAGTTCCTTGGTCCGTGACGGTTCGTTCTGTGCGTCATTCACGTTTCCGGGCTGTTCTCGAGCGGCCTGCAGTTTCGACTTTAGGGAAGAAACCTGATCGCGTAGTGTCCCCATTTCTCGTAGTTGGCTCTTTGCTTGTCGCAACTCGCGTTGAGTCTCGGCCAGGGCCTTGTGGGTTGCGGGCGACGTGTTCCCCTGTCGGCGTCGCCGTTGCCCATCGGCTCTCTGCTCTCGGTCGTGCAGCGCCTCCTCAAGTTCGCTCTCTAGTTTCTGCACCTTTTCTCGGTATTGGGTAGCCAACGTCGTCTGCGACGCGAGTTTGCCTAGCAGCTCAACTGTCGCGTCGCCATCGTCCGCCTGTTGTGCAGAGGCAATGTTTACTTCATTCTCCGCAATCATCTTCTCCATTTTGAGCACCTTGAGCTGTTCGTCCCGCAGACGCTCGACCAGCTGCATCGTCTCGGCATCCCTTTGCTTGGCGTAAGATTTTGCAAGTTGCTTATACTTGAGCAATTTCTCAAGCTCAAGCCTGGCATCCTCGTGGTATTTTTCGAATTCTTCTTTCCAGTATTTGCCAGATTGCGAGTGCGGTTCGTTGAGATCGACGGTCATGTCCTTCGCCATCTGTTCGCCGTCATCATCCTCTTCCCATTCGTCTTCGTCGTCTGGCTGGCGGGACTCAGCTGGGGCGGCTGACGTTTCTTTGATTAAATTCGCGCTTTTCTGTAGTTTGCTGGCGGCATTGTCTTTGTCTAGCCGCGTTGTTGACTCGCTCTGGCCATGGACACCGTATCCAAACGACACCCGCTTCCGCCTCGTGGCTCCGGTGCCGGGTGTCAGGAGAATTCCGGCAGGTTTTGATGGTGTGTTTGATTCTCTATCGCTGCTAGAGGTCGCAGCGCCTCGTCTGCCCGTTCGCGCCGGTCGAATGTCGTGGCGCCGGGGGCTTCCAAACAAGGCGCTTTTGAATGCTCGCGCGGCAAACACAGGGGCTGGCGTGTCGGGCTGCTCGAATTGTGTTGTATCCTCTGCCCCACCACTTTGTTAGATTGCCGCAAAAAAGATCATATCAGAAGGAAACCACAAGTGTTTGTGGCCTTGAACATACCGGCGTCATCGGCCGCGTTGGACGCGTTGTTGCCGCGCTTGAGCATCCAGCCAAGCATTGTGGTATGTTGGCGGCCGGATGCCTCAGTAAAGAAAAGAGAAAGCAACTCAACAAGTACAGCGTATGAGGATATATATGCTTATGCACGAGCAACTCCAATTCAATCAAAGAAGCAACATGCGTGGCTGCTTGAATGTGGTGCAGACGTTTGGTTGCTATGTAAGGTGTTTACTTTCGGCTGATTTGTATGTTTTGTTACTAGCGTGCGGGCCACGGCGCGACTGACTGGGGTCGCAGACAGTGGTGCTAGTGCTAAATAATGATTGGGGATGAGCAGCTGCTGTGATACAGTGGCGTGCGTCAGAAACGGTGACTCTAGACTCTCAATCTTTTTCTTTTTTCTTGCTTCTTTAAGTCATGGCAATCAATATTTGGTTATATACACAGTGTTTTCAGTGCATTTTTGTCCGAATTATCTAGCTCCATGAAGCTCATTGCGTCCACCTTCTGTGTCTGCAATCCAGTCCATCACAAGCTCGCCAGCAAATTCCTAGCGGCTTCCAGCTCCCCCACCATACCCCGCTATTCTTCAAGACGTCAACCGCAGGGCTTCCTCTCCTCGATTTGACATTCTTCATACCAACTCGATCAATAAATCTACCACTACCGAATTCGACATGGCGACTCTAGCGTAAGCGATCACGGCCTTGGCTGTGATACTTGCCCACAACTCACGCAACCATGGCGTGGCAGGCACCCGGCGCATGGAAATCGCCACTCGTTAAGCAACCCGAGGATGACTCAAGCTTCCCTGGGCTCAAGCCCACGAGCCCAGAGGCTACCAACAAAATTGAATATGAGGAGCTCCAACAGAACGAACTGCTGGCCCTAGAAGCCATCTATGGAGAGGACTTTGTTCAGCATAGCGGCACCCATAATGCCTGGCAGGTACGAGCTGTTCCACCACGAGTCTCCCGGGCAAAGACGCTGACCGCTTGTAGAAAGCAGAACCATGTTTCGACATACGGATCAAGGCACCAACTGACGAAGACCTTGCCGCTACGGTTGGGTTCATTCTAAACGCCACATATCCCAAGACTCCCCCGATGATTACCATCAAGGACCACGGCTTCCTCCGCGAGTCGACTCAATTCAAAATTCAAAAATTCATCGAGACGCAGCCCAAAATATTTGCCAAAGATGAGCAGGAAATGGTTGACCAAATTGTCGAAGGCATCCGCGATATCCTTGAGGAGGCTGCCCAGGCAAAAGCCGCCGGGAAAAACCTCCCTTCGCTCGAGGAAGAGCGCGAGCGTCACGAGGCAGAGGCCGCTAGAGCTGCCCAGAAACAAAAGGAAGCGGAGGACCGCAAACGAAACGAAGAAACAAAGGAAGAAGAGCGAGTCATTGCTGAAATGCTTCAGCAGCAGCTGGATCGCCAACGCCAAAAGGCAAAAGAGTCCCGCCAGAGTCGTCGGCCCAATGGTGCCAGTCAGCATCCAACCGTCCAAGCTACCGAAGCGCTCGACGATCGCATTGACTTTGACCAATTCTGTAACTCGATCGATAAATCCGGAAACGAAATTACCTTTCGATCTGTTGCAACGAAATGCGACGAGCGCCAAGGCAAGGTATCCGTGGTCTATACTGTCCGCCCCGTGGTGCCTAGTGGAGTCTGTAACCAAACACTTGCGCTCAAAGAAGCCACTCTGAAATCTTCCGGTAAAGAATCACAGGATTTCAGAAAGCAGCTGCAGTCATTAGAGTCGCGTCTCCAAGACTTGAAGTCGGCCAAGAAGATTGTCCATAGGCAGATTGTCGAGATTATGGACTTCAAAGTCGAAGGTGGAATCCCTTCTGACCCTTCTGCCATCAACGCTTGGACAATAAGAATACTTATGCCTCTGGCTGACAAGGGTCCTTTGGAGGAGCTGCTCGAGCTGGCCGGAAACCTCGAAGTAAGCAAAGTCAGGTCTTGGACTCGAGACTTACTCGATGCACTCAATTATCTACATAACAAGAACATTGCGCACCAGTGCATTCATGCTGGGAACATTCTATTGTTTAGAGAATCTACTGGCGAGATTGTACCGAAGATTGCTGATGCATGGTATCAGCGCGAGATTCACTCTCTGTGCGAGCAGAAGCAGGGCCTACCAGGCGCCAACTCTGCCAAGTCTGCATACTGGCTTCCGCCAGAAATCGCCGGGGCGTCCAAGCCCATTTATACGTACAAAACTGATATCTGGGACTTTGGCATCGTCTTTGTGCAGATGATTTTTGGACTTGACGTGCTGCGCAAATACTCGTCGCCGAAAAACTTGATGGAATCTCTCTTGCTCTCGCAGCCTTTGCAAGAGCTAGTCGGGCGATTCTTCAAAGAAGACAAGCAGAAGCGCCCGCGAGCTTTCGAGTTGAGCTCTAGCGAGTTTCTCGCAACCGACGCTCCGGTTCTTTTTGACGACTCTTCGGCTGCCATTTCTAGTGTGCCGTCTCTTACTTCTCTGCAAGCCCCACCTATGCGCTTGCGACGCGATTCACATAACAGAGGAGCTGCGATCTCTAGATATACAGAGGACTTTGTAGAAGAAGGCCGTCTCGGAAAGGGTGGCTTTGGTGAAGTCGTCAAAGCTAGGAAGAAGCTTGACGGACAGATTTATGCCATCAAGAAGATCACTCAACGATCACAAACATCTTTGACAGAAATCTTGAAAGAGGTGAGACTACTCTCTCAGCTCAGTCACCCTGCAGTGGTCAGATACTACAATACTTGGGTCGAAGAGGTGGCCGACTTTACCGACACTGAGGGAGAGACGTCAACGGATGACTATACAGGAGAGACCCGCGAGACCGAATCCAATGGCCTGGAGATTCAGTTTGCTACCAGTACAGGGGGCCTGGATTTCATGTCATCTAATGCACCCATTGAATACTCCGACGGCAGCGACGATGATGAAGACGACGATGATACCGAAGGCGCAGACGATAGCTCTCTCTCTGATGATGAAGATGTACACAGTCCCGGCTCGCCTGTTAAGGCTAGGCAAGCCGCTCAAATTCGCAGAGCAAGATTCCAAAAACCCTATCGAACAATTCTCTACATCTCGATGGAATACTGCGAGAAACGGACGCTGCGTGATTTGATCTCGCGCAATTTGTATCAAAACACAATTGAGATTTGGCGTCTATTTCGTCAGATCTTGGAGGGACTTGCTCATATTCACGGACTAAGCATTGTTCATCGCGATCTTAAACCGGAGAATATATTCATCAGTAGCAGCGCCGATGGAATCGACAATGTTAAAATCGGTGACTTTGGCCTCGCCACTAGTGGCCAATTCTCCATCGATAAAGCTGCCGCCACAGGGCATCTGGAAACTGATGACATGACAAGAAGTATCGGCACTGCATACTATTCGGCACCAGAAGTTCGATCGGCGGCGCATGGCATGTATAGCACTAAAGTGGATATGTATTCACTTGGAATCATCTTCTTTGAGATGTGCTACCTACCAATGATGGGCATGCAAAAGGCGGATGTCATTGGACAATTGCGACGACAGAAGCCGGTCTTGCCAAATGACTATAAGCCCGCTGAGAAGTCAATGACGGAAATCACTCTATCTTTGGTGAACCACAACCCCAAGGAGCGACCATACAGTGCGGAGCTACTCAAAAGTGGCAAGCTCCCGGTGCAGATGGAGAGCGAAACCATTCGGCGCACTTTGGCAGGCCTCGCTGACCCCAATTCCCCATACTATCGCAAGATGTTGTCAACACTGTTTACCCATCCAGTCGAAGCTACCAAAGATTACGCTTGGGACATGTTTGCGAATGCGCCAACATCATCCGAGCTTATGGCAAGGTACATGGTCAAGACAGAATTGACCTCTATATTTCGCCGTCACGGTGGAGTCGAGGCAACTCGTGGTGCCATTTACCCAAGGTCCTCGCAATACGGAGACAATGTTGTGCAGCTTCTTGACCAAAACGGAACAGTGTTGCAGCTGCCCTATGATTTGATGATGGGACATGCGCGAATGCTAGCGAAGAACTCAAGTGGCCCAATAGTACCGAAAACATTCGCGTTCGGTAGCGTCTTCCGCGACAAACAAGATACGGGACAGCCGCAGATGTTCGGAGAAGTCGATTTTGATATCGTGAGCACCGATGCTTTGGATCTGGCGCTAAAGGAAGCGGAGGCGTTGAAAGTTATCGACGAGATCCTCATTGCGTTTCCCTCTCTGTCGGCAACTCCCATGAGCTTTTATCTCGGTCACTCTGATCTTTTGCACTTGATATATGAGCACTGTGGTATTGAGCCGGCTAATCGCCGTGCCACATCCGATGTTCTTAGTCGACTCAACATCCATCACTTTACATGGCAAAAGATTCGTATGGAGCTCCGGTCACCTGCCGTCGGCCTCTCCGCCACCAGTGTTGATGAACTTCAGCAGTTTGACTTCAGGGACACCCCAAACAAGACATTTGCCAAGCTGAAGAAGCTTTTTGAGGGTACGGACATGTATCAAAGAGCGTCCCCTACCATTGCGCATCTGAAGGAGGTCGCTGAGTATTCAAAGCGCTTCGGTGTCATGACAAAGATTTACATCAGCCCACTCAATAGTCTGAAAGAAAGCTTCTACTCGGGCGGGTTGTTATTTTCGTGTATTTACACCAAGAAGGTCAAGGATGTATTTGCGGCTGGCGGTCGCTACGATGCGCTGATTAAGGAGCAGCGGCCCAAGATGGGTGGCAATTTTGACGAGCGACACGCCGTCGGCTTCAGCATCGCATGGGAGCGCCTCGCTCGCATCCCCAAAGCTGGCGGCAAAGCGTTCCTCAAGAAAATGGAAGATGACTCCAATAGTCTGGCCAACCCCAGGCGATGCGACATTCTCGTCGCGAGCTTTGACCCGGCCATGCTGCGATCCTCGGGCGTCGAGCTGCTCCAGACACTCTGGGCGCAGGACATAAGTGCCGAACTGGCCAAAGACTCGCGCTCCCCAGAAGACTTACTGCAGAAACATAGAGACGACAATTACTCGTGGGTCATCATCCTCAAGCCTGAGTCCATGCTCAAGATCAAATCGCTACTCCGCAAGGACGTGGCCGACGTCGACATCCCTACCACACAACTAACAGCCTGGCTGCGCACCGAGCTGCACAAGCGCGACACCAAGGGCAGCAGCCGCAAGAGCATGATTATCGCGCAAGGCGAGAACGTAACCGCCCCCGCTGCTGAAAAGGAGCGGGAACAAGACGTCAAGGTGCTCGTCGCGCAGACGCGCAGCAAAAAGTTTAACCGCCGCACCGTCGTGGAGCAGGCCCAAGTCACCGCCACCCAACTGGTGACGTCGTTTCTCGACGGGCCCATCCTGGCGGTCGAGACGTCGGAGCAGGTCATGGCCATGATTGGCGGCACGCGGCTGTCGGACACGGACAGCTGGCGTAAAGTCGACCACGGCGTGACGACGACGGAGAAGAAATATGTGCGCGAGATACACGACCAGCTGGACAATTGGAAATTTGCACACGACCGCAAGACCGCGACTCGCCACGCGTTTTTGTATAATTTCAGGACGGGAACCTGTCTGTACTACGATTTGGCGGCGTAGAGGCTGTTGTCTTTTTTTATTGGATAGGAGGAGATTGTGTTGTTGGGTTTTGGAGCTCATCATATCATGACCGATTAGAAAGGCGACAACGCTGCAATGATTTATGAATGAAAGAGAATATACTTTGTTTTATATTGTATCAAATGTACACGTGTTTAAAATTACGGGCTAGAGAATTGAAACCACGGGGATATCCTAGAAAATTCATCAAACAGACATCAAGAAAACAAAAGAATCTCAACACAGGCTGCGATATATGCGCTTCCACCGTGGCCACTTGCGGTGCGGATCGGGATCGTCCATGTGCATCGAGTGCGCGCGGCTAAAGCTCCGTCCGGTGTCAATATCCATGGCTTTGGCGCGGAGAATGTGCGTCTTGAACCAGAGCTTGTGGCCAAAGTAAAAGGCCAATACAATGGGCACGGCGAGGACCTTGAGGAAGAAGTTCTTGGCGATGCCCATGGAGGACGAGTCGACGCGGCCACCGAGCGGCGCGACGGCGGTCCAAAACTGGGACGCGACGACGAGGAGGTTGGCAATGAGGCCGGCGTAGGAGCCGACAAGGCCGACCTGCGACCGAAAGGGCAGCTGGTTGGGGGAGTAGCCGGCGACCTTCCAGGCGCGGCGGAAGCGGATGTGGCAGAGGCAGATGCTGCCCCAGGTGAAGAGGCTGGAGAGGCCACAGATGGCGATGAGCCAGTCAAAGATTTCGCCCTGCTGCTTAAGGTCGACGAGGTACGCGAGCAGGCCGACGACCAGCGTGACGAGCACAGAGACGAGCGGCCGCCCCTTGCGGTCAATGTAGGCCAGCAACTTGGGGGCGTGCGACTGCTCGGCGAGCGAGGCGAGCGTGCGCGAGGAGCCAAACACGGCCGAGTTGCCGACGGAGATGACGGCGAGGAGGATGACGGCGTTCATGATGCTGGGCAGGATGGTCTTACCCATACTCTCAATGGCAATGACAAAGGGGCTCGCCGAGGCGTCGACGGATGACTTGGCGCCGAGCAGCCGCGGGTCGTCATGCGGGACCAGGAGCGTGACGAGCAGCAGCGCGACAATGTAGAAAATGGCAATGCGCCAGAAGACTTGGCGAATAGCCGTCGGGATCGACTTGCGGGGATTGGCCGTTTCGGCCGCCGCGAGACCAACCAGTTCGGTGCCGGAAAAGGCAAACGCGGCCGACACCAGGACGTTGCAAAAGCCCTTGAAGCCGTTTTTTGTCGCGCCTGGGTTTGACCAGTATTTGCCACCAATGTAGCCGTCGTGAGGAGTACCGCCAATGTTGACAACAATACCGAGCAGGCTGGAATATTGTTAGCTCTCTTCTGTTACGAATACGAGATGGGCGCGGACGCACATGAAGCCAACAATAGCAGTCACCTTGACGGTAGAAAAGATGAATTCGGCTTCACCGTAGCCTTTGATGCCAAAGAGGTTGATGACGGCAATCATGAGCAGGAATATAGTGACAAAGATGGCCTTGCTGAGACTGTCATTCCAGTATTCGACAGTCAACGCGCCGGCGATGACTTCTAGTGGTAGGGCGACAAGCCACTGCAGTGCGTAGCTGGATCGCGCAGCGTTAGAAAATGGTCCAGGAGCGAGATGCTGCATTGTACGTACTTCCAGCCCATGGCAAAACCCCAAGACGGGTCGAGGAATCTAGTAGAAAAGGCGGAGAAGGATCCCGAAATGGGAAACACGACGGCGAGCTCAGCCAAGCTCTGCATGGTACAGAATTGCATGGCACCAGTGAGCGCATACGCGGTGAGCATCGAGGCGGGGCCGCTTTGGGCGAGATCAACTCCAGAAGCAACGAAAAGGCCGGTGCCTAAAGCGTTGTTAGACTTTGGCAGATAGGAAGAAAAGAAGATATGAATGCAGTACCAATGGAGCCACCGATGGCAATCATTTGTAGGTGACGGCCTTTGAGGTCGCGCACCAGCGCCGAGTTGGCCGTTCTTGCGTTGGCTGCGTGCAGGTCGTAGTAGCGATCCGGATCGCGAGGCATCTCCTCCATGCCTTCGGTGACGTAGTATCCATCCTTGATGATTTCGGGCGAGCCCTCGACCTGCTTGAAGCTGTCCACCCATCGCTGACCGACCGCTTTCTGATTGGCATACCGGACCGGTCGCGGCGCGGTGGAAACGGCGTAGGACGTTGTGCTGTTGAAGGCGGCCTGGTCCTTGTCGGCGGTGGACAGGCTGCTCATTTCGACGATTTCGAAATCTCTGGTAAAGGTAATGCCTGCCTTGGGCGGCGACCTGCTCGGGTCGTTGGCAGCCATGCTGCGGGATGGTCGCAACGGCGCGCGAACAGAGGACAGGCTACGTCGGTCGCTGTGTATGAGAGAAGGAGGGCATTACAGACGCCGAGGAGGAGGTGGTTTTCACATGAGGGTATTATTCTCCGAGCCCCGGTTGGAAAGATAAGGGGATCATGTTGGTGATAAATGGGCTGGGCAGGCCAGCGCTCCTCCCACCTACCAAGTGTGTACTGGTAGGAAGGCTTGCATGGCTGCAGCTGTAGCGTCTGGTCCTGGGGCCAACGCCACAATATGATTAGAGCCAACGAACGCTGGCCAAAGACGCCATGCCGCTTCGTTAGTGCCTTGGGGGTGCTTTTTTCCGTCTGCATAGAACGGACACTTGGCCTTGATGAGACAGAGCGGGAACCACCCGGCAACTCTGAATCCGTGAGGTGTCATACGACTGCAGTCGCAACCCATTATGCAAAAGCTGGGGTTGCAGGGTCGGTTTGGATCTGGCATCAACGATGGGGGTCCAGCGACAAGCGTATTACTGTGGAGTGAATGAAACCTGGGACCCCCGGGGAAAAGGGGGCGAGCTGGCCGATATTTGGAACTATCGATGCTTGCGACACGAAGCAGACGCCATTTCATGCGGCTGCCACGAGGGTGCACACGACGGTAGTTTGTGTGCCCTGAAACGGTTCTCACACGAGTCGCAGAGCGCCGACTCTGCTCGTGGCTATCGTGACCTAGCGGGATTGTTGGGGCTGGGCAGCCCACCAGCGTCCTGTCCTGGACTAGTAATGTACTATTATCTGCAATTAATTAGCCTGAGCCTCCACCACGAGTCAAGGATGAGGCATGGAGGGTCTAGAAGGCTACGTATCGCAGGCCAGCGAGGGGCAACGAACGAATGATACCATCCTTGTTCAGGTAGGACGCGGGAGGAGTGCAGGTGGTGATTGACGGCCAAGTTCGACGAAGTCATCTGTTCCCGTGACGGCGAATCGCTGATGGGTTTGTGCGCAGTGCTACTGTGCATCTTGAGACGAAGATTCGCGGCTTACGAGAGTGCCAAAGATGGGTTCGAAGGATTGTAGTTGCAGGCCTGAGTTGCGTTGCTGGAATTGCGCGCAGGTAATGCGCCGTCCAAGGCGTTTGGAGTCTAGGTCTAGCATCAACAGCGCCGACGCATCACACTAGTATTTTGGCCAGGTCTAGAAGAAGAATCCGGCCGTATTTGCCTTGTCTTGCATTTTTGGGCTGATTTTGATGTCTTGGACTGATGATTTCGCCAAACAGGGACAATGCGGTTGTGGAGGACAGCGATCGGAGTTGGTGGCAGGTTCCCTGAGCAGGCGGGTTTTAGTGGCGTACAGCACCCCACAAAAGGTTAGTTGTTTTTTTCGATTTTACACCAAAACGCACACTTTATGAGATCATCTAGCAATTCACCCTATTAACTAATAATTATATTTAAATTAGGGGGTAAAGAGAAATACTAAATAAAGATTTTATACTAAGAGACTATATACCTTCCTAGCTCTTAGCAAGTGAGAGAAAATCCTAAAGTAGAAAAAAAAACTGATTTTTATTTATAGTGCACTTATAGTGGGTTATAGTGGATGATGATTTTTAAAAAATCGTAAATTTTACTTCTAGTAGCTACCACTTCTTCTATAGATATAGTATGCCTTAGTATCTGCGTAATAAAATAAATGCCTTATAATTTTCTCTTACTGTGAATTTATTTAGATTTATAGAGGCTAATGCTAATTTATTAAAGATTTCTAAAAAGTGTGAGTTTTGGTGTAAAATCGAAAAAACAACTAACCTTTTGTACCCCACTGTACCTAGGACACTACACGGCGGCGAAGAAAGGCGTTGAAAGCGCTGAAAGGCGCTGAAAGGCGCTGAAAGGCGCTGAAAGGCGCTGAAAAGTCTGCGAAACAGAGTGCAAACCACCAAAAACCGCGACCCAAGGTGGGCTTATTAGCGGCAAAGCTCGCCCCCGATTGGCCAACGGCTGATCATATGCCGTCACTCCTCACTCGACCCTCGAACCTCGTCAGCCGTCGGTCGCGTCGGCCCGCCGGCCTGCATCGGAGTCATGTCCATGTCGCCTTTTTCTGCCTAACAAACGTCAATCATTTCCCCCGAGCAAACAAACCGTTGCTTCACTCTGGCTTCTACCTGTCCGCCCGCACCGACGCGCTCGAAGCATTCACACCAGCGCCCGAGGGCACCTACCCGGCCTCTTGCTTCACTGCTGCCCGCCTTCGCCAGCACGCTTGCGGCTTACCTACTGCTCAACACCGCCTTCGCAACCCGATCACCGCCACCACCGAGCCTGCCCCCTTCTGCGACCAACGCCCCGGCAAAGCAGCAAGTCTACCCGCAGCTGGATTTCCTCGACACCAGCGAGTCCTGACTTTCGGCCCGTGACGCAACGGGCTTGTTTGCTTCCAAATACCTCCAATATCGTACCCTGCGCACCCCGCAGTTCCAACATCACACCATGGCTCAAAAGCGCCTTATGCAGGAGCTCAGCCCGCTCTCGAAGGAGAAGTGGCTGACCATTGATGTGAGTAGCCTGTCTGCATGCGCAGTCTTTGTATCTGGCACTTTGATATGCTAATTCCCGTGCAGATGGATGAACAGAACCTGTTCAAGTGGCGCGTCGGTCTCTGGGTGGTCAACCCGGACAGCGTCTTTTACGGTGCATACCTTAGGGTCAGTAGCTACCTACTTTGGGCTCTCTGCCATTCCGTCTGAGTACTTACAATGTATGTTTTAGAGCGAAATGCGATTCCCTCACGACTACCCGTACCAGCCGCCCACGTTCCGGTTCCTGACCAAGGGCATCACGCACCCTAATGTGTACCCGGATGGCAACCTTTGCATATCCATCCTCCACAAACCAGGCGACGATGAGCAATCGGGCGAAATGGCCAACGAGCGATGGAACGTCCTGCACGGTGTGGAGTCTGTCCTGCGCTCGGTTCTGCTCCTCATGGACGATCCCGAAATCAACTCGCCCGCCAACGTCGACGCTAGTGTCCTGTACCGTGACGAGCGGCTAACATACGATACTCTCGCTAAGGATGTTGTCACGCGATCGCTGACAGAGGCCCCTGAGGGCGTCAGGATGCCGACTACGGCCGAGCTGGCCCCGGTGCCACATAAGGTTGTCGAGGACGACGACGACTTTTGGAACCCGTCTGAGGAGGAGGATGACTTTGGTGGTAGCGACAGCGATATGGACGACTTTGAGGAGGAGGAGGAAGAAGAGGAGGACGATGAAGAGGACGATAAGGAATAACGCTTCCCTCGGCTCTAGGTGTGGCAATTTGTGTCAGTCATGGTAGCGCAGTCATGAAACTACGATTATCGGCGTTGGGATGGAGTATTTAGCACATGGAATTCGACACAATGGTCCGGAGAACACTACTGGCGTCATTTTTATTTTCGGGCACGCATTACTGGATTTTCAGGGCATTTTAGATATACAGAGCGCCGCCTATCAATTGATGCATGTAAAGATGCAACCGCGTCTCCCGTGAAGCTGTGTGTACTTACCACAGCGCAATGCACCCTTGATCTATTTGCGTGATGCAGCATATAGTGACTGGCTAAAAAGGGGAGCTTTCTTGTTGGAATTGAATCATGCGGCTTTGATTTTGAATTATCCAAAATTCAATTCTCCCATCGTTGTCAACCAGCAGCCGTTACAGCGGGCACCAGCCACAGCCTGTCGGTACCCGCTGGCCTTACCCGCCCGCCATCGTTGGCGTGTAGTCAGCGTTACTGGCAGTTTGACAGCCAGTGGCGCATGCTTGCGTTGCTACCGACGTCAACCCTCCCGAGCTCCTCAATCGACATTCCACTGCCAACCGAAATCTTGCAGTGTGGCTGGCGTGGTGATAACATCGCCATTCTGCTGCGCATTCACTAGCAAGCTCGCTTGGCCTATCTCTCGCCTCTGTACTCTGCCAAGACGCACTCTGCAGCCCCTCGAAACTGCTGCTGGCCGGTGCACCCCAACAACTGCCAGGCTCGGCTGCTGAGGCAACGATCGCGACAGCTGCAGACCATTTCTGCTCGCCCACCGTCCGACTCCGTTATCGATCCAGCTCCATGTTCCAACTTTCGAAACCATAGATCTGCAAAATGGCCGCGATGGAGCCAACCGAGGACGAGATCTCGCAAGTCATCGACTTTGCAGGTCTCGATCGCATGGATGACCGGGGCATGGTTATTCAAGCCCTCAGGGTATGAAGGAGCTCAAGAGCCATAGAAACAATACGCGAAATGAGGCTAATGCGCAAGCCAGCAAAACGGCCGCAATGTCGAAACAGTGGTGATGGCCTACTTTGATAATTCAGACGGCGTGGGTTCGTCCCGTTGACACGGCCTCTCCCCAAGCTAACATAAGATGCTACCGATAGTTCCGGCAACGTTTTACGCTGGTTTGGAATGATAGCGTGTTTGGTGCAGATCGAAACGGTGAAAACGACAATAATGCGAGCTCCTGTACGTCAAGACGATGGGTCTTGTTGTCTGTATACTGACCATCTATCAAGCTTTCCACATTGAAGAATCGAATCCAAACCCTTCGTTTTATGTCGAATCAATGGACAACTCGATGCACGAAGGCGATGTCATTCAAGGCGTGACCCCGCCGCCTGATAGATACAGCCTTGGGGCGCCTTCCAGGCCGCCCTCGAGATCCAATGCCAAATCACCCTTGGGAAGAATGGTGGATATGGCAGTCTCTGATGTTCCCAGTACGTATTCTGGAGCTGTTGCCTATGCAGCTGTACTAATGTGTCAGGATTCGTCGGCCAACCCGACCCAGACCGGCTGAACCAGGACATGGAGCGAGCCTTACGCGAATCCGCCCAAGAAGCCGGAATAGCTGCCCCAAGCCAAGAATCAGGTGTCCTGGAGAATTGCACATCGACACCCTACTTTGGGCCGGCTACGAGAACACAATACGACCACCAGGACTGGGCTATGGTTCCAGTTGGGAACGCAAGCATGAACTCGGATATACTACCTGCTTCCGATCGACAGCGAAAGACGGATGCTCCAGCCTTTCTGGTGCAACACCCCAACACTATCGCGAGTCATCGTCTAGGCGGCCTCTTGACCATTTTGCATGAGATTCCCCTAGCGCGGAATATTCTTCTTCGATGCGGAACACCGTCCGAGGCTTATGGATATGACAATGAGTGGTGGCAGGGCAAAAACATAACGCCTCCGCAGTCTGTCCGTGTGCAAACACCCGACAGTGACTCGGAATGGGGAGCCGACGAATATGTAAAGCCAGGATTCGAAGACGAGATACACCGGCTTATGGCTTTTCTCGACTCTACTGAAAGAAGCTATGGCTCTACCAGCGTCCTAACGGAAATGGTTTCTCATCCCCAGAATGGGCCTGAGAAGCACTTCTACCAGTGTCTTGGGCAACAGAATGGAGACATGGTGTTTCCTCTGACTCAAGTCGCCACTCTAGCCTCTCTGCAGGGTGACGACCTTGGCGACGAAGACGCCAGATTTAGCCTTCTCGAAATAGAGCATCAGCGGGGCGACTACGACAACATCAAGACCCTTTACGAGGCTCTCGATCACTTGATGTGGAGCGATGTTCTCTCCTGGAACGAACCAAACGAGGATTCTAAAATGGCCATGTTTAAAGAAATGGGAGAGGTCATTGCCATGCAACTTACGGGCGCGGGCCCCGACGACTCCTTGGAAATACCTACCGAGCTCTATCCTGAGAAATACCTCACGACACGGAAACACGAGGCACAGCGGATTCAAAAAGCTTGGCGTGAGACAGATCTAGCCATGAGGAAGATTATAGGAGAGGAACGCGAAGTGCATGAATGGCGAGACGATTTCAACCAGCTATCCTACAATAAGAAAGTCAGGATGGAAAAGGCGGTTGAACAGTGGAAAATCTTCGAAAAGCATCTACAAAGTGCTGGCCGGTTCACCGGTATGCAACAATCAGGCTTTGATACAAATAGGTTCCCTGATTATCATGAGGCTCCTGAGTCTCTGTCGGAAATCCAACAGCAAGCGTTGGACAAAGTGGGCGACGTTCTAAAACTGACCGAAAGGGTGCTAGCAGATGTCGAGAAAGCGCTAGACAGTATGTTTAATGACCACGATAAGTAGGTCAGTCGCTTACAATGCATAGGACTGACTGCAGAGCTGGAAAAACTGCAAGCCAAGCAAAGGAGTCTTGGTCGACTGCTGACAGAACCTGACAAGCCGGGTCGGCCACAACCAATGACGTGCAAGAAGTATCAGCTTCGCGGTATTGCAACCGAGAGGGATATCATGTATGTATGTCGACGGCAGCAGACAGATTTAATTGATCTGGGTGATACGCCGAAGAAACCAGACCAATGGTGGCGTTTGGCTTATGCTCGGGGTGAAGAACGCCCAGTCAAAGCTGAGGTAAGATTCAAAAATCGATGCAGCCGTTCCTGTGCTAACTAGTTGCAGAAAATCGAAATAGAGCGTGCTTTAAGAGAAGTATGGCAAGAAACAAAGCTCCCACTTGTTGTCTATGCCACTGAAGATGCCCTCAACATTCCCAATGATCCTCTCAGCTTGCCATTGGAACGCTTCGTCAAGGCGGACAATAAGACCTTTCGCAACGAACTGAACATGGAACGCACCAATGAGCAGGAAAACAGACGACCTGTATTTTCCGATCCCATATCTCCTTCCAAGCGGAAGCACCGAGCCGACAGCATGGATTCATTGGACAGCAACCACGCATCTGTGGGTAGCGATGGGGGCAATGGGTTTGACAATCCCTTTGAAGAACAGCCCACGAACTTTAGCTTCCAGAGAGGCGAGTATGAGCCATATGTTGTGGGCGCCGACGGGCTGCCAGCGCAGACGCGCATCGGATCGAGCTATGTCGACTTTGCAGACATGGAATCGGGCGATGGGGCAGACCTTGACTTTGACTCGAAACCGCCGCAATACACCGATGATGTCGCGCCCGATCCGGCACGAGAGATGGAGCAGCTCTTACCGCAGAGAATACCATTTGTGGCTCCAGCGCCGGAAAGCACGGAGCGGGAACCGATAGACGAGGTGATGGATGTAGATATGCCCAGCCGGGAGAAGGAGACTTAGACGACAGCATAGATTACTTGCATAGCCGTGGGGTGCCACTAATGTGTTATGGCTTCTGAGTGGGACGTGTTGGTATAGCGTTTAATTATGAAATATCGGCTCATCAGCTGAAACATGGCAAATTTTTTGTGCTACAGCTCTCTTGGAGGTTGAATCGCATGCAGCGCGACATGTATGTAAATTTCGTCTTTTCAAAAGCTCCAATTAGTCTCCCCCCCTAACTATCAACGACAATGTAGTATACACGGGGTATTCGGTACTAGAAATCATGCTGGTAATTAATCACGAATCCGCAGTCACCCCTCTTTGTGGCCATGGCGCCCCGACCAAGCGCGTTCTGCCGACACCGGGGTGGCCTCGCTTGTCCATCTTCGCTCCTGGGAATACCTTTGTAGGGCTTTTCCCTTAGTAGCTCATTTGGTGGCGCCTCCACAGCCACTCCTCGACAGGCACCTCTTGCACTCAACCACCCTTCAAGCCCAGCCCTGGACTATTCTTCTCCTGTACTGCAGGCTATGCAGCTTGCTCTCCCTTGTGTTTCTGCTCTTCTTGGACTCGAGTCCTTCGGGTTTGGCATTCATCTGGGCGGTGTATTGGTCCCTATCCTCATCGGTGACAAGCCAGATGAAGTTATGGTTGGGGCCGCGAATCTTGACGACGCCCGTGTTGGGTATGAGCGACGTATAGAACAGATTTTTTTCGGAGCTAGGCGGCCCACCGACCTCGGTCTCGCCTAGCAGAATTCTCAATCGCATGCTGATGTAAAAAAAGGCTAGATAGCGGTTCGAAACATTTTCTAAGGCCGCTTGAGTATCGAGGTGATGAAGGAATAGACGCCGCAGATCCCCCTGGATGTCACTCTTCCCTTCACCACTAGACCCCTTGACAAGAGGATCCCCGTCGGGAGAGTATTCATCCTGATGTATGTCGATGATAATTTGGCCGACGGTGTATGGAGGAGTTTCTCGAAGATTTGTGTCGAAGAACTCGACTTTGGGCTCAGCTTTTCTAAATGTCTTGCATCCGTCGACGTGATCGCCTTTGTACATATCTTCCTGCAATAGTTTGAATTCTTTGTAGTCAAATGTTCCGTAACTGTCGTCGGGAATTGATTCGCAGAATGTGTGGTGAACTTTGTCCCACTGCTTGCAGTGAACTTCGTCCAACCTTCTCGCTTCAGAAAGTGTACAGGATCTTGCGTTTATTTTCGAGAGCGATAGTCGATTGAAGGCGTAGAAGTCCAGGACCACAAAAAGAGGCGAGTCGGTAACATCTTCGGCTGTATTAACACCGTCGCAGTACCGTGTATTCTGCATAAAAGATGGGTGTATTAGTCCGGCGCTCGGCTGAATGGCGCGAATGTGGACGCGCAGCGTCTCCACGTGGTCGTGGCCTGGCATGAAGGGAAAACTCAACCATGTCGGCACCAGCCCAACGTCCTTGACAAACATGACGTCGAGTACAAACTCGACTGCTTTGTCCGAGTTCTCGACTGCTTTGTCCGAGTTCTCGACTGCTTTGTCCGAGTTCTCGACTGCTTTGTCCGAGTTCTCGCGCATGTGTTTGATGATATCTTTGATGACAGCTTCGGTGTTCTCTCGTAGCTTCCAGCATGTGGAAAGGAGACCAGCGCTGTTGGGGACGGGGAACGGTCGTCTGGGGAGATATATGTTTATCTCGGACTTGCAGTCCTTGTTGTCAATGTCAACATTCTTCTCCAGATGTATGCTGCTGGGGAGTGGGAACTGTTGTTTTTTCCTCTCGAACTTGCAGTCCTGGTTGTTAATGTTAGAGTTCTTCTCTAGACGTATGCGGTTGGGAATAGTCTCGGAGGATAAGACTGGGTTCTTGTCAACGGAAGCAAGAACCTCGAAAATGATGGCTGCGCGGAGCTTTGCCGGCAAGCCGAGTAGAGTAGGGGCGTGGGGTGGTTTCTTGACTGGCAGAGCAAGGGTAGGAAGGCATTCTTTGACTGACATGGCGATGAGGTGGAATTCTTGAACTTCTAAACTGCTTGGATGTTGGTGTGTTTACAGGAAGAATAGCGATGACTACTTATAATGCAACTACATATAGTTATTAATGAAATAAGAGATTCAGTGACGTGTTTCCCGTTTTTTTTTGGTTCGAGATGCGCCGTGGTTTTTGACGTCTTTCAGCCTCCTTCCAGGCCATGTGTAACCGTTTACCAAACACATGTGTTAGCTCGTGAGGTTGCATGCTTTTAGACGCCGACAAGTCTTCTTCAAGCTGTACGCACGGTTATGGCTCACATCGCACGAGCTGGTACGCGCGCTCAATCCCCAGCGTGGTACAGAAGCGAAGTGACGTGTAGTTTCGGAAGAAGAGGGAAGAATATTCTTGCTTTCAAGAAAGCAAAATGTCGACAAGCCTTAGTTTGCATCATTCCGCCAACAAAGTAGAGTGTTACAGGCCAGTTCAGAATTACACGCCTCTGTGCGTAGGGAAGCATGCCATGAAGCTCTTCTCCCGCCCTCACTACGCTGCCCTGAATACCCCCATACGAATTTGTACGCCCGCCTCCTTGTTCAATTCTTCAAGTCGTAAAGCAGCAAGGTGAGAAACCATACCCAAAGATGCCAGTAGCTCTCCAATGACACTATCCCACCACCCGAGCAAAGGACTAGTAAATAGCTTCAATGACACGCTAATGACGTCTCATTAATGACCACACTAGTACAATCGCAAAACAAAAGCGTAGCAACATTCAATGATCTTCATCTTCCAACTACTAAAAAAAATACATATATTTGCTTAATTTCGAATCGGCCTGTTTCTTTGGCTGTTGACTTGCGCACTCCCCAACAGCGAGCTGTGCGCAACGGCTGTGTCCATCATGACAATCTCCTACACGGAAGCGCTTGAGCTGCTACGGCAAAGGGCCATCGGGGCAGCATCCAAGATACTGGCTGTAGAAACCATCCCCGTAACGAATGCGGTCGGGAGAGTTGCGGCAACACCCTGTCTGAGCCCCCGAGCCACCCCGGTGTACAGCACGTCGGCCATGGACGGCTTCCTCATTTGCTCGTCCGCCACGAACCACGCGACGCCTCACGCGCCCGCAATCTTCACAGTCGTGGGCACAGTAGTCCCCGGGCAAGGTCCACCAAAATGTACCGAGGCGGTTTCTAAAGGCGCCAGAATCTGCCTGGAAGTGATGACTGGTGGCCAGTTTCCAGCGACAGATGACGAACTCAAGGACTTGGACGCATGCGTGCCGGTGGAACACGTGTCACTCTCTACATCTGTTCACCCACAAACCGGACAAGCCACAAAGTCCATCATCGTTACGCGCGCCGTCTCCCCTGGCGCTCATCGCCGCATGGCGGGGACAGACCTCACCCGCGGCCAGCCTCTTGTCCCTGCTGGCCAGCGCCTCCTCTCGTCGCATCTGCTGCCGCTCGTGTCAGCCGGCGTCGAGTCCATCTCAGTGTTTTCGAGGCCCAAGATCGGCATCTGGTCGACCGGCAATGAGTTTGTATCCCACACGTCCAACGCGCCGACGGATGTCAACGGCCCGTACCTGACGGCGCTGTGTCGGGACTTTGGCGCTGACCCAGTGTTTCTGGGCCACCTAGACGATGATAGGCAGGCCATGGCTCGGGAGTTTGCAACCACGGCCGAATCGGGTCGCTTTGTCCTTTTAATCACCACAGGTGCCGTCTCGGCCGGCAAGTTTGACTTTGTACGCCCTGCTCTGATGAGCTGCGGAGCAGACATTTCGTTTCACGGCGTTGGTATGCGTCCTGGCCATCCGGTGCTGTTTGCCTCGCTGCCGTCCAAGTCTCGCAGGGGCTCGACCGCATTCTTTGCGTTGCCAGGCAATCCTGGTGCCGCAGCCGCTTGTTTCCGGTTTCTGCTTGTGCCATACCTGCGGCAAATGCAACAAAGAGGTCCGGAGCGGCCGGTTATGGCACGCGCTCTTCACCAAGAAACAAAGGGCCAGCCGTCAGAGACGCGGCCAGGTGGCATCGTACTCTCACCCAGAGGCCGAAACGACTACTTCGTTCCGGGTCGTCTTACGTCCACCACTGACGGCCGGAATGTGGTGGAGGTGTGCGCCGAAACTTGTCCCGCAAAGTTGGGGCCGTTTATATCATCAAACTGCTGGGTACATATTTCTGGTGGATGCAATCTATTGGAAGGCGAAATGGCCGAGTGCTATCGTTTCAGCCATTACACCCTAGAATGAAAACGAGACAAGTGACTCCAAGGCTGGCCATTTCCATGTCACGGGCGCCATCTTCCTCATGGTTTCAAGACGTCCAACGCGCGGCGCCACTCCTCCTGATTATTAACGTTGAAAATCCAATGCTCAAAACCAAGCGGTGCGGCGACTGTGTTGCCCTCAAGCCCCTTGATGACGGTCGTGAGGCTTCCCTTTCCAGTCACAACTTCTTGCTCCAGCGCGCGGAGCGCCAGAGGTGACCATATGCCCACCAGCGGCTCATAGAACCCGGCCGCGTTTTGGAAGCACGTTACCGGCGGGTCGTATGCCTGCTGGATGTATTCCAGTGCGTCAATGGTCAGCAGCGGATAGTCGCACCCAACCACCAGAAACGTGGCCTCGGGGTGGGCGTGGTGGGCAGCCAGCAAACCAGAGGCCGGGCCGGCGGACCGTGAAGTATTGTTTTTCTCTTGGTCGAGTATGAGGCCAACGGCTCCGCTGTTGTCGTTCATGATGGAGCCCAGCACCGAGTCTTGCGCTGCCGAGATGTATATCGTGGGTGCGGATGGAACGGCCTTGCGTAGGAGGTCAAAAGTACGCTGGAGCAGAGTCGCGCCATCAGGTGTTTGCAGCATGTGCTTTGGCTCGCCCATTCTGGTAGCTTTGCCTCCGGCCAGAATGATTGGCTTCAGATCAAGATTAGAAAATAGCATTCTCATATGATGAGCTTCTTATTATAACGGTATTTTGTGTCGCTTGATGAGCGTGAGCTGGATGAGATAAGTGAGCAGCGGCCATCGGCGTAATCATTGCGTCATGGAATCTGCCACGGCCGTTATGAAAATAAAATGTGCATAGAATTTCTACAGCTACCGATTGAAAATATTGAACTACTGGATTTAGCTAGAATACTGTCCTATTGTCATCTTTTTGAATTACGTCGTACTTGGCAACGATATTTGTGAATTTCAACGCACTAGTTTTTCCTATTGTAAAGCCGGCACCAGCAAAGTCTGAGGCGCACGCACCTGAAGCTGATGCTTCACCCAATCCTGCATCCTCTCCATCTCTGCATTTGCAAACTTGACTGCTTCGAAAAACTCGCCGTCCCAGATGGCCTGGCTCACCGGGACCAGCGCCGCAAGACAGGCCTGGCCGTGTGCCAACAGCACATGCAGCGCCCGCATAGTGGCCAGGACGTCCAGCAGGCCATCGCCGCTGTCAGTGTGGCGAAAAAGGGACTCGTGCAGCGCATGAACGGCGTGGTTCGGTCCGCCCTTTATCGCCTCGCCGAATTTCTGCATTTGGGGCTGGAGTCGCGCGCGGATGCGGCCGCAAATCAGATGGAGCGCGCGAATGCCGGAATGGGCGTCCGAGTCGGATGCCAGTTTGGGGAGGAGACTGTTGAATGTATCGTCTAATACGTCGAGGCACTCGTGTGTGTCGCCAAGCCAGCTCTCGAGGTGGCGATCGCGACGTGTCAGGTCCTGCTGCGTGACCGTGGTGGTTGCGGCATCAGTATTCGCCGTCGAGTTGACTGCAGCTGTCTGCGGTTCCTGGACAGCGACCTTGTCCTCGCCGCCAAACTCCCGTGCTTTGTAACCAAGCTTGGTGATGTTGACCGCTCCTGATTTAAACGTTGGTTGCTTTGAGATTGGATCCCACTCGCCTGATTGCAGGTGGTCAGCCGTAAGCAGTTTTGTTACGTGTGGGAGAACGGAAGGGAGAAAACACACCGGTGGTTAGCTCGTTGGCTGCCCGAGATCTCTTGTTCTCAGTGTCCCAGTATCCGAAATGAAACGGAATGAAAACCTGGCCTTTTGCAATTTTTCCGACACTCACTTCAAGTTCCACCTTGCCACGCCGCGACTGGACCATGACCATGTCGCCAGTTTCCAGTTCCAGACTCCGAGAATCCTGTTCGGATACGCGAACATGCGGCTCGGGACACGCATTCTGAAGCGCTGTCCTGCCCGTCTTCGTTCTCGTATGGAACTGATACACATTACGACCAGTCGATAACCGGAGCGGGTATTCGTCGTTGGGCTCTTCATAGCTCGGCAGGTAGTGGCAGGCTTTCAGAATCGCGCGGCCGGCGGGGTTGAGCCTTCGGTAGTAGTCGGCAGAGAATGGTGCGCCCGTTTCCAAGTCGTGGCCGAAGCTTTCGCACGTGTCCATGTCTGTGAAGAAGACGCCATCATCAAATAGCCGTTCCTTGCCACGGGGGTTCGCCTCGTTGCACGGCCACTGAATACCAGATCCCCCTGTCAGCAAATCGTACGATAGGCCCGTGTAGTCACACGGCCGCCCAGCCGATATTCGTTTCCATGCTTCAAAGACCTGCTTGGGCTCATTCCACGGTAGCAAGTCTTGCCCGTCCTTGTCCTTGAACCCCATTCGGCGGGCATAATCGAGAAAAATATCCAGGTCCGATTTGGCTTGCCCTGGGGGTTCAACAGCCTTGTGCGAAATGTGCACTGTGCGATCAACATTCGTAAAGCAGCCCGTCTTTTCTCCCCACTGTGCCGCCGGCAAAACAACATCGGCCACACTGGCCGTCTCCGTCATGAAAATGTCCTGGCATACCACAAAGAGCTCTGGCTGCGTAAAAATGTCTCTCATCGCCGGCAGGTTTGGCAGGCTCACAAGAGGATTCGTTCCGCTGATCCACACCATTCGAATGCTTCCAGTCTTCATGTACTTTAGCATATTCTCAATATGCGTGGGCTCGCTCCAGTGTGGAATGCGGATTGGATCCATATTCCACAGTCTGGCCAACTCTTCAAAATGCGCTGGGTTTTGGTGGTTGCGAAAGCCCGGAAACTCGCCATCGCAGCCCACTTCTCGATTATTCTGCGCCGTGGGCTGCCCATTCATCTGGAAGATGCCGCTTCCTGGTTTGCCAATCAGACCGCGAAGTAAGTGGATATTGTTGATCTGACAAGCGCTCGCTGTTGCCTGATTTGACTGATACACGCCCTGTAGAGCAGTGGAGAGCAGCGTTGGTGTCGAGCCCAGGATATCTGCCACTTCTTGTAGCTTCTCTACTGGCACTCCCGTAATCTCTGCAACTTTTTCCGGGGGATACTCAGATACTACCTTCTGCAAAGACTCGAAACCAACAACGTGCTTGTCGACCCACTGCTTGTCAATGTACCCGCGCTTAAACATCAGGTGCTGGAGACCGTTGAGCAGAGCCAAGTTGGTGCCAATCCTTGGTGTAAGATGCACTGTCGCCTTGCTCGCCGTTTCTGAGTAACGGGGGTCGATGACAATAATTTTCGGAGGCTTTGACCCATGAACTCGGTCAAGTATGCGAGCCCAAAGCACCGTCTGTGTTGCGGCCATGTTGTGGCCCACGAGCATTATACAGTCTGTAGAGTCAATGTCCGTGTAAGATCCAGGCTGTCCATCAGAGCCAAATGATTCTCTCATCGATGCAGCTGCCGTTGCAGTACACAATCGCGTATTGCCATCCCTATTAAAATCATTAGTGTTAACCTCCAGGAGAGGAGGAGAAGCTTGCAACACACATGTGAAGGGTTTGCAGTCCAGCTTTGCCAATAAGGGCCAGCGCATAATATTCTTCCAGAAAGAGCTGGCCACTGGTATAAAAGGCAATGCTATGCGCTGTGAGATTTTCCACCAGCTTCTTGGACTTTTCGACAATGAGCGTCATGGCGTCATCCCACGTCGCTGGTTCTAGCTTTCCGTTGCGTCGAATCAACGGCTGCGTGAGCCTGTCCTGGCTGTGAAGAGCCTTCCAGCTGCAAAATTATAATTAGATTTTGTGTCCTGTCATGAATTTGAGCCGGTGGTATACCTGTATAGACCTTTCCGGCCAAGTCTTCCCTTGTTGACACGGTCGGACGCCCGGCCACGAACGCCAACGACCTTGCCATCCTTGACACCAATATCCAACCCGCATCCGTTGCTGTACAGCAGTCAGTTCTGCATTTCTGTGTTGTGAAGAAACAAAATAAAATGAAATTGATTATACTAAGAAGGCACCTACCTGCATAGTACGCATGCGCTTTGCACCCATTTTTGAGGCTCCTCATCCGCGGCCATATCGACCCGAACCGGCCATTCATCGAGATATGGCGTCCTTGACCCCCAGATGTCCTCGATCGAGTTGCGCGATTGCAAAATCGGCTCTTTGCGGCAAGGTTCCATCGTGAAAGTGGAAATCCTCTGCCAGTCTGCGAGTACGCAGTCTTGTTGGTCGTTGGCAAGCTGACGAGCGACAACTATCCGTCATCTATGATTTCCTACAGTTGTATCGTTAGCTCAGAACTAAATGACGCTTCCATGACGTTCAACGGTTTGGTCTTGTTTGTGACCAACTAAACTAATCTTGGTGCGCTAGCTAGCGTGGAGTGGTTTTTATTATTGCTTTTTATTCTTTATTTTATTCTTTATTTTATTTTGCTCACTTCTTTTCTCCTTCCTCGGATCCCAACATGAGAGAGTCTTCGATCTGATGATACGTCTCCATTAACCCAGTGGTTGTACAGATGAAAGTGTGCCGTAAGACCTTGAATAGCGCCATCGTCGTAGTACAAGCCCCAGCGGAGCTACCCCAGGTTTCATTGCTGCGGCCGCTTCCATGTCATCACCCAAGTCAGGCTCCAGATACAAAAATTCTTGTTTCCGTCAAAGAAGAGGGACGGCCCGACGTGTCGGGTAGCACGCGCGGCCCACCAAATTTTGTTGCGCGATTCGGGAGCTAAATCCAGGATGCTGGGAAATGTAGCTGACTTTGAGTCACTCTTCTCTGCCTGACCCGGTACGACTTGAGATGTGTACTTCTAAGACAAGTAGCAAAGGAAGCACTTGTGTGCGTTGGATGTTGTCAGGCGCCGGCCACCAGAGAAGTGTACTGTTTCGGGGGGCTTCTGCCGCCTGACAGCAGTGGTGCTACACAGTGTGGTGTAACAGTTAATCAGTGAATAAGCATGAGTTGCCAAGATATGTGGATGGACAAAGCGCCGTGTGGCTTGTCACCTCTTCAATAACTTCTGCCCAAATTCGTGTAAGGGTAGTACGGGACATGTGAGCCTGTCTGTCATCTTAGTCTCGCCCGCCTCGCCAGTCGTCCAATAGGGTGATTAGACAATGCTGAACCAGAGTTTATGTGTCAATGTAGTGGATTATTTTGCCCTCATGATTGGAGGAGGCCTTGAGCACTTGTCACCTGCTGTCCTTGGCTGGGTGATGGAAGAAACAGGGGGCTCTGGACTCTTTGCTAGACGCGCATTGGCTTTATCTATTGGGCGGAAATATGAACAAAGCTAGTTTCAATATGAATAGAAGTCTGGCAAGATTTACTACATTGGAAGTACTATGGCCAGTGTGCTCGATGCGGGCTGGCGTCACTGCCGTCGCTCAACAGCCACAGGTTGTCTCTATTCCTAGCGCCTTGCTCTACTTCTACTATCCCCGTGATATCTGCTGTTGTTTTGCAATTTTCTTTGTATTTCTTTTGCAATCATGTCCCCTTTTTATCGTCTTGTAGCTCCTTGTCCAACTCTCGCGCACCAACGTCACACGCCCTGATTCACCGTCAACAAGCGGGAAGAGGTCTGAGGCGCATATCTGGAGGTAGCATCTCTAGAATTAGTCAATATCTCGAAAACCAGTGACACATTTTGGCGAATTTTTGGCAGATTTCTATTCCTCCTTTCCAGGGCGGTACGCTTGTGTTGCGTCATAGGTAGCCCCAGCGGCTTCCCATCAGGCCCCTACAGCGCGAGAGTTGACAGGCCAGCGAATCTTCTAGTGGCTGCTACGGCTGGCCGGGAAGGCTCCACACGCTTCGCACCCCGCTTTTCCCGCGGTGGAGACGCCTTCAAGCCCTCACGGCCACTCACGTCCCACCCTCTTTGGTGGCCTCTGAGCAGTCTTTCTGGCTTTGACTAGCTGTGACTGGCTTTCGTCAGGCCTTGTCCGTTAACAGCCCGCTAAACCTCATCCACTAATAATGCCTGCACCGATTCCAATCACTTCTTCGCTGCCCGCCAACGCATCACTTCCGCCTTCTTTTATCTTTTCCTTGTTCCTTTCTTCATTCAAACATCCGACTTGTCACCACAAAGATATCCTACGCGCTGTGTCATTCGAGACTCAGCCTCTCTCACCCCTACTTCCTTTGGCCACGACTGGTATAAAAGCCAGCAACCGGCACTCGAGCAACCACGCTTCCTCATTAAGCTGCCCACCGTCAGAGCTCACCTCGACTACTCAACACACAGCAACCAAGTAGCGCACACTGCGCATCGGACATCATGGTCAAGGAGACAAAACTCTACGACTCACTCAGCGTCAAGCCTGACGCGACCCAGGACGAGATCAAGAAGGGTTACAGGTACGTTTGACTGCTCGCCCCAGAAGCGATGCGGGGCAATGATGCAACATCCAGCAGCTTCCCCCTCTGGCAGCAGAGAATGCCAAAGGATCAAGGCTGCCGGCTGCGAATTCACCTCGATTGATTTTGCGGCCATCATCCATCCCCTCAAATGATGCCCTCCCGTTTTGCTAACTTGTTCCATAGAAAAGCTGCCCTCAGGTGGCACCCTGACAAAAACAAGGACGACGCTGGCGCCTCGGAAAAGTTCAAAGAATGCTCACAAGCCTACGAGATTCTCTCCGATCCCGAGAAGCGCAAAATCTACGACGACTATGGTCTTGAATATCTGCTCAGAGGCGGTGTACCTCCTCCTCAAGGCGCCGGTGGCCAGGGGAGCCCGTACGCTGGTGGAGGTGGCATGCCCCCGGGCTTCGACTTTGGCGGCATGGGTGGCGGCGGCGGGGGAGCCCGCACCTTTCACTTTCAAACTGGCGGCGGTGGTTCCGGCGGATATCACTTCCCCAGCGCGGACAACATCTTCCAAGAATTTCTGCGCACCGGCGGCATGCCGGGTATGAACGACGAGTTTGAGGGCTTCCAGTCATTCGGCGGCGGCTCGAGTCGCTCTGGTCGCACCAGAGCAAGGGCCAGCACCGGCGGTCGCCGAGAGCGCTCAACTGAAATTGCCACTGTCGAGCGGCCGCTGCCGCTGACACTGGAAGAGATTTTCAACGGTGTCGAGAAGAGGATGAAGATTAAGCGCAAGACGTATGACGAGACTGGCAAGCGCCTCCAGTCTGACAAGATCCTGAGTGTCCCCATCAAGGCCGGACTTAAGCAGGGCTCCAAAATAAAGTTTAGCGGCGTCGGAGACCAAGTCGAAGGTGGCCGCCAAGACTTGCATTTTGTTGTCGAAGAGGTAAGAAACGGAATCCCCATTGCTCGTCCTCGCTTCGTACCCACGCTAACAACTCGCAAAGAAACCACATCTCATCTACAAACGCGAAGACAACGACCTAATCCAAATCATCAATCTCGATCTCAAAGAGGCCCTGACGGGGTGGAAGCGGACCGTGTCAACCATCGACGGCAAACAGATCAACCTCGACAAGAGCGGGCCGACTCAACCCGGCAGCGAGGACCGCTATCCTGGTTTAGGAATGCCTCTAAGCAAAGTCCCCGGCCAAAGAGGTGATTTTATCCTCAAGTACAAGGTCAACTTTCCGTCGAGTCTGTCGGCGGCGCAGAAGAACAAGCTCAAGGAGATTCTATAAGCGACCAGTGGAGAATGGCATTTACAGCGAAGCACAGATGCCGCGCAGAATCAGCAAAGCAGACGGCGTTTGGGTGGACCATTTCTATTTCTTTTGATTATATGGATTTGTACTTGGGTTTTCGCATATTTGACCACCCGAGTCTGGAGTTTTGTTCTAGTTTAGCAGAATCGCCACCCTAGGTGGTAGCACTAGCCATTTAATCTATTTTTTCATGCACGTCGTTCAGCCGTAAAAGTTGCGCCACACTCGGCTCATTTTAAACGGAATCCTTTTGCGCAAATGTGATATTGGAGATTTCGGCTAGTCGCGCTGTTGGCTACCTTGATGCATCAAAGCTGCAGTGTGACTTGTCTTACTTACCCCGCTACTACTGGAGACGTTGCCCATCCATCAACCAACAAATACCCATGGGCTGAATGGACCGCCGATGAGACATCGCGAAAGACGGTCAGAGGTGCGCTCTTTGAATCAAAAGTCCCTGGAGGTCGATTTGCCGTCGTCTCATTCGGCAGCCGTCTCCGATGGAACCCCACGACACCACCACTGCAGCAAATACGAGCAAACGTGCACTAGCTGCAGCTCTAATAATCCCCCGTCACATCACCCACATCACCGAGCTAACCAATGTTCCGAGACAGGGCTGACCGTGGAGCCGTTCATACCCCGGACGGCTTATAAGATTCCCCTTTTCCCCCTCTTTCTGGTCTCCTGTCGCGTGCCCATTCTTTAAGTGCAAAAATGGCATCCAGATACGCATTCGTCTTGCTCTCTGCCCTGTCGCTGACCGGTGTCGTCGACGATGCTGCCGCCGCCGTCACGGCGCGCGACGAGACGTCGCTTCTCCAGATCCCCCGCCTGCAAGCTGACCCGAAGAAGTTTATTGACCCCGACTTCCCGGCCCTGGCCTTTGACCAGGCCTCGTTTGTCAACTATGCGCTCAACGACGACGGCAGCACCAACATGTTCTCGCAGAACCTCATTGACGCCATCTTTACCCGCACGGGCGGCAGGCCCCTGATCCGCCTGGGCGGCGCGAGCGCCGACTATGCGCGCTACGTCGCCGACCAGCCCGCGCCTGTGCGGCCGCGCGCCGAGGTCGACGGCCGCCCAGACGTCGGCGGCACGACGATTGGCCCGTCCTACTGGGACGTGGCGGCCCGCAGCTTCCCCGCGGCGCAGTACATTGTCCAGGTGCCCATGGCGAACACGGACGTGGGCGAGGCGGTGCGCTGGGCGACGGCGGCCAAGAACAAGCTCGGCCTCGACAGGATCCACAGCTTCGAGGCAGGCAACGAGCCCGACCTGTATCCGGCGAAGGGTCTGGGCCCGCCGGCCTGGCAGGGCCGGCAGGACAATGGCACGTACGTGGTCAACTTTCTCAACTACTGCGACGCCGTGGCCGCGGCGCTCGGCCTGCCGCGCGGCACGCGCAAGT
Organism: Samsoniella hepiali; assembly: GCA_001455915.2. Classification (NCBI taxonomy): domain Eukaryota; kingdom Fungi; phylum Ascomycota; class Sordariomycetes; order Hypocreales; family Cordycipitaceae; genus Samsoniella; species Samsoniella hepiali. The sequence goes on along the minus strand of LNDK02000024.1, from coordinate 1,880,143 downwards.
TTCAGGCGCTCGACACGGCCTCGCACCCGGGCGACCCGCAGCAGGACGTCTTTTCCATCAGCCTGCGGTCCGTCCTGCAGCAGGGGCTCGACAACCACCACGCCGTCAAGACGGTGGCGCGGCACTACTACCAGACCAGCGGCGGCAGCGCGGACACGCTCGCGACGGGGCTCATGAACCACGGCGCCATCACGGCGCGCCTCGACCTGTTCAGGGACGACCTCGAGCTGCTCCCGACGCGCATGCCCAACACGACCAAGGTCCCCTACGTGCTGTCCGAGGTGGGCAACTCGCTGCACCCGACGCGCGACTACGCGTACCAGGCGACGCTGGGCGCGGCGCTGTGGCAGGTCGACCTGCAGCTCTACGGCCTCTCGCTCGGCATCGCGCGCTTCCACCTGCAGCAGGCGATGAGCTCCGGATTCAGCCTGTGGCTGCCGGCGCCCTCGGGCAACACGTCGGCGCAGGTGCTGGCTAGCTACTACGCGCAGCCGTTTGTCGCCGACTTTGTCGGCGCCACGGGCAACGTGCAGGTCAAAAACGTGCCGCTGGAGCCCAACGTCGCCGCCTACGTCGCGTATGAAGGCGGCACGCCCCGCCGCGTGGCCATTGTCAATCTCCAGTACTGGAGCAAGTGCCGCTCCAAGGACGCCTCGCGGCGCGCGCAGCGTGTCCGCGTGCAGGTGCCGCTCGGCGTGGCCAAGGTCAAGGTGGTGCATCTGACGAGCCCAAAGGGGGCGAGTGCGAGCGCCAGCTCCATGACGTATGCGGGCAGCCAGTGGACGTATGACAGCATGGGCAGGGAGGTGACGGGCGTGCGCAGTGATGGCGACGTGCTGGCGGTGGAGGGCGGTGTCGTGGACGTGCCTGTCAAGGCGAGCGAGGCCGTCATTCTGCACTTTATGTCGTGATTTGTTTTTCCCTCGGCAGACACGTTATCTGCCGCCGACTGCCTTGTTCAGGCAGTCGATTGTGTTGAGAATTGAGGGATCTAGGGACTTTTAGCTCTGAGGTGATTATAAGAGAAATAATATAAACGAACATAAAGCCGATGTTTGGCGATGATGCGTATCTTCATGTAGATTAGCGATATTGCGACTTCTACCCCAGTGACCAAAGGAACCTGCTCAACTCTCCGAACGGAAGTCTGGCCGGTTCCACCAGGCTGGGAGCTGATACCCTCCTCGCCCCTCTCCAATTCCATACTTTCCCCTGAGAATAGAAAACAAATTGCAATAGACCCATCAACCTACATGATGCAGGCTGACGAGCCCGCCATACGGCCTTAGTCGTGCTTTGGTCCCAGAAGAATGCGGTGGCTTCCATCTTCCCAGCAGGTGAGGAAGGGGAGCAATTGATGACATTGCCAGTCGAAGAAACAAAAAAAACAAACGCGGCCAGTCTTTTCGTCTAGACCAGAAGTGTTTGGTGCTCATTGGTCGATACTAGGTGACCTCGATGTGATGAGAGACAGGCGGCGACGACGGCTGGCTACGAGATTCCGAGTGGGAACCATACTCGCTGGTAAAGGAGAAAGTTTAAAAAAATTCAACATGATGGCAAGCCGGGGAATGGGAGTTGCCGATGCAGATATAAAGCGACGAGAGCCACATCAATACGCGACCACTTGCTTACAAGGGCAGCGTGACAACATTACTCTGAGATTCGGCAGACTCTGCATGCTTTCATGCAACAGAATATTCGCTACATTGTTTCAAAGTTGTCGTTGTATTCTTAGACATGAGCATTGGGCACCAGTCTAAGACAAGACGTCTGCCCTCCACTTCCCCACGTCTCGCCCTTGCTAGCCATCCAGTCGACTCGCAAAACTGTCCGTCATGTTAGGAACGTGCGTACCACGTGTACCCACGGCTTTGGAATGAACGGTTTGGGTTGGCCCAATGTTCCAATTGCATGTTTGGTGCGACTGGCATGTCAAAGACGTTGACGACAACTAGGTACTCTGGCAGGTACGGCCGGCTGTAGTATTCCAGATTCTACTGGGAAAGAAATGGATATAAACTGGTGTATCATTCATCTGGAATACAGCCTAAGCGATTTCTGCCAAGGTCCGGGGGCGCAGTTGCGAGCTGAAAGCGTTTGTTCGTCCCACCACTAGCTCGATCCAGAGGCCTTCGCCCCATCTCGATGACGTCTATCCCAACCAGCCGCGGAGCCGTCATTATTTCCACAACTTTCCCTCTCCCCTCTCCCCATACTCCAGGAAATCAATCACAGCAGACAGAGCATACAACTCTGAGGATTGAGCCACACGGCGCAGCGAAAAGTTGTCACATCCAAAAAATGTCTTCTGAGCGAGGGACGTCGTGAGTTGAGCGAGGGCGCACAGAGATGGCTTGGACGACCCGGAAGATGCGGCGTTTCTAAACTATCTAAACTCTAAATCTTGGCTGCTTGCCGTGTCCGGATGGCTGACGAGCCGGAGGGGGGAAGCCACCAGTGTAGATCTCGGCGCCGCCACGTACGAGGCTGAAATGACAACAGCGGCGTCAAGAAATGGACGTTGGCGGAATGAGACAAGCCGATTGCACGGATACCACGTCTTTGAGATACCTAACTCAAGCTACTATAGTTTTGTTCTTACTTGTAGCGAGGGTAGTACTTTAACATGTTTAAATCTCACTCATTTCACTCGTTTCACTTCATTGTGCGCAAGATACATTCGTAGTAATACAAATTAGATCATTACAAAAAAATGTTGCGATATAGATATCGTTATAACCGCTCAAACACATCCACTAAGCACCGTTGACCAGCGTCTTGGCTTGAGTTGTCTGGCCCAGGCCGTTGGCTCCAGTAGTCTGCTTGGTCTTGCTAGTATCAATACCACGGGCACCGGCAGCGCCCTGCTGAGCATGAATGGCCTCCTGCTCCTTCTGGAGCGCCTTGTCCTTGAGGCTGGGGCAGCCGTCAAACTCGGCAATCTTCTTGGGCGTCGCCGACGCCGCGAGGTTGTTGTTGCTGCCGCCGAGGAACTCCTCCATGGTCTTGGTGGGCAGGATGGTGGTCTCGTGGTGGATCGGCGCGGCCTGGTGCACCTCGTGGACGGGGATCGTCGTGTGCACCACCTCGGGCTGGATCGTCTCCTTTTGCACCACGGGCTGCACGTGGTGGTGGACGTGGTGGTGGGTGCGCTGGCCGGTGATGGCGGCGCCGGCCGACGTGCTGTGCTCCGTGTCGCGGACGGTGCGCTCGCTCGAGTACTGCGATGCGTCCTGCTGCAGCGCCGCCTTGGTGTCGGCCGCGTTGGCGTGGTTGACGGATTTCTCACTCACGCCCGCCATGTTGTGTGTGTGCTTCTCGGGGCTATGGTTGTTAGTTTGCGGCATCACAGAGGGTTGGTGACGTCTAAGCTTACAGAGTCTCCTTGACGTTGAGGGGCTGCACGACAGTCTGGTGATGGTCTTGGTGGATCTCTTGATCAATGGCGGTGACGACCTCTTCATGACGCTGAGGACGGACCTGCTCCTTGACGACGGGGTCGCGGACATCTTGGTCGATGGTGGTGTCGTGCTTGCCATCCTTGGAAAGGAAGTTGGAAACGGCCTTCTTAGCTTTATCCATTGTGTAAGGTTATTGGGTTATTGAGTTGTAGTTGGTGTTGTTGAAATTGTTGTATTTTGTGATGATATAAGAGTGAAGAAAATAAGATTCTCGTGAGAACAAAGATGGAATATATATACAAGCTTATGGGTTCCTGAATAGACCCTGCGCGCATCATCGATTCTTGAGTTTTACATCACGTCACAATTATATCAAGCTGAAAACATGGGCTGTGCTGAGCTCAAACTTGCTCCCGTCTAGCTTGGCAACGTGCTCCCTTCAACTCTAAGCTTTGCGAACTTGATGCCCTCCGTGACCTTGATCCGGGCAAGCGTTCTGCAACTCGCAACGCAGTTCGCGCCCATACGTTTGCAACTAGACCAAGGTAGGCGAGCCATCAACCGTCCAACCCGCATCATGGAGCAAAAGCTTTTGGTACTCGCCAATCAGTAACGGTGAGCAAGAACTGAACCAGCTGAAGGAACGGAGCCTCTTGAGCAATCAGAGTTTCGATACTGGGGTTATGACGCTGCAAGAACGCGGGATGATGTAGGCAAAGTCGTTTTAGAACGGTGGCCCGCGTCATAGCAGCCGTTGGTTTGCACCGCTTGCACCAGTTCGCTGCAGAATTAAAGTTTCGCAAACATTGTCACCCATTTTTATACCATCCATCCGAACCGACCATCTGGGCGCAGAGCAGCGATCGGGGTTAATTTTCCGCAGACCTGGGCGTTCGATGCGATCGGCGCCACTTGTACCTGTTTTAGCCATGGTTCGAGCAGAACCAATATTTTGTGGTCTTGTCTCACCGTGCCGGCTGGCCGGAAACGGTCCTGCAAGGGGGAGACTCTGAGACTGTAAAACTTGCCTGTCAACCGGATGTCTCAATTACCCTGTGCCTTGATATTTCGTCAAATTCAACGCGAAGGGACATCACAAAGGGCCCTGGTTAGCTTCATTACAAAGGAGCGAGGAAAGAAAACTGGCTGCAACCAAGAGATATTTCAGAGAGGAATGCGGTTTTGCCGAAAATTGGCGGCAAAGACGTCACTTTTTGGCCGCATCTGGCCACTCCACATTTAGTACCAGTGAGTCGGGATGGGCAGAAGAGGCAGGGATGTACAGCAATGCACAGTGATAGACTGCGATGGGTAACTAGCGGCGTTGACCTGTCGCATTGTCGGTCTGGCTGTGGAAGAGACCAAAACTCCGTCAACGCAATTCAAAGTGCACAAACATAGAGGTGCGCCAACCCTGAGGATTGCGAGCATCAATTGAAGAAGAAGTCCGGCGTTGATGGAACTGACGACAGCACTTGGCTTCTCATCCTCTGAAGGCAGTGATGCTGCATTTTGAATCAGTCTTCAATTGGCCCATGGTCATCCAACTATCAGATTGATCTTCCTGTTCTATGAGCTAGCGCAGCATGTTGCGCAACAGGTAGCAGGCCGCATCCCTTCGAACGCTCCAAGGCTCACGTGCGGTGTCTTACTACGCTTTTCGCTTTTGGCCAATTACATGCCACGCACAATAGTACATATTCTGCCTTGGAAATCCCGGCTATCACGACGTAACTCCAGCAATTGCCCTACATCACGTGTATTGTTGCTGTAGAGGATCTGCTAGAAAGTGATGTGAATGATGTGCTTCGGCTGTCGCATTTTCAAAATGCAAATGGATACACTTATATCTCTCGAGAAGTCTGGAATCGAGTCTAGAGCCCATATTGACGTTATTGGACTCGTGTATTCCACAACATTGACTGGGGGTACTCGTTGTAGGGCTGTTCAGGAACAACACAGAAGACAACTTTCTTCAAAGCCGCCGCAAACTTAAAACAACAACCGCGTCACCCAACTCATCAGCAGCTTACGAGTTTGCACCTGCATCTTTTTGATAGTGTCAACAATCGACGTCGTCTATGAAGCTGTCGCGAACGGACAGACACATGCAACAACCTCACAGGGCTGACTCCATGACGTGGCGCTGGTGGCGCCCCGGCATTGCTGGGCCAGGTAGTGTAATCAGTTGCCGAGGCACAAAGTCGCCTTACCCCTCCTTGGTTGCCCAAATGGGCAAAGCCCACTACCAAAGAGGCATAGAGCCGATGCACCACCGTTCGATCTAGGGTTGGGTTTCCAAGGAGTGTTGCAGCCACATTGGCGTGCATGTGTACAGGTGGCAAAAATATACTTCTCGAGTTTATCAATCTTGTACAGGAAGAAAAAGTTCCTAAAACACTTTTGTTTTCATTTTGGATATATAGCAACTTTGTGGGCATTCTCTCGCAGGCCAGTAGCGCGTACTGGCTTCGAGACTTGGTGGGAAAGGACCCAGGAGTCAACCCGTCTCCGGTCCCCCATGCGTTGTTGCTGGTAATGGTATAAGCACATGCAATCTCACATGTCGAAAGCGCAGAAGAATATGTTGAGGGAGGGGAATAACAGAGGGGAATGAGAGAGAGGGGGGGGAAATACTACATTGATCAGCCCTCCGCGTAATATATAGTGACTCAAACGCCGCGCAATCACGTTATGCGCTCGGATTCCTGACGTAAACCCATGATACCCCAGGCCAATACGCGTCGATTCATTTGGGTCTCTTCATCAGCTCAGCTCACTGGGGGCCCGAAGCGGGGAATGGACCTGATTACTCGATCTCCTTTTGCCCCAACCAATTTTCCCAGGCACACTTGAGACTGGGGTTTGGCATGTGAATGGGTTCCCATCCCCACTGATTTAACTATTACGTCGCGTGTTTTGGGACTCGCTCCAGCCCTTGTCAACTTGAACAATACATCACATCTAAAGGTCTCTGTGTAAAACGTATTTATACAGACCCAAGACCCATCACACTTTCCAATAGAAATCATCAAAACACACTTTCATCTTTTGCATTCACAACGATCATTGTTTACACCCACCGACTTCGCCACCATGTCGACAGAGACTGAGACCGTCACGGCGTCCTCCGCCGTGCGGCGCAACCCCAAAGACTCGATCAAGTCGACGTGGCACGGCGCCGACCGCCAGACCTGGACCGTCTGGCACTGGTTCTTCCAGGTGCTCTCCGTGTACCCGCAGGAGCTCGACACGCCCATCCCCGTGTTCGCCAAGACGGACAAGGTGCCCAACTCGTCGGCGTGGCATGTGCACAAATGGGTGCTCTCGTACGCCGTCGTGCCCATGCTCATCCACTACGCCTACTTCCGCTACACGGGCCAGAACCTGTCCATGGGCTGGGCGTTCTTCCTCTACGGCCAGTGGCTCAACGTCACGGCGATTCGCGAGATCCAGACGATCCGCAAGCTCGGCCAGACGTACGGCTACCTCGACGGCGACAAGCACGGCCGCGACGGCATCCCCGACGTGCGCGTCCGCGAGGTCGTCATCTCGCTGCTCCTGACCTCGACCCTGCGCCCGGCCATGGCCATCGGCCTCGCCTGGGACTCTTCCAAGACGCCCGAGTCGCTCATCGGTTGGCCGCTCGTCTGGCTCTTCATCGAGCTCACCATGTACCCCATCATGGTCGACTTTTGGTTCTACTGGTACCACCGCGCCATGCACGACGTGCCGTGGCTGTGGCAGTTCCACCGCACCCACCACCTGACCAAGCACCCCAACACGCTGCTCTCCCTCTACGCCGACGGCTGGCAGGAGCTCTTCGACATTGTCGTCATCCCCGTGCTCGCCTTTTACAGCTGCAAGGCCGTCGGCCTGCCGATGGGCTTCTACGAGACCTGGATCTGCTACGAGTACGTCATCTTCATCGAGCTCTTTGGCCACAGCGGCCTACGCGTCCGCGGCGCGCCCGGGCTCACAGCGGGGCCCGTCCTCAAGTACTTCAACATGGAGCTCGCCATCGAGGACCACGACCTGCACCACCGCACCGGCTGGAAGAAGAGCCACAACTACGGCAAGCAGACGCGCTTCTGGGACACCCTCTTCAACACCAAGACGGACCGCATCGAGACGTACGAGGCCAACATTGACTACACGGTGGATGCCTGCATCCCCATCTTCTAGATGGGCGTCGATGGCCAAGCATGGCTCACACATACGCTGGCTTCACCTGTCGCCGAGGTAATAACCGAGGACGGCACACGTGGTTGGCTTCTACCGGTTGAGCTAGAGGTGAAAATGGCTCTATCACGAATGGATGAGACAATGGTTACGGATGGTTGAAATGGGGAGAGTGTACATGATTACTGCAGTGGACGACCTGGAGCGTTTGCTCCCGCGCTGGTCTACGAAATTTTGAGACGGGTTATAGAATTTATAGAAGATATCCATGTATGTTATTAAAATTTCCTTAGTTTATACAATAATTCAACAAACATAAAAAAAACATGAGTTCCTTCGAGGTCATGGATGATGTTCCGAGAAGTGGGCGGGCGGCAATACGCAAGGCATCGCCACATTCACCGCTTGTGGTTACCCTATAAAGCTACGTAGACTTGACTCATTCGTCTGATTTCCTACGGGTGGAATAGTTTGGCTGTGCACTCTGACGTAGCTAGTCAATAGTCCTTCTGTAGAATCCGGCCATGTCAAAGATATTTGTCGAAAAGGAATAGACTCGTTCATATCACACTACCTGCCATCCTCGAGACATGACTTTTCCATGTGGCGGTTTTTATGGTTATACCAGGTACTGCAATGGTAGCCGGCTGGTGGCACGAGGGAACAACGTGCATGACTGGTTGCTGATCCTGTAATCGCTGGTGACCCTGCCTACCCTGAACCCTTGCCTAATGCCTCTACATGCCTTCTACTCTGAAGAGCGTGCGATGAGTCTGGCCATGCTCGCTGCTTTGTCTTGCCTGTTCAGGTATTATGGAAAGCCTCTAGAGCTCACCGCAGTTCTCGCAGAATCTACAACGATCGCTTCTCAGGCTCGGGCATGTGATTCAGGGTGCGTGGTCATAAGGAGGACGCGCTGCCAGACCCCATCGCCCCTAATACGATGCTCTAACGACGTTTTGTAGCGAACAAAAAGGAATCATGAAATTCTATTTTTGATAGAAACCTGAGAGCAGGGATCCCAAAATGGAATATGGAATAGACCTACGCCCATTGTGATGGTCCAATGCGAGGCGCTGACCTCAGCGCCACTCAAGGTGTCGCTCCAACGATATTATCCAGCAGCTTGTAAACAAATGATGTAGATGCCGTTCCTAGTTGACATCTGAGAATACGAATCGCAATACAAACTGAATACTACGTCGAACAGAGCTTTGCCAAATGTGGTAGTGGAATGCGATGATGCGTGCACCGCCCCCCTTGGCAGCGGATATAAATCGAGAATGACGTAGTTTTGGCCATTGTCAGCTCCGGCTAGTTTTTTAGTCCCGGCCGAGTCGTCCGGGCTTCTGAAGGAACACCAGGGAGCCGCTTGATCGCTACAAGGCTATGACCAAAGCCTTGTCGAAATGAATTCTCCGGCTTCTGTTGATCAGTAGATATATCTATATTGCTACTTTGAAAAAAAAAAAAAAAAAAAAGTATCCTACGATATTAAAGTGTCGAGACTGAACAAAGATCAGAGCGGGACATGGCCAGGTAGTACCTAGCTCGCTGACATTCAGCATCCTCATGGAGAGACGGCTTTCGGACATAAAGTCCCTTGTCAAAATACCAAAAAAGAAACAGTGCGATTCAAATCCCACCAACCAACGGCCCCAGCTTCATTTCTACTCTGTAATTCCGTCCACTGCCCATGACGCACAGCTCGGCAGGCCGACGGCCTTGCACCTCTCTTCTCCCGCTCTCACAGGACCCTCCATTGGATACGAGCTGACGGAGCGGCCCTATAAACTTTGCCCTAGCGGTGGAGGAAAGCAGTGTGAATGACGACAGGGGGACCCCCAATAGCTCGTATCACCAAGGGTCTCCCCCACTGCGCCGCTCGATCGCTTGGCATGGGCAGAGAAAGAGATGTATTGCCACCAATGAATGATGGTTCGTCCAAGTGCCGGCCGGGCCGCTTGGTGGGAGCTCAGAAACAAGATCGAAAAGCTATTTCTGGACGAGGTCGAGAGTGTGTCCTGTCGTTCGAGCTTCTAGTATAAAGTAAGTCGATTCCCACCCCGTCTCAACTCTCTTTCGAAATCATCATCAACAGCTTCCTCCTCTCAACCCTCAACTCCAATCCACATCCCTTTCCACACAGAACCACCACAACTACCAAAATGATTGCCCCCATTGCCGCTCTTGGTCTTGCCGGCCTCGCCGCCGCCGCGCCCACCAGCACCACAGGTCCTCTCTACCCCCCGACGTCCAGCAGCAACGCCTTCAACCTGGTGCTCAACGTGACGGACCCGGCCCGCGACCTGAACCCGCCCGTGCACGGCACCTTTGTCACGTCCATCCACGTCGGCCCGCCCTTCAACTACGTCGGCCAGTCGTCCGACGCGCACGCCGCGCGCCTCTTCTACGTCAACGGCACCGCCGCCGACGTCCGCTACGGCCAGTCCACCACCGTCTCCGACGGCGGCACCCCGCCCTTCCCGCAGGTGCTGTCGCTCGTGCAGGACGCCGGCTCCGAGACGCTGTCGACGCTGTTCCTCAACGCGGGCAACGGCGGCGCCGGCAACTACCGCACCGGCCTCGCCGGGTTCCCCAACCCGATCCCCGAGCTGTACCCGACCACCTACGTCGCGTGCACGGAGCCGCTCGCGTACTACGGCGGCAAGGAGTTTGTCATCATCAAGCAGGCCCAGACGACCGTCGGCGCGGACGGCCAGATTGAGCACAACATCCCCGAGGGCTGCGCGCCGCTGAGCCTGCTGCCGCAGTGTGCCACGCTCAACGAGCTGCCCGCCGGGTCTCTGTCGAGCCACGATCTGGCGGCCGAGACCCGCTGCTACGAGGACGTCAACTCGATTGACTGGCCCAAGTACCACGCCTACTAAGTACGCCGTGGAAGTGGTGTACTGTGAAGTAGCAAAAATGATGGGGGGTCTCTTGTATGCGGTGTTCACCTCAAGGAGGTAGTCGGTCCTTTATATGGCATAGCATTGAGCGCTGTTTTTTATCAGTAGTAGTAAATAATACTTAATTCAGTTTATTGGCAATATTTCTTTCCTTTGTCCTGAGCATCCCAGTGAAGTAAGTGCAGCTTGTGTCACCGCCAAGTACTAGACATTGTCTCTCCCGTATTCAGCTCTGTCCATCCTGGTTTCAACCCAGCTTGGAAACAGTACACACTGCAGACAGAATATGCAGCTGAGCGGCTCTCTATCCCGCCGTCTTCGGGTACGTGGCACGGGCGGATCCGTGAAGCCAGCCTGCATGCGGAAGGTCAGGCGGCACCAACCCACTGAGACAATGGGAGGCTGGTCAGACAATTGCAGAGCTGGCCTTTATTAGTGGACTTTAGTAGCGGTCACCCTCTGTAAATGGCCTCCAGCTTCCCCACGTCAATCCCCCCATCAGCCACCTCGCGCTAACCCGTCTACAGCGGCCTGCGGCGGAATACAGGGCTCTGACTGGCCGGCTCAGCACACCCTCTCCCCCTATGCCGAGACCCTGAGGCCCCCAAGCCCCTAGAAGCCGGCGGGTCAGCTGCGATAAGGTACCAGTCAACGCAACGTCGCGCCATCCCACCAAGACAAAGACCTCGCTTTTGGTCGGAGCTTCCCAGCCGCCGCCCGCTCTCTTAAGTATTTCCCTACCCGCCTCCGCCATCTCGTTTCCTTCCTCCTCCACACTTTCTTCATCGAATCTTCCCATCTCCGAATCCACACACACACACACACACACACACAGCAGACATCATGACACGCCGTTCGCCTCCGTCCGTTATCGGCGCATCCTACCCGACGACGCTGCCTGTCCGTCAGGCCGCGACACCGCTCACGCCCTCCGTCAGAGGCTATCCCTACGCCCGCCCCCAGCCCGCGACGCCCAGCGTCGCCTCGAGCGCGACCACCACGTCAAAGGCGTCCCGCAGCTTCCTTCTCGCCGACATGGACGGCCGCAGCGTCCGCGACAACCGCGCCTGCGCGACCTGCATCGCTCAGCTGCAGCCGCACGAGGTCGGCCAGATCAACTGGCACCTCGACCAGGACGACGACTGCCGCCTCTGCCAGGTCGCCGCCACCAAGCCCGAGGCCTTTACCAAGCCTTTTTGCGACTTCCTGACCGAGAACCCGACCGTCTTCCACACCGTCGACTACTGCAAGACCAAGCTCCACAGCGCCGGCTACCAAGAGGTGAGTAAGCCCTTTGGGGACAACTGTTTGCCGTGTCGTGTCCTGTTTGTGCTAAAACTGAAACTTTGCAGCTCCCCTCTCGCGATTCTTGGGCCGGCAAGATCCATGCCGGCGGCAAGTACTATGTCTCCCGCAACGGCAGCTCCATCATTGCCTTTGCCGTCGGCCGCGGCTACAAGACGGGCCAGGCCCCCGGTTTCGCCATGGTGGGCGGCCACATTGACGCTCTCACCGCGCGCCTCAAGCCCGTCAGCACCAAGCCCAACAAGGCCGGCTTCCTGCAGCTCGGCGTCGCGCCGTACGCCGGTGGTCTGAACGAGACCTGGTGGGACCGTGACCTGGCCATCGGTGGCCGTGTTGTCGTGCGTGATCCCAGAACGGGCAAGACCTCATCCCGCCTCGTCCGCCTCGACTGGCCCATTGCCAAGATCCCCACGCTCGCGCCGCACTTTGGCGTTGGCATTATGGGCCAGAAGAACAAGGAGACCCAGGCGGTCCCCATCGTGGGCCTCGAGAGCACCGGCGACAATGCCAAATCCGAGCGCCTCGGTCCTGAGGGCGCCTTTGTCAACACGCAGCCCCCGAAGCTGGTGAAGCTCATCTCCAAGGAGCTCGGCATCACCTCGTACACCGACATTGTCAACTGGGAGCTCGAGCTCTACGACGCGCAGCCCGCCCAGACCGTTGGTCTTGACCGCGACCTGATTTCCGCCGGCCGCATCGACGACAAGCTCTGCTCGTGGGGCGCGCTCATGGGCCTTCTTGCCGCCGAGGACAAGGAGGACGACACCTACGTCAAAGTGACGGCCCTGTTTGACGACGAAGAGATTGGCTCCAAGCTGCGCCAGGGCGCCGGCGGCTCGTTCCTCCCCTCAGTCGTGGAGCGCACCGTTGAGGCGCTTAACCCGGACACGTACGGACCCGGCCTCCAGGGCCAGGTCTACGCCAAGTCGTTCCTCCTGTCAGCCGACGTCTCGCACGCTGGCAACCCCAACTTTCTCGGCGAGTACCTGCCTGACCACACGCCGCAGCTCAACGTCGGCATTGTCGTCGCCGGTGACTCCAACGGCCACATGACCACCGACGCTGTCTCCACCGCTGTCCTGTCGCGCGTTGCCGAGCTCATCGGCCACCGCCTGCAGCCGTTCCAGATCCGCAACGACTCCCGCTCCGGCGGCACCATCGGCCCCATGCTCTCCAGCGTCATGGGCTGCAAGGCCGCCGACGCCGGCATGCCGCAGCTCAGCATGCACTCGGTCCGCGCCACCACCGGCTCGCTCGACCCCGGCCTCGGCGTCCAGTTCTTCAAGGGCTTCCTCGACAATTGGGAGAAGGTGGACAACGAGTGGGAGCATTAAATTGCCTCCTTTTTCGCATCAGGATACCCAGACTGGTCCTTTGAATTAGCAGGATTTTGTATATACCAGCGAGGAGGATGTAGACACAGGACACCTGGGGCGCAGTAGATGTATAGAAGATATAGAATAGACAGTTTATTGCATTTTTCAACCGTCACAATTTGTAAACTATCGGTGACATGATAAGGTTTTGCACGAGTGAGTTATTAGGCAATGAAGAGAGACTGCAAAAAAAAAAAAGGCATTATATATGTTCGTAATGCTATAGAGTACATGTTGTGTGCGTGATGCTTGAGAAAAAAAATGCCCCATGCTCCAAACAGGTCCAGAGAGCCGCAACGAGCAAATCATGTAACAAGAAGAGACCAAACTTCTTAGTCTAGCCTAAAAAAAGAAAGTAAAAGAAGAAAACAAAACGCTCCTCTCCGTACAAACAGTACCAATATCTTCATTTTTGTTGTGCAAGCCGCAGGAAGAAGGCGGTTTCACACCTCCTCCTCTATAATCGCGCTGCCTTGTGGTTGACCTCCCCGCATCAACCGCGCACTCTCGCGCACCGCCATGCGCTCCTCATCCGCCGAATCGTCGCTGTCGTCATCATCGTCCTCGCCGTCGTCGCTGTCCACGCTGGCCACACCACCTGCGCCAGTGCCGTGCTCACCGCCGTCCAGACCGTCGCCCTTTTTCTTCTTGCGCTTCTTTTCGAAATCCTGCGTGTGCGCGTCGGCGAGCATCTTGGAAAAGGTGCGGGCAGAGTCGGTGCGGCGTCGGAACAGGCTCTGCGAGGTGCCGCTGCTGCCGACGGCCGTGGTGCTCGTGGCGGTCGAAAAGGCCGCGGGGCGGGCGGCTGTACCCGACGACGACGGCTGCCGCTGCGGGCGGCCTTGGGTCTGCGTGTGCGCGGCGGCGGGCTGGAGCGGCGCGGTGCTGGACGCCGTGGACGGACCGGCGCCGGCCGACGAGGACGAGTAGCTGGCTTCGGCGCGCTTCTGGGATGGGTCGTCGTCGCCGCTCTGCTGCAGCGGCAGCTCCTCCTGCTTGCTGTTGGTGCGAATGACGGGCGACGCTTCCGTGCTGGTGGCGTGCGCCATCAGCGGCTCGATGCGGTACGGCAGCGGCACATCGCGCGAGGCCTTGTACTGCCCGACGTTGGCGCAGTGCTCGTTTTCGACGCGGAAGAGCGCCCACATGCCGCGGCGCGTCACTTCCAGAAGCGCGACGCCAAACGAAAAGACGGTCGAGTGGTTCGCATCCATCGGCAGCACCACGTAGAGGATCCAGTTGAAGCGGAGAATGGGATCAACCACCATGATGAAGTAGTAGGGCCACCTCGTCTTGAGCGCCAAAATGTCACGCAGCCAAAAGTGGCGTGAGTGGAACTGGAGTAGAGAGAAATCCATAAATAGATCCCAGATGGCTGTTGATTGTTAGTACCTTGCTGAATGTGGAAAGGGGAGCAGACATTGGTGGCTTACAGCAGTAGATGCTGTTTACAACGGAAAAGAAGATAAACAGCGCCATGTTGGAGTTTGTACGGTTGATGCGGTAATTCGACAGCAGCGCATTGCACAAAATTGTCATCGAATACTTGCCACCGTTGACGAGGTGCGGAAACACGTTGCGCGTGTCCTTGTAACGACGAAGACACTGGAAGAAACGCCACAGCGCCGGCACAGTCGTCAGAAAACCAAGCACGCGCGAGTTGTTCGAGTTGCACTGCGACGGGTTTTTCCAGTCGTTGGCGTAGAGGCAAAAGAAGAGCTCAACGTTCGCCATACAATACGTCAGGGAGCAGTACATGTCGCCCAGGAAAAAGTCGCGAAACTCGACCGGGTAGATGCCCGCGAGGAGCAGGCGCCAGTGCGAGTAGCCAAACCACCGGCGGCTCTTGTGGGCGAGCGCGGGCAGCGGCAGGAAGATGACGAGCGTCGTAAACGCAATCAGCACGACAGGATACCACAGGTACAGGCTGGGGTCGCCGTAGCGGCTAAAGTTGGCCCACATGACGATGCCAAAGACGAGCAGGAAGAAGCTGGGAAACTCGGCCATGCGGCGCCAGTCGATGCGCGTGCGAGGGTCCAGCTCAAAGATGAAGGAGTAGTTGACCTTGCACTTGGTCCATATGTAACAGTTGACGCAAAAGTACGCAAAGAGGAGCAGCATGAGAAAGTAGCCCGCGTAGATTTGCATGAGATAGCTCGTGTGCAGTCTCGTCGTCGGGTCGTCGTCAAACAGCAGCTGGACGCCGTAGACGAGGCCTTGGACGGAAAAGACAATGCCCGTGCCAATGAGGAAGCCGTTGAGAAAGGAGCTACCCGACTCGTCGCTCGACTTCTTGGCGAGGCTGCGCAGCTTGCCGGCGGCCAGCTTGTGGTTGCCGCGCTCAAAGTAGCGCGCGTACATGTCCTCGACGGCCTTGATGTGGCCTTCGAGCAGCTCACTGTTGACGAACCAGGCCTTGTTGACCTTTTCGTTGACGTAGCGCAGCGGCGGGCGCGCGTTGACGGCCTTGTCGAACTTCTTGTTGATCTTGCGAAAGGCGGTGCGGTTGAGCAGGGCGTACGACTTGAGCAGCTCCAGGCCACGGTAGAATTCCTGCAGCGCAAGCTTGAGCTTTCGCTTAGCCGTGCGGTACGAGACGTCTTGTTCGTCGGGCCGGCGAATGTAGTCGCGGTGCCCTTCGTTCCGGCCGCTCATATAAGGCGTGTGCGGCATGGCGCGGAGTGCCTTGGAATTAGGCCCCGGGGGAAAGAGCTTGGTCTTGATGGACGGCATCCAATTATTGCCGCTGCGATCGGTGCCGCTGTCAGACTCGTTTCCGTACAACGGCGTCTGCTCTTGCGTTGATGCATTGGTCGATTGGGGCACGATTTCCTGCAATCGACGGTTGCGCATCTCGTGGAGTTGCTCACGCAGCAGCTCTAGCCGCCTGCCTGCCTGTTCTTCTTTGAGTTTATAGAAGGACTCGACCTTATCGAGCTCTGAGTCCATAAACTCATAGAATTCATGCTCCCTCTCGCGGATGAGGTCAAACGGCTCCAGACCGAGCGACGTAACGGAAGCATCTCGGGCTAGCGTGGGCGAATAAGAAAAAATGCGGCGAAGCGGTGACGGCTGGTGCTGGTCAGAGCTGCCGCGGCGTCTGCGCTTATCCCAGGTTGAGGTAATTGAGCCCTTGGACTGCGATACCGGCAGGATGGTGCTGGAATTCCGTCTTTCGGCGGGTCTGGGCGTTTTCAGGTTCTGCGCCCAATCGTGGGTTCGCACAGTAGCGTCGGGCGACGATGCATCCGGCGCCGGACGCATCGCCGGTGCCGGCAGCTCAAACTCGCCACTATTGCCCCTTTGAGCCATAGGGCTGGGCTTGGGCGGTGTCGCGACGAAGCTGCCATACTGCAAATTATTATCGGGTAACCGGTTCAAGGCGTCGTCCTCCCCGCCTTTAATCTCGCTCACGGGCACAGGGCGAGCGGGCGACGGTCGCACCTCGTAGGGAGTGCCCGAAGTGTAGGCGGGCGGACGGCTCGACAATGTAGGGGCCGAGGCAAGTGAGTCGCGGTACTCGCGGTCGGTAAAGGTCGTTCGAAGGGTCTGCTGGGTATTGCTATTTGGCACCTGCCCGAATATAGATGTGCCTCTGCTGCCACGCAGCTTTGGCGTAGTACCGTTGGCTCTATTCACGGCGCGGGCCACGGCCTTGACGTACTTTTTGCCGGCCTTGTAGTTGAGATATTTGACGCGCCATTCTAAAAAGAAGAGAAGAGACAATTGCGTTAGTGCGATGACATCTTGATGGGGCGCGGCGACACAGCTGCTGGGAAACTACAAACCTGGAACCGCATCTCTCTCGAGCTCCTTGGCAAACTTCATTGCCGCGTAGCGAGAGACGACGAAAAGGCCCAACCAGAAGCAGCAACGCCGCACGAGACTTTTGCTCTTCTCGACAGGGAGTACAGAAAGCCCGGACCACCTGCGGGCCACGATCCGCCGGGAAGCTGTGCCTTTTTGTTCGAAATTTCTCCAAGGCGACCGGGCCAAATGAGGCTTGCGAATTGTGCAGGCTGTATGTGCCGGCTCGACAATTCGAAGTACGGTAGGCCACGGACTGGCATGTCAGGGTCTGAGTCTTGGGGCCGCCCGGGACGGCAGGGGACCTCTCAGAGGCGCGGGATCAACAACGTGCTCGAGGATGTCTCTAATGCTCTCGCTGCAGCCCCACCGGCCAGTATGTGAAGAAGGCGGCTGTCGAGATGGTGGCAGAAAAAAAAAGATGGCAAAGTAGGAGCTGAGAGGCTCAAGAAAAAAAATGTTGCAGTGTTGAGAAAGCACAAGCCGTTGCTGCAGCTCCACTCCGAACCTGGACGCTAACTCACCGACCCGTCGTTACACCATCGTGTGACGTATCGAACGTCTCTACAATCGCAAACAAGCACATGGTCAGAATTGGCGTCGTACCTAGGTAGTGCAGTGCCATCATCCGGATGCCCGTCACTCCCTTCTCTCTCTCGAATAGTGATGCGAAATCCCTAATCTCGGCTGTTGGTCCAAGGCGCCACACTCGCTTCCAGCCAGCTCCCTCGATTCCGGAGCTGTCTCTCGTCAGACACACTGTCTCAAGCTAGGCATGACCTCAAAACGCCATCAGCCCACTGCGTGGGAAATAATTCCGACAGCATGGGGACGGGCGCACCAAGTTCGTCCTGCCAGGAACGGGCGCATGAACAAGATCTGCGGTGCATCCGCTAGTTACTCCAGCATGGACAAGCTTCAGGGTGAGCGATCCCTGTTGCCCATCAATTGTCCGGCTCGCAGCTTTCTCTTGGCATTCTGCCCATCTTAAAGTTCTGGCCAAAGGATCGCAGCACTGGGTCTCTGCCTGGGATACCTCTGAACTGTGACGCCACCGCGCGTGCTCTTGTGCCCAATTTGGCTCTTGCGCCCAATTTTGAGCGTCACACGGCCGGCGTCTACGCGGCCCTTTGGTTCTTGTACCTCCCCCAGAATTCCTGAAGATTGGTCGTCTGCCTTGCTCTCGACGCCATTCGACACTGAAAAGCCCCGCCCAACAGACATGGATTCCGACTTGTCTTTTCCCTATAACATGTCATTATTGACAACCGAGGTATTCCCACAGCAGACTTTGGCAACCAGATTAAATAAAAAAAGGTTTCAGTGGGTGCCCATGGTGACACAGTTTGGGCCGTAGTACAAGATCGCATCTGGGTCGCACAAGCTTGATTGACCGAGGAATGTTCACAATGGCAAATCGACCACCTCAGACTTGACAAGGGAGGCCGAGAGGCATCATCATTACGTGACTGCATTGTCCTCCTGATCACGGCCTTCTTTGCTTAGATAATCTGCTAAACTACGCTGGCTGCCAACCAATCGGCGCCTTCTTGCCATTATCGACTTCAACGTTCCAACACTCAGCCGAAGAAGAGAAATTCCGGCGAAATTATGGCAGTTTCCACTGTTCAGATTTCTAATCAGTTGGTCAGAAGATCAGCTGAGGCGACGTTGCAGAGGGTATCCCAATCCGCAAACCCAATCATCTACGCACGACCTCGGGCGCCGGCTGGATGCCATTCGAGCTACTTCAACTAACACGAGCTAATCAACCATCTACCAGAGATTTTCCGGCCCTGGCCAAGCTAATACTCACTGAATCTGCATGGAGCTGAATATCTGGTCGTCGCTCGTTCCGATGGTACATTTGCCCGCACCCACCCTACCATGGGTGCGGGCACATGTAGTCCGTCAAGACTCGGCAGTGTGGAAGTTGACTCGGGTGCAGCTCAACAGCCTCGACATATTTCCGAAAACTGTCGCAAATCGTCGTTCCTCCTTCACACACGTTTGCCTATTTCAGCCGAAACGGGTGTTCTAGAGCATGCAGGCACGGTACCACCACTGACCTCGTTGCATCATTCATGCGCACAGCGACATCGCTGATGCCGACGCCGGCCAGATTTAGCGTCCGGCATGGACGAGGCTCCCCTTGCCATTGCTTCACCATCACAGTAGCTGCGACGCGAAATGGCCCTTCATTGGCCCTGTCAGCACCTCCCCACCAGTTAGCGGCATCTCCATCGGCGCCCCCAGGCACCATGAGGATGGTCACCTGCCCAATTCGGGTGAGTTCTCTGACGGCGCTCTTCCATATTTCACCGTCAATGTGCCGAAAAAGGCGCATCCCACGATGGAATACACTCTGCCGCTGTGCACTTATCAACTGGAAGCTAACCAGCTCCCCACGTTAAGGTCCCGTCCCGCCTTGTGACGCATCTCCGTAGCTGGGCCTTGCTTACAGGTCGGTCTGGGGCCGAGCGGAAGCGAGATGGATAGCTTCTGTTGATATAATTGCGCCAATCAACGTCGAGGCCTATTCTGTTCATGGCCATTTCGCAGTCGGCAGCCCCTGGAGCAAGCCGCTCCTACAGGCTCCGCGGGCATGTATAGCAATAAAATAAAAGATAGGAGGGATCTTGATAGCAATAATAGCGGTATTTTAGAGACGTAAGATGCTACCATTGTAAGTGCACTGAATTGCGCCAATACCCCCCTATGTGGTACGCAAGGGCCACCTCACACCAGGTTTCTAGATCGAGGAAGCGACCAAGGAAGGACATAAAAGTATCAGGTAATTCCATACAGAATCGCAATTAAAGCTGCATCACCGCCCTACGCTGCAGGTCCCGGGCTCCACGGCCATCTACTTTAGGATAGTGTCTACTTGGCCACTGCGACGCTACACCACGCGGCCCCCAATTTTAGTCGTCTTACATCGCGACGGGCTGTCAGCCAGCCTTTGTCCATCAATCACAGCGCTCCAAATTCCCTATCTGGTGGCATCTTGGCTAGCGTTCTTTTGCAAAGCCGCGACAATGGTGCCGTGCAGGCAATATTCGAGTCTCTTGTAGATGCCGAGCTCTCCACGTTTTGTCAAGCGGGCTTGTAGATGGGTGTTGAGGAATCAAATCCCCGAGACCAGACCCGGATGGGCAGATGTTTTTCCGCAATAGCGTGTAAGACGATGCCATGGAAGCGTGCAAGTTGGGGAGATGCGATGGGCGCTATATCCAGAGAAGAACTATATCTAGAAGCTCATGTCCCTCGTTGTTCCAAGACCTTTCTCGATAGAATCATCACAACTTCTTCCCACCTCTTCACTGTACATACATACTTCTCACTCTTCTATATAAACACCATCGCACAATGTTTGCCAAGACTGCCATCTCTGCCCTCCTGGCTGGCGCGGCCCTCGCTGCCCCTGCTACCCCCACGACGGCCGAGGTCGACTTCTCCATTGGCGCCCTCGAAAGCCGCCAGCTCAACGGCAAGGTGACCAACAGTGCCATTGCCAACTATAATGCCGGTAATACCAACGACGGCATTGGTGCCGGCAAGGACGAGTACCGCATGTACTACGGTGACGGCAGCACCGGCGCCGGCTGGCCGGACCGCAACCGCTGGGTGTCCTTTGTCGACATGTACGTGGCCAGCACCAAGAGAATGTGAAATAATGTACTGACTATCCCAGGTTTAACAACTACAAGAGCCAAATGTTCAGCTCTTGCGCCGGACAGGGCCAGGCCAACGACTCCGGCCCCGAAGTTGTAAGTCATCCACCTCACAACTTGCAACGCGAGGAACCTGGCCACTAACACGGACAACCTTTTCAGGGCGCCATCTACGACGGCATCCAAAAGGTGGCGTCGGCATCTGGCGTCGACCACCGCTTCATCTTGGCCGTCATCATGCAGGAGTCGGGCGGCTGCGTGCGCGTCAAGACGACCAACTACGGCGTACGCAACCCGGGCCTGATGCAGGACCACGACGGCGTGGCGACGTGCAACGACAACGGACGGGTGCAGAACCCGTGCCCGTCATCCACCATCTACCAGATGATCTCCGAGGGCAGCGCCGGCACTGCCAAGGGCGAGGGCCTCGCGCAGACGCTCAACCGCCAGGGCCACAGCGACGTGTCGGCGTTTTACCGCGCCGCGCGCCTCTACAACTCGGGCTCCATCTCGCACACGGGCAACCTGCAGGACGGCATCGCGACGCACTGCTACTCGGCTGATATTGCCAAGTAAGTTCACCACCACTTCGTAGAGAGAGATACGTGGAGAGAGAGAGAGTTGGGCTAACGTCGTCTTGCAGCCGTCTTACTGGCTGGATCAACGCCCCGTCCAAGTGCAACTGTGACAACAACCCCAGCAGCTGCGGTGTTACGACCAGCTAAATGGAGATTTGGTGAATACTTCTTGTATATGTCATGGTTGAAGTTGGCGCACGGGATTCACAATGCGCTCTTACATTTGTTACTGTATATATTTGAACCTAACCTCAACGAGGTGTATATAACAGGTTGCTACGCCGATCCTTTAAATTGAATTACACTAAATTGAACTCGAGCTCATATATTTTGACAATGTCAGCTTAATAATAGTATCGTCATATTTCTGATTGATGATACAAGCACCATGTCTTCCATTGAAAACCTCCGAGTATTCCTTGCCCCGCCTGTAGGGTAACTGCAGCAGCCACAACATTGTGCCCGAATAAGTGGCATGATAGTGGCAAGGCATATGTAATATTGTTGCCAACCAATTCATATGATAATTTCTTTTGCGATAAGTCCACTTTCTCTTATTCATTTTCTACAGGTCCATGACGCAGTGCAACGCGCCGAGAATGAACACGCAAGTCAACGATACATAATCGGAACGGCGGACCGATTTCTCCCACTGGCACACAAAAGATGGATGCGCTTGGGATGGGATTTGACATGGCAAAGATTCAAGTGTGCGAAATACCGCATAGTGACTTTGCAACAAGCCTTTCCTGCACCCTTTTCCATTTTGGATAACAAGGCAGAGAATGCGGCGGGCCGGAGCCGACGGCAGCCGGAGGAGCCGTGAGAGGCCCAAGAGGGCAATATAAAATGCCGCTGCAGGACGCGGCAGACGTGTCTGGCAGTTGTGTTTGGCCATTCCACTGTTTTTATCATGCACATGCACATGTCAGAGAAACAAAGGGCTTTCTACTAGTAAGCTACAGTGGGTGCAGCTGTCTTGTGCTATCAACTTGCCCCTAGTTTCAGCGTGGCTTACCACAACCAGCGCCTCACTTATATGCCGTGTGTGGAAAGCGTTTGCGCCAAATATTCGATGCCGATCGAACAAGAGCTACATGGCGACGCCGCGCGGTGGTGGCATGACGACACGATATGCCCTCTGATTTCTGGCATTGCATGAAGTTTCGACGATCTGTGCCAGAAAGAAGCTCGGCGCGAGCGGACGCCAATCAATGCAAATATATAACTACATGCAGCGTGGATGCAAAAAGCTATGTAGATCTGTACTGTAGGCGAGAGGGGACAGCGACGGCGTCAAGGTTTCGGATGCTGGCCAGCCCCGGTAGAGCTGAGCACCGACATTACCTTTTCCAGCCAATGCTGTTTTACAGTTTGCTGTTGTCTCTGTCGCATCGTTCTCTCCAGCCTGTTCAGCTTGGGCGCAGCTCTTTTTTAGATTGGGCGCGGCGCACAAGCATCTAGAACAAGCAGTGGCGCCTCATCAGTGGCCCTTATTGGTGATGATGGGGGCGGTGAGGTCCATCGTTCATCTACATTGGGCTGCAATCGTAGGAAGAGAAACAGAAACACCAGGCCCGGCCGGGTGCCTCTCTGTTCCTCCCCGGCCAGATGTAAGGATCAAATGGGGCAGCGTTGCATCTCATGGTGCTACGGAATGTTTGGGGGAGGGACGGCGGCGGCGGCGGCGGCGGCGACCGACGAGCTCCTTTTGGTGGCTGATAAGTGCGGGCACTGGAAGTTGGGGATGTTCACTTTCGACGTTGCAATCACCAGCAAGACCCAGAGAGTGCAGGAAAGGCTGGCGCCGCCAATATAATGAGGCTGCGATCGGGCTGCATGCAGCAGAGGGCGTGGTGGTGTGGATGTGAAATGTCTCCGTTGGCGGGAGCCTTGCAGCGGCGGCCCCGAAGAGGATAAGGTGAGGGTCGCGGATACACATGCCCGTCCACTAATCTGTACACCGAACACCTTTTCTTAGAATTTCGGTCCTTTTTTTTTTTTTTTTTAAAAAAACAAAATGAGAAAAAAGAACCCCGATTTGGCGTTTCGAGAAAAACCGGAGGATGCCAAGTCAATTCGAGGTCCAAAGAAGCGCCACGGATGTTGTCCAAGCCAGCAGCCACACAGGCACCGATGAGACAAAAGAGCTATTCTGGCTGGAATTGGGTGAGACGACATTGCTATTATTAGTTAGGGAAATCATCTCCTGCCATGGCTGTCGTTCTTCTTGCCGTAACTATTTATGCAGCACGAGGCTCGCTCGGGCAGCGCATTGTCTCACAGGCTGCAGCAATGCCACAAGGCAAGGCCAGCAGGGCAAGCCACGGAAAAAGGCGGCGCTTATTTTTCTGCACAAACGGATGTTGTTCTCGCATGTTTGCTTGTAGTTGCTGTTGTCTCGTTAATTTACATAAACCACCCCTTCAACTCGGATGTAACGTAGCCGCGGGACATTGTGCAGCGCTTTGAACTCGACAAGTTTCTCGACGAACAAAGCGCTCGCTCTTGGGACATGGACGGTTCACTGGTGGCGCGGAAGCTTATCTGATCCATGCAATAGTTGGTATCTGTCACAGCACCTTTCCAATCTCAAACGACGCTCGCAAGATGCCTTGCACAGATGGTGCGAAACAAGCACGTGCGTAAGATCTGTCAGAAAGGACATCGCGTAGGGTAGTATACCCGACAATGTATGGTTGTTTCTTTTTTTCGATTACATCTGTGCGTCCTTTTGCTTTTCTTTCGTTGCGGCCGCCTTGTAGCTGCATGGCGTGTCAAAATCGCATCATGGGGAGTGGAGCGGCGCATTGTCAAGGTCAGCCCACCCACGCGCGCAGGCAGGCTGCTTGATGTCGGCGAGGCCCATGCATGGCTGCGATCTCTCTGCTGGTTGCATATGCGGTGGAGGGGGCGGCCTGCGGAGGGTGCTAACTTATTGCCTTTGTCGTGCTTAACACGCTTATCAGGGATGCAAATAGTCGTGCTGTCTAGAGTGAATCGACCAAAAAGTCAAAAGGGCCGTGGCACCAACAGGCTTTAATGAAAAGGCGGTGATGATGTGACGCAATTTCTCTCTCGCAATTAAATGCCCTGTTGGGGATGGAAACGGAACTGGCAAGGGGACAGACAGGGTACTTCTGGAGGTAACAGCCGGGTTGAGGCTACACAGGCGCATGGAAGCAACCAAGAGGCAGATGCAGGCATGTTGAATTATTGGGACAAGGAAGAATCTGGATGCATCAGAGACAACCAGCCGACAATCGGCCGCCCGTTTGCATTTCCTTTTACGTCTTTGGGGCCGAGACAAGGCCGGTGTGGCTGGTGCGAATTGGTGATGGTGTTGTGGTTGTGAGACAAGTTGACAGCGAGTAGATAGCGGGGCCTGGGGGAGCCTGGGTGGCTTGATGCGCTGTGTCTTGAGTCTTGACGATTCAGCACGCTACATACAGCAGCGTTGCTCTGTCTGCAGACATGGATGGTCCTTTTGATAGACACGCTATCCGTATAGCTCTCCCGTTCCCATCCTTTGATAATGCGCTACCTAGCGAACAACATCTCGCATACATATTACATCATTCTTGGTACTGTAATCCGTACATACTGCGGCTAGCAGGTACAGAACACCGGACAGCGGATTTGAGCGCTGCAGACCCGCTATAACGGCCCCAGCCTGCAATCCTTCTCCACGCCCGCCTGCGCCAATCATGTCCTGCAGCGCCCCGTGGTGTCACCGCGCCCAGCTGAAGCATGCAGACACAACATGCGATGGCTTGTTGATGCGTCGACCTCTTTGGGCAACTTTTTAGGGCCTCGTTTGTTGTTGTGTGCCGGGATTCGCTGTGTCCTTTTTTTCGGTACAGGGGGTGATTGCTGGGCTGGCCTTCCGCCCCTCTTGGTCGCAGCCTGCATTCAATAGTTAAATGGTGTTTCTGTCTGGCCGCGCGCGGCGCGCGAGGGCCTCTCGTTCACAGCACTCGTGGCAATCGTGGCAATGGATGCGCAACTCATGGGCGAACCACTTGTTTGTTCATTGCAGTAAAACAACACCAATATTAAAAGCCTTGTGCGAAAACTACAGCAAATCGCCTCGTCGTAGGAGCTCCTCGCTCCATCAACAAACAGCCTTGGGCACCTACAGCCTGTCCGACAGCGCTACCCGCCCTGTTGATCCAACCACAGGCGGGCTGCTGGTCTTGGCCTAGCGCTCGCCCCCAGCACCACGCCTGCCAGCCTCTTTTGCTCGCCGTCCAATCCGCATCCAAGCCCATTCCCTCTCGCTCTGTCTCTGTTTCGTTCGCTCTCGTTGCTGCTAGCGGGCACAAAACATAACCCGCTAAGACACCATCTATTGACGCTAATGACATTTTTCTCGCTCCGCGCCCGAAAAAAAAACGTGCTCTGTTTCTCTGGGGCCTGCTGCCGCCGCTTTGCTCGCTGGCTTGGCCGATTCTGCCTTGGTTTTAGCCCGACACAGTAGCGCTGCCCCCCAAACTCAAAAAAACATCATACCCTCCTCCACCCGGGCCCTCCCCTCCTCATACTCCTCCTTCTCCTGGCCAGCCCGGACAAAGGAGAGGCGAAAACTCTAAAACAAACCAATTCAGCCCTCAAACGAACTTTGCCGCCAACTAGACAGCTTAGCTTGCTGAGCCGTCGGCGCCTTCAGTTTGGCATGATGGAAGCTCCGACTCGCACCGCGCCAATGGATTCCGCCTATGGCCACTCTCGCACACGAACGACCTCGTCCAACGTCTTTCCCTCGCATCAACCTCAACACCAGCAGTACCAGCAGCAGCACTACGCTCAGCAACAGCACCCGTCGCAGCAGCAGCAGCAGTATACCCAGCATCATCAGCAACAGCAGCAGCAGCACCACCCTCAACAACAATTGCATCATCAGCAGCAGCTTCATCCCCATCACCACAACCACCACAACCAGCATCACCAGATGCATTCCGCTCAGCAGTACCACGCGCAACAGCCCTCGCCGAACTCGGCCTCCAACCCCCAGCTATGGCGCAGGTCGCCTTCCATCGGGGCCTTTAGCTCATCGTCGAGCTTCCACCAGCCGCCCCCGGCCGCCTACCGCACCTCGACGAGCGATCTCCGCCGTTCAACCTCGAGCCGCTCCGTCACCACACAGGGCGGCGGCAGCAGCTACGTCGCTCTCCTGCGCAAGCAAAAAGCCACCGTATGGTGCGACCGAGCCCAGTACGAGGACCCCCGCGTCGTCGCCCAGCAGCGTGCCGCCAAGATGCGTGCCAATCTTGAGGTCGTCAGTGGCAACTCGGGCCGCACCCAGACCGGCCTCGCCTCCGCCAAGGTGGCCGGCAAAATTCGACACGGCAAGGCCCCCGTCGTGGGCTATGCTCCCGGCGAGACGCACGTGGGCGTCGGCGGCGTGCCGCTCCGACTTAGCGCGAGGGAGATTGACGGCGACGGCAGCGACGACGACGATACAGGCCCCATCATGGCCTCCCGCAAGGACCAGAACCACCACCGCGCCGGCAGCAGTGGACGCAGCAGCACCGGCTCTGGCCGCCAGGCCCAGTACAGGACCTCGGGCAGCGGCACCCCCGCGCGCAACCCGAGCCTCGCCGGCACCCCTGAGCGCACCGAAAGCCTTGCCAGCAAACCACAGCTGTACAGGCAGCCCCTCGACGATTCGGCCGGCCCGACAGACGACGCGGCAAGTGGACGTGCCCAGAGCTCTCGCAGCGGCAACAGCGAGCGTCGCGACGACATTGTCGAGCTGGGCCAGGGCCCTAAGCTAGCTCACAACTCCAAGCTGCATTCCGCCCTCACTAGAGAAAAGAGCGTCAAGAGCCCCGAGGAGCTTAAGCGTCGCGGAAGTGTTGACGAGCGAACATCCACCCTCACCTCTGGCCGCCTCTTCATCGCCAACCCCGACTAAACGTTGCATCACGTTGGCGGCTTTGGTCACGAGCGAATCCGCCAACACCCGCTTCTCTCTCTCTTCTCGACTTGTTTTTATACAAACTACCGTCTTTCGTTAATACTACCAGCGCAACAAAAGTCACACTCAGTCGTTTTACGCATACCAATGGACAGGGGAGGCGCGCTCTTTTGCATACAGGACATGGCGTTTTTTTTGCTTTGGGGGGGATTTGGATGATATCAATTCCTGTTTTTCTATGTGTACTTTGCATTTGAATTGGAACCATTCACACATTTACACCCACACACACCCACACGCACGCACACACACAGACACACTTTTTGTTGTTGCCACAAAAAGAACCGCTCGCTGCTTTGCGCATTTCATCATGACCCCGTTTGCTTTTGCTTTTATGCAATTACATAAATGGGTACTGGACCCTACTAGTTAATGCGGAGGGAGAGCAAAAAGGAAGTAACCAATTGATTTAAGTCCTTTCCCAACCGTCTGGGCCCTGAGAATACTGCCACTGCCTGTGACGTTTGATTTGCTCGTGTTGGGAGCTCGTGAAGCTGCCCACAAGTCGTTCTCGTATTCGCAGGTTGAGTGTGACGTAGTGGCCTGCGAATCTAAAGCGCCCCTATTGAATGAGCATGCTCGCGCGTCAATTCTAAAGAACAAGACGTCCTCGTAATTCTTCAATGAATGTCAAAGAGGTCCATAGAAGCGCATTGTGCTCGTCTTGCCGCCTTTGACCCTTTGTGCGTGCGTTTGATGTTTCCCGTCGGGGTTGGTGCACCCGGCGGCGCGGCAGCAACATCACTAGGAATGACGAAAGCCAAGCCACCAGCTTGTCCGGGTTTTTTCTTATGTACCTCTCATTTGTCCCGCAAAACGACGGGCAACAGAAAGAACCAAGGTTGGAGTCTATGCTAAAAGAGGACAACGGAAAGACTTGCGGGCACGTCGGAGGGAAATGCCCCGCCATTCCCCGACATTCAAATGACCCCGCTTATTTTTCGAGAAGCTGGATGACTAAGGAAACCACTTTGGCGGTTTAATGGACAGGGCAGGTACGTACCTGCCAGCGCGTCGGGTCCTGGGCAGGGGACGCGTCGAGATGCGACCCTGGCCAGCGGCCCATTCACTCACTCGCCAACGGGCACGCGTTCACCTTCCTTCCTCTCCTAGAGCACCAAGCAACTTCGTCTAGTTGCCGACGACTCTGCCAAACCCACCAAACGCTGCATCCTATTGCAAAACTTTGCTTTCCTGCATTGCTTGTTTCACCATTGTCTACCTCATCCCTCATTCACGCGCAAGGCTCGTGTACACCTTGATCGCCGATGGTGGTGTTGTGCCCTCCGCCACTGCAAACGAGCATACGAGCAAAGTGCAATCGCGCTGCTCCCTTGTGAATCACGATCCAAGGGCACCTCGACTACCTATAGGGAGATTTTCGATTTACACAACAGCATAGCCTGGCCCCAGCTACAGTCGCCGCTCGATATTCTCGATGCCGCTTTTCGAGATGTCGGCCAACGTGCAGGAGCCCAATGCGGCTCGCAAACGCAGCCACGAAGAATTTTCTGGCGACGAAGGCCGAGAAGACACACCCGTAAATGAAAAGACGCCCTCCAAGCATAAAGTGCGGCCGTCGGGCGATTCTCGTAAGACAACTCGGATCTTACACCAACCAGTTATTAACAATGATGCAGTTCTCCCGCCCGTCTCGAGCAACATCCTTGCTTCCTCACCCCAGGGCTCCCCTGCTCTCACGGACGCTGGCAGCAGCACCGCCGCCTGCAACTCGCCCTCGCCCGAAACACCTACCAAAGCTGGCGCCGCTCAGCCCGGCGCCGTTGCACAAACCTCGAACCCTGCGAAGCGCAAGAAGCTGACCCCCGCTGAGAAGGAGGCCCGCGACAAGGAAGCTGCCGAGAAGAAGGAGCAAAAAGAGCGCGAGGCCGCACAAAAGAAAAAGGAGCGGGATGACAAGGCTGCGCTCAAGGCTGCGGAGAAGGCTAAGCAAGAGGAAGAAAAGGCCGCCCGGCAGAAGGAAAAAGACGACAAGCGCAAGAAGAAGGAAGAGGAGGAAAAATTAAAGGCTGAGCAGCGCGAGGAAAAGAAGAAGCAAAAGGAGGAAGAGGAGAAACGGGCCCAGGAAGAAAAGGAAAAGAAGGCTCGCGCTCAGCCCAAGCTGATGAGCTTCTTCGGCCAGCCTTCTACGCCCAAAAAAATTGTCCCTACTATCATTCGGAACTCGAGCCCAGCAAAGGGCGCAAATGGTACGCCGGATGAAGGGATAACGGAGACACCATATGATAAAATGTTTCTGCCATTTTGCATCAAGGGAAACACTCATCTCGCCCCCAGCAGCTGCAACATGGATGAGGAGACTCGCGAATTGAAATCGAAAATACTTGAGGAGCACATTGCAGGGCAACGCGAAGTTGACGTCACATTTGACCCTGTGTCTCTCTTTGCACTGCCCGGGACTACCAAGCCTCGTGGGAAACAGCACCACCCGGTTCGCCACATCATGGAAGGTGTATCCAAATGTTTGGAAAATTTAGGCACGACTGCATCGACAGGTATTCTTCAAGCTGCCAGAGAGAAGCTGGTTGGTGTTCCTATCAAAGTCATTGCCTTTTCGCAAGATGTCCGGCCGCCATATTACGGCACTATTACCTACCGGCCGTTTGCTCTGGGCCAGGGCAATATGAAGAGAGCCGCAAGACGATCCGTCAGCCGACGTCTGCAACTGGACTATGACTATGATTCAGAAGCCGAGTGGCAGGAGGAAGAGGGCGAAGACCTGGATGCCGATGAAGATGACGAGGAAATGGACGACGAAGACGACATGGATGGGTTCCTCGACGATTCTGAGGACGCTGGTCTCACACGCCGCACGTTTGGAAACACAATGGAGCCTGACAGTACTGGTATCTGTTTCGAGAACGAGAACCGCAAGGCATCTAGCCGCGCCGCCACAGATAATAAGATGGAAATGATTCTGGGTATGCATTGAATTTGGGCTGTAAAAGTTTCCTACTAACTCGACTAGACGTTTTCCACAAAAATGCCAGCATTGACCCCTTTGCGACCTCATATTGGGAACCAGAACCGAAGCCAGCCGCCGCAAAGGCAGCTCCCACAACAGCCACAGCCGAAAAGATGCTGCCTCCGCCAGCACCTGCTAATGCGTTTGCTGCTCTCAATGGCGGCGTTGCCGACGTTGCAGTTGCGAAATTGGTAAAGGCAGAGCTAATGAATGATGTCAAAAAGGCCATTTTGCAAAACAAGGCACTCTCCAAGGTTGGCATTGTTGATTTCATTTTCCAGCAATTCCGTGACAGAGTGTCTCGTGCAGAGGTGAAGAACACGCTGGAGCTGGTCGCCGAAAAGAAGGGGACAGGCAAAATGAAAGAGTGGGATTTGAAGCCTGGACATGAGATTTCTCTATAAGAGCAACAACATACTGTCCATATCTGCTTACACAAGGGATTTACATTAGCGCGGCGCATTTGGACTTTTTTTTTTTTTTTTCATTCTGCCGTTTACGGGCCCAAACGGCGCTGTATATATTGCTGGACTAGCCTACTATTATGAGACTATGATGGTAGATAATTGACTTACTTGACATTAATATTGCGCACCAAGGCAGATGGTTTGGATGGAGGACGTCAAAACGCACTCACTGGAGATGGGCCCAATGACCCAGCACCTCGCCGCTAACACTGCTCTTATACTGCCAAGGTTTGCCCATGACGGTATTTGGATTAAAGGCCTTTATAATTGCCTATCAAGACACTCGGAGCTTTTCAGGACGGCGGTTTACCATTGTATTCTTTTTGTGGCTTTCAAATTAAAAGAGGATGGTTTTCCTCGACGTCATCCTGGTCGCCCCTGTCGTGGGCAGTGGGGCGTCTACAGGGGCTTCTGTCCATCGATCATCTTTAGTACAGACGCTTGTTTTTCGACATTGCTTGGTAAATAAACGCACACACAGGGAAAGCCATTTTACAGTCTGGTGTGACCTGGCACATTCGTCGTACAGAGCTTTACGGCCTTGGTACAACGTTTAACGCCTAATTAGCGCACCCATCAACGAACGCGCAAGCCGACCGCGACCACGGAAGCGGCGGTAACGATTCTACGCGACAACGCCAGACACACGAGCACGACTAACTGCGTGCGCACAAAGGTTGAGGGGATCGTACCATGAAATGAGAGGCCAATTATCCGCATGGAAGACCCGTGGAGCACGCCGTGGGCGGTAGAGACCCCGTCCGCGTCGCCCGGGCTGCCGCCGACCAAACCCAAGACGGTCGCGCGACTGCCTGGGACAGGCACCATCACACCCACCGAAGGCGGCGTGCTGGATATCGGTGGCGCCGCCTTTGAAAATTCGCCCTGGGGCGGTGCGACGACGACGATCAACGGCGGCTTCGACGCGACGCAGCAGGACGAGGACAAGGACGAGGACGCCTGGGGCCTTTGGGACGAGGGCAAGCACAGCGCCTGGGGCGCAGGCCATAATGGCGATGCGGGCATCGATGCGTTCAAGGAGCCCTCAGGTGGATTTTCTGCGCCATGGGGCCTCGTGGGCGAGGAGCTCAGTGCCGGGTTAGAAGGGGTCACCGATTCTGCCGTGAGCCTCGGCGAGCAGGCCCAGGAGGAGGCGAAACCAGTACCGGTTGTCGCCGTGCAGGATGATACAAGGAAGAAGGCGACTGCGTTGCTAGAGGATGAACAGGATGCATGGACTGCGCCGCAGGACGACGTTGTTACGCCTCCACAGGCTATTGCGGACGAACCAACGTCGGATAAGGAGCCGCCGCACCCTGCCGAAGAGCCAAAAGTAGTCGAGCAGCCAGCCCTTGAAGAGGATATGAAGGAGGCCGCGCCATCGGACGCGCAGACGCAGCAACAAAAAGCATCGAAGGTGCAGGAGCTCGTCGACATGTACGATGGCATCGCAAAGAAGGCGGTGCGGCCGCCTGCAGACACGATCTCGCGAGAGTCAAGCGCGAGCGGCTCCGCGGAGGCATCCCGGGAAGATCTCACAAGGCAGGATTCTACTGCTGAAGATAGCTTGCATCTGGATGTAACAATGGAGCCCAAATCTGTCGAAGCAGATGAAGATGCCTCTGCCCGTACAAAAGCAGGCGCGCGTCGTACGAAAGATCTTGGTGTGGCTGATGAAATCTCGACATTGAACGACGACACGATACAAGAGGACACGAGCTCTGCTGAGGTAGAAGCCGCACAGGACACCAAAAGCGACGAAAATGACACCCCTGGCTTAGCAAAAGCTGAACAGCAATCCCATACCACAAAAGCCAATACAAAACACCCACCCTACCCCATCGACCTCTCTCATCTTGAAGCACTATTCCCCGGCTCTACACCATCCACCACAAATCCCGAGCCCGTCCCAGACTTCATCATTGACAATTCATACACGACAACGTCTGAGCGCAGGACCTGGTACCGCATCTCCCGTTTCGGCTCCACGCGCAAGCACGACAGCGGCGACGATGAAGACAACTACAAGCGCATCACCTGGGGTGCGTCCGAGGTGCGCACCAAGACGCTGCACATTGTGCGTCGCTGGATGGAGCAAGACTCCATTGCCGGGCGCGTCGTCCTCGGCAGCAGGAAAGCCGGCCCGCTGGGCGCGAGCATGTTCAACTGGGACTCGAGCGAGCCGCAGATTGAAATCGGCGCGCTGCTGCGGCAGCGAGTGCACAACGGAAACGGTGGTGTGCACGCTAGGAACCGCAGCCTGCCACAGGCGGACGTACCACCGCAGACACCGACGATGGAGGCGTTTGGCGGGTGGGGAGCCGCGAATGCCAGCATGCCGTCGACGCCGTCGGCCATTGCGCAGTCGCCGGAATTCGCGGCGCAGATTCAGGCCAGAGCGGGGTCGGCGCTGCGCCCGCCGCCGCCGGACTCGCCAGCCGAGATGCCAAGGTCTCCGTGGGATAATGACGAACAGGACGAGCGGGCGACTTCGATGGAGCTCATGCCCCCTCCGCCAGTGCCGCCTACTACTGATGTTGTGGCGGAAGGCAGCGCAGAGGCGGAACCCGAACCAGAGGAGGTGGACGACGACGACGATGACTGGGGCGAAATGGTTTCGTCACCTACCGTCGATTCGAGCACGACATTTGCTCCCTTGTCCGCGCCGCCGGCGGAACCAAAACCGACGCCCCTGCAAGACTCTTTCGGGGCGGGTTTCAGCAGTCTCGACTTTTTTGAGCCTGATGCGTCTGCGCCAAAGACAGCGCGAGCGAACCCGCCGCCGCCGATCCGTACCTCGGGTATTGAGCCGACATGGACGCCGACTATGAACTCACCGGCGCTGGAACCGATACGGGCGTCTGTGGATACGGCACGGACACAGTCGGCAGTGGGCACGCCGATTGTGGCTGGCACCCCAGTTGTGGAGGTGGCGCGCTCTTCGATGAGTAGCAACAGGGTGTCCATGGAAAAGGTGTGGATGCCCGTCATATCCACGCCTACGACGGAAAACAGGTTGTCAGTGGAAAGTGCCTGGACACCCGTGGCCGCGGCGCCAGTGAAAGCGGCGACCCCAGCAGTTAAGGCAACGAAACAACCTACGATCAAGAGAGTGTCCTTTGAGGATACATGTACAGTAGACGAAAATGCTGTCATAGACGAGGCTCTGAGAAGTCTCCCAGATTTGTCCTATATGCTGCGCTAAGCAGAGCAAATTACGAATATAAAGAAAAAACGAAAATATTGTATAATAGTATGCATAGCATAGCGATGGCATGTTTAATGAATAATACCTCTTTAATTGCCAGTTGAAATATCAGTGTTCTATGAGCAGTGCGCCAGTTCTCTATATGGTTCCCATGATGCTGATATATGCTATTATATACGTCTAAAGTCGAATTGCGCCCTCTGCGGGCAGGTCGATGGGCGTCGCGTCGCCCGAGCTGGAGGTGCTCTTCTGCGGCGGCGGCGCGACAAACATGAGGGCCGCCAAGGCCACGGCAGATAGCAAGGCGACGTAAAAGTATGGTAGGCCAGTGTACAGGCCCTTTTTCTCCAGCCCGAGGTTAAAAAAGTAGGCGAGGGCGGGGGCGCCAATGAAGGAGCCGAGGACCTCGACCATGCCGATGAGGGCATACAGACGCGAGGTGAAGGAGGCGTGGACGTAGTGCGAGACGGTAGCGCGGGCCAGGGGGCTGTCGGCGGAGCTGAGCGTGGAGACGACGAGGCCGAGGATGAAGACGACAACGTTGGGGCTGAAGCCCTGGATGAGGGCGCCGACGATGAGAAAGGCCGTCGACGCGCGGGTGAGGAGCAGGTCTTTGCCAAAGACGGAGTAGCCGCGGCCGCCGAGCGCGCGGGACGAGGTGAGGCGGGCGGCGAGCTGCGGCAGGCCGCCGAGGACGACGAGGGTGAGGATGCCGAGGGGGGAGAGCAGGATGGACGTCTGGCCGAGGCTCCAGCCGTAGTTTTTGGAGACGTACTGGACGAGGGTGGAGGAATAGGCCGTCATGCGGGCGTTTTGGACAAGAAAGGTGACGAGCACGAGGGGCACGTTGCGGTTGCGGAGCATGGCG
Source organism: Samsoniella hepiali (assembly GCA_001455915.2). Classification (NCBI taxonomy): domain Eukaryota; kingdom Fungi; phylum Ascomycota; class Sordariomycetes; order Hypocreales; family Cordycipitaceae; genus Samsoniella; species Samsoniella hepiali. The sequence goes on along the minus strand of LNDK02000024.1, from coordinate 1,845,396 downwards.
AGGGAGGCGCGGAGGTCGTCGAGGCCCTTGGCCATGTGTGTGGTGAAGCTTTTTGTAGAGGCGGTGGTGCTTTCGGGCGTGGCGTGGACGGTGAGGGTTTCGGGGAGGAGGAGCAGGATGCAGATGAGGAGCGGCGAGATGAAGATGACGATCCAGATGGGCACCCAGGGCCCGAACTGGGTCATGAGGATGCCGGCGAGAAGAGGTCCCAGGAGGCCACCGGTGGCGGATCCCAAGCTGACGTATAAAAAGTTGGATGCTCTGGGTGGTATCGTCAGTTACGGGGCGTCACGGATGATGGATGAATCAGTAGCTTACTTTTCGTCCTCGGAACTGACGTCGGCGGCCATGGCGTACAGCGTCTGCAGCAGCACCGGGATGCCGCCGCCGACGATCTGGAAGAGGTTGCCCCAGAGCAAGATGTACGGGTTGGCGCGCACGCGGTGCTGCAGCGGCGGGCCCAGCATCAGCGGCGTGAAGAGGAAAGAGACAAAGACGCCGACGTAGGCCAGCAGTGCCGTGGGCTTGCGCCCGAAGCGGTCCGACATGGCGCCGAACGGGAACGCGGTGATGAGTGCTACAGTTCACTTCCTTAGTTATACTCTCATGGGGGAGGAGTCAGGGAGCAACGTACTGACAATGGAGCTCACGAGCCCGGACCAGCCGAGAAACGTGGCCAGGCGCGCCTGCACCGTGTCGTCTTTGCACTTCATCTCGTCGAGGAGGCCGGGTGTGGTGTCTGTGAGCACGCCGTGGCAGATGGCGTCTTCAAGAAGCCGGAAGAGCGGCACGAGCAGCATCATGCCGCTGCAGACGATGCAAAACTTGGAAAAGGCGACGAGGATGATAATCATGCGCGGCGAGCGGACCTGCCACCGCGCGGCGCGCAGCCGCAGCCGCGGATGAGACGTCGTCGTCGTCGTCGGGTGGGTGTCGTCGTCGACGACGGTCATGTCGTCCGAGGCGCGCAGGAGGAGAATGTCGTTATCCTCGGCGTCGTCGAGGAGACGAGTCGCGGCGCTCTCCTCGTCGCGCGCATGGTCGCGAAGCACCATGGTGAGAGATGGTGGGGAGCTTTGGCGCCAGCAATGAGAGAGCTATCTGTCGTGTATATAAAGAAGACGTAGGCGAAAAAGAAAAAGAAAAGTAGTAAAATAAAGGAAATTAGTTGAATTGAATATGAAATGAGCGGACAGGTAAGAAATAGCTGAAACGTAAGAGCAGGGCTGAGCAAACGACACTGAGACGGAGACTGAGGCTGAGAATCGGGGGGTCGTGTGGTGGCTCGGTCAGCCCTGCGTGAACAAATGCGAGCAATGCGATAGGCTTAGCGGCTACAAACAGGGGATGGGGCGGGGGCAGGCTTGCGTGTACACGCGCGAAGGGGGGGGGCCTATTTCTTAAAGTTTGGCTGTCATTCTTTCGTGAAAAGGCTACATTTTAATGTCGTTTAGCATAGTTTGGCCAAAAGTGTGTGGTTTGCGAGTTGGTTGCTGTGCGCGATGAGTTATCAGTGCGACGTAGCTTGGTCTATTGAGATGCAGAATGATTGCGGCCAAGGTTAGGCGTGTAAGCCGTCTTTATATCCGCAGCCCGCCGGATCTAATGTTGGCACTACGCAAAACTTTGGGGCTACGTGCACACGTGGCTCGGTCGGGGACATTATTGTCCAAGCTGTACTGATTGAGTAGACTTGTGAAAGGGAGCACTTAGCCCGCTGTGGCAAGATTTGAGGCGTCTGGACTTGGACGACGTCAAGGACGAAATCGGGCAAATGAAGCTGCGACAGTGTGCCATGAGGAATTATGTAAATCTGATTGAGTGAGCTTGTCACCAAGGCATATTTGATCCGGCGCTTATCATGGCGTGCTTTGGATGTTGTGAGAACGAAAACCAACTCTTTATGTACGAGCTAAGAATCAGTCAAGCATGACGCTCAAGATTCGTTTTCAGATCTAGTCATTATGGTTCATCCTCGTCTCCGCCCTTTGAGCGGCCTTTTGGTTCATTCTACGCCGGCTTCCCAAGTCCCCATTTTGAAAGGGCCTACCCTGCAGCGACGAGGGCAAGCGAGATGGCGGTGGTAACGGTGGTGCCGGCCTGGTTTACCTACCCTGGTCAGTCCGAGAAGGTAAAGAAAAGGGAGTTGTCGTGGACATTGACTGTCTTCAGGGTATTTTCCCAGATTCATTGGTTGGTTTTTAGGCAGACTGTCGAGGGTGGTGTGTGGGAGCCACATCTGGGCCGGGAGCTGGGCTGGTGTAAGTTGGTGACTGGGCTATCAGACAGCACAAGTAAAGAGGGCCTCCTGATGTATTCTGTTCCAGCACCGCGCAAGCTTTTGATAAATAATACATGCCGCGATGGTATACTGGTGGTGAATCCAGGTGTTTTAGTTTGCCTGACCGGGATCCCAGTGTAAACATATCTTTACGTTCCGAAAGAGGCAATAATAACATTATATTGATAGAATCACCCTCGTAGAACAAGTAGGGGTTAGAACTTGTCCCGTATTTATAATTATCACCACCAAGGCAAACCCCCGTTGTGACCGCCTCCGCCTCATCTCGACTAATACCTCTATTGCGTGGCAGAAACAAGACCGCGCGTCTTCCTTCCGCCGAAAGCGAGCGACGCTGCTTATAAATAAGAAATATAAAGAACAAAACGTCACTTTCATTGCGAGATGGGACCCGAGAGCAAAGATATCGGGATTTAGGAGGTCGTAATTGGCTGCTCGGATTAGTGCCCAAGTGGACGAGGCGGGGCGCTTCCCCGGGTCCGAACTGGCGCTGTGTCGGACTTGTACAGCTGGTGAGAGTAGAGCTAGTATGCAAGTAATGCGGCGCCTGCCTGAGAAAAAGGAGAGGAAAAAAAAAATCCGAGATATATATGCCTCGCAGCCTGTAACGATTGGGGCAGTGTTTGTTTTTGTCAATATTGCGTAGCGGCGCAAGTGACGCGGACAACTATACAGCTGGCGTGCGAAGAAACTATAAGAGACAGCATGCGTCGAGGTCGAAAATCCGGAAAATTCAAACAAACAAATTTACCCCCCCTTCCACTCACATTCTTCAATCGTTTGCAATCGTCTTCTTTTACTATGCATTTTCTGCCAACACCGACACTGCATCTGCGCGCCACCGCTGCTTCCAGCCCGACGCCATCTTGCACAACCGCCGTCCCAGACAAGAACGGCTACGTTCCTCCCGAATCGTGCAATGCCAACTACGGCTTCTATCCAAAGTGGGAAGACAATTGCGTCTTTGCAGTCTTATTTGGGCTGGTAACCGCCGCGCACTTGGCGCAAGCGATCCTGTACAAAAAGGTAGGTAAAAGCCACCACCACCATACATGGTTGTGCCTTGTCACTAATCAATCTTCTGCAGAAATTCTGCTGGGTCATTGTCATGGGCGCATCGTGGGAGTGCATCTGCTTCATCCTTCGCACCCTCGGCGCAAAAGACCAGCAAAACTCCAACTACGTCATGCTGTCTACCCTCTTGTTCCTGCTCGCGCCGCTGTGTTCGCCTCGTATAACTTCGTATAATGTATGCTATACGAAGTTATTACG